>CM026265.1:9839016-11089016 GCA_014851425.1 Senna tora | reverse complement strand
CTCTGAACAAAATAACATTATTTAATTTAGTGGAATAGAGGATGTAATGTTGGATTATATCTAAGATTACATTCAATATTTTTTTATCAAACATATTTTACTTTTTATAAGGTGATGAAATTATGTTTTTGTACTTATTTTTTTACCCACTTTTATTCTATTCTCACTTTTAATGTAAAAGTAAAAATGTAAAATGGTCATTTTACCTACTTTTATTCTATTCACGTCACATTAACATGATATTTTCATTTACTCAAACATTCTCATTCCCTCACTTATTCCGCCTACCAAAGAGACCCCAAATTTTATTTTTGCCAATTATATTATTTACAAATTATTTTAAAAAGTAAGTTAATATTTTCTTATTGCATTGATGGAGCCGGTTGGCAAATAAACGACGTCGTCGATGTTATCATTTAGGGGTTTGCCTCGACTCTCAAGAACAGAGGTTTCTGCAAAACTTCTTTGAACTCACACACACACACACTTGAATTCACAGTCAAGCAAAAATGATTCAACTATACCGCTAAACAATTATCTTCCCAATTCTCTATGTTCGTCCATGGAGATTCTCAATGTTTCAACTCGAAATAACTTCCCAATTCTATCCGGAATCCCAACTTTCTACCACATCAAAACTTGGAACCAAAAAATTCCATTTATGCACAACACACGCGGCTCCAGATTTCAGAGAAATGCATTTCCAGTCGGTATACCCACTTCCCACACCACAAAGTTTCGAACTTGGGCGCATTTCGGCCGACCCACCAGTCGTCGCAACTCTCTGAGGAAGAAGCTCCTTGAGGACCAACAGGTGCGTCTAAATCAGAATCTTACTGACCCATCTTCTAGATTCAGTGATATAGGCAGTTTAGAAGAGGTCTCGAATGATAATAACAATAATGGAGTGGGAGAAAACGAAGCTGCTAAGGGGGTGTGTGATCACAATGGGGTTGAAAATGTTAGGATAGAAGAAGCAAAATCGAAACTCTTGGGTGAATCTGTTCTGATGACTAAATTAGAGAATTGGGTAGATCAGTACAAGAAGGATGTTGAGTATTGGGGCATAGGGTCTGGTGCAATATTTACTGTTTATCAGGATTCCTCAGGAAATGTCAAAAAGGTTTTGGTTGATGAAGGAGAAATATTAAAGAGAAGCCAAGTTCAGCTAGAGGAGATTGAGGATTTTCCTGAAGTAAATTACAAAATATTATCTGCCAAAAGCTTAGCTAGGGAGATGGAGAATGGTAATAATGTGATACCAACGAATAGCTCTGTGGCTAAATTTGTGGTTCAAGGTAAGGAGAATGGTTTTGTTAAGGCTATAAAAGGTTTTTCAGTTCAACCGGAATTGCTCCCCAAGCTTTCAGGAATTGGTAGCAGAGTTTTGTGTGCTTTTGTTATACTGTGGGCAGTGAAGAAACTATTTACTCTTGGAGACAAGGAAAGCCAATACACGGAAATGGAAAAGGAAATGATGAGGAGAAAAATGAAGTCAAGAAAGGAGAAAGAGATGTTGAAGGGCACAGTGGATGTTATTCCAGAACCTTCAAAACCACCAATGGTACACATTGAAAAACCCAAGTTAGATAAGGAAAAACTCAAGAACAATATTCTCAAAGCTAAGGTTTCTTCTGATCAACTTGTACCAAAAAACTCATCCACTAAAGCAACAGCCAGGTCTATGGATATAGACACTAAAGTTCAAGAAATTAGAGATATGGCTAGGCAGGCTCGGGAAATTGAAAGAAAAAATCATTCTTTACGTAGTACGGATAGGGGAATGGATGACTTTGTGATTGGGGAAACATCAAATGAGGTGGAAGTTGTCCGCAAACATGGTAAAGAGGATAACAGTTTAGGTAAGCGTCAAAATGATGCTGCAAGACAAACAGTGGATATTAATGAAACTCTTCAATCATCATCTTTTGACATAGGAGAAAAAATTGATAATTCAATTCTGCATGAGGTAGTTCCTGTTGATGGATGCAATCTGCAAGCTTCAGATGTCACAGATACAGCTGATAGGAAAATCAATAAGCAGAAAATAGAACATACTGAAAGCACTGTGCGCCCAAAGGACGAGGAAGTCAGCCGGCTCCCTGATAGTCCTATTGATGACTTATCTATGACAAAAGAAAGTCTTACAAACAAGAAACCATGGATCATAAGGTCTGTGAAGGAAGCTAAGGATTACCTTTTGAAAAAACATGACAATCAAAAGGCTGGAATAGAATCTAGCATTCAACTCACACAAGATCATATTGCTGATTTGACATCTCTAACTAATGTTGATTATGGGAGTCAAAAAAGCCAAAAGTTAGAGATGAATATTGCCGTGCCCAGAAATAATGATCCAGATGGAACATTAGATTCTAAGCCTTCCTTAGATGTTTTTGAGGATTCTAATGAAAATGATAAGGAGTTTGAGCTAACAAAGAATGACTACCTCTCAGGTTCTTGGGTTGAAAATGAAGTAGGAGGTCCTCAAAATTCTGAAACCTCTTTAGATCATGAAGTTAATGGTGTCAGTACAGAGACAAATCCATCTGCAAAGACAGAAAATTGGCTGGAGAAAAACTTCCATGAAGTTGAACCCGTAATTAAGAAAATTAGAGCTGGATTTAGAGATAATTACATGGTTGCAAAAGAGAGAGTTGATCAACCCTTAGATATAACTACTGAGGCAGAACCACTTGAAGATGGTGGAGAATTAGACTGGATGCAAAATGAGCATCTCAGAGACATTGTCTTTAAAGTTCGTGATAATGAGCTGGCTGGGCGCGACCCATTTTATTTGATTGATGATGAAGATAAAGAAACATTTTTCAGAGGTCTCGAGAAAAAAGTGGAGAAAGAAAACAAAAAACTTTCTTACCTCCATGAATGGCTACATTCTAATATTGAAAATCTTGATTATGGAGCAGGTAATTGTTCGATTTCAAATAAAGTATAAAAAGAATCTGATGAATTTTATTTTCATGATAAAGTATGCACTATGCAGTATCTTTTTGTTGTTTTGTGGCAGTGTATGAACATGAAAATAAAAATCATCAGATTTATAAGATGTATTAGTGACTTTTATTAATTTGAATTTTGAAGTTCCATGCTAATTGTTTTTTTTTTTTCATCCTCTAGATGGCATTAGTATATATGATCCACCAGAGAAAATTATACCACGCTGGAAAGGGCCCCCAGTGGACCAAATTCCTGACTTTCTCAATAACTTCCGAGAACAAAGAAAGACAAGTTCCACCAGCAAGATGGAGCCAGTGAAGAATGATGAAAATGGCTTTGCTAAAAAGTCAGCAGCTTTATCTTCACAAGAAAATGTCAATAATCATATAGCAAACAGTGACTCGATGAAAATTCAGAATAAGAACCAGAAAAATCCGAAGACTGTTATTGAAGGAAGTGATGGTTCTGTTAAAGCTGGAAAGAAATCTGGGAAGGAATATTGGCAGCACACAAAGAAATGGTCCCGTGGGTTTTTGGAATCTTACAATGCAGAGACAGATCCAGAAGTTAAGTCCATAATGAAAGATATGGGAAAGGACTTGGATCGCTGGATAACTGAAAAAGAAATAGAGGAAGCTGCTGAAGTTATGAACAGGATACCTGATAGTAATAGAAGTATCTTGGAAAAGAAGCTCAACAAAGTTAAAAGAGAGATGGAATTATTTGGACCACAAGCTGTGGTGAGCAAATACCGTGAATATGCAGACGACAAAGAAGAAGATTACCTATGGTGGTTAGATCTTTCTTATATATTGGTATGTATATTAATTTCCAGTATCCATATACCTAGAATGACAGTTCTGCTTCATCAAGGTTGCTAGGCTATCATCTGTACCTGTTCGGATTTTGATCTCCCACTTGATTAATTTGTTTATTTTTTCAGTGCATTGAAATGTATACTGTGGATGATGGAGAACAGAGAGTAGGATTTTATTCATTGGAGATGGCTAAAGATCTTGAAGTGGAACCTAAGCCATATCATGTGATTGCTTTCCAAGATGCTGGTGACTGCAAAAGTCTGTGTTACGTCATTCAGGCTCATATGGATATGCTTGGAAATGGCCATGCTTTCGTTGTTGCACAGCCTCCTAAGGTATTATTATATTCAAGTGTCCTCATATTAACTAGTGTTAAGGTTTCTATAGATCATTTTTGAACTGTGTTGCCATTTTTTGTATTGATTGGTCCTGATATTTAAAATTTCAGTTTTCATTTCTTTGGTCTATAAAGAAATCTTTCATGTTCAACAGAACCGATTTAACTTATTATCCTTTGAGGGTATGTTTCCATTTTAATGCTTGCTGAAAAGTAATTACATGTGACAGGATGCTTTTCGAGAAGCCAAAGCAAATGGATTTGGTGTTACCGTCATCAAGAAAGGTGAACTTCAGCTCAATATAGATCAACCTCTAGAAGAAGTGGAGGAACAAATTACGGAGATTGGCAGCAAAATGTACCATGATATGATCATGAAGGATCAATCTGTGGATATAAACTCATTAATGAAGGGTGTGTTCGGTTTCAGTGACCGCTCCATCAAGAGGTAGTTATTTGTAGTTTACTTTCATAATTTTCAAACAATCTCATCTCATGATAGACAAAATAACATACCACTTCATAAAGTCCCAAAATTTTCCTTTGTGGGTATATTATTCATGGTGTCTTTTTGTCTCAATAAAAAGGTTAAAGCGAAAAATGAAGAAACCCGGCAAGCGGTGAGGCCGTGATGGCTCTCTTACTTGGCTGAGACTGACATTGTAACTAGTTGAAGACAAATGCAGGTCATTCACCTCAGGAGTTTTACATTTGAAGAATGACATTTGAGAGTTTTTAGGAATTTTCTATTAGGTTTCCCAATAAAAAACTGTGACAAGTAGATATTTCTATTAGGGTTCCTATATATGTTCCATTCTACAGAAAATGGGGCTGTGTGTCTTTGTGGGTATTGGCTGGATTTTCCTGAACTCTGGCAGAGATGGAGAAACATATATCATCAATGGTTAAATGGCTGAAGAGAAGGAAGCCATGATATGACTACACCCTCCAAATTTTCCTGTTCTTGTGTGTCTAAATTTTCCTCTCTCAAGAATTATTTGTACTCTTTAGGTAGTTGAGAAAGTTATATGTATTATTAGACTAGTCCCATTTAGAGAGAAAGAGGAAGGCCCTTGTTATTGTATATAGTATTTTGCTTTGTTTTGGCACCCAAGATACTTCTGTTGATGTAAAAGACATACAACTCTTACGAAAGTTGGAGGAAGTTGCTTCTCTCTAATATAGATTTTCTTTATGAAGCACTTAATTTGAGTGAACTAAATTTAACTTAGTTTCCAACTTAACAGACTAATGTAACTTTACTATGTAAACCTGTTCTAATGAGATACGACAAAAATCTTCAAAATTTCTCAAATGCATGAGTTAATATAAACCTATATTATGCATTAGTTTTTTGTCCAAAATAATTCAAGAATGTTTAAACTTTAAAGAACTAACATATATCTATTTTTGAAAATTAATATTTACCCATTAACTTTGAGAACTTGAAACTAAATAAGTAGAATAATTCAAGAGCTATATAATTTTATTAGATAAAATTTGCAATCACTTACCAGCTGTTGCTTTGAATATGTCGTTTGACTTGGGTTTTGATCTAATTGCTTATTTATTTATTTATTTGGTCTTAGTAACCTCATTCTGACTATACATCTCCCCACAGTACGTAATTTCGTAGTTGCTTCCCAAATCTGTACCTAGAGATGATGTAAAAAACACATGCTGTGAATTGACAATTTATGTTTTGAATAATATTTAAGTCTCAATTTTGAAGAATTCCATGCTCTCAAGATCAGAGATGTCTGCATAGTTTCTAGAAGGCACAAGTCAAATAGCATAGGGAATCAGGGATTAAGGAAAAAAACAGAATTCAAGATCTAAACAAATGAATAAACGAACAAAAAAAAACTTGTTAGGAGCTTGCAACATTTTCTCCTACATTCCAAGAAAAAGATACGAGGCTTTTCATTAGCTGCAAAATTAATATTTTAGTAAGTTTCAAAAGTCATTAATCATTTTGCCAAGTTTGTGACAAAGTGTATGAAATGCTTATGAAAGTAAACTATTTTCACCTGAAAGCAAATAGCACCGCTGTATTACAAAGCCAAAATCTAAATTTCAACAACTCCTTACTCCTATGCGTACAAGAAAACCCCAATAAATTAACTTTTGCCTAACTTAATTTTTCGTGTACACAAAACTCTGAACTTACATTTTATACAGTTTCTGCAAACACGCAAGCAGACCAAAGAACTTCTAAAGTTGAAACACAAACAGCCACACAGGAATCATACAACATAACTGTATTTAACTACAATTCAGAAAGTTAAGGATCTTTCAAGCATCTCTGGATTCAGGGAGAAAGAAAATACAAACTAGAAAAGAATTTGTGAAATGTAGGAAACAATTATAAAAGCCCCTGCTAGAAAGTTCATTGCTGTGAAAGAATGGTTGTTATCATGAACTAAGAAAAAGAAAAGGAAAAAGGATCATATGAGCTATACATATGTACTAGAACATGTACATATGGAAATCTGTGTATTATTTTTGTGCATGATTCTCATCAAGGCGCTGGTCCATGATCTGGGAAACAGCATCGAGCAGTGTGGCTTCGCTTGTTCCAGGAAGAACAGAATCCATTGCTGCTTGAACAATTTCCTCGATCACAGATTCCTTGTTCAAGGATTGCCTGCACATCAGACTTCCAATTTGGAATGGTGTCAGTCCTCTCTCTACTACTCCTTTCTTCAGAAGCATGGTGGAGATTCGAAGGATGCGGGCACATTCGATGGGGAGATCCCATCCATGAAACTTCAGAAGGGCAATATCTTCTTCGGCATCCAGCGACTTTATGTAGTCAACGGTTTCTGGGGAGTACGGCTGGCGAGCTTGAGGCCAGTAAAGCCATTCAAAGGTGCAATCTTCAAACTGTTGGAATAGCAAAAATGTCAAATGATGATTGGTTCAAACAAAATTTAAGGAAATGCCAACATGATAGTGATTATTGATAAGGTTAGCATTTGCAAATGAAAACCTGGCTGTCATAAAAGGTTGTTTAAGGGAAACAACTACAGGAAGCAGACTTCAAAATCCACTATTTGATAATAAAAAGAAAATTTGATAGGGATCTCGGCCTTGTTTGTTGGAAAACGCTTTGTTTGTGTATCTTGGCCAGGTCACCTCTCACTCTCAAGTTATAAATGATGTAACCTCTCATTCTCAAGTTATAAACGATGTAATCTGCACTAATATATCATATAGCGTTGGAAACTATAGGATTCTGCATGCTGGAAAGAAATATTAGCACCAATAACTCAGCATGACAAAATGAAAAAAGTTTAGACTTCACAACAAGAAAACAATTTCAATTCTTAAAACAGTAAAAAACACCACATGCATTAAAACACAATAATAAAGCATAAAACAAGGCACTTACACTTGTGGGCAAGCAATATCCATGATCAATTGGAATCAACACAGCTTGGCCATTTTCATCTTTTGCACCGATCAAAATATTCCCAGTATGCCTATCTGCATTTGCCAATCTGATATCCAGCACACTGATTTTATGCACTTCCTTGACCGGGAAAGCCCCTGGGCCCATATCCTCACAACTTCCCTTATTCTCCATGAACATTTGTAAGGAGCCAATCTTAGCAGTCAAGTCCCCTGGATGGTTAAATCCATCATGGAAGCACTTAACTAAAACTGTAGGGGGAACCCCAGCAAAGCCCACTGCATCACCAAATAATGAACGACGCCCGCCTATTGGATGGTCCAAAATGTAAGCTGCAACTTCTCTAAATGCTCCTTGACCAACTTTTGTGCCCTTTTTTAAGCCTTCACCATCCAATGACATAGGTAAACCTCGAGGGTTATTCACAGCCATTGGTTCTTCATCAATAGGCTTAAAAACAGACACATACCTTTTCCCTGACGAATCCAGCATAAAGTAAGCTCCTCCTGTACCCTCCGCAGATCTGATTGGGTAGTTTCCACTTCCTAATCCATCATAGGAAGAATTTATCATATCCCACACCACTGAAGCCAATTCAATCTTAGGGTTAATAATAACAGGCTCCAAAAGAACATGTTTATCAGGATGTTTTCTAGGAACAGTATCTCCCAAAACCTCTTTTTCAACAACTTTATCAACGTCATAACATTTCCTATTGTTCAACTCTGTTGCCACAATGGACAACTCAAGATTCTTCTTAACTGGTCTCGCCCGAACTTTTGCTGACTTCTTAACAAACAGATGTATCACTGCATCATTATGTTTGTCACAGATATCATCAATGAGCCTCTGGTCCTCAAGCCGTTCCCCATTGCATACAACTTCTTGCTGTTCAGGATCAGAATACCGTTTCTCTCTTTTGGCAATCTGATGTTTAACATACCCAACATCCCTACCTCGTTCCACATGAAACGTAAATTCCTTCCCACAAGAAGTTTGCACACTGATGACCTGAAGATCTGACAATCTGAGCACCAAATGCAGAACATTTCCATCTGTCACCCCATAGTCCCGAAGTAAAGAATTGCTTCGAGCTAGTTCCCGGCCACCACAGACCAACTTTGGCTTCTTTGTTAAAAACCCATTACAGTTTTGGATTTTGAGTTTCAAAGACTCAATGGTATCACACTCCAGAACACGCATGGGAGTCATTGACCCAGAAAATGAGAGATATATAAAAATGGACTCCTCTAGGGACAAGTGTGGTGGAATAGGGAAAACATTCTGAGCCAGCAATGGCTCACGGCTAACTGGACTAAGAGCAGCCACACCCGTTGACGACATTTTCAGTAGTGATTAAGAAGATAAATCAATTAATTTGAGGCTTTGACTGAAAGCCTGAACCCCAAATTCCCTCGTAATATCACAACACAGTCATGCTTGTAAAATTTATGGATTCTGGGTGACAATCACTACAACCCAGACAGAACTTCTAACGGTATATTCAATTTTTCGTACGAAAAAGAAGGAAATATTCAGATCTCACAATCTAATTCCCCATTTCTTCACCCCCAAAAGCACAGAAAGATCAAACAAACCCCCCCAAAAACGATTAAAGGGGTTTGGCGAAATTAGGTCAGGAATCGAACAACACAGATACGCAAAGAGGAAGAGCGAAGCTTACCCACCAAAGCCGACGAAAGAACCAAAATTCAATTCACGAAGCGAAAATGATTCCGGAAATCGCAAGCTTTGAGCTGAGCTGAGCTGAAAACCAAATATAGGAAAGAAAAAGGGAAAAAGCGTAATGGGATTTTGTTAAATTGGAACGAAGGCTTAGGTTTAGAAGTTTGAAGGAAGAAGATTTCTCGTTCAATGCTATGCTCGTGAAAGAAGGAAGGAGAGCCAGGGAGGGTTAGTTTGATATTTGACTCTGACTGAAAGCAACGAACACGCGTGGTGCCACCTGGCGCTATACACGTAACAAGACCAATAGTTTTTTTTTTCTTTCTTTTCACGTAAAAAAATAAATCAAATCTCTAAAATAACAATAAATCACAATAATTTTCTTCTAGACAATTTTTTTTTCAAAAAAAAGTAAAGCTAAAATGCAAAGAAGACTTTCTGACTTTTAGTTGATGAGTTTATAATATTTTTGAATTTTTAAATATTGTACTTAATTTTTTTAAAATTTTTAATTTTGGACACAAAATTCTTTAAATTTTGTTATTTTTTAATAGAATTTCATTACGTCAGCATTTTTTAATTAATTGAAAGGTATTTCAGTTACTCATAAAAAAAATCACTTTCAAATTTATTCAATTGCCTTTAAAATGGTCAAAATATTTTTTAATTAGCTAAAAAATTATTACAACAAGGTGTTTGCGACGTGAATTCTGTTAAAAAAGGAGCAAAATTTTTAACAGGGAGGATTGTGTGTGTAAAATTAAAAGATAATGAGAAATGAATGCAATGTTTGAAAACTCAAAAAAAAAATTATACCTATGATTTAAAATTGAAGAGTCTTCTATGCATTTTATCTTAAAACTAATAATTTACATTTAATATAAAAACTATGCAAAAGTAATTTTGTGTACCTAAATTTTATACTAATTATTTATTTATTTTTAAAATTTTTTTATGATTAATTCGTACTAAAAATTTGAACTTAATAATGATAAAATGACATCACATTATATTAAATATACAAAATATAATATTAATATTAATTCATTACTAAAAAAAAATAATGTTATTTCTTTCCTTCTCATTCATTACTTAAAATGAAATCATTTTTCAGACAATAATAAAATAAAAGAGACGTTGTTATTTTGGTGTATTTGGAAAAATTAGGAGTGATAATAATACATTAGTGTTATATGTATAATACATATTATCATTTATTATTTGATAATTTTGATGATATTAGTAGTTTGGATGAAATTGATTATATTTTGTAATTCTTAAGGTAAAATTGACAATAAAATTTTTTTTAAAAAAAAGTTAATATAACATTAAGAGTGATAAAAGTGAATTTGTCAAAAAAAAAAGAAAAATTTAGGGTACGCTTGGTATAAATGCACGGATGTAAAGTACTGTAAAGAAAGTACTGTAGAGTAAAATACTGTAAAATAAAAGAAAGTACTGTAGAGAAAAGTGAAGAGAGAGATAGAGAAAAAGATTAGGAAAGAGAAAAAATATGATAAAAAGTATGTTTGATATGTATAAAATATGATGTAATTTTTTTAAAAAATCATAAAACACTAAAATTTTACTGTTTGAATTTTACATCTAAGATATCCTAATTGATAATTATAATTGATCTTTGCCGTTGTGGCAATGACGCAACTAGTGAGGTCCCTTTCCATCAAAGGCGCGTCTCTTCTCTTTAATCAATGCACCCACGCTGCCTCAACTTTAATTTATTAAAATATTCTTCATTTTAAATATTAATATTTATAAAAAATTATATTCCAAAATATATATAATATATATATATATATATATATATATATATATATATATATATATATATATATTTTTTGGAATTTGAAAAAATGAAGGTTGTTGGCATATAGTAGGAAGTTGCCGTTACTTGCTGGAGTGGTGTCCAAGCATTCAAAGGATATATCACTCAAAAATCCAAGTTGTGGTCCAGTCAGCACGTGCCACGTACAAGAGTGTTGTCATACCTATCACTTTTGAGAGGAGATATTTAGTACTACGACACTACTGAACTTCCGTATATTTTTTTAATTAATTGATTTCTAATTTACTTAATGTGAGTTTTTATTAATGTGAATTTTTATTAATATCAATAAATTACGTTACATAATTATAAAATGTATTAAAATTTAATAGTATCATAGTACTAAACTTTTCTTTCAATTTTATAAATTAGCTACATATTTTACTACTTCATTTAGGTATTATTAATTAACAATATTTACTTAATTTTTCTTTCGTATTTTATAGGATAAAACAAGCAGAAAGTCTCCAAATTTTAGACCAAAGGTACATCTTATACTCAATTAGCTGATCTTTTAATTTTGAACATTTAACTCTTTTTCGTCAAGTTTTTGTCTATTTAAAATATTTTATTCAAATTAGACAAAAAAATTGAGTGTTCCAAATTAAAAGTTCACACCTATTACTTGGGACAACTTTGTAATAGATGACACTTTATTCTTATTTCTTTAATATTAAATCCTAAAGGTGATAATTAAAGTGACGTATATTCTTATCATTTATGTTACACTTTATTGGTAACGAGAGTAAATTTTTTAAAGTAATTTTTTATATTTTTTGGTGGAGTTATAAGAGAGATAGAGAGAAGAAAAATTGGGAGAAAAAAAAATCAAGAAAGAAAATATTTTTCTTATCTCTATCTTTCTTATAACTCCATCAAAAAATATAAAAAATTACTTTAAAGAATCCTATTTCATTGCTAACCAAATATTATTGTATTAATTAATGCCAAATTGACACAATAAATTTAGTTTAGTTTTTTTAATCCCTTTTGTATTGTCCGTTGTGATGTGGACCACTTGTATCGTACGACGTTATCAATGACTGAAATAAAGGAATAATTTTTTGAGTTAACCTCTCATTATATTATTGGTATAAACAACTTTAAAGCAAAAGTTAATTACAACGTCTTAAATTATGACTTAATTATATTTTAATATCCGGACGTTAACAGGTGGGATAAAAGTTCAATGGTATTGTACCACTGAACTTCAGTGCATCCCTCCAATTATGTAGTGTCATTTGTTAATATTAATAAAAACTGATTGGAGTGATGTACTGAAATTCAGTACTACCGTATCACTGAACATCTACTCCAGTTGGTCCCTAAACCATTCAAGGTGGGCCCTAATTAATGTGAGTTTTTATTAATATTAACAAATGACACTACATGATTGGAGGGATGTACTGAAGTTCAGTGGTACGGTACTATTGAACTTTTATCCGACCAACTGATTGGAAGAATCTACTTTCAGTACTATCATACCATTGAACTTCTACTCTATGAGGTGATACTTTGCTTCTTAATGACTTTACAAATGGGTCATAAATCATAATTGATGTTTCATCTTTTAAAAACTTTTTATAATAGCTTAGAGAATAAAATATTTTAGTACAAAGGCGGCCGGAAAAGGTCCCGGTACGTAGAGTTGACCAAATGAAAAATAACCTAATAACTAGAGGTAGGGGAAGACCAAAGAAAACAATAAGAGAAACGATTAAGAGAGATCTAGCTATAAATAACTTAACCATAGAAATATGCAAAGACAGAACATGTTAGCGTTGAGATATCAAAATCGCAACTATATTACAATTCATTTCTCTAATTATAAAATATATCAAAGCATGAACTTTGAATCAAGAAGCCATGTAATCCTCATTTGACCTCCTACAATTACTTTTGACTAGGGTTTAACTAGTACCTTAACTTTATAGAAGAAAGACAAAAGATTGAAAAAAAGAAGAATTATTGACGGATTAAATTGAGGAAAACCAAATTAAAAAATCAGTCATCTTGTTAGTCGTGCACATCCATGTTTCGTAACATTCTATAAACACGTTACATTCGAACAACATTAACGTAGGATTACTCGTATTAATTAGATTACAACAATAAATAAAGTCTTTTTTTTATTAGATGGAATCGATCTCCTATATCAGTGTTTATTTCTTGCCGTTTTGAGAAAATTGCTGGTTCTTTCTAACTTTCCAAATCAAAGTGCCACCCTTTCATAAGCAAACTCAAGAATCCCCCAAGACTTTCTTCCCCAAGTAGATGCTTCTTTGTACTGGTTCAGGTAAAACAATTATGGATGCTACTAATGTGATTCCTCTGTCTGTGTGTTCATCACAAAACTGGGAAATGCTTGAGTTATGTCCCTGAAATTAACAAGAAACATTAATTCAAACAGTACTATATCTTGATCATCATGACTCAACAGTGCAACAACAACAAAGTCTTTTTTTTATTAGGTAGGATCAGCTATATGGATCAAGTAACACCAACGTGTTCTGTCTTAACGTGTTCACATGTTTATCTCTGTTCATACAAATTGGACAAAGTTTTATGTTGGTTGTTGATTACCTAATGCAATTGTCCTCTTTTATCCGGACTTGGAACTAACTAAGAAGCATCTCATGACTCAACATGCATTTAAAAGAAAGTAGATACCACCACATCATTCTATAGCAATAATTGCTGTTCACAAGCTAGTCAAAGAATTTGACTGCCACTAATGACTCAGAAATAGAAATAGAAACAGAAACGAAAACGTAATGTATTTGATGTGTTTAGTAGTAAAAGTTTGGTAATGAAAATGGAATGTAAATGTATTAAAATGACCATTTTACCCCTTATATTAAAATAATAAAAAGAAAAGGTTATAGTTGTGTCAAATCATGTCAAATCAAAGGGGGTATAATAGATATTTTGTATTTTTTTTCTTTTTTTTTAAAGTTAATGAAAATGAGAAAGTAAAAAAGTAAGTGGGCCCCACTTAATTTTTCATTTCCATGAAATGCATTTCTAGTAAGTGAACAAGTCTATAAAGTTTTCTGTCATATTAATACGAACCATGTCATATAGAAAATGCAAGGATGAATTCCGGTGAGTAACAAGTAATTTGTTATTTAAGTTTCCATATTCTCTTTATCCTTATCATCTATTGACATAATACCAAGTTATCTGAATCATTACTGTGTTAATTAAGCCAAACACCTGTAGGTAACTTTCACAGTTTCAGTGAAAGCAATTGAGAGCCATATATATAAAGAACTTCAATAGGAAAGTGTTGCTTGTCTCAAGCCATAGGGATATAGGATCTAGAACATACATGAGATAAGGTAGAGTCATGTTCTTCAGTAATGATGGGTTCTTTCCCACATATTGTTCCCATTCTTCTAGATCAATTCTCCCATCACCTTTTGTGTCTGCTTCCACAAATGTCTGTCAAAAACCAACTACATGTGAGTACTACAACATTATACATAGGAATTTTTAGTCTGAAGATAAAAACAAACCTTGTCCACAATTGATTTGACCACATCATCCGAGAGTTCCAGATTGGATTCAGTCAAGATTGCCAGCACCATCTCCTTCAACTGTAAGTGTTCATAAGAACAGGTTTCCGAAGTTAATTGAAGATGATAAGTGGAGATTTTTTTAAAAACTCAACACTACATAATTGGGCGTTTCAAAAAAAAAAATTCTCCACATGTTATTTTGTTTTACTGTAGCAAACATCTAAAGAAATTTACCTAAATCTAGTTCTTTGAGGAAAGAGGAAGATTCAACCTTTGAGAAGAAGAACCAACACATCCAATGTCTTAGAGGTTGGTATAGATGCCAGTGAAATCATTTTTCCTTACAAGACAATACAGACACAAATGTTCAGACAATGATACCAGATTCTGAATTACAACCATGTTCCTAGTTCAATATCCTTGTCAGCACTTATTATGATTTCCCATTTCCTTTCAATCAGCTCATTAAGAAAAAAAAAAGTTTTCATAAGAATTGTAAAGATTACCTACACAAGAGCTACATCAATTTGCAGTCAAAGGGAAATTAAAAAGGCAGTAGCAATACCTCTTCATGCTCAATGTAACCAGTGTGCCTCAGATCATACAATTTAAATGCATCTGTCAAAAAGAGCTACTATGAGTCATGAATGATGAATTATATCTTTCATTTTACATATATATGATTAAACAAGATGCAGTAGTCATCACTCTTCCTGTATTATAAGCTCTAGTCTTCGTTTACTTACATTTTACTTTGACTTCTTCAGGAGTTTTTGGGTGAAAGACACTCAAGGATTGAACAAATTCTGCAAAATCAATCTGGCCATTCTGATTGACATCGAAAAGATCAAACACCTGCATGGAATCAGAATCTCATGATCAAGGTTGGAACTTGGAACCTACCAAAAAATAGTGAACTGACTGCTTCAACAAGAATATAGACACTTCAATGCAAGTAAGGACATATTTGGCAGAAGTCTATGTTTGTTGAGAACATATCACTAGGAAAATTCTTGTAACATTTGTTCGAAAACCGGCAAGAACTAAGAACAAAGTATTCTTGAACTGTAACCTTGTTAAGTGAATTTTGGAAAATTTCTGATCAACTAATGTTGTCAAAAGTAAATGCTGATGGGAATAGGTTTGATGATGCAGAAGATCAACATTAACTTCTATGATCACTAGAATAGTTGTCCAGGAACATATTTGGTGAAAGTAAATGCACATACTCTGTCCAGAAAAAGATTTTGCTTGTTGCTATTTCTGAAGAGGGCAAAGTGAAGATCTTCCTGTATGTACATCCACAATTCCACATAATGGGAACTTATTATCATTTTTTATGAATATAAGCTGTAAATAGACAATGTTTTTATCAATGAAAAGTACCTTTTGAATATATCCATCTTTGACAACAGAAGTGCTTAATTTTTTGTATAGCTCATACAAGGTTTCCACCTCACTTGTAGTAACTGTCAGACAAAACATGGTTTCCAATCAGCAGTTGTTTTTTCGGTTAAATGTTTATTTTCAGTTTTTCAACCACAAAACCTAGATCAACCAACATACCAGAAATCCTTTGAAAGAGAAATATCTGATAATCACAAATAAACATGTAGATGCAGAGAAAGGAAAAAAGGCAAACGATTGATAAAGTAAAGAAAAGAAAAGGAAGGAAACATTTGTGACCCACATGATGTTTCAGAGGCAAGAACAGAAAAGTGTTCATAGCTAGGTCTAAGCTTCTTTTTCGACACTTTTGAGGATCTTCCACCCATTGAAGCCAAGTTCTTCAGTCTGAAAATTTTAACTATTATTGCAATATAAATCACTACAACATATAATACAACTAGTAAAATAATGAGTGCTAATCTGAACTTGATCATGATCGAATCACCTTAGGGCGTAGTATTATCTACCATGGACTGATTGTACAGAATCATACCTTCTAATGATGGAAAATTCAAGTGATAGATTCTCTCTTAAATCCAGAAAAAATGATGCAAGAGAAAGAGAGAGCTTGGACTTCCTTAAATACAAGACTAACTTCTAACTTCATGATTACGACTTACGACTATATATAGCTGCCACCATGCCCCATGCTTACTATTTTATTGCTGCTTTTTTTTTATAACTCTATTTTTCTGTTTGTCCTTTATTAATTTATATTTATTTTTTAGTTATTTGTTATTCTAAGAAAAGTTTTATAACATGATAAAATTCTCTGTTAAAATTTTTTTGGCCAAATAACTCTTTTGGTCCTCAACGTTTGCACCAAGTTTAATATTGGTCCCCAACGTTTCAAAAAGTTATTTTTGGTCCTCAACATTTTTATTTTGGTCAAAATTGGTCCTCCAGCATAACTCCGTTTGATTTTTTTGTTAAATGCTAACGTGGAAGGCTTATGTGGCACACTCTCTCTCCTACGTGTCATATTTGGATGATATGACACCCTCTCTCACTCCAACTCAGCAAAACGACGCCGTTTTACTGAGTTGGAGTGAGAGAGAAGTGATGCAAAACAGCGTCGTTTTGCTGAATTGGAGTGAGAGATGGTGCCATATCATCTAAATATGACACGTAGGAGAGAGGGTGTGCCACATAAGCCTTCCACGTCAGCATTTAACAAAAAAAAAAATCAGACGGAGTTATGCTGGAGGACCAATTTTGATCAAAATAAAAACGTTGAGGACCAAAAATAACTTTTTGAAACGTTGAGGACCAATATTAAACTTGGTGCAAACGTTGAGGACCAAAAGAGTCATTTGGCCAAATTTTTTTATGCACATGATTAATTAGTAGAATGTTGAATAATTTTTAATCTTAACCAAAAGAGACATTATTAAAAGTTATCCTTTGAGTAAGGTTGTATTCTTATTCTTTTAAAAAAATAAACTTATAAGGCAATCATTATTAAATAAACAAGTACCCATATCAAATTTACAAGCTCAATATACATAATTTAATTAAGTTTGAAACGTCTCTTGCTGACTCATGGGCCACGAGTAATTTTCATATAATTTGTTGAAAAAGAAATAAATTCAGTCACTTATATGACATCAGCATCAACCGTCGTTGGGTGCCACGTGACATTTGGTGGACTTATGAGTTATGAGGGTGAAATGGACGGTGAGGATCGAATGTTCAATATTGAAAGTAAGTTAAAATATACATTACTACTTCCCTAATCTATGAAAGAAGTTTGGTAGAAAGAAATATGATTCCTTTTGAATACGTGTTTGGTAAGGAGAGAATGGATGCAGAGAAAATTTTGGTTAGAGAGTTAAATTTTGGTGAGAGGAAAGTGACTCAAAGGAAACAATTCAAACAAAAGTTAGGTCATGATATCAATTTTATCTTAAAAAAACATTTTAAATTACTTAGTGCAGTGAATGAAAGACATGGTATGTGAAGCTCAAAGGACAAAATTAACTTTTTAATATTTCATCTTTCATTTTGTCCTATCAAACAATCTTATAACCTAATTCAATTTCCTTTCACCTCCATTTCACTTACTTCCTTTTCCACCTTTACCTTATCAAACACTAGCTAAATCATGTTCATGTAAGCCTTTTAAACTACACAAAATGATCTAGAACTTCTAAAATTACACATTCAAAACCCTAACGGATAATACATCCATCAAATTATTTGAAAGAAATTTTCTACTTAAAGTTTAGAGGATTTTTTTGCAAGGCTTAATTAATCTCGTGCTATGAATTGTTGTAAACAAGAACAAGCAACGCAGAAAGATAATTTGAAATTTGATAGTACAAGAGGATGCGTGTAAAAGTTGAACACTAGAAAGAAGAATAGTGAAGTTGAAGGGCAAAGCGGTAAGGGTGAACAGAACATAAAGCAATTTTATTGAGGGAGCCTTCCGAATCACAAGAGTGATTACAGAATCTTACTCTCATTAATTAGCTATTTCTCAGAGAATACAAGAATACAGCCATCAAGCAAATATAGAAGGCTGCATAATAAGCATTAAATAGCATACTACTAGAATCATACAATTTGACCAAAACTGGGAAGACATTACATTTGATTTGATTTTAGGCTAAGTGGGCACAATGCAAGATTGGCAGCAGAAGCAAGCAGCAATAATGCCAATCAAAGCACCCCCAAAAACTTGAGATGGGGTGTGCCCTAATAGTTCCTTCAGCTTCCTTTCACTTATAGGATGCCCTTGGAACAAATCTGCTACAATCAAGTTAAGCACCTGTGTCAAAGGCACATAAATAGAAAAATCTTCAGTATAAGAATGAGACTAGTTGTTAATATTGATCATGGAAGGAACAACCTAAGGACATGTGAACATATATATCATGAGTGGTGTGGGTCCCATTGAAAACTATATACCAAACATAGAACAAATACAGAATGTGAAAAGGATGAAAGATGTATAAATAAATTACCCATTCAAACTGACAAGATTTGAAGATTTAGGAGCAGAAGTGTGGACTATCTGTCATAGGGCATCATATTGGTGTAGCAATGTCACTAATTATTAATCAAAACCATAAAAGTAAAACTTCTTATTAACTTATTTTGAGTAAGGTTCAAAAAGGGATTTTAAAACTTGTTAAATATATATTTCCCTAGGTTTGTCAATGTAATTCAGTGCAAATATTGTGTTCACTAAAAATCAAAACGAACCTGAGAAAGAAACTAAAAATGCAATTTAACATCAAATATTTCTGAACCAGGTGGATTAAAGTGAACTCCATTCCTAAAATTTCCTGAAGATTTCTTTCGGCGACCATATAGTAAGTATTAATTAAGAGAGCAACTTATTATTTTTCTTCTTTAAGGATCAGCTTTACTTTCTTCTAATTCAAAATTTCTTTCTCCTGTGCTCTCTTTAGTTATTTTAGATACAAAAGTGAAAGGATTTCATTTACTAACATAAAATATATACTTTTCAGTTTTCTCTTCTTTCAAGGATCTTCAGCCAATAGCTCTTTTATAATGTGATAAGTAACTAAAAGGAAGCCTTATTAACATAAGGTCATGACTCATGGATACTTTCTTAGCATTTGCAACTGCAAAAACTATAGCCATATCTGATCATTATTTAAGCTGCTATTAGTTTCCTCAAGTTAATCTCATATCACCTAAAGAAAAAAAGTTGACATGCATTTGCAATAATAGAAAGTATCATGGCGCATCTTTTTTGGTTCATTCCTAACAGTTCCAAGGTAGGATAACCTTTGGCTTTTCTTGAAGCGCATTTTTAGAAATTTCGAAGCTTGACCTATGGCATGCAAGAATTAGAGAAGTTCCTGATGTTTTAAGAGACTGAAGATAATAAATTTCCTAGCAAGTTAGTCATTTCAATAACTATAGCTATATCAGGAAACAGAAATTTAATTGGTTAACCATTCAATTAGATGGAATATAATCAAGATCTTCAACAGATTCAAGCTTTATGACTTATATAGAATCACATTCAATAGCGATCAAGAATCAAGGTTAATTATGTGATATTTATGACTCTACTGTCACAAAAATTGTTCAACTAAATGTCTGCACACCAGTGCGAAGGCCTTCATACTGTATTACAAACCCTTTTACCACTAGCCACTAGGTAGAGTTAGCTATATGGATCCAGCGACGCTATCGTGTTTAGGGTTTAGGGTTTACCCTAATGTATTATGTCTTTGCTCATTTTTATTTTTATAGTTAGGTTATTAATATTTAAATCTATTTTAATAGTTTCTTCAATTTTTTTTTTCTTTGGTCTTCCCCTACCTATAATGATTAGATTTTCTTCCATCAGGCCACTCTACATAGTAGTAGCCTTTAACGGCATTCTTTGTACAAAACCAAACCACCCAAGCGTATTACAACAAACATATCCTTTACAAAAGGTAATTTAGCCTTGAGCTGTTGAGCATACAAAGCAAGTCTCATAATATTATCCATGGCCTTGGAAAAAAACAAGCACAGAAAGAAAAACAGAATCCTCTACTGTTATGGATTCAGATTTAGACATTCCACCAAGTAAATAACACCAATACGGCAATACTAAAAAAATATGAAGCCCCAATACCAAACGTATTGACCTTTATACATGCATCATGATTTCTTCTTAACTACAAAAAAATTTCAGAAATATGAGATGCAAGAGAGACATAAGTTTCACATATAAAAGCAAAACCAAAACATACCTCAGCTTGCATCCCAGCATGTCGCCTAACACCAATTGCATCATACATGACAATAAGACTAAACCCCAAACACACAGGAAACAGAGAATCCGCCACGCCATGGCAAAACGCTACGGAAGTAGTCAGAGCAGTACACAACGCCGTGTGTGACGATGGCATTCCCCCTGAAGCACACAATAGCCTCAAATCCCATTTCCGTTCCAAGAAGAAGTTGATCACTACCTTCAACGATTGAGCTACAATCCACGCAAGCAAGCCCGAAACAAATGTTGGGTTCGCCGCTAATGTACACACAAATGGGCTAATCCGATGCTTCGCGTTCGTAGTAATGCTCAATAGAGCTACTCCTAACCCTCCGTTCTGTAAATAACAACCATTACACTCGTCCACAAGTTTCTGGATGTCGCTATAAGCTCTTAAACTCGAAACCCATTTCTGGGTTTGCGATGTAGCCAGCTTTTGTATGGTTTTCAGAAGAGGGAACGAAACCCAGGTAGGATTTAGGTTTTGTGGGGTTGAAGGAATTCTATGAGAAGAAGATACGAAGAAGGCTCTGTGCTTTTTGAAGTGCGAGAGGTGAAATAAGGACAAGTTAGTCGCAAGAAGAGGTTTGTTATTATGGCAGTAGATTTTGAATTTGGGTGTTACAGAAGAAACAGATTCCATAGGAGGTTTCTGGGATCAGTCAGCATTTCAAAGAGAGGGAGATAGAGCTGAAACGAAGCAGAAGAAGCATGGAGAATGGAGAAGAAGGAGAGAGTTCGCGACGATTACTTGATGACACGACTTTTTTGAAAGATGGAGATAAGTAGGGTAGGGGAAGGAAAACGAAGGAATCCACTCATACCTTGTCTCACTTTGCAAAATATGCCAATTAAGCTCGATTATGGAAAAGAATATGCTTGTGGTCATGCTTTTTTTTGGGCCTCATTTCTCTTTTTTATTAATGTTTTCAAAAAACCATATTAAATTAGTAAAGATAATGTTTTAGGTTTATTAGTCCAAGTGTGATTAAAATATGATCAGTCAAACTTTTGAAGTTAAATATATTATAAAATACCATACAGTTTAGTTATAAAAAAAATACAATACAGTTTAAATATAATAAATGATAAAATAATATTTTTGAGAAATTACAGTACCATTAAGTTCATCAGTATTGTAAAGACAAATTAAAATATGACATAATTATCATGTAAATATAAATTTTCAAGTCATCAAATCATATCTATGTTTATAAGAAACCAAAAAAGACTCATCAAGATCAAATATTGGATCATTTCAAATTAGGTTTTCAAATTTTCAATTTGAAAAATTAGGTCCTTAAAATTTCAACCTTTAAGGAATATGTCTTTTAATCTAGTTTTTTGCTTGACCAAAAGAAATCTAATTTTGTTTTACTAATAATGTTAACTAATATGGTCAAAGTTCATTGCTACTTTACAATTAAGCTTATCACTTTAATAAAATAAGTTTAACAATCATCATGACGTGGCAATAATTATTAGGACTAAACTAAGGTAAAGTTATTTAGGTACTTGCTATAAAGTTTACCAATATAATTAAAACACGTGGCAAAAAAATTTTTGTATAACCAATTATAATAGAGAGAGAAAATGAAAAGCAATAAATTACATAACCAATCAAATAGGAGAGAGAATATAAATAATGTTTACGATTGGTGAACTTTATAGCAAGCACCTAAGCAACTTTACCTTAGTTTTTTTCTAATTATTATTAGAAAAAAAAAACTTATGTGTATTTTTTCTATAATTATCATACAATTTTCTTAATAAAAATGAAACGTGTATAATTTATATAACTAATTTTATTTATGACTAATTTTATGATTTTTTTTGTTTTAAAAAATCCACATGTTTAATTTTTTTATTGAAGAATTCAAATATAAAAATATAAAGAACAAGAAGAAACTACTTTGAATTGACAAATCAGTGAAAAAATTAGTTATTATGTTCGATCATAGATAGCTAGTCAGACTAAAAATACTTTCAGGTTTTTTTATTATTTTATTCTTAAAACTATATACATACCTCATTTAAAATTTAACTAAAATCATTTTTAAGGGTATTAAAAGTATAACTTAGTAATAATATACTTTTACAATGTTTTTTTCTTTTTGAGAATTACAATGTAATTTTAATATTTTTATTTTGTGTAAAAAATTTATATATATTTTTAATTTATTCTATTTTATAAAAGAGAACTATTTTATTTTTTTGAAGCAAGAGAACTATTTTATTTTGTATTAAATATTATTCAGTGCAGAACCGAACAAAAGAGAAGGAAGGAAGTAAGGAGGGCAATTTTGTGAATTTACCTGTAACGGAAAAAGTGTCGTTGCTTCAAACTAACTTTTGGAAAGTTTCTAATAAGTTTCATCATCATCTTCTTCTTCTTCTTCTTCTCCAATCTTTTCTCTTCTCTTCGCTTTCATTTCGCTCGAGAATGGAGAATTTGATACAGCTCGTCAACAAAATACAGAGGGCATGTACTGCCCTAGGCGATCACGGCGAAGAGAGCGCCATGCCTACTCTCTGGGACGCCCTTCCCTCCATCGCCGTCGTCGGAGGACAGGTTTTCGTTTCCCTTCTTCTTTCATTCTTTTAATCCAAAGTTTTACGATCCACAATATCTCACATTCATATGCTCTACTTTTGATTCAATAGTCGTAATTAATCGAATGCCTCCTCCATTGTTAATACACATTTGGACTGACACGTAAATTGCTCAGGCTGTTATATATGTGTTGCTTATATTTAATTCAATCATTGTTTGAAGAATGACCTTACCGTGGGATTTGAAAATATATACAATTGTTTTTGTAAATTATTCGTTCTTTTGTAGAGCTCTGGAAAATCTTCAGTGTTGGAGAGTATTGTAGGAAAAGACTTCTTACCACGTGGATCGGGTAATTTTGTAGTTGTCTATAGTATATTCTTTTAGTCATGTACTCTTTTTTTTTAATTACTTTTCGTCTTCTTCTTTTCCTCTCATGATTTTGACATGAGTTTCTGGGTAACTGAACCAATTTTATATGCAGGGATTGTTACTCGGCGTCCTCTTGTTTTGCAACTTCACAAGATTGATGAAGGGAGGGAATATGCTGAATTTATGCACCTTCCAAGGAAGAGATTCACTGATTTTGGTATTTGTCATGGAAATAGTTTTTTAAAAAAAACACATTTCTCCATTATTCATTTAATCACAATTATGATCGCTCTGGTAACAAGAAAGTTCAGTTTTATTTTTTGTTTTTTTGGCGTAAATTATTACTTATTATGATTTCTAGAAGTATGGATTAATTGGTTCTTCACTTTTGGCCCTTGTATTGCTGCTTCTTCGTAGACACTAATTTTGCCTTTTCTGTAGCTGCTGTTAGGCAGGAGATCTCTGATGAGACTGATCGAGAGACGGGTCGGTCCAAGTCTATTTCTTCTGTTCCAATCCATCTAAGTATTTTTTCCCCTCACGGTGAGATAAAGGATCATATATAATCTGAATGAGGAACTATTTTTTGATATTTCATTTTATGTATCCATTTCATGTATTGAACTTGTTGACTTTGGCAGTTGTCAATTTGACGCTGGTTGATCTTCCAGGACTTACCAAAGTTGCTGTTGGTGAGTTTTTAAGATTGGTTATTTGCATATAGTTAAAGATTATTTGAATTTCCGAGCAGTGTATACTTCAAAATACAGAGAGTAATGGCATTATGTTACCTGGGTATTGCAGAGGGTCAACCAGAAAGCATTGTTCAGGACATTGAAAACATGGTTCGCGCTTTCATTGAGAAGGTAATTATTCTTTTATTTTTGAAAAGCATGGACATATTAAAAAATAAATTTTGATACATATGAAAGTCTGTCTCTCATTGCAGCCCAACTGTATTATTTTGGCAATATCTCCTGCCAATCAAGATCTTGCAACCTCAGATGCAATTAAAATTTCTCGTGAGGTAGACCCTAAAGGTAAGATGCTGAACAAAATTCTCTATATTGCACTAGTACTACTACTGAGGGAATATGTTATGTAAAGTTATCTGATAAATTTGATTAATATCTATTCTTTTTTTGGGTATCCTAGAATAATAATTTCTTCAACGGAATGCTAGGTAAATCATTTCCTGATATATATTTTGAACAGCAATGCTTGTAAGATTTTGTTCTTGATTTGTCAATGATATCACTTTCCTTTAATCTTCATATGAATAGATAAGAAATTTATCAAATGATTTGATCACTTGTATGTCTGAAAATCACTGATTTCTGGATGGTTTTCTTCCTATGCTAAATCTTTTTGGATTTATATTATATCAAATTTTCAGGGGATAGGACATTTGGAGTTTTGACAAAGATTGATCTTATGGACCAAGGTACCAATGCAGTTGATGTAAGTATTCAGTTCCCCCTTCCAATACAGAAATGGTAGGTTACTTAACAAGATTTGCCTTATAGAATCGCCTCAGTGCCCAATGAATAACTTTGTTAGCAAGGAACAAGTTAATTTGTATTTAAATCCAGAGAATTATACTTCAAATAAGGGTAAAATAGTGGTTTACCATTATTTGGTAGTAAATTGTCACATTGTAATCATCATTGTTGATTTAAAAAGAACTTTTTCCTTGTGTTTAATATCTACTAATAGAGGAGTGGAGGGTGGAGATCATAATATCTGATCATTTAGTAACATTACAATACAAGGCTTACTATTTCTTCTCCTTCTCCTCTGTCCCTTTTCTTAGATCCTTGAAGGAAAAGCATATAAGCTAAAGTTCCCTTGGATTGGTGTTGTTAATCGTTCCCAAGCTGATATCAACAAAAATGTCGATATGATTGCTGCACGGCGTAGAGAGAATGACTATTTTTCTAGCACCCCTGAATATAGACATCTTGCTAGCAGAATGGGTTCTGTGCATCTAGGAAAGGTGCTATCCAAGGTATGCTCAATCAATATCCTATTCTCTATTGTACATGAAATTGCACAAGTTTTTCTTCCCATAATTTTTTAGATAACTTTTGTCACAATCAAATTTTCAGCATTTGGAAACTGTGATCAAGTCTCGAATCCCAGGACTCCAGTCTCTTATTAGCAAAACTATTGGTGAACTAGAGTCAGAATTGAACCGCCTTGGGAGGCCTATTGCTGCTGACACTGGAGTAAGCCTCCGGCTTCCCTAAGTGAAATTTCTTCTCTATTAACATTTAAAATGAAGGGCATGAAGGAAGAGTTTGTAACTCAATTTTTTTTTATCCTTTTGCAGGGAAAGCTGTACATGGTAATGGAAATCTGTCGAACTTTTGATCAGATATATAAAGATCATCTTGACGGCGTGTATGTCCTTTTCCTTGTTATTTAATTTAATTTATATAATTCTTGAATCTCACTCTGATTAAATCTTCAGAAAGCCTGGTGGTGAGAGAATCTACCAAGTATTTGATAGTCAGTTTCCAGCAGCAATGAAAAGGCTGCAATTTGACAAACATCTGTCGTTGGAAAATGTGAGAAAGCTAATAACAGAAGCAGATGGATATCAACCTCATCTCATTGCTCCTGAACAAGGATACCGCCGTCTTATTGAATCTTGCATAGTATCTATTCGTGGCCCTGCTGAAGCAGCTGTTGATGCGGTATACATATAATTATAGTTTATTCTCGCAGTTTGCCATATGTTATAAGACATTCACTTGATGCCTTCCTTACCTTACTTTTATGATCTTTCAGGTTCATGGAATTTTGAAGGATCTAATTAATAAGTCTATTAGTGAAACAATGGCAAGTAGTAAAAACTGGATCTTTTGAGCTAATTCTGATCTTTTAATATGTGTTAAGGATGAAGATTTGTGTTAACTGTAGGAATTAAAACAATATCCGACGTTGAGAACAGAGCTAGGAAGTGCAGCAATTGAATCATTAGAGAGGATGAGAGAAGAAAGTAGGAAAGCAACGTTATTGTTGGTAGACATGGAGTGTGGTTATTTGACTGTTGAATTCTTTCGCAAACTTCCCCAAGATGCTGAGAAGGGTGGAAATCCAACTCTCTCACTTTTTGACAGATACAATGATTCTTATCTTCGTCGAATTGGTAAGTATATTGGAAGCATTTAGCATTTAGCTGAGAATGAATGAATGTGATACATACACTGATACTGAGATTCCTTCCTTGAATATATCAGCTACCACTGTGTTGTCCTATGTGAACATGGTGTGTGCAACCCTTAGGAACACTATTCCCAAGTCTGTAGTTTACTGCCAAGTGCGTGAGGCTAAGCGCAGCTTACTGGACCATTTCTTTACAGAGTTGGGAAAGAAGGAGGTGAGCTCTTTTCATTGCACCATGACTAAACTTATATGTAGTTACCAGTTTTTTAATTGAAACAAAGCATGTGGACAAAATATTTAAAAAGAAACAATCATGGGAGAGATGAGTTGTATAAACCATATATGTGTCAGTTTCTGATAAGAGAACCTGATGACAAAGTTTAATTGTGGCATTGCTCAATATATATAATTTTTCCGACCTAATGAGAAAAGATTTTGTTGTTATTGGGTAATTCCATATTGTTTTTGTTTTGCAGGGAAAACAACTAGCTAAACTGCTGGATGAGGATCCAGCAGTGATGCAGCGCAGGACGTCTCTAGCGAAGAGGTTAGAGCTATACAGAGGTGCTCAAACAGAAATTGAGGCTGTTGCATGGGCTAAGTAGAAAACACTGATCTCCTACTTCTCTTCACAATTGAATCTTGCTTTTTCTCAAATTCATCAAATCAATTCTTTATTTATTTAACAGTGAGGAAGAGTATTGTTTTTGCTGTAATGCTCTTGGCCTTGGGCTGGTTTAGTTTAATATATTGTGAATTTGTGATTCAATTTGCACTATTAGTTAATAAAATTATTATTGTGAGAAAGTCCAAAAATATAAGATTGGTATAATACAAATTACTTAGTCATCAAATGTGGTGTCGTGGTGTAGTTGGTTATCACGTCAGTCTAACACACTGAAGGTCTCCGGTTCGAGTCCGGGCGACGCCATTTTCTTTCCTTTTTTTTTAATTTCAATTTTGCTTATTTTACTTTGAAATTTCAATGTTAGCCAATAGATGAATCCTTAACATTAACGCATATTTTATTTAATAAAATTAGAGTTCAGAGTTAGACTGTAGAAAATCTTTTAATTATTCTGTGTTCCCAAAACACATATTTTATTTTTTAATTTTTTTTCTAAAATATAATTGAAATTGTTATTTATTTTATTAAAAAATGAAACAGCAATCTAGCACACATACGTTACTTTATGAGCTACGCCGCCTCCCTATTATGAATTCTGATGAGAAGTTCTCCTTTTACGCCATTAACAAAGGTTGGCTGAACCTGAAATACACATTACGTTTGTAGATTTTTTTTTTTTGTTGAGGAATTACGTTTGTAGATTTTATAAAACTGCATTTGAGTTTTTTTAATTATATTTGTTAACTAGTATTTTGGCCTTTGCAAAATTGTTAATGAAATATTTATTATTTATTTAAAATTTATAAGTCAAACAAATTCATTTTTAATATTTAAAAACACAATCAACTAATAAAAAAAACTTTAATAAAGGTCTAATTGATTAGATTTAACCCTTCTATCTGATAATTGAGGCAACACCTTTTGTTGCTCACTCAGATGCATGTTAAGGCATTAATGATTAAAATTAGTTTTGAAAAAACATTTGAATATGTTTGTTGGAGTATGAACAAGAATTGGTAATAATAGGCAAAAGAAAAATATGAGAGAAATGGTAGTAGTGGATGTTGAGCTCTCAAGAAGAGAAAGGGATATATGATATGATGATTACCTCTCTCTACCAAACTAACACTTATCCTCACCAACAACCACCCTATTTCCCAACCTTCAAATGCAAGAGACTAATACCTCTCACTTACCTCTTGTCTTCTCATTTCTTCACTCTAAAGAGTTTTTAATTAATTCTAGTAGGATTGGATTGGATCGGATCTCACTCACATTTAGGCCTTCTTTTGTACTCCATGAATGGCAAATTTGAGATCTTTATGGCCATCTTTTGTGAGGCTGAATCTTGTACTCTTGGTCTTGGACTTCAAAATCTTAGCATTTGCAGATGATAATAATAATAATAATAATAACAATGGAAGCTATGGTGGTTTTGTATCAGAAAGCTCTTGCAAGAACACAAATTATCAGAGTTTTCTGCCTCCACCTTATCAGAATATATCCCACATGATATGCAAACCTCTTTGGCATACTTATGAACTCAGGGTAAGTTCACTTGATTAATTCAGATAACAATGGTTATGGTTGTTTCACTATTCTGCTCCTTTTGTTTATTTTTTGCTAACAGGACATGATTGTTGAGACTTGCTCATTTTGATCTATTCTTTGGTTGAGGTTAATCTCATTTTTAATTCATTGTTTTATTAGTCTGGTTTCTTAATTTCTTAATTAGGGTTTTTATTTTGAGAATTAGGATTAATGATTATTATTTTATTTTGGCTTGTTTTGAAAAGGAATTATCCATATTCAGGACACCCATTTCCTTTATTTGTTTGTTTTAGTCCTCTTATAGCCATAGATTTATTTATTGGCATGTTTGAATCAGAATTATTGAGTTGCTTACAAGGGTTTTGTACAAAAATATACTTTTTTTTATTACTTTTCAAAAGTATCAATTTTTTTAAAAAAATATAACTTGAAATCATAGTTATTGTCCCTTTAATTTGCAGTACATCCGGAATGGTGAAACAACAACAATCATATTATCTGCTCCCTACACTATTGGGTGGGTAGGAATTGGATTTTCCAGAGATGGTATGATGGTGGGTTCAAGTGCAATGGTGGGTTGGATGAATAAACATGGGCATCCAAAGATAAAGCAATTTTATCTTCAGGCTAAGAAGGCATCAGAAGTGATTGTAGACAAAGGTGAAATGCCTCTCAATAATATGCCTCCAGCTGTGGCCACTAATGGAGCTCAGATTTACTTGGCATTTCAATTGCAAACTCCAAAACCATTTGGGAAGCAACCTCTTTTGTTGGCTTTTGGTACTAAAACTCCACAGAATCATCACCTCACAAAGCATGTTGATAAAACAGCTCTCATATTTGATTTCTCTTCAGGTGCAATTCCAACATCATCACTTTTCTATACATGTAATCATTTACTGTTAGTAATTTGCACGTCATTACGAGTTGAGATGAAATCGATTGTAATCCGTAACTTTTAGGACAAAACTGAAAACAAAAAAAATATTTTAAGGAGTGAATTAAAAATTATTATAAATTTTAAAGGACAAAAAAATGTATTTTTCCCTCTAAATTTCATGGTCATGTTTTTTGAGGAAAATTTTCAAATATTGAAGAAGGGATGGTATCCTTCCTTATTGGGCTAGGACAATTTGAGGGAGGACACCCATAAGATTCCCAATGAGTGAGCAAGGCTTGCTTGAAAGTACCCTAATTGTAATACCCAAAAGAAAAAGAAAAAAACCTAATATCAGAATTCTCCTATATTTGAATCCATGTGATATATAATGTTATGAGAGATAAATCTTGATGATCAGGTGAACTTGTTTCAGGTTCCAAGGATCCTGGATCCAATGAGCTGTTTGAAATGAGGAAGAATCATGGAATAGTGGGCATCATAGGATGGGGTCTAATCCTACCAGTTGGGGCAATTATTGCTAGGTACTTCAGGCATAAGGATCCATTATGGTTCTATCTCCATTCAGTTATTCAATTTGTGGGATTTATATTTGGGCTTGCCACTGTCCTTCTTGGATTACAACTTCACAACAAAATGCAAGTTCACATTCCAGCTCACAGAGGCATTGGAATCTTTGTCCTAGTCCTAAGTATTCTTCAGGTTTCCCACTTAACCATTTTTATCTAATACACAATCTTTACTTCTCTATGATCAACAATACCCTCAATATATATATATAAATAAATAATACAAATTAATTTACAAAAATAATGATTAAAAAATTAATATAATTTATTTTACATATCAATATATTAGATTATTAGAAATGCATATCAAGGTAATACCATTCATACGGTATAAATACTTTTGAATATTTAAAAAAGAAAAACCTCCAGTCCGACCAACTCAACCTTTACAAGCCTACTGTGGTTTATGAGTCTAAAATGCATATATTTAAAAGCCTATCCTTAAAATGGGCTAATTTTTTCTTGGATAAATCCCCTCTGAAAGTTAATTCTATGGGTAGACCAATTTTGACACTCTAGAAAGAATACAGGTACTGTTTTTTTATATCTTTGCTATAAGGTTCCTCAATATAAAAAAAAAGTTTATGCATGATCAATCACAAGAGAGAGAAAATATAGAAGATCACATTTTACATGACCAATCATAGGAGAGAGAGTATAAATGAAGCTTATGATTAGAGAATCTTATAACAAAGATACAAAAAATTTACCTAAATATCATACATGATATGCTCTGTTTCTTGGAAGTATGAGTGCTTCATAACTAGGCTTTGAATAGGTGTAGAGTTTTGATGAATGCAGGTACTAGCATTCTTCTTAAGGCCAAACAAGGATTCAAAGATTCGGAGGTTTTGGAATTGGTATCATAATTGGTTTGGAAGAATGGCACTTTTCTTTGCATCAGTGAACATAGTGTTGGGGATGGAAGCAGCAGGGGCTGGGAGTGATTGGAGAATAGGGTATGGATTCCTTGTGAGTATAGTAATTGTTGCAATCATCATTCTGGAAATATTGGCTTATTTGAAAAGGTCAGAGAGGCGTTCTCTTCCTCCAAGCTTTCCAATGGACCCACTTGCTGATCCTGCCTTTCCAACTAATCTAACCAAATGTATGTTCTTTCATCCTTTCCTTCATATGAGAATTTCTTATTTCTTAGGTTCAGTGGATTTACAGAAAAAAAAAATGGATATACCAAACCAAACATGCCAATAGTAAATGACTATACTTATATGTCTAGCTCTATCAATTTTTGAGGGAATTATTGTTTTGGTCCCTGAAAAATTATATTTGTTTCAATTTAGTCGCTAAATTATGAAAATATTAAGTTTAGTCCCCAAAAGATTCTATTTGTCTCAATTTAGTCCTTAAGCCTTGAAAATACTACATTTAGTTCTTAAAAGACACTTGTGTTGTAATTCCATCCTTGTCAGGAAAAACAAAAATATGAAACTCGGGGATGAGATTACGACACAAAGTATCTTTCAAAGACTAAATTTGATATTTTCATGATTTATAGATTAAATTGAGACAAATAAAATCTTTCAAGGACCAAAATAGTAATTTACGCCCTTTTTTTTTAGATCTAACTCATTAAAAAATATTCTCTCTTTTTTTTTATCACATTTTATGAAGAGCTATACCTCTTAAGAATTTAGATCTTTTAATTGTCAGATGGACTTTGGAATACTAGAGTATCTCAAAGTTCATCCATAGTAAAAAAAATCACTTCATAAAAGGTAGGACTCTCTTAACACACCCTTTTTGGTCCTTGTTTAACTTCAGCTGTTTACCGAAATTGCTGCTGAAGATAAAACGTTTTTAGTTTTATTTATATTTTACCATTTTGATGAAGCAGGATGAATGTGATTACTGCTAGTTTTGCACTTCCAAAGGCAATATTTGGTTGTCCCACAAGGTGTTTTTATGGCATATGATCTGAATATAAATCCTGGCTTACCTACAAGCTATTACATGGAAGCGAAGTCTATTAATGCAGATATGCAGAAAATGCATATGAAGCCAGCTAGAAGTTTTCCAAGTTGCAAAATCCTAACATTGAGATCTCCCGCTTGAACTTCATTAGATTGAACTGTGTTTTGCTTATTATATTTTCGGGTTTCTTATGCTTGGTGAGAAATGTAAATCAAGTTTTCTGTTTCAAATTTTGTTGTTTTTTCTTCAGAGCTATGTGTCCAAATTTAAGAATCAGATTGGTGAGCAAGCATATTATGTTTGTACTATTTCTTTTTCATTGTCATCAAGATACTGACGGAAGCAAGCCAACTTAAACTCAATCATGGATTAAATTCAAACTTCTGGTTTTTTTTTATAGAAAAAGAAATATTATTAAGGAAGAAAGAGACTGGTTTATTTTATTTTTAAAAAATGATTTATTAATATGTTTCTTAACATGATTTCAGTTCTGACAACAAAATACAAATCAACCAACGAGAAAACGAGCAGTGTATAAGAAGTATATACAATTGAACAAAAATAATTAAAAGCCATTAATAATGAAGTAATGAAAAAAATTTATAAACCATTACTTTGACTCTGTAATTTAGTATATCAAAATTTCCTAACTACATAACGAATCAAAATTTCTTCCTTGAAGGTGACTCAAACCTTAAAGTTAAAACTGAACTGTGATGGTAGAACACGGGGAAATATGCAGATCACTCATGAAGTACAGAGGATCAACATGCAGGATATAGAAGCATCTAGTTCCCATATATGAACTGATTTAACTGCAGCTACTGTTCTATTTCCTGTGTACGATCCAAATGCAAATATTATGATGCTGAGTAAGCATGAACACTAATCTACAATCAACTTCAATCCAAATTTTAGTTTCGCAAATATTTTCCACAAAACTAAGAAACAAAATCAGGGGTCCAAGCGGGATTGGGATCCTCTCATGTAAGAGAATAATATGACGGTGTCATGTGAGGAAAGAGATAGACACAGAGTGTAATATACCATTCATCCATGATCTTAATCATATAAATGGGACCTGCCATTCAATCAATTGTGTTTATATCTCTCCTCATATAACAAAAGTTCAATGCTAAAAGGAAGTACTGAAAATTCAGTAATCCCTCCATTTGTTACTTGTCACTATTATATAGTGTGAATCCATATTAGTGTAGGTCCCCAACAATATTGACAAAAGTTCAATGCTACGAAGGGAATACTAAAAATTTAGTACTCCCATAATAGTACTAGACTTTTATCCCTCTTCACATGATTCCGTCATGTTACATTCTCACGAGGAACCAAATCCATTCAAGAGCATTCTAGGCACAAAACTGTGAGTTGCTATAATAAAGGAAACAAAGAAAACAGCTCTAGTTTTGTAGGTGAGAGAGTACCTCAGATTGAAGAAAAGCCTCCAGTCCTCCATCTCAAGAGATGCGTCTGAAAATTTTTTTGTGAATAAGTATGAATCAACGAAGTCAAATATGAAGTGCATGATGAAAAGGCTTTATTGATCAAAACATCACATCACTTCTGTCAAATCTGAAGTGCATGATGAAAAGGCTTCATTGATCAAAACATCACTTCTGTCAAATCTGAAGCGCATGATGAAAAGGCTTTTATTGATCAAAAGTCAAAACATCAGTTCTTTGAACTACTACCACTAGAAACCATCTTTGTTTGGTGGGGGTAGAGTTAGCGAGGGGAATTAACAATAAAGTAGACTATGTTACTGCCTTGTTTTCAAACACTTGCAGCTTAATTGCTCTTTTAATCCCTCTAGGTCACTCAAGAAAGCAATTTAGTCCCTCTAGTTTTAATTAGAGGATATAATCTTCTAATTTTTTTTTAAGCAATTTAGTCCTTTTAGTGGAAATTAAAGCAATATTATCTCTCTAATTATGAAATTAAAGCAATTAAAGAGGAACTGAAATGTAATAAGCCAAAACTATAACTCAAGCAAAAAGAAAGATTTCAAAGTAAAAGACCTACCAGAATCTTCCCAAAAGTCTGTGCAGCTGCAATTTGTGATTCCAAAGCTAATAATGGTTGACATATCACTTTAACTTTTGTAGGTCTCTTTATTCTGTGTCTGAAATAATTCTGCTGCTTCATTAGAAACACGGATGAACTGTAGATTATGCAGTAGCTGTACAATCTTTACTAGAAGAGATGTTGATGGACTTGGGAGCATCACTTCCTCTAACTACACGATTATAAATAACTTTGAATGATTGTGAGCCATAGGGTCGATTAAGCAAACTTATTGGCATTCTCAATGTCTGCTTTCGGTTTCTTCTCCCCCTAAGCAAAATACTGAAAGTTTTCTCATCATCCTTGTTCTTATCATCACCGCTAGTGTTATCATTTGAGCCAATGCTATGACTTGGCTTGTTCACAGCATTTGCAGTCCCATTGAAACCTGGATCACCATTTTCTTGTATACTGTCTAAACCTACTCTTACCACTTCATTTTCACTAGTCTCTGGTGCCAGAATTGTCATTTCTTTCTTAGATTCCCTGACATTATCAATGTCTTCAGGCAGAAGTGAAGCTGAACTTGGACTTTCAGAACCATGACACTGCACTTGCGGTTCCAAAATGGGATCAGGGTTAGGTTGAATGACAGGTGCTGGAAGAGGAAATTCCACAGGATGACAACTAGGCCAAACAGCATTGGGACCAAACTTAGACACAGTAGGGTTCACATTACACTGCCATGTGAAATGATTGGCATGAAAAGCATTGCTAGTGACTGGAAAGGTGCTAGTTGGCACTGATTGAGGTTGAGTATACGGAGGATAGATAAAAGGCAATGGTTGTATCATATTTGGTGTTGGAGGAGGCGATGGGTATGCATGATGTGGAGAGGAACACATTGGGTTAACTGGCTGTAACACAGTTGCAGGTCCTGCGTGAATATTCATGTTTACTGGCCAGGGTCCAATAGTTGGAACAGCGCCAGGAGCAGAAGGAAGGGTTAAGTTCATGGCAACTGGTGCAGCACGTGCAATGGTCGGTGATGGGTTAAAAGGAGCTGCAGATGCAGATAATTTCTTGTATGAGATGCCCCGGGAATCACTTAGGTTTGATGGTGTTATATTGACTCTCAAATCCTCACCTCCTTGTGAGATCGCATTTGTATTATCGTGGAATTCAAAGCTGCCTGATGAATCATTTGCATCAAGCTCTTGTTTGTGAGAATCCACAGTATCATTGACTGTATCAATCTCTATGGTATTATCAACTGTTTCATGAGCATCAACGTCTTCAATTTCTAGTCCGACAGCACTCTCACACTTATCTTCCACAGCATCAGTCAGCTGAGTTTCTTCTTTCTCCTGAACAACCTTAACATCCTCCTGTGAATCATCCACAGAATCTGATAAAGAATTTTCCTTCTCTTCAAGTTTATCATTTAACTCTTCCAGGGTTGGGTTAGCATTTGGGTTTTCTTCAATATCTTCTTCCTCATCATTTTTGCTAACATCATCAAGTTCATGGCTAACAGAAATCTCACTCTGAGGATTATAGACCTGCAACTTGGAAATCGTACCTGGGGGAGCCAAAGCTACTTCCTTGTATGAAGGAGATTTTCCAAGACTAACAATCGAAGTCTTTACTGGATTAACATCATTCAGTGCTGAATTTGAATCAGGTTCTGAACGAGGACTGAATAGCTTGTCACCAACTCCTGACATATCCTCTGCATCAGTTTTTCCAGATGAAGGCATGGACTTAACCCTGTATGCAACAGTTTTGACTACTTTCCTTCCAAATTTAGTGCCTTGGGTGATGTTCACAGTAGGATTATCTGTATAACCTCCATGGGATATAGTTCGCTTCTTTACAAAGTAATACCTACTATTCTGATTAGTACTCTTATTCAAAGGATAGTCCATGTCAGCCTCCACATTCTTCTTCTGATAACTATAAATCTTGCCAATTGTTGCCCGCCTTTGCTTCAGTCGTCGACCGTATGATCCGGCTGATCTTGGCCTTTGAACTGGTTGCCACCCATCGTCTCCATCAGCATGTGATTCAGACAAGATTTCACCAGAGACTTTTGGCTTCTCATCTGCAGTATTTTCTAAATTAGGCTGTTCAGGCTCAGGTGCAGAGTTGGTCTCCTGCTCAGCATCTGCACTACTTTCTGGTTCAGGTATAGGTATCTCTTCATCCGAGGCCTCTTTCTGAGTTTCTTTTGAAGACTCATCAGAACTTGCAAAACCAATATTGTGATAGGATTTCACCCTCAGCTGCCAAATAACAGAAAACTCAGAGTTTATCACCAAAAAAAAAAACTAAGAGTTGCATAACAGAAAATGTGGGTGCAAGAGAATCTGCAAGTAGCCAATTATCTCAATAGTGCAAAATGTTGTGAAACTTAATAATTATTCCAACACCAAAGGTGTGGCACTACTTGGCACATCAGCCCGCTATCACTTAATAGCTTTTCATTTTGACTATCAACTTCTATCAGTCTATCCTAAATCTCATTCCATGTTGATCGGATTGTTCAGTCATAGCAGCCATGTGTTTAGAATTTTTATCATGTTATAACTTATAACTCTCATCTATCAGTAAGAATCGTTATTAGTTTTGACTAAGGATTCATTATTAGTTTTACAAAATTGTGTAGCTGACTCATGATTTGAGATTACGGCTTGCCGTTGTTGCTGCAACATCTTACAGACTTATGCCGAAAGCAATGCTTAGATCGGGGAGAAAGGGAGCTTATCCATAAAGGAAAGTTTAATGTTCAGAACTTCAGATAATAAGGTCTTTTGATGACTTCGGTCATTAAATGTTCTCATGTATTAGAACATTTCTCAATGGTTACGCCCTTAAAAGAACATTCCTTTACTAGGTTTGAATTAATTAAAGAAGGAATCAATAGATTCAAAAAGAGTTGACAACAATCAAATCCTCAAATGTGCCCCAGCCCATCAATAGTAACAATATCAGAAAATGATATATAAGTAGACAGTAGGAAATGTAATCAGACAATTTTTCTATGTTTGAACAGGACCTCAAACAGATGAGTCAAAATTATTATGACCAGAAACTATGCAGCATACCTTTGTTGTATTGCTTCTTCTCTTCACTGCCATATCTCTTCCTTTGGTGTCATGATTAGGATTAATGTAGTCAAGAAGATCCGACACGCTGACAAATTTCATGAATGAAACAAATCAGTACAAAACTTATGTGTGAATTTATGAACATATATACTTACAGTCTTACACACACAAACAGCATTTATCAATGTTTAGCCAACAGAATATTATGGTACCATATCCTTTTAAATAGACCTGACCACTGTCTATGATTGCATACATTATTGTAAAGACAGTTCACTATCACTCAAAAATTTGCGAAGTTCCCATAGGCCGTAAGATCACCAAGAAAACAAGAAAATGGTCTATTGACAGTCAATGCCAGGCAACATGAAAGAATGTAACAGTCACAACAATTCTTAACGAAATTATATATTACAATTTCTAGTACAATAACAGACCTAGCTATTATGAAAACCATTTAGAGATACAAAAGCAAATAAAACTGGCAGCCATACTTTCAAATACAGAGATCAGCTGATAAAATACTAGATCAAGATTGCCAAGGATAATTCAACTATACCTTAGGTGGCCTTTGCTAGCTATTGATGCATCAGGTTTTCTAGTACCATTTCGTGCAGCTTCTTGCTGCTCAAAAGCCTTGGACTCAAAATACTCAAGCCAAGCAGCAGCATCCTGTAGCGTTTATCACAAAAAATGGTTTAGTGTAGAAGGAAAACAATAACACAACCATTGGTTTGATGAAAACTTTGAAAAAGAAAATATAACAATGGTGCAAACTATCTACCCTCTGTTACTCACATCATTTTGGGACTTCAAGCTGACAACCATAAAAAGTACAGATTGATTTCAAAGTTGTGTTCTATTGTGTTGTCATTGGTTTATTTTCTTCATCAACAAGATTTTGCAGCACAATTGAAGAAACTCAAATGTGAGAATATACCTGTGTACGCAAGTCATCTGGCCCAAGTTTTGCCCGCAGAATTTGCAAAGTTGTTTGCTCATGCTGCACGCTCAATGGGTATGCTTCCATCAATGAAAGTGCTATTGCTATTGCATGATAACTTGCAGCTGTCTGCAGAAACAAGCATCCAATAAATATGCAGATGTTATCATCCTATTCAATCCTCACTCTTCAGACAGTACACAACTACACATAATTAAAACATGATTTTAAAAAAAGGAATATGCTCCATGAACAAAATATTAAAAACAATTCCAAATTTGATGTGATAATTTATGCTACATGTTTTAACCCATACTCATGGGGCCCACAGTTCACACTTTTTTTTAAAGGCATTATTAATGGTTTGAGTGGGAAAAGGCTTTGATTGTTGTTGCATTATTAATGGTTTGGCAAAATTAAGCAACAAAAATGAACATATAAAACCTGCCTGAATATGATCTGGACCAAGCAACCTTTGGTTGCACTTTAGAGCTTTGTGTAGATATCTAAGGGCAACATGCACATTCCCCAGACCTTCCTCCATCATAGCCACATTAATGTATGTCGCAGCAGTGTTTGGATGTGATGGGCCACATGTCAGATGCAGAAGATATAAAGCCCGCTTTACATACCTAAATAATAACAGTTTGAGAGCCAAGTTTACAACAACAAAAAAAATCAGAACAAAGAAAGAAAGCAACTAATTTTATATATATATCATACATCTGAACTCTCAAGAACACATTGAAAACTGTGTTTAAAAGATTTTTTATCTTCAATATTGGCATTATTCTGTGAACAAAAACTACATTATCTAGTCAAGTACACCACGGGAAGGATATCTTAACCTTCTCTTGCTTTGTAATCCTTCTTTCTCCCTTCAAATAAATTATTACATTTAAAGTAAAACAACAAGATTTTGCCTAAATTTAAAGTAAATTTAGGGAAAAAAAGAAGAAAAAGTAATTCATATCAGGGCCTCAAAGTGAACTCTAAGTGAAGCATGTAACATTATAAATCAACACTGCATTGCAAAAAACAAAACATACTTCAGCGCCAGCTCTGTATGTTGAAGTCTGTAATAGAAAACTGCAAGATCCCCATAACTCTTCATTGTATCTGGGTGATCCAGGCCTAGTTCTCTCTCATTGATATCCAGAGCTTTTTGTTGATAAATTGTGGCCTGTAGTCGTAGCAAACTGTTTAATTATAACTTAAACAGTACAGAAATAAGCAAATATTCTTATATCAATGTATAAAATTATAAAATTAACCATCGCCCTCCCTCCGTTCAGGAGATTACTCTAGCTTACAACTACACTCATTTATATCACTTGATTAGACATCCTACGAAGTAGATAAAAGTAGTCAAGATTGAGATCTGACATAGGATTGAGTATCAAAGAATGAAATGAAGGATCATAAGATCCTACCTCTAATGAAAAATCATATTTAAAAGCATATATACACTTATATTAAACCCATGATTAGCTATATAACTAACACAAAGACAAAATCTCAAACAAAATTTGTTGCAAGTAAATAATGCCCAAGAGCATAATAATGTTAATAACACATTGTCATATCATCAGTTTCATACATTAACCCAAGTCACTATTTCTTGAAGCTTTTATTCTCTAGTTATGGCCTTTTCAATCCTCCACTTCTTGATTTAAGGAACTCGTTGACCCATTTCCATGTCTTATATTTCCCTTCTTTTTTTTTTTGGTAATATATTTCCCTTTTCATTTACACTAATTTCCTCCATTCCTTCTACAACAGAATATTCATGTTTAATGTCCATGTTTCTACTAAGCTCTACTTTTTTTTTCAAATTTTAGTATAATTGATAGGGCAGAACACATTAAGAAGGCTCTAAATAAATGGTTTCCAGAAGAGCTTTGACCAGTTTCGTTGTTTTACTTTCAACACATACCACTCATGGTTGCCAAGTATTAAAAAAAGAACAAATTGAAATTGACACCGAAATCAGTAGGATCGTTAGATACAATCTTCTTATCTTAATTGTGATCCTATCACAATCCTTTAAGCTTTAGATCTTTTAGAAGATTGGGATTCCCAGGCTTATTTTGGATGAAATGATCATGCATTTTACAATCTAGATCTAATTCTTGAAAACCATGAATGCATCTTAGATCTCAAATGCATCAACATCCTTCCAAAACCACAACAGTAATGATATTCAGTAAGACCTGATTGAAGTCTCCAGTATGATATAAAACTACAGCAAGGAGGCTATATGCTCCTGCTGTCATCCGGTGATAGGGACCACAAACCGCTACCAGCTTGGCAAGAGCCTGTCACAAACATATTATAGCAGTTATCATACAAAAATATCAATACGAAAAGTAACAAGTATTGAAGCACCTTGTCAATTGTTCAAAGATGTACCAACAAAGAGTTTTGGAGATAGATACCTTTGTCCCATAGGTAACTGCATCTTCAAGTTTTCCCTTGTCTAAAGCTGTTTTGGAAGACTCTAGGAGTTGCCTTCCATCGGCAGAAGAGCAAGCTGCTTGCTGCAAAGGATCAAAAATTTGCACCACATACAAAGTCAGGATCAATTCAACTAACTTTAGTACAGGTAAGAGAACAAATATTTATTTAGCCATGTCTTATTATTAACCTTGTGAACTGGGACCAAGCTGACAATGTCAGATTTATGGAATGGAGTTGGAGAATCCATATCAAAATCCCTTGGAACAAGCTCAATGCCCACCTTGCATAAGATAGTAAGAAACAACTTGTCAATTATACCATTTATTGACGTATTTGATTATGTTTACCTATAACTACACACACATATACATGATATTGTATAATATACGAACACTTATATTCTAACAAGTAAGAAATGCAATAAAATACAATCACAAATGTCGATATGAGAGTTATTGCAATTGAAGGAAACTGAGTCTACTAAATTCATGACAAGAGTCATATGATACGTGCCTATTCAATTGGCTATCAATATAAGGGGTATGTTTCAACTTCAGGTACAAAGTTAAAAAGATAAACTTCCACAGATGTGAGCAGTGACCAGCTATGAAGCACGGGTACTTCTAAAATCAAGTCGTACCCGTACCGGATACGTACCCGGTACTCGTACCCTTTTGGGTACTCTTGGATACTTCAAAATATGTGTGATGTAGTATTTTTTTTTTTTTTGAAGAAAAAAGTTTGATTTTAGTACTTAATGAAAAAATTATTAGTATATCTATAAAATTTTACCTTTATAGTCTTATAGATATATTAGTTTTATGAATTTTAAGAAACTTATGTTACTATTTTGATTGGTTATGAATGATTAAAGGGACACTACCTATTTTTATTACATTTAAAATTGTTATATACTATAAATTTTATTTATTTATTTAGTATATATTACCGTACCCGTACCCTATTTTTTAAAATATTTGTCGTACCCGTACTCATACCCGCACCCGTATTCATGCAACATAGGTGACCAGACACCAGAGACCACTTCATTCAAGTGGAAAAGGCAAAATGAAATCACTTCTACGGGTCTTTAACTGTTTTCAGTTGTTTTCATAAACTGAATCAATGACCAATCTGTAATTCCCATGAGAAATCAAAAAATTTGGACTTCTTCAGAAATGGCCATAGCTAAAAAGATACAGATTTGAGACTCCATGTTTATTCAATCTAATAATCTATGCAAGCCATACCAGAAACTATGCGCTCTATGGTCTAATTTTTAGTACCTTGTGACATAAGCCACGTAAAATAGCAAACTTCCTCACATCTTTGTAGTTTGAGCTACTTAGATACCAATCATATCGCTTCTTCAGAAACAACTCCAGCCATTTCCAAACAAGAGGGTGGATATTGCATGACTTATGTAATTCTTCATTTTCAGGAACACCAAGCAGCACATTCAGTGCACCAGCTATTGATAAAGCCAATTTCTCCTTATCAACAACAGCAGCAATCACTGCCTGCAGGATGTGCTTAAAAGCTCGAACTATCATCTCATGAATACAAAGTGATTGCACATGTGACAGCTTTTCTGAAAGTTTCACCTGTGAAGAAAAGCAATAGACAAATGTCATACAATATGAATTACCATGCGTCACTTATTTAAATCCCAAGACAAAATCATTTGGCCTTTCATCCCTTGGATTTAAATCCCCCTAAAAACAAGTGACAACTGACAAGCAATATGAAAGTAAGAGTAGAAAATTGATACAAATAAAATGATAAATTGATAATGCCGGAGGATCTAAATTGCTAAGAACTCTGATTGGCTAATAAAGATTATCTTTTTAAGAACTAGTAAGATATAGTGCCAGATAACAATAAAGACAACCTCCATTTCATGAACAAGGACGGACTCAGCACTACATACTCAACTATAAGAAACTCAAAAAGAGCTTCTTTTATAGATATTTAAAGTGCAATTAATAGAAAATAAAGAAGACAAGTTAGGGCACTTACAACTTGTCCAAGAGAACGCATGCGTAGACCCCTAGTATGCATAAAATCAGTTAGGGTGCGGCCATCAACTGGAGAAAGTTCCAATGAGCCAAAATCTGCTACCTGTTTTGCATAACTAATGTTAGAACGAGAATCACCCTACTCTTAGCTGGAAGGAATATCAGAAAATTTTAACCAAATAAATTTCAGTCATTACCAGTTTTGGGAGGGCAACATCTGTGTAATATTTCTGAGACAGGTCAATAAGATCTTGCATAGACTGTTAATAAAAAGTAGTTTGGTTCAGATGATAGATGAAATGACCCAGTTCAAATTTTAAAAAAAAAAAAACTAAAAGATGCTTTGTTAGACCAAGGTGACATTACCTTGCAGTGAAGTCCTGTTCCTGATTCTTTTAATCGAGAAAAGGCTGCATCAGGTAACATCCCCTTCAGCACAAGCTCGTTTTCTGCAGCTGTAGCTTCATTCTGGGATTCTGTTGTGGGCAATAGAGTACTTTCAGCCTCCCCATTAACACAAGCATGAGATCTTGAATTCTCAGATTCCAATTTAGAATTATTAAAATCGGGTTTCTTTTTGTTATTCTTGAGGGCTTTAAGGGGTTTCCCAAGACCCTCAACCTTCATCTCATTCTTAGCCTTCTCAAGAGATGGTTTCTTATCTTTATCTGTATTGTTTTGGTCCTGCAAATGTTGTATCCAACAAGCTCCAAGTTCCCATCTCACAAAATTGTCCAAATTAGGCTCCTCTTCCTCAAGCTGAGCAAGGCTTTCTTTAATCAATCTCTCCACAAAAACTTGGGAAGCACCAAGCTCTTCACATGCTTGTATCATCGGTCTATTGTTCTCTGACTGTGTTGTGTTGTGAAGAAGTAATCTCAAACTGCAAGGAACAATAGCATAATTATAGGCCCCATGATTTTCTGATGAATGAGAATTTGATCAAGTTCAACCATGCTCTCAACACACAACACACACACAGAATGGAATCAATAATTTTTTTTTAAAAAAAAAAAGGGGCTGCACAGCATCTATATGAAGTAAAAGCAAACCACATATATATACAATTGAGACCTGAAAACCCACTCAGGAAACTAGAAAGAAATACTAGCATAAATAAACCCTACAGATCATGCCAGTTTGCTGCTCACTACAACAAAGAACAACCACTAGATGCATCTATCTAGAAGTGATGCAAGTTCCCAAATTTCAGCCTCTCCTCAAGCTAATAAAATCACAACCAAAAATTTATGAAAGAGCAAAAAATAAGAAAAGAGGAAGAGAGAGAGCAGGCTTAATTGATGAGTATTATATAAACTATATCAGTGTTCAGGTAACCTGTTAATGTTGAGTGCATTGGCACCACCTTCTGGCTGATCAAGCAATTCTATGTGTTGAGATGGAGAATTGACAATTCCATTCTCTCCACCCTCAACTTTCACAACAACTACATAACCACAATATCTTACATTGATGACACTTAATGTGGTAACATCCTGCAGTCAAGATATACAATATTCATTAGTTAAGAGATAAAGAAACAGGGCTAGCAAACCAAGTTGACCAATCGTTTTCTGTATCAAAGAAAGTATCATACATGAGCAGCAGTATTCTCGTCAGCGGTTATCCCTTTCAGAAGATTCCGTTCTACCAGATCCTTTTGAATCACTCCAGTGGCTACAACCCCATCAATTTTAGTATCAATCTTACAGCTCGCAACCGAGGCATCTTTCAGGACTCTGATACTCAGGTCACCTACTCTCTCAGTGTAAAGAACATCATTGTTTGCATCAGAACAGATTAAATTTGGGTGTCTTATTGCGTGCTGAACAGCTTTTATAGCTCTGAAAATGGCAACATCGACAAATAAGCTGTGAAGAAGAAATGCCTTTCTATCTCGGACTTGCCTTTCTTCTGCTGTCTTGCAAGGCATAGATGCAATAAATGAAAACTCATTTGCCCAAGGAATCAAATCAAATTCTCCGTCTCTTCCTAGGCCACCACCATTTCCTCCCCAATTTTCATCCTCCATAGGAAGCGGAGGGAATACTGTTGGTGATTGCGCTGCAACGGGAGGAACAAGCCATGTATTGGCTCTAAAGCCATATGGGAGATTCCCAAACTGAGGAGAGCAAAATAAAATATTAGTCACAATAAGAAGAATTTAACAATTTATGAGGGTTAACAGAAGTAAATATGCATTTACAAGTCGTAAAGCATACATAAATAAGTAGAGAAACCAAAAATTGGCTTTACCTTGTTCCGTTCTGAGAAAGCTTTCATGAGATCATCGTAAGCCTGAAATATAAGAAATAAGAAATATAACTTTTACCAAAATCAAAGAAACATGATATAATATAGTCAATTCAACTTTTGAGAGTATGTCAACTGGAAACTTCATCTTAATATGGTACTTGATGATAAAAACGCCTAACAGACTATCATAGTAAGCAACCTCATGTTCTTTATTTTAGAAAATTCTTTCCAACAATGTGAGCCTCTTCTTTATAGCGAGCAACATATTCAAAGTTTGGACGTAGCTAAACAACGAATCTGGTAGTTAAACTTAGAGCATGATTCAAAGGAACACTAACATTGTCAAAAGCTCTACTTAGCTGTCGTAACAAATCAACAAGGTTATGACTCAAAATCCGCTGCTTCCCAACACTGTAAAATCCCTTTCTGCAAGCTTCAACGTGAACCACTTTCCCATTACACAGCTTGACCTGAGCATTAAAAAAAAATCAGCATCATAATGTTCTTTATAATCTTCGTTCCAAAAGAAACAGCAAAAAAGGAATAATGAGATTAAAGACGAAGTGTTTTTTTACATCAAGTGAGAAGAGATAGTCAGCCTCCGATATCTCTTCAACTTGTCGTCTCGCTGCTCTCTTTATATCTGTATTAATTCATCACTTCAATATCTCGCTCTTATAGAAATCAGAGAAAACTAAAGAAAAATGAGATAGGAAGAAGTACATTGGAGAGGCGGCGTGAGATGGGAAAGAGAGAAAAACTCGTAGAAGCTCCCGAGCTTAGGGAAGGAGTGGCTTATCTCGCCATCTCCGTCAACGACCGCCGTCTCTTTCACTGATTGCTTGGTCGGATCGGCGGTGGTCTCCACCGTCGACGACGGCGGAGCTGGAGACTTGGTGGACTTCGGGGTGGTGGAGTTTGCGTTCTTCGAGGCATCGGGCTTCGGGCTATCCTTGCTGGGCGGCGAGGATGGGCCGAAGCTCGTCGTGCAGGCCACGATGTCAAGCAGTCGTCTGACGTGGGCCACTGCTCGTTCTTCATCGTAATCCTCTGCGTCAGAAATTCGAAAATCAGAGGAAGAAGACGACCTGAACGACGTCGTATGTACTTTTTTGTTTAACTCAAATTAAACTTTTTTTTACTTTAAAAAAATAGTAATTAAGTATTTATAATTTCAAAAATCTCCCAAAATTATTAATTTGCCATTCAATTCAAATATGTACTAAAATTGTGATGAGAAATTTTCTGATTAATTGCATCCTCATAATTGATTGAGATGATTGTATCTAGAGAAATAATAATAATAATCTAGTCAATAAATTACTTCTGATGTTAATTAAAAAAAATAGATGCAGATTATTATTAAACTCTGAAAATATTAATATAATATTATATCACAAATTATATATCATTACGAAATTTTAATAAAAAATTAAAATGAAATTTGGAATAGTAATGATTAATCACAATTCAACTTATTTTCAATCAATTGAAAGATGATTACTTGACTTTATGAAATGTATTTGTCAATAAATTTTTTTTGATTTTCAAGGTATCTCTCAGCCCAATAAGATGAGGACTAATCATCCGCGGATTTGAGCTCCATTTAAGAGTTTGCCGCTGGCCAATTAGTTGTTGCATACACAAGGTGGGATTCGAACCTCCAACACTTTCTTAAGCAACCTAGTGAACTAACCACTAGAGCAACCAAACTTGATTAATATTTTCACTAATTTGTTATATAAGAAATTAAGAATACCTTCAAACAAAGTTAGGATGCAAGGCTTCAATGCAGACACGTCCACGGTGTCCTTTAACCGTGGCCCTCTCACCTGTAATATAATCAACATCATGCTTATAATTAGTCAACATAATAACCAATAATAATAATATGGGTTTTTAAATTAATATAAATATGCTCTATAATAAACTGACAAAAAAACAAAAAAGAGATTGATAATTGAGATGTTATGTATTTAAGAAACAATGTTTAGTACCACCCTAATACTAATAATAAATTTATAATTATTGTGAAAGAAGCAATTGCTGTTGGCCAGAGATTTTTGTCAAAATGGAAGTCAAATGTATTGGCGTTCTTCGTGCGGCAGTCTGTCTTGTATTATGTCCATAATTAAGTTTAAAAATTAATTAATTAATTTAATAAAAGAAAATTATTTACTGTGGTAAATTCCGCAGAATTTTACCTCGTGTGAAAGGGAAAAATTTGTGATATAACAAGTCTCTGTGTTCACCGATAAAAGCCGACGAACATCGATGATCCTGTCCGTTGATATTCCCTGCATTAAAAAAAAATTCTCAAACGTTTATCAATATTGCTTTTGCAATTTAAATCATTTTTTTAATTAATTAATTAATAATCAAGTATTCAAAATTCCAACATTAAATAAAAAAGCTCAGTCATCACTAAAAAAATTTAACTTTATTTAATTAAGAGTTTAAGCCAATTATTAAACCTCTAATATTTTGTTAACTAAATTCATCTTAATTTTAAAAAATAAACTAATAAACAAAATTTAAAATTATTAATTTATTAATTAACCTTTTATACTTAAAAAAGCAACGTTGCGTGAGTTATCATCTTATTGACTAAACTTGTAATATTTTGTCACGTAAGTTAAAAAGATTTTATGAAGAGCTCAACCTCTCTTTTTTATCTCTTTTTTATTAAAAAAAATTAAAACACAAAATCTAAAAGAGAACCTGTCATAAATTTTCAACTAAACTTGTTCAAATGTCTTTTTAATTTGTGCATGACCCAAATATATATGAGGAACAAATTAAATAATGAGCCAAAAAGAGTAGGTTGTAAAGTGAAAATGTTGTTTTAAAAGTTTGGATGCTTGCTAAGGCTAATAGAAAGAGTAAAGACCAAATATTCCTTTTTAAAATTTTTGAAGTACATATATAAAATAAGTGATGGTTGACTTAATACTTGACACTTATGTTTGAGCTTATTATAATATTAATAATAATTTATAAGGCTACAAGCTATGAATTTCAAGCACTAAGGAGCACAATCTACCAAAAGATGCCTAGAAGGATCATAACAAAAAAGACATAAGGTAGTTGCCAAATATATAATTAATTGGCCCATGCACTAATCATAAGTATAAGAACAACCATTACAAATCATTTTTTTCATCTTTTCACCTAATTAAATTAATTAATTAATTATACTTAAATTTAATTCTAACAAACCTTGAGAATAACATGAGTTTCATCAGGAAGGTTTACGGTGATATCCAAGACAACTGGAAGAACTGTAAAGTCATTGCAAACACAGTTAGAAAACCAATTGAAAGAAAAAAAAAAGTTAAATAAAATATTTTAAATATTTATTTGTCAATTTTTTTTAATAAAAGCGTAATATAACTAAAACATGTTAATTAAAAATTATAATTACAAACACTTAAAGAGGAAAAAAAACCCATCCAAGTGCTTTCAAAAAAGCACTTATTGAAGAAGCTGATATTGGTACAAGTGCTTTTATAGGCAAATAATAATCATTAAGATAAGAATTTTGTTACCCTTCTCTTCCTTCTTCTTCTTCTCTCCCTTGGCCTTCCCACGACTGTTTCTTGGTGCCATTTTTAGTTCTTTTGAGGTTGAAAAAAAGCTGAAACTCTAAAGCTTTCTGGCACTGAGAAACACAAAATTAAGCCAAACACAGCACAAACCCATCAATTATTTATATAAACTGCATATAAGTATTTTCTAGCTTTAAACTTGAACAAAGAGAAGATAAGAAATGAATGAAAAAGAATATATATATATATATACTTAATCCAATTCAGGATAAGAGAAGCTGAAAGAAATGCAGAGAGCAAAAAGTGAAGGGCTTTTAGAGGCATAAATAAGCACTTATTAAACCCAGTTGAGGATAAGAGAAGCCAAAAAAGCTCAAAATTCCAATTAAGCTTGAATTTTGAGATAACCCATTTTTCAGGATAAGAGAAGCTGAAACCAAACATAGAGAATAAAAGAAGAAGTCCTTAATCTTCAGAAAGCATTATGGGGGATTGAAAAAGATGGAAAAAGTAGTAAGATAAAGAGTATATATTATGATATTAATTATTACCAAAGTGGAAAATGAAGAAGAAAGTTGAAGGTGAATAAGAATGAAGATAGAGGAAGAAGAAGAATGAAGATTGAAGTGTGAGGAAATGGAAGTCTCATCCACAGGCAGAGAGGAAAAATGGGAGACGCAGACACAGAGAGAGATATAGAAGGAAGGATGGTGTTGGTGTGATAAGGAAGGAAGGGCTGAGATTTAACGGTCAGAATGCTAAATTGGCATTTTATGGGGGCCAGAATATAATGCCCTTATTATATTCGCCTAACCTAATTACCATTTTTCATTTCGCCAAACTTACAATTTAGTCCCTATTTTTTCTTATAACATCTAAAATCATCTCATTTTGTTTTAGATTTTGACATGTTTTAAAAACCCACCTAAACCGATCTAAAGTAATGAGAGATTAATCTAAATAATAAATTATTTGATATTATTTAAGTAAAATTTTGAGTTAAAGACTTTGTAAATATACACAATATAAATCGAGTCCAAATTAAGATTGACTTAGAGCCTGTTTGTGCATGCTTATTTTTAAAAAAGAATCACTTATTTTTTTTAATAATCACTTATTTTAAAAAAGTATCATGTTTGTGCATGCTTATTTCATAAAATAAGTAATTCTTAGTTGTAGCTAAATGCACTTTTTTAGCTTTAAGCAGAAGCTAGAAATTGGAGCTTCTTTTTCTAGCTAGTAGCATAAGCTGAAATTTAAATAATTTAAGACAAAAATACCCTTAATTAAATTTCATATGTCCCATTATATCATTTCTTATTTTAAACTTAATTTTGACCTATACAACTACACTTTACAATCAGTCCAAAATTTTCAACCTTCACCGTCTCAAGAGGCTTTATTGTGATGTTCTTTGTATTAGGGATGCAATTTTTTATCATTATTTTTTATTTTAATAACATTAATAGATATTAATTAATAAAAAACTAATCATAGATAATAAAATTACATCCCTAAAAAAACAAAATTACATTAATTAAAATTTTAATATATTAATAAATAAGTTAAGAATTTATTTTTATTTAATTAATAAAAAAATTAAATATTGATATCCATTTATCTATTTAACAGCATTAACAACATCATAATCTATATATGCCCTTCTTGGTAATTTTATAGTCAAAAGCACTTATTTATAGAATTTTACCAAACACAAATTGTTTTTCAGCTACTGATAAAAGTACTTCTCAACTCAATTTGCCAAACACAAACTGCTACTCATTCACAGCACTTTTAAAGAAACTCCATTTAAAAAAAAATCATTTGAAAATCAACAATTTTCATAAACATGCACAAACGAGCCCTTAAAATAAAAAGGGGACTTAAACAATTTGATCCATTTAGCTTGGAAGCTAAACCAGGTAGGAGTGGGCTATCCACAAGCCATCCCACTAAAAATTAATATAAAATAGTAAGCTTATCTAGTTTTATTTTATAAATGGGTTACTTTGCACAAATTATAATAAATTTGTTTATTTTTAAATTCTTTAGTTTGAAATATTAATATGCCAATTTAACTTATTAACCATGTATATATATATCCTTCAAGTTACAAATATTTTAAAGAAAGCCCTAGCTTGCAATAATTTATATATTGAAATATTAAAATAAAAAATTCAAAAAAATTGTAGATGAATTTTTAGGTTTTTTTCCCCCTATCTTGATTTTGAGTATTATCTTGCTCTCTTTTTTTTTTTCCTTTTACTTTTTGTCCCTTTTTTTTTTCTTTGATGTGTGCTGCTGGATGCTGCGGCACTTGTTGGTGGAGTGGGAGAAGAGCCAGCGAGGGGACCACTGCATAGAAAGGGTCCCACACATCACACACAAGTCATAGGCAACACCCTATTATTAAATATTAATTAACGTTCAAAATGTTTTTATTTAGTAACTTGTGAAGATGAAATTTCCTACTTCTCAAACAAATCTTAAACCTAATGTTGAATTTGATGACATATTTTTGGACGAATTATAGATTTGGTTTCTTAAAAGATAAACATATAAATTTAAGCCAAAAAATGTAATAAGTCTAAGACAAAATTATATTAAAATGTATGTATGAAATTGTTATATTTATAAGTTTAATTTACTTATAATTAATGGGCTGATTTCAAATTATTTTTGCATTACTTGGAATTGGATATAATTTTTTTATCTTTTATTTATAAATAATTTACTTAATAATGAGTAAACTACATTCTTCTTTGAGGGATTCTTAAATCACACTATAATCTCTTTCTTTCTTTTTTTAAGAAACTATGCTCTCATATATTGAGAGATAAGAAAAATCTACCATTTTACTTATTTTGACCAAATTTTTTTATATTTGTTATTTATATAATTAGATATTTATTTGACTAATATAAATAATTGTTTTTTTAATTTAAAATGATTACTTTTAACTTGAAATAAATAATATTGGGATAATAATTTTAAATATATTTTTCAAAATAGTATTTTAAGTGAAATGGTAGGTTATTTATTTATTTTTCTTTTTAAGGAAAGGGTAAAGTGTATGAAGTACATATCTAGATTATTGAATAAAAATTGAGATTCGTATCCGTACTATATTAGTCTCTTCCAACGGCTCATATTTCGTACTTCAGACACTTTACTGAATCTATACTTCAACAAATCCAGAACTAGAACATCTCTCAGTAGAAAGAAGATAATGTAATACAGTCAATGTTGTAAGAACCGAACCGGACAAAGATTCAGACAAGTGTTCGGTTCATGGTCTGATCGATTTAACTAGTCGAACTGGATGACGCAATAAATAATAAATATTAATTACATAACTTAAGTTTTATGTTTCAACATACATAGTTTTGAAGTTTTAAATTACATAAGTTCTCAAATTTTAATTTTCAAGACTTGTCAAACTCTGAAAGAACTTGATCAAACCAAACATGAAATTATTGATAATTATGGCTTCTTAAATTTTAATTTTCAAGACTTTTTTAATTTTAATTTTTAAAATTTTTCTATTTGCTTTTCATATGTTAATTTTTTAAATAAAAAAAATATACTGGCGATTGAACGGTCCAACCTGATTGACCTATTAGCGGTTAAACTGGTCGGACCGGACGGTCCGATCCATACATCACTGAATGCAATGCTGCCTATTCCATTATGTATGTTGCCCAAAATATCATCATATATATTATTTTCAAAATATAAAAGCTATTAAGTATATATTTGATTCATATAAAAGAATTTCTTTAAACACAAAATAAATAAATATTAAAAAATATATATATAATTTGTATTTTTACTAATGGATAAAAAAAATTAATTACCGTGGGGAGTCATGTCTAAAAAAAGTGGAACATTCTTTGTTTGGGGCAAGAATTTATGCAGAAACTAATGAAATGTGACTCTCATGGTCGGTCATGTAATGTAATTGCTCGTACTTGGCTACGCAAGTTTCACATTTGCTCCCTTTTGTACCCATTTTTTTGCTCAATCAAATTAAATGCACAACTCCATTTTAGACCCCACAACTATATACCTGAATTTAATTAACCCAACCAACAGAGATAGCAAAATTCTACTTATCCTTGGAACACTCACATATCCAAAATTATGTCTACATTAATTTTATAAGTATAAATTATAATTTTGGTCTCTCAAATAAATTTTCAGTGTAAAAATATCAAATTTAATTCTTAAAAGATATATTTATCTCAATTTAACTACTGTGACCTTCGTTAACATAATTAACAGATTTTTTTTATTTAGACAGAAAATTTTGTTTATAACTAAAATGAGACAAATATATCTTTTAGGGACTAAATTTGACATTCACATCTCTTAAATTTTAACTTTGTTTATCAAAAAAGTGTTAGTCTCTGTTAACAGGATGAATTAACTTTAGAAAAGAAAAATCTGAAGTCATAATCAAATTAAATGAAATGTACTAAAATTAAATATAAACAAATCTAATCATATGATTCTCTTGATATTAATAATAGGCAATTTTAATTTTCTGAAAATTGTGTTTTCTAAACGGCAATGATTTTTACATTTATGCAAAATAATTTAGTATTATACATTATAAATCTTAATATAATCTAATGATGGAAGGTTTCGCCTCTCAAAATCCAATTCTCTGTCGGAAAATCCTTCAATCGAAGAGATTCACAAATTTTATTATAAAAATATATAATATCCTATATATCAATAAAAACAATATTTGTGGTGTTTTCCATTTTAGTTCGTTTTTTATTCCAAAATTTGATTATTAATAGACTATACTATCATTGAGGTGCATGTTCTACCATGAAGTATAGATGAAATATATATATAAAATTTTATAAATTATGGTCTCTTTAATTCCATTTTTTTTTCAAAAATATTTTTTCAATTAAGAAGGTGGCATAACACCAGAAAATATATTGGGCATTAAAGTATGGGAAAGATAAAGAAACAAACATCATAAGCCACTAAGCCAACAAGCCCGGAGAACAAAAGTAATAGTTACTCTATACTCTTAGACTTAGATCCGCTGCCAACATGCATGAGAAGCAACACACCTCTCATCAGCGTTTAAGAATATTAAAAAAATAAAAAATAACAACACATCAAGAAAGAATTACACAAAAAATAAATTGAAACAGCTTATGGTCTTCATGGAGGCAACACACCTACCCAATCTTCTCTGAAGATTAACCTTTGCAACTCCGTTTCTTGTAAAAGCATATTGTTGCAAATCCATATGCTTCAAGCAACTTCTTTCCCTTCAAATTTGTTGAGAAAGCTGTAAATCTAAAAGTGTTGTTATCTTCATAAATCTTCTCAAGCAATAGAAGATAAAGAAAAACTAACAATAAAACATTCCTGATAGAAGTCCTAAATCCTCCCCTAATGAAAATTAGGGCACGTTCATTAGGGAAAAATTGAAATAGAAATGGAAACGGAAACGGAAATAGAAACGGAATGCATTTGATGTGTTTAGTAGTAAAAGTTTGATAATGGAAATGGAATGTATTAAAATGACAATTTTACCCCTTATATTAAAATAATAAAAAGAAAAGAAGGTTATAATTGTGTCAAATCATGTCAAATCAGAGGAATATAATAGATATTTTGTATTTTTTTCTTTTTTTTTAAGTTGATGAAAATAAAAAAGTAAGTGAGTCCAATGGACCCCACCATTTTCATAAGCATTTCTTACAAAACACATCAAACTCATTCCCTTTCCTTTTCCCTCTCCCTCTCCCTTTTCGTTTCTGGCTACCAAACGTGCCCTTAATTTCTTTCTCAAAACCCTAGCAGAGAAGAGAAGAGACGGTAGGTTCACAAGTGAAACAATTACCTTAAATTCTTTAAAATTGACAAATTAATGCGGGTAAGGGATAAATATTAAAATTCAAGTCATTAATAAGTCTTGTCTTCATGCCTGCTTGTTTTTATTCACGAGTGGTAATCTGTTTGGTAGAATTAAAAAATAAAAAATAAATATGTTCAACTTGAAAAATAAAAGAAAAAGTCAATTAATATTTTTATATAATAATTAATTAGGTAATTTATGTACAATATATGCATGAGTCCTTTTACCTAGATATTTTTAATTAAAATCGCATAGATAATTATCTCTATTATTGTATTAAAAATAAAATCAGAATATTATTTCATACTTTGTAATGTTGACCAAAAATTAAATTAAAAGTGAGTCGAATATAATTTTTAAAACAAAAATAGGTATAATAACATATAATTAAATCTTAAAAGAAATTAGCATAAAATACTATTCATATATGTAACGAGAAGTGGGATTTTCAGAATTTTGAAAAAACACTCCCCTCATTCTCTAACCAGTAGCTAGTCATATAAAATAATAAAATTCATTATTTATAACATTGAAACTAAAATTTCAATTAATTTTACATAATAAATAATGCATGTATATTTTTACTGAAACCTTGAAAATCTAATAAAAATATTGAGAAATGAATATTTTCTTTTGGAGCAAAAATTTCCAAATTTTCACCTACTATATGATCTGTATTAGAGATTAATGGTCACCAACAATATACCTGCCCCACTACAAATACAAAATATTATTTATGAATCAATAAATAAGAAATGAGAGTAATTACTAATAAATTGTGGATCTTAGGGTAAATATTTTATAATAATAATAATAATAATAATAATAATAGAAGGATAAATATTAAAATTGAAGTGAGAACAAAATAGTGGAATAGCGGTATGAGTGGATAACCCACCATTCCCTTGAGAACGATGTGCATAGAATTATTTGACGCCGACTATCACATTTTTTTGGCCTCCGTAAATTTATTTATTTAATTTATTTTCTTTTTTTAAACCAATTTTTTATATATTTATTATATTGGTTATCATAATTTTCTAAAAAAAAATAGAAAGAGAGGCAGAGTTTTTTTAAAACCCCAATATATATATATATGGATAATTTTAAGAAATCCAATATATTTATTAGAGAATTATTATGCACAAAATCGCATGTCATTTAGTAATGAAAATTTTGTCACTAATAATTTAAACCTCGTCACTATTTTTAAATTGTCTTTCATAATAGTGACAAGATTTGGTTAGTAGTGAAAAATTTTTGTGATTAAATCAATTTTTTCTGGTAGTTTCAAATAATAATAATAAATTAAATAATTGATTTTTTTTTAATTCTCCACTTTTGTTATAATTTTTTACTATTATTTTTCCCCATCTTCTAACATAGCATGTTGTATATATTTTTTATTTGTATAATATATCATTTGAATATCATAAAACCTCAACATCATCATAAATTTATAATATAGCTATATAAACGACATTATTTTTTATTTTGGTTTATTATATATAGGTATTGTCAATTTTGTTCGATGTACTTTTAGACAAATAACCATAAAATCCTAACATAGAAATTGGCTTAAATATATTTTTAGCCCCGCTTATTTTTTATAAAATTAATTTAAATTGGTTTGATTATTTATTTAAAAAAGTTCTTGTAGTTTTTCAAAGGTTTATATGATCAATATTTTAGTTCCTTAACTTTAATTATTTGAAGTTTAAATTAATTCCTTGAATTCAAAATATATTAATTAAATATAGTCCCTTAAATTACATTTCATGTGATAATTTGTTTTTTCTATTAATCTTCCCTTGATTTACAAAGAATTACAATGTATTCATTGATTTATTTTATCTGTCAAAATAACCATCTAAATTAGGCATTAGATATAAATTTTTAACTATACAACTTTACAAAAATATTTTCCAATTATTTCATATTTTCTCTGTGCTTAAAATTGTATACATAATTCATCCAAAAAAAATTGTATACATAAAAAATATAATAATATTTTTCATTTGATATTTGTTTTAATATTAATTACTACTTTCCTTTTATTGTTTTTGTTCAATTTGTGGTAAAAAATGGAGAGAGTAGTAACATGTGCTTATGCATCATAGCATTATTTTTTTTCACCTTTTTTTCTTGCTATGAGAGCTTTTTTAGGCATTGGAGTTCCATACTGTATTTAATGAAAGAAAGACAAAATTCTTCACCACATGCACGAGCACAAATAACACATATCATAATCTATCATGGCATGGCATATATCTATAATTAGCACATATATAGTACATACATATGAAAGTAATAATAATGACACTTTTTTACCATAAAAAAAAAGATAGTTTGCATTTTTCTTTAATATTTGGACAGCAAGCACAATGGGATGCCTCAGTAAAAGCAAAATATGGGCACTGTGAAATTAAAGCAAAACTTTGTGGGAAATATCCTTTGTTGCATTCATATTTTTCTGCATTAAACCGTAGATATCACCAAGATAAAATTAAAATATTAATTTATTCAATGTTATTTATCAATATTAATAAAAATTTATATTTATAATAGGATCTAAATTATTATTATTATTGACAAGTGATAAGTAACAAATAGAATGAGTGCCCAATTTTTAATATTTCCATAATATCAAACATCTTCTCCCAAAGAAGATAAGAAATATTTAGTGCTATATATAAGCATAAAAGCATTATGGACATGTTCACTAACAAGAAATAAATTTCATGAAAATCAAAAAATAAGTGGGCCCATTGGGTCCCACTTATTTTTTTACTTTTTCATTTCTATCAACTTAAAACAAAATACAAAATATCTATTATACCCCTTTGATTTGACAAGATTTGACACAATTATAACTTTTTTTCTTTTTATTATTTTAATATAAGGGGTAAAATAGTCATTTTAATACATTCCCATTCAATTTCCATTACCAAACTTTTACTACTAAACACATCAAATGCATTCTGTTTTCATTCCCATTTTCATTTCTAGTGCCCTATGGCTATATTCTTTATTTATATATATATTGGAGTCTTCAATAATCTTTCAGCTTTGATGAAAAAAAAAAATGAAAAGACATTTTAAATGAATTGAGAGTTAGCAACAGGAAGTGATTAACTGGGGTTTAGTTTTAAGAAATACAATAATTAAAAGTAAATATTAAAATGGGTTGTGTTAACTTAGTCCTTAATATAATTTATAAAAGAGAACTCGGGATAATATATATATACACATTAATATAGTTTTATACACTTTTCAAATATATGAGATCATTTTAAAATTAAACTCCAAAAAAAAGTCAACAGATAGTATTAATTAATTTAACCTTTATATAGAACAATTTTATTTTTCCCTTCTTTATCATACATTTAGGGCTAAAGTACTATTTTGGTCCTCAATGTTTGCATGAAGTTTAATGTTGGTCCTCAAAATTTTTCTTTTTTTGTCGATTTTGGTCCTCAAGCGTAACACCGTTAACTTTTTACCGTTAAATGATGACGCGGCATGCTTATATGGCAGACCCTCTTTCCTACATGTTATATTTTAATGACGTGGCATGACATATCACTGCCACATCACCCCAGATGATGATGATAATGATGCTGATGAAGGAGAAAAGATGATGATGTGGCAATCTGGGGTGACGTGACAGTGATGTGTCATGTCACGTCATTAAAATATGACATGTATGAGAGAGGGTGTGCCATATAAACATGTCAAGTCATCATTTAACGACAAAAAGTTAACGGTGTTATGCTCGAGGACCAAAATCAACAAAAAAAAAACTTTGAAGACCAACATTAAACTTTTGAAACATTGAAGATCAACATTAAACTTCATGCAAACATTGAGGACCAAAATAAACATTTAGCCTACATTTAGTAGAATGATTAAACATGAACGGATTTTTTTAAAAGAATGCAATTTCCATAGTAATATTCCATTTCAGTTGGAAAATGCATTAAGATGTTTGGGGCAGTATAAGTGATTATGGAGGTGGTAACTATTGCTTTAATCTTTTTCATATAAATAATGCAACATATAATATAAAATTAAATGAATATAGGAAAATAAAATAGAAACAATGTTTAACTTTAAATAATTAAAAATAAATAATGAAATTAAAAGTATTAATCAGTGCATTTAAACTTTTTTTCTCAGGTAAACTCAAAATGTTCCCTACGTGACAAGCTAAGTAAGAGACTTCTATTTTACGGTATTGCCAAACTCTTATATATCCAAGATATTTAAAGTTTAAACCTTGCTAGAAAACATAGTTATAATTAAAATTCTTAAAATAATCCATTTTAATATTTTTATAAATAAAAATTTTATTAAAAAAAAAGAGGAGTACATATCAAAATTGCGTGACAGCCTCTCTCTACCTTTTCCTATTTTAAAAATAATTGTGTTAATTAATTTACTTGGCTCATAATTTTCCAGCAATATTTGTTATAGTAATCGTAGAAGAAAAAAATAAATAAAACCAATGGCACAGGTCACTTCATTTCTATTATTCCAGTCTGATCTTTTTTGTTTGCATTAGAAACTTGTTAAACAGTTGATAAGCTCAATGACTTTTGTATCTATCTTGGTTGAATATTTCATATGGCAGACAATTATCAGAAAATTTAATGTAAAACTCTAATATAATTAATAAAACTTAAAATATAGTATTATTTAAGTAAATTATGTATAAAGCAATATTAAATTAAATTCAAAATTAATTCTCATATATTTTGATGAAATTAGTGACAATTATAAAACTTTACTTATTCTAAAAATAAATGTAGTATTCTGTCCAAAAAATATGTAATATTAATTTTATATATTCCAATACTACAACGTAACAACAACGAAATCTTACATACCATATTGATTTCTTACAGAACGACAAGAGGGAAATTTCTTTTTTTGTTAAATTGTTGGTGAATTTATTACTTAGTTTTTTAATGATGAAAATAGATTAGTTGGTACGTGAATTTTCACATTTGTTAATTAGTTAATTCTTAAAAGATTAGTCGTTATCTAACATGGTGAAGTGATCGTTAAATAATGACGTTTCATCATTAATTTATTACTTGTGTTTTCATGTCACATTAACACGTTATTTTAAGGAAAAAAAATTATATTTGAACTCCAATTTAAAAATGACATTTTTTTTTTCGTCAAATTTACATTTTGTTCCTTTTTTTCCTTCAAAATTTTCTTAACAACATGATATTGTAGCACAATTATCAAATTAATGGTGACCCGACATTATTTAATAAATACCCAGTTAGATACCAATTAATTAATTGATAGAAATAAAAAATTTGAAACAAATTATTATCACTTTTTATTATTCAATAATTAAATAAAAAATTAAGCAATAATTTAAGCACTAAAAAGTAAAATAATAATGATCTTATACATAATTCTTATAGCCCCTTATTATGAAAATTGCATCCCTCCTTAATTAATATACCTTTACGGCTATACCCCTTTGTGGCACCTGCCCTATCCTTGTTCCCTTATTTATAACAATGTTGAATAAATAATGAAGCATATGATAAAACACTATAATATTATATTAACCTTTACATAGTCATGCATTTATCACATGTACTCTTTTGGAAAATCTACTCATTAATACCATCAAATCAATAATTTCTACTGTAATATCAAATTAGTATTGAAGAATTAAGGCATTTGCACATGTATATACTAAAAAAAAAAGTTAAACACAAATTTAGCCACTTTTTAAAAGTATCTACAGATCTATACCACTTTTACTATTCACCTAGAAAAACGCCATCGGTGATGGCAATTTACTGATTTCTTGACTAGAAAAACGCCATCTGTGAGGGCGTTTATAGCGTTGACCATTTGACCCTATAAACGCCCTCCGTGATGGCGTTTTTCTAGCTACCGATCAAATGAGGTGGGCTCAGTTTTTCTAGCTAGAAAAACGCCATCACGGAGGGCGTTTATAGGGTCAAATGGTCAACCCTATAAACGTCCTCACAGATGGCGTTTTTCTGGTCAAGAAATCAGCAAATTGCCATCACCGATGGCGTTTTTCTAGGTGAACAGTAAAAGTGGTATAGATCTGTAGATACTTTTGAAAAGTGGCTAAATTTGTGTTTAACTTTTTTTTTTAGTATATGCATGTGCAAATGCCGAAGAATTAATGTATTAAATATCGAGGGCGAAAAAATCAAACCAAAATTGTTTTCATCATTAGTCATCATTTCAAATATACCTTGCAATATCGTGTTCGGTTGAAGTAGTAGATATTCTATTCTTTTAAAGTAAAGTTTTGAATTAGAGATTTTTAATTTGTATGAAAAAATTTCAATTAGGAAAGCTTTAACCTATTATGAGACTTTAACTAATTTATAAATAATTGCTTCTAATAATTACTAATTTAAATATATATATATATAACCCTTTTCTTATGGCACCTACTTGTGTTTCCTTCCTTCTTTTATTTGCTTAAATTGCTTATTTCCCAAATCATCATCATTACACACAAATGTATGCCTTGTCGTTGATCAGTTCTCTACTTCTATCATTGATGATTGAACTCATCTTCAGAATTTAGTAACGTAACTCACACTGTTTGAAGTATTCACAAGTCACTGAAAAGATTAATAATCATTGATTAAAAAAAAAAAAGAAATACAACACATATATATAACACCTATTTATCCATTTATTTTGTAGACGTGGAGTCTATAAGAAGTAGGATGAGTCTATGATGCAACTTCATGTAATATAATTTCAGCCAATAGGATTGTGACACACTGACACTTGTTATTTTGTTGCATCGTGTAATGTAATTGGATCACATCAATGACTATAATTGTGCCATATAATCCATTACATAATGCAACAAGTTGTATACAATTTGGCAAAGTTTGCACCGTCAAATAATGGCCTTTTTGGCATGAGACAACAAAGGTACGTTAATATAGTAAATTAAAGGAGAATGGCCACTAGAGAGTACAGAGTAGGACCTGTAAATCCCACTCGTCCATATGAGTGGGGCGGTTTTGTCATATTTTGTACACTAATTTATAAGTAAAACTATAAAAAGCACCTCTTTCAACCTTTAAAATAATGTTCTTTTTAGCCCATTTCTAAAACCACTTAGCTAATACTTTTGCTTTGTTATATGAACATTATTGTTGGTAAATTTTACTAAGAGATACATAGATATATCATCATGTAATAATACAGGTGGCATAGGATGGCTAATTAAGAATGGTTGGAAGCTAATAGGTATTGGCTCAAAGTGTATCTAATAAGTGATAAATAGTGGGGAAATGGTCAAAGGGAGCCAATGAAATGAATGGTTGTTTTAGGAAATGGAGGAAAATGGGAGGTGCAAGTGTGAGTGTCCCAAACGTTAAGCCAACCCATGCCTTGTATGCAGAAATCAGAATACTATAATAATGGTAATGCAATTGCAAGTATTATTTGAACGAAATCAACCAAATCCACTCATGCATGTTTGCCTCTTTTTAAGTACTTTATCCTCCTCTCCCAATTTGAATACCTTTTTACATAACATTGGAAAGACAGCCCATAATCCCATATGGCTGAATCTATGATGCAATTTATTGAATCATGCAATGGGTTATGTGACACAATTGTAGCCATTGATGTGATCCAATTGCATTGCATGATGCAACAAAATAACAAGTGTCACAATCCTATTGACCGAAATTGCATTGTATGCATGCAACAAGTTATATCATAGATTCACCCGCCCCATATATGGTGTATCATAATTGATAAAATCATTATATATATATATATATAGGTATATTGAAGAGTTTAGAATTATTAAAAAAAATTGACTTCATTTTATAATCTTTTTAAAAGATTAACATACCTTAAAAATATATGTAAAGCTCACTAATATATTTTCTGTGGTGTATTCATGTCAAAAGTCAAAACTACTAAAGTTTGACTTTGGGCTGTCAAGCATGAAAGCTTTCAAGGCAGTGATCAGTGGATACATGGAAATATTTGCTGCACTTTTCAAATTGGATGTAAATTGTAATTAATATTTTAATTATGAACTGACAAAATATTTAAATGCTATATACTTGTAAAACTTATTTGAGTATTAAAATTAAAAAAATTACAATAAAGAGTGTTTTAAGAGATAAACTATAATCTCTCCTTTATTAATAAAAGGATTGTTTTAAGAGAATCCACATCTCACCATGAGAAACTATAACTTGATTTTAATATTCATTCAAATTATAGATCGTCATTTTTGTGGCCTTAATTATAGATATCATTTTAATCAAAGAATTATGTTACCAATTAGGTCTAACAGAAGATATTAATTGGTCTTTTTGCACATGTTGATCGAACCTTCAAATTTTCATTAGGAGAAATATTTATAAAATTAGATTAATACACGTAAAAAAACGTACGAATTATGAGAAAATATAATAATTACATATAAACTTTAAAATCTAACAACCAAAAAAAGAAAAAAGACACTCAAAACTCCTTAACCTTTGGTATAATTTTAAGGATAAAATGTAAGTTTCCTTATGTTGGGATGTACTAAATAAAATATCAATAAGCACCTAAACATTTTAAGGGGTTTAATCTTTAAATTCTCCATAAGTTACCATACATGAGTGCCATAAAGTTGCAGCCATTTCCCATGTAGCAGCAAATGAGAATTCTCATCACAACTCCAAAAACTGCTACTATCGGTCTTGCAAAATAGACTCACCTGCAGAACCGATAAGATTCTAACATATTTATAAATATAAATGATTATACAAATTCTCTAGTCTACTACAACAACACTCAACTAAAACACTGACAAATATGAATCCTCGCTAAAGACAAAGTTACACAATGGTTGCAGAATTCAACGAATTAACATGGTGGAACACATCATGTCCTAGGTTTCTACTTTCTACAAGCTACCTTCAATATGCACTGACTCAATCAAGTTTTATGTTTCAACCAATATCCAGAATCCCTTTAGTGGTAGACAAATATGCTGTTGCACCATAAGTAAGGTACGAATCCATAGTGCCATCCTAAATCCTCACTCTTCATGGTCCAGATAATGCAGCTGTTCCACCCACTGATGAGAAGAAAATTTTACATATAAAATTCAGGATAAAAAGATATGATATTTAATATCTCTGATATTGATGAGAAGTGAACCCTTCAAGTTACTAGAGGAAGAGAATCATTTTGAAACAATACCTGCAAACAAAACCATATTTTGGAACAAAACTATAATATCAAATGTTTTGCATTGGATGAACATTATATTATCCATGTGGTTAGAGGTTACTCAGGTCTAATATATACACTTTTCTCCTAGGTCAGGTTCTCACAAGTCACAACTATTAATACAATGAAAGAAGTTGGTGCCATCCAGAATAATCATGAAGATCGATTAATGATACTACTGTTAGGAGAAGCTATCATCCTTACAGTTTCATAAACTGAAACATGGGTTCAAGGGAAACAAGAATCGGGTAGTGCAAGATTAAGGATTTTATTATCTAGAAAAATCAATAAGTATAATGAAGAGGTTTCTTCCACTAATGTCCACCAACGTCATCATTCATTTAATGCCCAATATCAAACACAATTACTAAAAAGAATTTCCTAGATAAAAACAATTACTTAAAATATATACCAAAGAATAATAAATAAGTATTACCGACTAGTATGAATGGTCAATAGTATAATACAATTTAATGTGCTGAGTATTAAAAAGTCTTTTGCCGTTGGTCCAATCAAGAAGAGAAATTAACTCAATTATGCACATAATGCAAACACAGAAAGGGACGTCTACTAAGTTTTGTCAACCCAAACTCCTTCGTGAATTATGGAATGATGCAGGGGCTACAAAAAGATTAAAGAACCACCATTTGAACAAAGTTTGAGAAATCATACATGCCATAAAGTCAAAAACTTAACTTCATTAGAGAAACAACAGAAACAGATAATTTAGTTCAGAAAACATTTAGCAAATAGTGAGTTGAGTTAAGCAGAAAACCACTGAGATAGGCAGCAGAAGATATGAGAATCAGAATATTAAACCAAGACACAAAATCCAAGCTCAATAGTTCAGTCACTCTATGAGAATCATAATAAACATGACACTAGAAACACTATCTGTTGTTAAACATCCAGCTTAAATTGTTTTTCATTGTAAAGAATTGACAAAGCCATACAAAAAATTAAACCCATAATTTAACATATTTGCAACTACAAGTCTGACCCAATCATGCCTTTTGAGTTGGTTAGAATTTTGGATTATCAATCCTGCTTATATAATGATATTAAAAGGCTTGGATTGTTGTTGTATTTATTCTATAATATAACAACAAGAATTTATACATACACACCACACGCATACTCAAATACCCTATAGAGACTCACCTACCTATCCAACACCATCATAAATTAATTATACAAAAAAAAAAAAAAATTATGGAGGAACCATGGCAGGATCAGAGTGAAGGTTTTTATCAATGCAGGAAGCAGAGTGGAAGCAGCGCAATGCTTGAAGTTAAGGCAAGCAATTAAATGTCGGGAGAAGTCTAGGTTATCATTCCATACTAGAATGCAACCCACGCCTTTTCATACAACCCGTTTGCCAAGTTTAATGAAACAAGGCACTAATTTTGCTGTAGAAGAGGTTGCGAGAGTCACAATGCAATACCTTTTGCAAGAACTGGGGCCCTCTTCTTCTTCTTAGGTCTCGCCTTAACTTCAAGCACTATCACCCCCTCGACACCAACATAATCTCCCTGCTCAGACCTTTTACAGTACCATCATTTCCATGCCACTTCGATTCATGCAGAAATCAAAGAAAGAACAAAAGAAAAAAAGAATCAAACGAGAAAAAAAAACGTAATAAACATACATTCCTTTCGGATAGATCGATAGAAAAAGAGAAAATGGAAGTAGCATGAAGAAAACACCATCGCGCCGCCTCAACGCTACGAAATGCAGAGCGAGGAAGAGGGAATATGCACTGCACAGTGGTAGGGATTTAGCCATGGACTCGTGTAGTTACGCCGGTGCCGGCCCATTACGGCCCAAAAGAAATGACTATATTGGGCCTATAATTCCCTTCTTCAAAGAGCATATTACTTACACGAGAAAATAGGTGGTTGATAGAGGTCAATTCAGGGAGTCAATTTTTGTATCTTGAAGCAACTTCAATTGTGTGGATTATATTAGTTGCAATAAGGTGGAGTATTAACTTAACTAACCCTTTTTTTAACCAGGACCGTCGAGCACAATGATTAATCTTTTCTCTGAAAAGTAGGCACCTCAAATGGTGAAACAGTTGGCCCAAAAATTTAAAGCTGCTCCATACCCAATGCAGGAATCGAACCCCTACCACTTGATTAAGTATGAATAAGTCCCTTCCACTCAACCACACCCCTTAAGTTCAACTTAACTAACCCTACCTTAATAGTAATTTAACAATAGAATTTATTCTTTTGATAAATTTGTCAAACATTAAGTGTTTATTAATTAGTTTTGCTAAATACATTTTGGCTTTTAGAAATATTTTCACATTAGATTTGCCCATTGAAAGCAAAATAATTAAAAAATGAGTTTGGTAAAATATAAGGGTGTGAAATTGGGTTGTCCTAGAGCCTCCATTAAAATGAGCTGGAAGGATCAGGGGCAAGGATTGTCCATAATATAAATTAATATTTATTTTTTAATTAATATATTATAAATGAATATTACATATTAATATAGACTATAATATTTTATACAATATATAATGTTTTTAAATATTTAAAAAATATAATAAAAAAGGCCCATGGGCTAGGCTAAGAGTGTTCAAACTCAAATAAAATTGTCGCATGTGAACCAAATCAAACCGAATTTAGTAAAAATCGAATAAAATTGCATATACTTATATGTGTGTATATATATATATATATTATGTTAGAATTTCTAAATAATAAGGTTTAAAATTTATTTATAGAATGTTAGATTAAATTTAGTCTATCTAAAAATTTTATATTAGAACTAATTTGATTGTATATTGTAATTAAACAAAATGTCACTACAATTTTTTATTATTTATATTGAATAAAATTATATCTCTTATTCATAAATTTAACTATTTAAATTTAATAACATAAAAGTCTAAAATCGTCAAATCGTATGGCTCAAAATTGATCGTTTATAGTTTGGTTTGATTTGATACTATAAACTTAAATCGATATATGCACTAATTTTTCACATAAAATCGCCCACCTCTAAACTAGGCTGAGGACACTGTCACACCACGCTTACTATAGGTTATAAATTTAAATGTGGTCAAGTTAAAAGTCTTTTCTTAAAATGGAACAACAATTATTAAACTCAAAAGTGAACGGATGTTTTTGAAGTAACACATAAAAAATAAAGCTTGTTTTGAACTTTTTTTTTTAAAAAATATTGAGAATTGTTTTCCTTAATGACAATTATGTAATTCTACATTTTTTATCTCCTTTATTCGTAGGAATTTTGGAAAATGTTGTTTTTAAAATCAACAAAACTACAAAAGTAAACATGAGAGATGATCACAAGTAGTATGTAGTATTGGAGGTGTGACAAATAGTAGAGACAAGTGAAATAGTGATGGTGCCGCCAAAATATTTAGGCGTTCGCGCTTTCATGAAAAACAATATATTTTGCTTTCCGCCTCTCCTCCCTCCTTTGCTCTCTCCCAAATCACAATTCCCTAATCTTTGGAGCCAAAAAAAAAAAAACCATATTACCCAACCTGTCCTTTCTATTTCTCTCTAACAAAATAATAATAATAATAATAATATTTAGCATCTCAATATTTTATTAATTTCTTTATATTCAAATTTATTTATTATCCGATATTTTAATCTTATAGAAATTATTTTATTTTTGGTCTATTGTTTTATTATGTTTTTAAGTAAGCATCAAGTAGGAGTAGGAGTATCGTACTGCTGAGGAAGGCCAAAAAGTGAGGAGTATTTGAATTTAAAATTAATATAATAACTTATATTTACGTATTTATTTATTTATTATTATATATGTGACTCGTATATTTTGGCATACGTTTGTTTTGGACGGACCAATTCTTGTAACACAGGGCTTCTGCTTTCTTTCTGCGAATTCCTAGTGGTTTTTTCTCAGACAAAATTTCAGGATTTTCCTTCCGAGGGTTTCCTTCTGCGTTTCGGATTATCTATTCGAAGATCGAAATCTTCATTCGAAGCTTTTTTTATCTGCGGGATTTCGTAAGGGGGAAGATTACGTTATTTTTATTTTGGGTTTCCTTGAGTTGTTGATTCATCGTTCGATTGAGGGTTTTTGGCATCGAGGTTTTGCGAATCTGTGTTGCTGTTAGTGCGAGGAGAGTGGTGGGTATAGGATTATTGCCGTATAATAGTGGAGAATATATTGCCGGGCCTAGGTGGTCGGGTGCCGAATTGTTGGAATCTTGGATTTGGTGTTTCGATGTGAAATTAGGGTTTTGCTCTGAGTTTCAAATCGAATTCGTCGTTTCTGATGGTTCTAAGATGATAATTAAGCGGACTATGAAAATTGAAATGCCAAACCTGAAACGCTGTAAGCTAGAGGAGCGCGAGTCCGAGGAGTGTGGGTATCCGGCGGTTCCGAAGAAGCGGAGGGTTAATGGGTTTTATTCTCTTGCTATGCCGGGTGAGGCTGAAGATTTCAGCAGTGGTTCAGGGTCGCATTGCAGTGAAGAATCGTATTGGGCTAGTGAGGTTCTATCGAATTCAAATTCTTTGCCATTGAATAGTAGAACAGCGATAGAGCAAGGCTCAGATGGGCTTCGGCCACCACTATTGAGGTCTTCACGGGGCCGCCCTCAAATGCTTCCATCCAGGTTTAATGACTCGGTTCTTGATACATGGAAGAATGGGAGAGTCAAAGTGGAGGACGCAAATTCCAGCTTTGAAGATGATAATATTTTACTTGAAGATAGGCCGGGGGTTAGTGGGTTGGGATATGTGAAAAAGGAAAAGGGAAATAGCTACAGCTCCAAAAAGTCAAAGTATTATTCATATCCTGACATGGAGGAGGAATCTGGATTCGATGACCTAAGTTTAAACCATATTGACTGCAGGAAGCATCCAAGCTCGTTTAGCACTACTAGGAGAACAGTTAACGGGAATCGTTCATCTGTGGTAAAAACTGAGAGTAATACTTCTGGACTAAGTTTCGAGGGTGTGGACCAAAAGCTTAATCGAAATGCTGAAAAAAGAAAAGATATCTACAAACCCGAGGATTTTGCTTTGGGTGACATAGTTTGGGCAAAGTGTGGAAAGAGATATCCGGCTTGGCCTGCTGTAGTGATTGATCCCATCTTGCAAGCTCCCAAGTCCGTACTTAGCTGTTGTGTTCCTGGTGCAATTTGTGTAATGTTTTATGGGTATTCAAAAAATGGAAAGCAAAGGGTAAAGTTCTCTCCTTACTTCTGGTAAAAAAATTGGAGTTATTCTGGTACTTTTTATTGACATATCTAGAATAATGCTGATGGCAGGACTACGCATGGGTGAAGCAGGGAATGATATTCCCCTTCATGGAATTCATGGACAGGTTTGTTGCAAATCAATATGCGATGCAATTATTTCTGCAAGAATATTGAGAATTTACTCAATATTTATATCTTTTCAGATTCCAGGGGCAGACTCGGCTGTACAAGAGCAAACCAAGTGACTTTCAGATGGCACTAGAGGAAGCGATGTTGGCAGAAGATGGTTTACTGGATTCACATTTGGGAGCCGAGCAAATAACAAATGTGGACGAGCATCCCAATGAGTTTGTAGAGGCTACAAGTTCATATGTTGATCAGGATTATTACTCTCAGGACCAGGTTAGCTTAATTGTACTTTTTCTGCAGGTCAGATGATTATGACCAGATGATAAGAGCATTTAATGTTGATTTTGCTGTAAGATTTTAGATGTGCTGTGTTGTGCATACAGTTGCTTCTGTCTTTGAACTTTGAAGTAAATTTGTGTGTTTTGGACATGGCGCATATAGTATTACAAACTACAAGGAATTATGTAAAAATAAATTAACTTTTTACTATTAAACTAAAAATTAATGGTCTAAGTTCCATGACAAGATGCATGCACATTGTACTTCCAGAGTTAACAATTGGAAAATGTCAGTTATATAGATTCTGGTTAGTTGTAGACTTTCATCCATTGAATAAATAATGCAGGACGTAAGACCCTGTGCTGGATGTAGTCTGGCTTTACCATGCAAAACCATGAAGAAGATTAAGGACTCCAATTCTGCAGCTCAACTTTATTGTAGAAGTTGCACCAAGGTTCTGCAAAATGCTGCTTTTTGGATAGTTTCAGTTTTTTTATTAATGAAAAATTGACAAACAAATGTAATTCTCAAAATGATTGATCTTCTTTTCAGTTACGAAAATCGAAACAATATTGTGGCATTTGCAAAAGGATTTGGCACCATTCAGATGGCGGGAATTGGGTAAGATTGTCTATTTCTCAACTATGCTTCTTGTTTTAATCTATTTTCTTTTGTGGTCTTACTAAAACAACTAAAATAAGGAGATACTATGTGGCTTTTCTTATTGAATCAGGTATGCTGCGATGGTTGTAATGTCTGGGTCCATGCTGAATGTGATAAAATCTCCAGTAAACTTTTTAAGGTGTGGTATCGTGGTTATATAATGCTACATGTTTATTTTCCCAAATTTGCGAAGTGATGGAAGACCACTGACTGGTTTCTGGTTGCAGGATCTGGAACATACAGATTACTACTGCCCAGATTGCAAAGCAAAAGTCAACTCTAAATTTCCACAAACGCAATCATACAAGCCAAAAACTAAGTATGAAGCAGTTATCTATTGCTTACTTGGCTATTCATATGGGGGATTAGCCATTTTGTTTTATCTTAATATTTCTGAACTTGCAGCCAATCTGAACCTTTTGATGTGATATTGGTTTGAGACAGGTCAATAGAAAATACCCAAAAACCTGTTATTCCTGACAAGATAACAGTGGTGTGCAATGGCATGGAAGGATTTTACATTCCAAAGCTTCATCTGTAAGATTTAAACTCTTTAGATATGTTTCTGGAATGCTCTTTGCCTTTTCTCTTTTGTTTGTTTTGATGATATCCTTGTGAGCTTTCTTTGCATGTTGTTTAACACAAACACACACAGACACATCTAATCTATTTTATTAGAGGCAAAATACTATGTAGTCCCTAAATTGTTGGTCAAACTACTATTCAGTCCTCGAATTTGGCAAAAATACTATTTAGTCCCCGAATTTGCAACTCTTGTCAACTATTTAGCCGTTAGATAATCAGCTGACGTGGCCGTTAGATAACCAGCTGACGTGGCCGTTAGATAACCAGCTCACGTGGCCGTTAAATGCTGATGTAGCACCGTTAAGTGCCCAGTCACATGTCACCTCAGCTTTTAACGATCACATCAACTGGTTGTCTAATGGGTAACAGTCAGGGGACTAAATAATTGACAAAGTTGCAAATTCGTGGACTAAATAGTATTTTTTCCAAGTTCAGGTACTAAATAGTTGACAGAGTTGCAAATTCGGGGACTAAATAATATTTTTGCCAAATTCGGGGACTAAATAGTTGACAGAGTAGCAAATTTGAGGACTAAATAGTATTTTTGTGAAATTCGGGGACTAAATAATAGTTCGACCAACAATTCAGGAACTAAATTGTATTTTGCCTCATTTTATTATGATGTTGTGGTTGGTGTTTCAATTGGTCGTCTCAGAATCATCTTGAAAAACAAATTTCCCTTAAATTTTTAATTACTATGATCTGACCAGTTTCTCGATAAGTTGGTTTACCTCAGTTGTCAACAACAGATCTTCATGTAGTTCTGAATTGTTTCCTTTGAGAAGGATTAAATGCTCATTATTTTTGCTTTTGTTTCAGAGTTATGTGCAAGTGTGGTTCATGTGGGGTACGGAAGCAGACACTGAGTGAATGGGAACGGCATACTGGTTGCAGAGCTAAAAAATGGAAATATAGTGTGAAAGTAAAGAGTACAATGCTGCCGCTGGAAAAATGGGTTTGTATCGAGATGTTCTTGCTAAATTAGAAACATAACAAAATTTTCTGGTGGCTTCTGTGTGTATGTTAGTTTTTGATCAACTATCATGAGAGCAAATATGTGTAGTTGTGTACTTACTTCTTGCTCTTTAATACTGCTAACATCACTTTTCTCTAAAAAGTGAAAAACCCTAATTTGACTATGACAAGAATTATTTTGTTGTATTGCTAATTAGTAACATAATTAAATTTTCTGGTGGCTTCTGTGTTTGTGTTGGTTTTTATTAACTATCATGAGAGGAAGTATGTGTTATTCTGTACTTAGTACTTCCCACTCTTTAATTCTGCTTTCATAACTTCTTTCTTTGAAAAGTAAAAACCCCGTAACTTTAATTGTGCCTTTCTTTCTAATTATGATGTCCACTCCTTTCTTATTTGTGAATCAATATGGAATGCTTCAGATCACAGAAAACAATACACAAGCTGGAGTTTCTCTGCAATTAGATCAGCAGCAGGTACTTGCCTTTCTGCAAGGTAATTACATATTTCATATATAGTTTTACAAACTTAAAGCTTTTGTTTCTTTTGGTGATTGGGTCTTATGGCATAGTGCAGCCACTATTTTCTAGAATATATATTTCTAATAGGTGGAAATATATTTTATTTTTATTTATTGTCACAGAGAAGTATGAACCAGTTTATCCAAAATGGACTACTGAAAGATGTGCGGTTTGTAGATGGGTCGAAGATTGGGATGATAACAAAATTATCATCTGCAACAGGTATATCTATAATTGTTGATTTTTGTTCCAAATTTGTATAAATAATTGTGGATATGTCAGAAGTTTGAACTTGATACGACTTTGGATGTCTTCATTGGAAGAAATATTGACATTGTGTTTATGTGTTCACCCTACAGGTGCCAAATAGCAGTCCACCAAGAATGCTATGGAGCAAAGAATGTTAAGGATTTTACTTCTTGGGTTTGTAGAGTGTGCGAAACTCCTGATGTTGAGAGAGAGTGTTGCCTATGCCCGGTAAAAGGTATGTTATTTAAAAGTTAGTATCTTGAGCTGTGTGATATTACCTTTTTGTTAACTCTTTAATATGCCGTCAAGTTCTTTATGACTGTTACTTAAAAGTTAGTATCTTGAGCTGTGTGATATTACTTTTTTGTTGACTCTGTAATATGAAGTCAAGTTCTTCGTGATACTGTTAAGTGATGGATTTATAATCCATCAAAATTTACTCTTTTTTAGACATCTCTCTTCACCCTACCACTCTATGTTTCCAATCACTTTGCTGTGATAATAAAGGAGAATATTATGAGCTCCTTGCAAAAATGATTATGATTATGTATTTATATTTATACTTTAACTTTGTGTACTATCCATCTGCATCTTTGCCACGGTCAATTCTGCCTTGCAATGCTAATTTGTTTTAGCATGTGATAATGTTTTGCAGGTGGTGCTCTAAAGCCAACTGATGTTGAGATGCTGTGGGTTCATGTCACTTGTGCTTGGTTCCGACCTGAAGTTGGATTCTCAAATCATGAGACAATGGAACCTGCCTTTGGAATCCTTAAAATCCCTCCAACTTCTTTTCTGAAGGTGAAAAATGTGTTAAATATGGTTGTCTTGGCATTTTTTAGCTGGTTTTAGCTACTGAATTTGTTTTAGCAATAACCCAACAAATAGGATAATAGGGGGTGGGGACAGTTGGGCAGTGGAATTGTATAGGTCTACACCTTGAACACATACTTCCTTTTCTATTGACCTTATTCATATTGTTTATTAATTTATTTAGCAGTGAGGTTATGTTGTTTCTTGCTCCTTCCCAGCTATTCCTTTCCCTAGGAAATTTAAGGTGGAGAGGTTGGTTTTACATTTGTAGTTTAATTTTCCTTGTTCACATTGACTGCAGACTTGTGTTATCTGTAAACAAAGCCATGGATCCTGCACAAGTTGTTGCAAGTGTGCTACTTATTTTCACGTGATGTGTGCATCTAGAGCAGGATATAGCATGGAAGTAAGTTTAATGATTTCCTTATATGTGAACACAAACTGTTATGTTCTCCTTATTTGATTAATTGTTTTTTTTATAGAAAAAAAATTATTAAGGAGATTAATTTTCTTGCTTTACGAGTTCTTTTTCTGGAGGGGTGTGGTATTTTACTTGTTTACATCCTTAAATACATAAATATCTATGCCGATAACAGTTTGAACTGAATGATATGAGGATGCACCCAAGCTGGTGAAATATTTTAATATTGTTTAAATTTACAGCTGCATTCTATGGAGAAGAATGGGGTTCAGATAATAAAGAAGTTAATTTATTGTGCAGTTCACAGGTTTGAGCTCTGGTCACTTGATAATGATTAATGCATTAGTATCTGAATTCCTTTAAAGAAAATGTATCTTTATAAGTTGGTTTCGTTGCAGACTTCCAAACCCCGATTCTGTAATGGTTGTACATACTCCCCTTGGGGTCTTCTCTCCCAGAACTTCCCTGCAAAATCACAAGGGATGCTTTAGGGGATCAAGGCTGGTATCATCAAAGAACGTAGAACTCCTTGAGTCGTCAACCTCTGAGACTAACGAGTTCGAACCACTCTCTGCTGCAAGATGTCGTGTTTATAGAAGGTCTTCCAAGAAGGTGATGATTCTGATCCTGATCTGTGTTTATAATATTATTTAGTTCTGGAGTTTAGTTTTGTGTTCTGTTTGTTATTTTTATTATTTTAAATTTCAGTTATTTGTACCATTGTTTCTTATTCATTAATGCTAGGTACAGTTGTTACTTGTTATAATCTTGCCATAAACTTGTTACTTATATGATTTTGGTTAATTTCCTTTTACAATTGGGTCTTGTTTGATATTTTTTCTATTTTGCCAGAAGGCTGATGTGCCAATAATGCACTTATTGAGGGGACCAAGTCATCATTCTTTAAGTTCTATAATTCAATTGAACAGCTATAAGGTAGTCATTTTGTCCATTCGCTTCTTAAATAGATAACCTTGCTTTGCTAAATTGTAGCTATTCTGGGTTGAAGATAAATTATTTTCATGTCTTGTTTTCTGATAGGACTCAGAAGATTCTAAAGTATTTACTTCGTTCAAGGAACGTCTTCAACATTTGCAGGCAAATGATTGAACTTTGCTATAGTTGTTTTCTTGTATTGGTATCATTTTTTCCTTTTTTTTATTGTCAATTTATACTTTTGTGACTTCAGAAAACTGAGAACCATCGAATCTGCTTTGGAAAATCGGGAATACATGGATGGGGCCTCTTTGCTCGTACAGATATACAAGAAGGGGATATGGTATATATTTCATTAATTTTGATTGATCACTGTATAAATGCAATAGAGTTACATTAATGTAACTATTTCTGAAGACGTGTTGATGCAAGTTCTTTTTTTCTGCAGGTTGCTGAGTATCGAGGTGAGCAGGTAAGGCGTAGTGTTGCTGATATGAGAGAGGCTAAGTATCGATCAAAAGGCAAAGACTGTTATGTGAGTCCCTTGTTTAAATTTGTTTTGATACATCTGTTCTCTCCTGTCACCTACTAGCATTTTTATAGTTGCATATAAAAGATTTTAGTTTAGATCGTAATGTTTAACAAGATAAATTATGCAGCTGTTCAAGATCAGTGAGGAAGTGGTCATCGATGCAACACATAATGGCAATATAGCACGCCTAATAAACCACTCTGTAAGTTGTTACTAGCCTATGCTGATATCTCCATGCGGGGTTGTTAGGGGGCAAGTCATTGGTCTCAGAGCAACTGAACTCTAATAGTTTCAGCTTGCATTAGGATAAGAAAACCAAATAAAATAACCTGGAAATGATGTTATGAGTTGTCAGTCTAATAATTGAAGGATAATCATGCAAGCATGCTTCTAAATGTTATACTGATGCTCAATTTGAACTGCTACCTGCAGTGCATGCCTAACTGCTACGCAAGGATTATGAGTATGGGTGCTGAGGAGAGCCGGATTGTTCTTATAGCCAAGGCAAATGTTCCTGCTGGTGAAGAACTAACGTATGTTACTGTTTTTGTAATGCATTAGAGATCACCTTAAATGGCTTGCTTTTGTTTAAGCATGAAAGTTCTGATCCGTCTGACTAGTACTAACTTTCCTTTCTTTGTTGCATCAGGTATGATTACTTGTTTGACCCAGATGAGCGGGATGAACTGAAAGTTCCCTGCCGTTGTAAAGCCCCAAATTGTAGGAAATTTATGAATTAGCTTACACATTCTTTATATTTTATATCCGAGGAGCAACTGCATCTGCCCTGCCTAACCATAGGTGAAAAATCTGTCCAGTGGTCTCTTATTATTTGATTTTTTTTTTCACCTTTTCCCGTTTTACAGCAGTAAATTTGTATATCATTTGGTTAGAAATTAAAAAGAAAAAAACCCCTGCTTGAGCTGGTGGCATTTTTGTATGTAGCCCCCTCTTGTTTCCTGACATGGCTTTGTAAATTTATGTTCTTCTGCCATTTGCTTTTTGACTTTTGAACGTAGTTACGTTTATGTGTCAGATATTTCAAGTATATTTAAAGCTTTGCACGGTAAACTCATTAAATTTAAATTGTTAAATTGGCATCACTTAATCTATATTGTTGATTTTATTAAGTGGAAAAAAGTTGATTGTTATTGTTGTATGAGATAGACATTTGGAACAGTGATTGACTGATTGTATTAATTGGGGATGGATAAGTGTGCTTTTAATCTAGATTTTAATTTGGTTTCAAATTATCCTCAATTGGTAATTATACAAGTCTTAATGATGTAATATTTTTCTCATCAACGCAAAATTGAGTGGTTATTAAAGGGAAATTATAATTGAAAATGAGGATTGATTACATAACGATTTTGTCAGGGGGCAGATCATTTTTACAGAAACTTGCCACTAAATCTAAGCTAATTGTGTTTAAGCTAGTCGATTTGGATCGGGATGTGAAACTATCCTTGTGCAATTGGTTATTCCAACGCCAGACATACTCTGTTCAAAGAATGATACTCCTTTTCTTTTTAACGAGCGAAGTTGCTAAATGGAAATGATAAAGCATTTCAATGGAAGCATGAAATTGTAAAATAAGGTCTGACATAAATGGATTCTGCTGTATGCTAATTGCTAAGCTAAACGTATAAACTAATATTTGAAATAGGAATTGCTTTGCAGCGATTAATTATGTTTTAATACTTACAAAATAGCGACTAGTGATTTTATATCGAGATAGATCACTCATGCTTCTTTTTGTACAATTCACCACGAACATTAATATTCAGTTTCTCACATTAACCTATAGAATATTAATATAAACATCTAAAATAAATTTCTGACAATTTTATCCGCTATTGGCAATTTGCTTATATTGCAATGCTACAAAGGCGTCAAAAAGGGCATTCACTATAAAAGATCTGCCAATTTCCAAACAATTTTTATTTTCAAATAGATAATTAAAAGTAGGGTAATGTTATGAAGGACAGATCCACTGGATCCACAGTGATGCGCCAAAGCTCACCATAGTTTAAAAACATTACAAAGTATTCCATAGATTTAATGATTTACAATCAGAAACATTTCTTAATGCAAGTATTGTTTCAATTATTGAATAGATATGTTAAACATATCTTTTTTGGTGCTAAGATTTGTTAAACATTTGAAATAACTAACGCTATGCCTATAATACAAAGCTCCCATCCTCCGGAAAAAAGCACAAAATGGCTATAATTATATAGATCTATCAATTAAAGAAACCAAATAGTCTCAGCTTCTTTTCCTTCCAAAGACCACTATAATAAGAACATAATGATGCTAGTTGACATTAATCTGTTATACAACATCAAACTCACACTGAAACAAGGAATAAAAACGCGGACATAGGTTTGTTGCTTGTATCATGCCAAGAAAAAAAAAGCCGGCTGCTTGTCCAACACTGTACAGAGAAGAGTCTAGATAGAGATATGCATCTTTTGGGTACACTCTTCATTTTTTTGCAAAGAGTTTCTTAGGCAGTTTATCTAACGGAGTTGATTTTAAGAGAAAAAGCCTGCCAGCACGCTCTTGCAACGTACCTCCACATTTTAATCCACGTGACTGCAGTTCAGACTTCAATCTCTCCATGCCAAGAGCCTGTCAAGATCATATCATGAGATATAATACATCAGAGACCAAATATAGAGCATATTCTAAACCTACTTAATTCCCAAAGAATTGATGTAAACTAATCTAATTCCCAAATATAGAGCAGTAAGTAAACAAGTTCTAATAGTAGAACAGGCAAGAAGTTTAATCTCAGCATTACCATGTTAACAAACACTCCTAATCCCAAGCCCTAGCTAGGAGTGGCAAGAATATTTAGGCACTACTGACACTAAAAAGGAGGTGAAAAGAAAAAACAAGGCAGCCGCAAAACATTTCACCAACATTGGCCTTCAATAACGGTGTGGTGTTATCAAACTTCGAAAGAAATGAACAAATAGCTAGTCTTTGTCAAACTACTTGTTATTGGCATTCTTTCCAAGAAGTATATAAAAATTCACTTCATATTCTGTATCAGCAGAAACCTAAAGATTTATTAATAGAAAACTTTATCACTCAAACGACCTAGACAAAACAGATTATTGTTCGGTTAGACTCATCAACTTAAAATATAATTGCGTCATTGAGGTTGCAATATCAAATAAACATGGAAAAAGGTAGCACACTAGAGAAATTTTATTCTTTCAAGCATACCTCAAGTTCTGCAGCTGAACTAATTGCATCAAAATCCAAAGGTTCCTTCACTTCTGAAACACTGGCACTGGTGGAGATTTCTTCATGAGTTGATACAGCTCCACTGAAGTCCTGCTTTCCAGCTTCTTCAGCAACAATTCCTAGAATTGCAGGCTCTAAAAAGGGCATAGCAGAACCCTTTTCCATCTCATCACATATCACAGGTTCAACCACATTGCCTGGTGCAGCTAGATTTGAGTCAAAAATCAGACATTCGCTAAAATCCAATTTGCCCTCTCGAACAGTCTCTTTCTCTTCTTCAGAGCAACTTTCACTTGAGCCCAGAACAGAACATTCTCCATCCTGTTTCCCACCAGTAACTGAACCTGGACTTCCTTCAGCCTTATATGAGTCTGATTCGTTCCCATTATTTGTTACAATTGATTTCTCATTTTCTCTTTCGTCATCATTTTCATCATCGGAATCATCAGTATCACTTTCATTTAATGTCCTCTTTCCCAACCTAGCAAAGCATAAATACCAACATGAATACATAAAATCCTTCTATGAAGATTTTTTGTGTGAGAGAGAGTAAGTGATAAACAATGAAAATAAATAAATAAATCCTCTACCACCCGAACTCCAAAAAAGTGATTGATGAACCACATTATTCTGACCCAAGTACAGCATTCAATAATAAGAATATAATTCACATTCAGACTCCCTATATTATTCTGTCATTGTCTACAACATAAATAACTACGTGATCATATCTTAAACATATCTGCTTTGTTAATTTATCTAAGCTAATGTGTATTGAAAATACCCGTTTGAGGCCACCAAAAAAAAAAACCGTCCCTAAGACACTGAACCACAATATGTTCATATCTTCACAATTTTTCACTCTTCCAAATAATAGGTATAAAGTTTTGTTATATAATATGTCCTTCCATCAAATGACCAGACCAGAACATCACAATATAAACAATCAAATTAAATAACGACCAAGCATACTAAAAAAACAATACGAAGCTTAAAAAAAAATATGGCGAATCAACGAGAATAAACAATCCTTCAAAAGGTAACAACATCAAAGCACATCAAAATAAAACACTAACCATATCTTCAACTTCTTTGCATCTGCTCCGTCTTTCCCAGCATCTGAAACTTTTCTCTTCCCATTCATAGACATCAAAGCCTCCTTCACCGACTCTGCAACCTCAGCCGTGCACCGCTCAGACACCTCCCTATATTTCGCCACATACTTGTGCGCCTCGCCATCACCCACACCCTTCTTACCCTTCTTCGCTTGCTTCTTTAGAAACTCTTCCGCCGCCTTCTCCAGCTTCCTCTCTGCCTCCTCCGCCTTCCACTCCTCCAGCCTCTTCTCGGCGTTCACGTGTCTTAACCTTCGACCACTCATATCTCTACAAGCATCGAAGTTGTTCGTCTTCTTCTGTCCAGCCTTCGTGGCCGCACCACGCAAAAGCGACCCGAACCCTCCCTTGCCACCGGCGAGCCGTAGCAGAAGATGAACGGTGGGGAACGCATCGCCGCCTTCCGGTGAGCAAGATATCACAGATTCGTTGCCGTTTAGGTCTCGGACGCCGGTGACGAGGCGCTGGTGTTGTGTGGGGATTCTGGTAACTTCGAAAAGGCGATCCCTAATGGAATCGGCGTGAAGGGTAGGAGATTGAAATTTTAGGGTTAGGGTTTTTCCATCCAAAAGCTTCACGAAGAGATTGTACATCTTAGTGGTAGTGGTGGTGGTGGCAGTATATTGCTCCATTGTTGATTCCTGTGTAGTAAGATTGAGGATCGAAAGAATTGAGGGATTAGAAATTGTTAAACTTCACAGGCGGAGAAGAAGATTAGGCGTTGAATATAAATATATACGGACAAAACCAAAATCCTTTCGATCCCCAAATACTTCTCCTTACGCGTTTAATATATATTTTGGGTCTTGCTAATCAATTCGCCCACCGGTTAAAGTTTATCCAGAATTTAATATTTTAAAATTTAAACTTTATAATAATTAATAAATTTTTTTTAATATTAAAAACTTTTTTGTCTATTAAAAAAACAATTTTTTATCTTTTGTAAATGTTGAGAAAAAATTTAACTAAAACATATATGTTATATCAACTTCTCTTAAAATTTCATATGATTCAGGCCAAAAAAAATTTATATGATTGATTAATGAAAATTTCAAATGTAAATTTTGTTTATTTTTAATAAATTTTTAAATAATTAAATATTTTTTTAACCAATCATATAAACTCTTATAACAAACGTATTTATATTAATCAAGATAAAAAATAAATTAAAATAATATAAAAATTAAATTATGATAACAAGTCATTGAAAAAAAATAATATAAATAAAATATTTGATTGGTAGAACTTCATAGCAAGTATCTAAGTAACTCCACCTTATTTTTTTTCTTTATAATTTATTTAAGTCCAAGAAGAAGCCAATATAATTTATTTTGGTTAACCAATATATAATTTATTTTAAGTATTATTGAAAACATAAGACTTATTAAGAAATTAATGAAGGCTTTTTTTTTAAAAAAAATATTTATAGTTAAATCTGTATAACGATTTATTATATTTAGATAAAATAATATGTATTTTGATTAAATAAATATATATATAACTTAATGTCATGTCATTTTAATAGGGAGTATATAATTTACCCAAACAAAAAGAAAAAGATAAATCTAGAATACCATTCACAGAATATTAGTTCCAACTGTGTCATAAAATATCAATTTTTAATTAGGTCATTATTATATAATTCGAAAGCTTGTAATTGGGTCTTTGCACTTTAAAATTTGTTTATTTAGTTTATAGTTTTATATTTTTGTCAATATTTTATTAAATTGTATAGCGAATTATTTATCATGTTGACATTATAACTATATATATAATTCAAGTCAATATAATAAAATTATTCAATATAAATTACGTTTAACTCCATTTATAAAGACATGTGTTGGCCACGTTAATAAAATTTAACAAAAATCTAATTACAAATTGAGTGAAATTACACTAATAATAAAAACAATATATATCCACTCTTTTCTGCTTCATTATAACAGGATACAATTGAGATAATCACAATCCAAGATGTTCTCAAGTATATACATTGTACCACCTTATTTATTATAAATGGTAGATTGCTAATTCACCATATATAAATAACCATTTTTATTTAACTTTATTGATAACGCACCTAATAATTTTTCAGTGAACGAATCTTCTACGGTGTTGTTGTTGTGCCGTTCAATTAGCCACGATTAAAACCATGACTAATCGAACCGCACAACAATTGAACGGCAGAGGATGCAGTTTTCGAAGTGGTTACCCCTAAATGAAAGACTTGATTTGTGGAGGCACAATTGGTGGGTTAAGGTGGCAATTAAGCATATTATCAAACTCTCTCACAAACCTTTCCATGGCTTCAGCTTCCAAGCTAATTGTTATCACTATGCCTTTCTCTTTCATAGCATTTTGGGCCGATATATAATTACTTGTATCAGCATCATTCGCGAACCCAGCATGGGCCGGCCCACCATACACGGGCTTCCCCCATCCAATATCCACATCTCCAAGCCCAACACGTGACACATCCACCACAAAGAACGACCTCACTGCACAAAACTTGGGTCGTCCCTTGATCACCATCAGATCCGCCACGGATCGAACATACTCTTCATCAACCCTAGATTTCGCCTTCTTCATCAATTCCAAACCATACCCTAACGGATTCTCGCAGAGCTTCCCCGCCGTGGTGACGACGGCCGGAATCACAAAGCCGTTGCCGTAGTAGCCAATCGGTAACGGAGGGTTCAACTTGGAACGTATATCAACGGCGAAAATTAGGCGCACAACGTCTTCCGGTGACGGTTGCAATGCGATGGTGCGACAGCGCCATAGGCATGTTGCGATGAGGTCAAAATTGGAGGATCGAGCGAGGTGGAGAGGAAGAAGACGACGGAGGGAGGCGATTTGGGAAGCGCCGAAGAAGAAAGTGCGATGAAGAATGTGGTGGTTATTGGAGGGGGTTGAGGTGATGGTGAAGGGAAGTTGGTGATATTCGTGATGGATGCGTGTGATTTGAGGGGGGTTTCTTGCAGATAAAAGATGCCTATGCCATAGAGGTAGAATGGAAGGTTTTGGAGCTCCATTGGCTATTTGGGATAGTGCTTTGAGAAACTGAACAAGACCAGGTCCGTCGCTTATGACGTGGTTCAATCGGAGAGCCAAGATAAAACCACCGCATTTTAGGCGCGTCACCTGCAATTCATCAACTCCGCTCAAGAACAAATCAGCCACCAAAAAAGAATTTCAGAACTCTCACTACTCACTATTATTAATGTTAACAAATAAAAAGTAACAAAGAAAAGAAATATCAAAATTTTAAAGGGTAAATCTATGATGCAACTTGCTGCATGCATGTAATGTAATTTCGGCCGATAGTATTGTGACATGTGGGTAAGATGACTTGAGATGCAATGCAATTTTTCACGTGTCACAATCCTATCGACCGAAATTGCGTGCATACAACAAATTGCATCATAAACCAATCTAATTTTAATATCATATCCACTCCTACAAATCTTGTTCTAAAACAAACACATACAAATTTTAAGTCAGCTTTTTTTTTTCCTCATAAGAATCCTTCGAATTTTATTCGAGCTAACTGAGATTTTATAACGAGAGTAGAGTTCTCTTCTAGCAGAGATCTTTTTATATATAAGACTCAAATTCAAGACCTTACTTAAGTGAAATGAAGTACTTATCATTTTAGTTAACAACATGTTAATAAATTTTAAGTCAAGTTTTTTTTTTTTGATAAAATTTTAAGTCAAGTTTGATAAGATGAAACATGTTTTCTTTTGTAGGGAGTAAAAGTAAAAAAAAAAAAAAAAAGTTTCATGAAAAAAGAAAGTAAAAAAGAAAGTAAGTGTTACAAAAATGATAGGAAGTAACAAAATTATGTTTAGTATCCTTTAAAATTGATTTTTTTTTTGGGGATGGTTAAGAGTTAAATTTGTTTCTTCTTAAAATTATACTCTCCTCACTTCCTTAAATTATACTTTCATTCTCTCTCATTTGAAAACATACATTCCACTGAAGATGATTACAATACTCATATTTAATGGATACTCTAAAATTTTATCCTATTAGTTTGGATATGGATCTGAGTACGAAGTCAACGGGAAGGTACTCTATCTGTACCCTACCCACAATAGTAATTATTTATTTTTATATAAAAAGTAATATTTTAAAACTTTTTTCTATAAAAAAATATATAATTTTAAGAAAAAATATTAAATATTTTATAGATATTAAAGTAATTTAATAATATATTTATATTTATAATTAAATTTTTTATTTTTTGTGACCATAGATAAAAAATTGATAAAAATAAATTTTATATTAATAAAATAATAATTTATTTTAAAATTTTTACAAGTCTAAATCCGGGTACGAAAATTTGACTATTCGTATGGTCTAGGAATGGAGATTGATTTTGTTATCGACATTAAAACCACATGTCCCTTCACTATTCTTCCGGGATAATATGGTGTTTTTATAAGTATGATTCACTTCACTCTAACAAAAAAAGACAAAAACTTTCAATATGTTCCCTCTCCTCCCGACTGGACTCCCTATATCAAAAAAGACTTGATAAGAAATCACCCCACAAACTAGTAACTAACCAAACGTCTTTTCTTTTTGTAATTTTTTAATTGTGTAGTATACCTGCATGAGTAAGAGAGGAGAGTTAATAATGGATGAGGATCCAGGAAGATGATCATAAAGAAGGTGATGAAGAGAAGGGAATGGAGGATGAATAGCATCACCAAACTGCTCAAGTGTTACATCTGCATCAGCTTCAATGAACAAAATGCCTTCTCCATTACAATCCACCATCAGCTTCCCATCATCACCACCTTCTCTCACCCTCCCAGCCAATGGATAATAAAACACAAGTGTTTCTGCCACGCCTTTTTTGATAATTCCAACTGGGTCCTTCCCTCCCATTGACGCCTCATCATAACCGTAAAAAAATATGAAACATATTTGAAAACGGTGACCTTCTTGGTCATCAATGTCCGACAGTGGCTTGAGTTCACGAGGAGTGGACTTCGCCGGAGCCACCAGCTCCGGTTCCCTCCTCCGAACGGAAAACTCAAGAGAGGGAGAATATTGCAGAGCCATATTATTATATTAATTTTGTGGAAGAGAAGAGAGATTATTGTATGTATGGCCGTAGCCCGTAGCAAAGTAGATCCATGTAGCTAACTATTTATAATGGATTTTAGTCCTTTACGTAATATTTGATTTTTGAAAGATTATATATATATATATATATATATACTTAGTTCAAAGGTTCATTTTGGTTCTCTATATTTCACTCAAGTTTTAAATTAGCCCTTTATGTTTTTCAGAAGTTCTAAATTGGTCCTTCCGTCTAAATCCGTCAATTTCTTAAGTTAACTGCTGATGTGGCATGCCGAGGTGGACACATAATCTCTCCTATGTGTATCAGATAGCTGACGTGGCTTAGACACACAAAAAACACTCAAACCGCGTCGTTTAAGCTAAAAATAAAATCATGCTAAGAGGACCAATATGAAACTCTAATGAAACATAAATGACCAATATAGAACTTCAATGAAACATAAAGGACCAATATAGAATTTGATTGAAACATAAATGACCAATATAAAACTTTAATGAAACCTAAAGAACAAACATAAAATTTTTGGAAAACATAAAGGACCAATATAGAACTTTTGAAAGATAAAGGACCAATTTAAAACTTGGGTAAAACATAGAGGACCAAAATGGGCATTTGACCTATATACTTACTAGAGAATGGATCCAATGATTGGCTCTTCTATACATTAGTATGTTAGGCCAGCTTTTTTTCATAGTTTTCTTCACTTTTTTTTATTTAAACTTAAAAAATTGTAAACTTCTTATGAAGAATAATATAAACATACTAATGTATAGAAGAGTCAAGCACTGAATCCATTCTCATACTTACTATTAATTAGGTTGTCAAATATTATTATAAAGATCTACTTGTTCTAAACAAGATTTTGATGTAAGAAGTTCTAGAGCACTTCATAAAGTTTTTTGTTGATTGAAATACAATTTATTGTACTGAAAAATTAATTAAAATAATTTTATAAATTATTTTATTAGTTGAAATGAATTTTTAAATAATATATTAAGGGCATCCCAACTGTTTATATAAAATTTATCTAATAGGTCAATAAAAGATTTATTAACTTGAAATATAAATAAAGCCAATTAAAAAATAATTTTAAATGTTTAAAAATTCTATTATCTAATCAGATCAGATCAAACTTTAATATATATCTTAGCTAGGATGGACGTACCTTATATATATATATATATATATATATATATATATATATATATATATATATATATATATATATATATATATATATATTAACAACTAACTTATATTAATTCACAACAAGAAAAATGATCAATTTTAACAATCTATTATTAATTGTTGAAAAAAAATATTTTTTTCAACAATTAAATTTTAACTGTTAAAATAAGTATATTTTTTTCAACGTAACAATTAAATTTTGACTATCGATAAATAAATTGTTGAAAAAAATTAATGATGGTTTATTTTACTGTCAGTAATATTATCTTCAATATAATACATTTGTCGACGATGACCGTCAAAAAAATATTATAAAAAAGTATTATCGATAATTATTGACTGTAAAAAATACTATTATCTTGTTTCAACAATTTATTTCAACCGTCAAAATTTAATTATTAAAAAAAATTAATAATTAAGTGACCATCAAAATATAAATTATTAAAAATATTTTTTTTAAAGATTTCTAACATTATTTTACATCATTAGAGTATCAATATCAAATCGAAGTCATGTCTTTGCTGCATTATTGTCTCGGAAAAAAAACATTTGCTAAATAGACATAATTATGGACAACTGTGTGAACTTAAATTAGCTGAAGTAGTCAAATGCACTTTTAGATGATTATTTGGACCATTATTGATTTGATCCTTTTTTTTTTAAACAAAATGGTAGTAAGGGAAGGCACTCCCAAGTAGTACCGGGTAGGGCGCCAGTGGCATGTTGGGGAGACCAACAGAAGCCCAACCCAAAGGATTACTGCACAGGCCTAAACTGCAAGCAGTTTTACCCAGTCGCAGTTACTCAACTAGCTCTTGGGTGCCAGAGGATCTCCCTGAGGAGGGATGCCCACTAAAGCAGGATTTTGGATGGCTTCAGGGGGATTCGAACCCTCGCCTATGGGTGAGACGAGAACTTTCCTCCGGATCCTTGACCATTTGTGCCAACCCACTTTGACCATTATTAATTTGATCTAAATTATGATTAGCAAGTAATTTGAATCAAATTAATAATCTATATGATCAACTGCGTAGAATTTAGGAATTAGAAGGAACTATAACATCACGTTCACTTCCAGGAAATGACTAGGGAAAGGATTGGAAAAAGTGGGTGGGGCTCATCGGCCCCACCCACTTTTATTTTTTGGTTTTCCTCACACTTTTTATTTAAAAAAAAGTTAAAAAAAAAATAAAATGTCTATACTTTTGATTTGACACAATTATAATTTTTTTTATTATTTTAATATAAGGGACAAAGTGGTAATTTTAATAATTTTTATTCTATTTTCATTCCAAATGTTTATTATCAAACACATCAAATCTATTCCCTTTATCTTTCCCTCTACCTTTCTCTTGTCCTTTCTACCTACCAAATGTGCCATAAGATTGATCGTAAAAGGGTTCGAATGAAATCCTTGTTAGTTTTTTCCGTTATAGAAACGATGTCGTTTTACGTTTCTTATTAGGTGCGTTGCGTTTTGCTTTAGTGTTGATTAGTGAAACGCATCTTTTAGCGGAAGCAACTATTTAGAGCTATTCAATTAGGAGCAAACTTTCTTTCTGTTTTTTGGTTAGATTCTGTTTTCACTTTGGTTTCTCCTTTCTTTCTTCTGTATATACAGGGGCATCGGTGGATTAATGAGATTCATTCATTGAGTTGCTTTCATATCACGTTTTCTCACTCTGAGGATTGCTTATTTTGTCAAACCGAAGTATTATCTTAATTAAATTAGGGTATCTTTGGATTAGGAATTAAGGAGGAGAAGGGAAGAGAATGAGAGACTTTTAAAATATTTTTCTCTTGTTTGGAAAAATGAAAATTGGAGGAGAAGATAATGGAAGATCAAGTCTTAATTCTCCATTATCCTTCTCCTTTACAAATTCAAGATACCCCAAATTGGAGTATTTTGGAGGAGGAATCAACACCCAAACAAGAAGAGGACATATGGAAGGTTAACCCTCCCTTCTCCTCTAATCTCTCCCATTCCCTTTACCTCTTAATTCCCAAACAAACCCCTATCCAAAAAATAGTTAAAATATACATTTGTTAAAGTTATTTCCACTAATCTATTTCCAAAAATTTAGGTCAAATATCCATTTTAGTCCTCTATGTTTCACTCAAGTTTTAAATTGGTCATTTATCTTTCAAAAGTTTTATATTGATCCTTTATGTTTCCCGAAAGTTTTATATTTATCCTTCATGTTTCACTAAAGTTCTATATTGGTCCTTTATGTTTCATTCAAGTTTTATATTGATCCTTTATGTTTCATTGAAGTTATATATTGGTCCTTTATGTTTAAGTGAAGTTTTATATTAGTCCTTTATGTTTCATTAGAATTTCATATTGGTCCTCTCAGCATGATTTTATTTTTTGCTTAAACGACGTCGTTTGGGTATTTTTGGTGTGTCTAAGGCCACGTCAGCTATTTGATACACGTAGGAGAGATTATGTGTCCACCTTGGCATGCTACGTCATCAATTAACTTAAGAAATTGACGGATTTGGAAGAAAGGACCAATTTAGAACTTCTGGGAAACATAAAGGACTAATTTAAAACTTTTGAAACATAAAGGACCAATTTAAAACTTGAGTGAAACATAGAGGACTAAAATGAACCTTGACCAAAAATTTAATACTAATATTTGCAATTTTTCATTGGTTAGGGAATAGTCGCATCCTATACAATTTTCTTAAGTTGAGAAAATATATATATATATATATATATATATATATATATATTAAATTATACCCCTTCAGAATTCAGATCATTTGAAAAGAGAATAAATTAAACTCTTCTCTCTTGAGAAATATTTAAAATACAATCGTCTCTTCTATTTTAAAAAATTATTCATCTCTATTGAGAGATAAAAAAATATAATTTCATTCACTTTGATCAAAATATCCTTATGTTTATTATTTACATAATTAAATATGCATTTGATTAATATAAAAATACTTTTAAAAAATAAAATAATCATTTTTAACTCAGAATAAATAATAGTAAAATAATAATTTGAAAAGTAAATAGTTTTTTTAATAAATTATAATTATTTAAAAAATTAATTATATTATTGAGGGTATTTTAGCCTAAAAAAGTGAAATTATAGTTTTTTTTTACAAAAAAGGAGAGAATAAATTTTTGAAGAGGAATACTTTGAAGGGAAATATTATATATGTGCATGCGGGATAAAATTTGGTTTACATTTCAGTCCCAACAAAAATATATTCTTGCAATATATAAAATGATACATGCTTAGTAGAGATGATCATGGGTATGATACAGATAGGATATTATAGTCTTCGGTTCTAGACTCAGACTTGACATGAGTGGGTATGCCCATAACAAGTCTGGGCCCGGGGTTGGTAACAATCTCTTAATTTAAATGATCGATTATACTTTCTTTGTTCAAATTCTCTAAAATCTCTTAATTTATAGTAATTCAAATTAACAAATGAGATTTGATTGATAAAAAAAATTAACAAAGAGAAAAGGTTAATGAGGATTAATATATAAATTTTTTTAATATTTTCCGCTTCAAAATTTTAAAAATAAACAAGGGAATGACCACTAATTAATACTATTATCTTTCCTTCCTTAATACTCACTTCAAACATATCATTTAAGTTTTTATCATTGGTTGGAAAAAATTAAAATTAATAAACAAATATAAATTTTTAATATAAAATTCAAAAGTATATTTTTATTAGGACTAAAATGTAAGCCAAATTTTATCTTAAATGCACAAATAGAATATTTCCAGTCAATGCTACAGTGTATGTAAAATAAGAAAAAGCAAGTTGGACGTCGGTTTTCCCTAGACAGGAAGGACAGCAAAATGAGCCGACAGCAGGATCCTATCTCATATTTGTATCGTCAAGAAGGACATGCATGTGAAAAGGCTATTAATAATGAATTATCCATAGATTTATAGTGAAAGCAAATATTTTTACAAATATTTATTCTTATATACAGTGCTATAAGTATCTTAGGGCACTTGTTAAGATTTCCTTTGATAGGTAGAGAGAGAATTAATCTTTTTGAAGTTAGTGAAAAGTCAACCAACACATATTTTAAGACTCTCTCATTGATTGAAGAGAAACCTTAAAGAGTGTCATAAGGACACTTGTTAGCAAAATTTTTTTTTTAATCTGTTTATCTCTTTTGATTTCACTATTAGTCTTTTTTATTGTACGTATTATATACAATTCTACAGGGAGGATATTATATATATTTAATTTCTTCATCAATTTAAGTGATTAAGGGGACGTTTAATATGGTATCATTATATATAATATGATATCTTATATATCATGGTATAAAATAGTATCATCTGAAATACGATATTATATTTGATACTTTTGTTTGGTATGGCGTTTCACATTACAGTGATATAAGATGCATGTGTTTGGTATAAAATGGTGTCATATAAGATACCATGTTATTTATTTTTGTATTTTCCAAATTTATCCTTATAAATTTAAGTAAATTAACTATCATATTTATTCTATGATTTTTTAAACAATTTTTATAATAATTTTAAATTAAAAAACCATCAACAATCATATAATTTAATATAACTAAAAATAACAATTATTTGTTCTAAAAAAATAACAATTATTTAAATACGCAATAAAATTATTTAAATAAGCGTAAAAAAATATGGTGTATTAATAATTTTCGTTGGAAAATATAAAATATAATAGGGATAAAATTGATAAAGTAAAAGAAAGTTATTCCACTCAAAGACATCATCTCACATGACATAATATTTTTTGTGTCATGAGATGAGATCATTTTTAATGTCATGTGAGGAGATTGTATTATCTTAAATGATACTGTATCGTCACATGATATTATAACAAACGAGATCATCCAATTATATCATCTAAGATAGCATGGATAACGCCATACAAAACACTCCCTAATTGTGTTCATTAGTTGGGAGTTGGGTCCAATGAGTGAATGACGGGTCGAGGGAGCCCATCACAATAATTTCACTAATTATCCTCACAATTATAAGCATTTTCTTTATATTGAATTTGCAATTCTTCTTCTCCAATCATTCCACATTTATAGCGTGACTAATTAAACGTATTCATTAGAGCGAACGTAGTGGCTTATCTCCCTTTTAGATTTATTGTTGATAGGGACCTTATAACACCCGATACCTAAACTCTAGTTAATCAAATTCAAAAAAATTATATTTTTAATATCCGTATCCGAAATTATCTGATATCCGAAATATTCAAAAAATAATAGATATAGGATACTAAATACTCTATAGTCAAGTAAATTACCTAATATCCATCCACTAAATAAATTGCTATAAAAAGTTAAATTTTTTAAAAAATATAGATACTTTTTATAAATTAATAATAATAATAATAATAATTTTAATAATTGAAAGCACAAAATTGTATTTAATAAAATATATTTTATTTAATATTTAGAATTATATATATATATATATATATATATAATTTTTGGTATTAGATATCATGTACCTTATCCGTCCATTCATTTCGGGCAAATATAAAATATCTAAATTTAACATTCGCATCCGCCCAATATCCAATAAATAGTTATATTCTACAACTCTTACTCTATCCGATGATAATTTTTCAGACAAATACCATCAGGTACCCATAATGTAACAACCCATTGTCACCCCTAATCAACATACATATTATCAATGAATATCATAAACTGAGTAACAAAGCTATAATTTAATTTTTTTAAAAAAATTATAATTTATTTTATATATTAACATAGGGTATGATATTTTATTGGTCAAATTACCCTTTTGGTTCTCAACGTTTGCATAAAATTTAATATTGGTCCTCAACGTTTCAAAAAGTTATTTTAGGTCCTCAACATTTTTTTTGGTCAAAATTGGTTCTTTAGCGTAACATCCGTCTGGTTTTGCCATTAAATGCTGACGTGGAAATACACCCTCTCTCCTACGTGTCATATTTAAATGACATGGCACCATCTCTCACTCAAACTCAGCAAAACGACGCCGTTTTGATTCATTTAAATGACCAGAACATTTAAATGAATCAAAACGGCGTCGTTTTGCTGAGTTTGAGTGAGAGAGGGTGCCATGTCATTTAAATATGACACGTAGGAGAGAGAGTGTGCCACATAAGCCTTCCACGCTAGGATTTAATGACAAAATCAGACAGATGTTACGCTAGAGGACCAATTTTGATAAAAAAAACGTTGAGGACCTAAAACAACGTAACTTTTTGAAACGTTGAGGACCAATATTAAACTTCGTGCAAACGGTAATGACCAAAAGAGTAATTTAACCTATTTTATTTAACATAAAATATTTTGAAAAATAATCACATGTACTACCTCACCTCAATCTTTACAAACCCACTGCAATCTGTGAAGCTAAAGTAAATAGTACTAATTAGAGGTATTTTGTAACATCATTAGATATATAAATTATATAATAAATAATGTTGAAAAACTTATTTGGTAGTTTGGTACCATCAGACATGGACCATAATTGTGAAGTACCATAGTGCAAATTGTTACATATCTCTTTCAACTAAAATGGCTTTATTACTTCAATGTAGACAGAGTGATTAAGGGATAAGAGTTTAATATTATTGTATTATTGAATTTTGATAGTTTGTTAATATTAATAAAAATTCATATTAATAATGATTCGTCTTGAATGAATTAAGAACTAATTGATTAGAGAGATATATTAAAATTCAATACTACCGTACTACTGAACATGTACTTGTGATACAAATGATAAGGAATTTGTATTCCTTTAACTACTATATCCTAAATTTGATTCTTAGAAGAATAAGAATGAAGTGTGATTCGTTGGGATGGGGTCAGCATTAAATGGGCTTGAGAAGTAAATGCCCAAATCAGTCGGCATTTGCGGGTCACTTTTTTTTTAATAATTTTAATAAAAGTTAAATTAAAATTTTAAAACTAATAATTTTATAATTTTTATTTATCTAATAAATAAAAGTCAATAAAATTTATTATGACAAAAAATATTATCTAAATAATGCTTTTATTTTAAAAATTAATATTATTATTTCATTTTAAATTAATACTTTATTATCTTTTAGTCATTATTTAAGTTATTAATAATAAAGTTATTATTTAAAACATAAAATTATATAAAATATATATAAAAATAAATATATTAAATTTTTATTTTTTAAAAAATTTATGTAGGTTGGTCCATTCCAAGCTTGTTTAACATGTGGGTTAAACGGGCCAACCTATTTTTAAACCGTCCATTTAACAGACAGTTCGGACAGAATTTGTTTTGATAGTACTATCCATAATATTTAAAGTATTAGTCATTAAACTCATTTTCATAGATAAAAAATTACTTCGATATACAATTAAAATTTTTTTAATAATATTATTATTTTAATTTATTTTATTACGAGTGTTAATATTTTAAGAGATAACAATTATCAAATAATATTATTATAAAATATAATCTAATATCGAATCCAACGTACATTCAACTGATCAATGATAATAATTTGAGATTTGTTTCAATTGTTTGTAGATTTTGTTCAAATATGTAGGGAAAGGTCCGGATCCACATGATCCGGTCCGACCCAGGGACCTAAATGAAAAACCGAAAATAAATCCAGGCAAAAATAAACATTGCGGAAGCTACTAACCTGGACGCCATCGCTAAAAGCTTGGATCTTGCCAGTGCCTCTGCTCCACCAGGGCTGTCCTCCAAACGACGAACACCGAAAGGGCCGCGCCAAACAGAGGACTCTACCTACGAGAGGTAGAGCCACATGTCCACGACTGATGCGCGGAAGAGGACTCAAGAGAAAGAGAAAACTTATACTGAGTGGGGTTCCCAAACGGGACCCCCCTTTCCAACACATGGAATGAGCAACTAGAAAGGGGTGGAGTCACTCCTATTTATAGGAGGATGAGAGAGCTCCCATCATTGACGCAAGCAATGTGGGACTTGGAATGTGAACAAAATATTCACTTCCATTATGATCACCTAGCCCACTTTGGGCCACGAGTACGGGCTCGTGTGACCTCCGATGAGAGTCATTTTCGTTTCGTTCTCTTCGTCTCTCTGTAAGCTTTCCAACGGATCCTCACTCGACTCGATCGGACTCCCACATGGGCGGATATTTAGTCCTAAAGACCCCAATATATCCAACATACTCCCACTCGCACATGGTGGGAGACTCATGACTATCCTTATCACAAAGGACTTCTCTATTTCTCTTTCTCTCGTCGTCTTCTTTCATACTCCGTGTCAGTCGTGACCGCTTGGCACGATATGTGGGAGCCTTATACTAGAAGCCTGTTAGGGCCCAGCTATAAGTGATGCTACAACCCAAGTGTCTGATGATGTGACCACATGTCTCACCTAAAAATAGTGCCATGGGTTCCCTAGACGTGTTCATATACATGGCTAGTCCAATCCCTCTAAGTCTACAATAAGACTAGGACTTCAGCCACACTCAGTTGCGATAGGTATCCACATCCATGAGAACCTCAAAGGGATCACATAATGGGTCGACCTCAGGATACTATCACACATGCATATGTCAACACAATCTTCCTTTCGACCTCTTATCAGTTCAATCAAAGATAGCTGCTTTCCTGACAGTCTTCCATCGGGCCGTATTTTTCCATAGCCTCTTGGAAAGGTATCAAAGTAGCATGCACTACCTCATCTCTTCATGACAGAGTCAAAGTGCATAAGGGTACCCTTTGAAAGGATTGATACATCCTTTCAGGGACTCACACAGCATTGAAGCAGGGATTCTTTCACATGCTTCCCTTGCGGTTCTTAAAGCACATGCGGTATGAAACGCACGTTGTGGTGTTCTCGAGCGTATGTCGATTTTAATCCTTAATCACTTACACCACACAGACCTTAGTCCAAACTCACTTAGAATCTGACCTGAGTTTGCTACTACACTTCGCTCGCTTCACATAGCGCCAAGTGGAGCACTCACGTTTGGCTACAGGCATTATGAATAGCGGGAATTCATAATTCGATCATAAGACCTCATCATCTTAGCGGATCTCATCCTAGTACACTTACTAGGGCGACTTATCAGTTCTCAGTGGTGTTTTCCTGTCCAACACTCGGCGCTTTTCAGCTGCCTCTGGATATTTTACACTATATCCCATTTTGGTGTTCAAGGAAAAAGCACCCAAGTCTCATCTTGGCCCACACCACCTACGTGTCCAAGGCGGTTGCTCGTGTGAGAGAGCCAACCTCCAAAGCCCGTACGACATACTTTATATATTGTGTAATAAGTACTTCTACTTCTTGATCCACACAAAATAAAGGTAAAGCCTAGGCATTACACTTTACTTATGATCAAGAAATAAAGCTTTAACAAAGCTTGTCCTCATGACATAAACTATGTTAAATCACCCATGTTCTAAGCAATCTTGTGTATCTAAAATACTAGTTTTACGGCTTGTATCTCTATACAGCCAACCTACCAATGCGGGTCCGTGAGGGTATAGAGCCAATGCTCTATCACAGGTCATACTGTGAGGACCCTCTCTCCGGTCACTTGATGCTTAGACTAACACAATAGGGTAGTTAACTACTGTGTAACGATGTCTCATACAAAGTTATGTTGCGTTCTCTTGTGGTACTTAGGCTTTCTTTGGTGTAAACCATAGCTGTTTGACTTGATGAGATCAATGTCACTAGGTCAACATCTCTTTCTGTGATCTATAAGTGACTTTAGATCTTCCAATCCAAACTGCCCTGTACTACTGATGATAATGCAATGAACTCTATGTCCCTAGTGGACAGAGAAATGCATAATCCTTACTTGCCTCTCTGCAAGATAGTTACAGTGCTTAGCAAAGCACACCAAGACGTGGATGTCCTCTCATCCAAGTCTCTTACCCAATCGACATCAATATTTGGCCCGCCATTTGCAGGTCATCAATATGATGAAAACAATCGATTTTCAGCAGCGCCCTTCAGCATCGCCCTTCAAGTACCACAGAACACTCTAAACAGTGTGTCTGACCAAGGTTTGACTGATAACGGCTCACAAAGCCAACTACAAAAAGCACGTTGGAGCGAGTACAATCCTAATTGTACTTTTAGCTACCAACCACATGTATCAAAATACTATCCAATGACTCCATCTCTGACTTAGTCTAAAGACATGTAGCAAGACTCAAATTCTTGCCTCTTGCAACTAGCACATCACTCAGGTTCAGGTTCCCTCAAATGGAATCCACCAAGAATCTCTTCTTCATAGGATTCTTGTGACATAGTGAGTCAATTTTTGGAGCATTCTCCATGAATCTTGACTCCCACTACCTAAACCTTTTTCTTTATCTTAAAAGATGAAAGGATAGCCATCCTGAATTGGCTAAAGCAGTCTTTGTGTCATTTCTAGCTAGCTATATGTCTTCTACATAGAGCGTGAGGGTAATGAAATACTCTCAGCTTTCTTGAAATGGACTAAGTGGTCAATTTCCACGAGTCTAGATGAATATGTGAGATCTTGACAGATCCTTGGAGTCGGCATACTCTGCGCTCCTGGCCTTTTGCCATGAGACCTATGTGCTCGTGCACGTAGATCATTTCATCTAGTTTGCCATACAAGAAAAGCGGTCTTGACATCCTAATCGATGTACCCCAGACTTAAACTGGTGACCAAAGCTAGAATCAGACTCTGACCACACAATGAACGATAAGGTTTCGTCACAGTCGATACCTTCTTGTTGTGTGTACTTCTTCACTGCTTAATGTGCCTAGTAGTGGTCGATTGACCCATCTGCCTCCCCTAACTTTTTGAGAGCACATTTGTTCCCAAAATGCCTTGTGACGCGAGGCAGATCCACCAAGTCTTATACTTGGTATGTCCTTATAGACTTCGTCTTTTCTTCTTCCATCGTTTTAGTCCAACTTTTACTAGTAGGGCCGGAGAGAGCCTTTTGAACTATCAAAGGCTCTACTTGACAATTTAGTACTCGTCTAGTACTCCTCTTGGATTGTGCTTCGTGGAGATATGCTCCTCATAAGCATTACTCCCACTGGACTCAGCAACTAGAGATGCGTCTATACGCTCCTCTCAACGTGTTGTAGGTCCACCTTCTTTTAATAAAGATGCACATCCCAAAATCCGTCTCTCTTACTCTAGAAAAGTTTGTCTTAAGGACCACTACATCCTTAGACTCAAATTATGTGACCGGAGTGTCTTCATTCTTACTAATGAAGACGCATCCTTTTGAGTGACCAAGCTATCTTACCAAGACACGCTACTTGTCTCTAGGGTCAAGCTTCCTATACTCACAGGAAGGATCAAGTATGATGTATACCCTTATGGTCTCATCATACTCTAATCAGGTCTTTTACTTAACTAAAACTCATCAGGAATCATTCACATAATTTGAAAAAGGGCATATGGTTAAGTACGAAAGTGACTGTTGGCAAAGCATCTCCCCAATGGGAACGTTCACCTGAGTCATTATCAACTTAACCAACTCCAGGAGCAACTCATTTTGCTGTGGAGTTTGTGGAATAGTTAGTTGTCTAACAATTCCAATTTCATCACGTAACTGTGAGAAAATACTAGGCCACTTGCCTTGCCCCCACGCTTATCGGACCACTAATGTCCGAGTGGACTAATTTGATGAAAGCGGGTTTTCTGATTTCATGACTGAATGGTTCTCAGGTTTCTTTGTCTGTAAGGCAACATTTACAAATTAGCATTGGGAATTTGTCCTCACAAATTCTCCTTTGCTAATACGTAATTGTGTCCCACACGCACTTGCCAAATAGGTGTATCAACCACAGAGGAAGACACAGCAACAGGTTGCTTTGTCTGTAAGGCAACGTTTACAAACTAGCATTGGGAATTTGTCCTCACAAATTCTCCTTTGCTAATACGTAATTGCGTCCCACACGCACTTGCCAAATAGATGTATCAACCACATAGGAAGACACAGCAAAGCAACTAGTTGAATTACGAGAATGTAATTCAAAGTGTATCACAACACAACCATTGTCATAAAACAAGAACTAACACTACGGAGTCATGATAAACATGTAGATCATATTATATCTTAAGTTCTCTCACGGAAAAACATCTAATAATGAGTTCCGTTCAGTATCTAGAACATAAAACATTTATAAAGATAAAGAGTGGCCACTACGCAACTTCGTTTTGTAGTTGCCCAACCTCTTAACCTTAATAATTCTTTGTTCCCACGAGGATACTTCTGCTCCCATTGGGCAGAGGACGGAACTCCATGAACCAATGTTCATGGGTGAGAGGAAAATGATTGCTGCAAGCAATTTTTACGCATAGTGCCTTATGGAATGACATAAGCAACATTTGACCTTAGCCAAAATCTCTTTTCCTCTCTTGCTTTTCCTTTGAACTGAGGCTACTTACCTTACACTTACCCTTTCTCTTCCTAGCACCACATCTCTTGGACCCATTGTCCTTGTTCTTGGAGCCTAGAGCTCTAAGTAACTTTAGCCACTTAGGCTACGTGCTCGATAGATTTTGCAGCCTTATGCCACCAATTTTGAGCACTAAATGGTGTTTAATATCATCCAGAAACTTGATGGTATTAGTGAAGGTCAGAATGACCTACATGCACTCCCAATAGGAGGGAAGAGATCTATCAACAGTTTGAACTTACTGTTTGCTAGTGGGGAGTGTTCAGGCTTTCTCACACTCCCAAATTATGTTTGATTTCTCCCTTAGATGCATCTTCATGCTCTTGTCAGAGCGCATCTTGGAGGAATCAAACTTGATTGTAAGCTGCCTCAGTCTGGTGGCCATAATGTCACCAAAGCGATCTCTCTAATGTGATCTACATTCACAAGTTTTGTAGTTATACTATCAGTCAATCCTAAACGCTAACACTAATTATACAGCACCTTATTACACAACACACAACTCTTGAAAATTGTAATCAACGCAAGACGAGTGTAGATATAGTCAGTCTCTACATTCGAGAAGTGGGGTCAACCACTCTCATCACACAGAGAACCTATATATGTACACCTTTCTCTGCTTGACTCAACAATTTACATAGAATAGTCACATACTATTCAAAATCCCTTTTGGATTCCCACTATGTAAGCGATCAAGAAGAACATCGAGTCGCCACAGGCATGTCTTCAAACTTCCACTTGATTACAACGCTTACAATCATTTAAACAGTCACTTACTATTTAAATTTCCACGTGGATAAGCATTTACATTGAGTTATGGGTTTGCCACATGCTGCCCCTAGCTCCCACTCGAGTAAAACACTTAAGGTAATTTAAACGATCACAAATCGCTTAAATCTTCTCTCTCGTTGTGTATGTGAATGAGTCAAGAGATGGTCATATCCACTCTTTAGACTCTAATTCACCCTAATTTCTCCTCATATTTGGATTCGTCTCGCTAAAACGAGAAAAACGACTCAAAAATCGTTTAAATCGAAGCTAAAACGGAGAAATTATGCGCGACAGAAAATTTGGTCAACCGTTGACCTCGCCGGCGGTCAACGAACGGCCGGCGCCAGATCACCGCCAGCACTCGCGGTGCGGCGGCGGCGGCGGTTGCCGGAGACCCTCGGCGGCGGAGGTTGCCGGACCTCCGCCATCACCGACGACCATCGGCGGCGGAGGTTGCCGGACCTCCGCCGTCGCCGGCGACCCCTCGGCGGCGGAGGTCACCGGACCTCCGCCGGCGGCCGCGCCGCTCGCCGGTGAACCACCGTCGACGGCTGTCGGACCTTCGCTGGTCGGCCACCGTCGACAACCTGCTTTGCCGGTCAATCTCTTCAGTCAACGTTCCCCATCCCCAAAGTAGTAGCATATATTCACAGATATATATCTAATTCGTAGGGTACACATACCTTAAATAATATATATATATATATATATATATATATATATATATATATATATATGCATGCAAATTAGGGTCTTTAATTTTGAAAGGGGAACCTAAACATGTTTCTAGGTTTTTTTTTTTAGGGTATGGATTAACAAAGAATATTGAATTAATAAATTAACACATAATTTAAATTCAAAATATCATAAGACCCTACCCTACAATATATGATTTTCACATGTTTTAAATTAAAATTAAAACATATAATTAAAACTGGGAACCTAAGCATGTTCCTAAGTTTTAAACAAACAAGCCCTAAACATGTTCCTAACCCTTTTCGGTTCATCAATCCCTGGAGAACAGAGCTCTAGCATAACTAGCTCTGATACCAATGTAGGGAAAGGCCCGGATCCACATGACCCGGTCCGACCTAGGGACCTAAATGAAAAACCGAAAATAAATCCAGGCAAAAATAAACATTGCGGAAGCTACTAACCTGGACGCCATCGCTAAAAGCTTGGATCTTGCCAGTGCCTCTGCTCCACCAGGGCTGTCCTCCAAACGACGAACACCGAAAGGGCCGCGCCAAACGGAGGACTCTACCTACGAGAGGTAGAGCCACATGTCCACGACTGATGCGCGGAAGAGGACTCAAGAGAAAGAGAAAACTTATACTGAGTGGGGTTCCCAAACGGGACCCCCCTTTCCAACACATGGAATGAGCAACTAAAAAGGGGTGGAGTCACTCCTATTTATAGGAGGATGAGAGAGCTCTCATCATTGACGCAAGCAATGTGGGACTTGGAATGTGAACAAAATATTCACTTCCATTATGATCACCTAGCCCACTTTGGGCCACGAGTACGGGCTCGTGTAACCTCCGATGAGAGTCATTTTTGTTTCGTTCTCTTCGTCTCTCTGCAAGCTTTCCAACGGATCCTCACTCGACCCGATCGGACTCCCACATGGGCGGATATTTAGTCCCAAAGACCCCAATATATCCAACAAAATAAAAATCTTGCATGTGTGCTCCTTATCCTTTCATAGAGACCACCCACTTATCCATCGCCCTCCTGTCATCTCTCAGCTTACACCTTTTCAAGTGGATGGCATGAAAATTGTTTAGAGGTTAAATGAAGTATAAAATGTGTAAAGTATATGAACTGTATTATTTAGGCCGTTAAATAAAAATTAAAATTCTTGTCCATACTGTAACAATTTTATCCAACGATTCATGCTGTACACTTTATCGAATATGTACTTTAGCAGATCCGAATTAGCCGAAACTGTCTGACTCTTTGTAACATTGTGCTGGTCACTAATTTCAGATCTGATATGTGATTTGATGAGGAAATAATTTAAGTAAAATTTTATATTTTTCTCGTCAAATTGTTTAAATATAATAGTTTATAATTTTAGGTAAACTACAGTTTGTCCCTTTGTGGTTTGGCCTAAATTTAGTTTGCCCCCTGTGGTTTAAATTGTGACACTTAACTACCCTGTGGTTTGACTTAAAATTAATGTGCCCCCCTGTGGTTTAGAGTATGACACTTGACCCCCCTGTGGTTTATTATGTTATCACTTAACTACCTTCTATCCAAATTTTAGTCAAATTAATCATCATTTTTTATACTTTTAATGTTTAAAATTTGTTATTCAACACTCTAGAATTATAAATAATTCAAAAAAATTACAATTAATATAAAAATAAAATTTTAATTTTAAAAAATCAATAAAATAATTTAATATTTATTGTTTACTCCATTGATGATTTATATTTAGTTATTTATTCATTTTATTGTTATTTTTTGTCTTCAATGTTTTAGAATTATTAAATCAATCAAAATAAAATTGTAAAAGAATAATATAATACAAATATATAACTAAATTTAAGTTTTTTTATTGTTCAAGTTCGGAACATACATACATGAATTGAATGTTAACATTATTGAGCTTAGAAACTCTAACATTAAACAATAATTTTCTTTAAAAAGTATCCAATTTATCCAAGTGTACCAAAATAAAGTGACAATCCAACTTCATATTATTTTAGAGATAAAATAAATATAATAAAATAATTAATTAATAACTAAATATAAATAAATAGGGTTTGAAAGTAGAAGATTATGGTTTATTGTTTAGAGGAAAGAAAAGAGTTTGAAGGAAACACTAAAAGAGTTGAAAGTAGAATATTAGGATTTATTGTTATTATTTTAGAAATAAAATAATTAATTAATCCAATTATTTTTAGGTAATTCCTTTTATAAGTTATATTAAATATTAAATTTTGAGAAAAAAATAATATAGGATAGTTAAGTGATAACATAACAAACCACAAGGGGGTCAAGTGTCGCACTCTAAACCACAGGGGGCCACATTAATTTTAAGTCAAACCACATGGTAGTTAAGTGTCACAGTTTAAATTATAGGGGGGCAAACTGGATTTAGGCCAAACCACAGGGGGACAAACTGTAGTTTACCCTATAATTTTTTATGAATAGAGCTGTCAATATGAGCTGGCCCGTTCCGACCCGTAAAAATATAGGGTTGGGCTGAAAGATTGTAGGTCCATTTTTAAAAGGGCCAAATCGAACTAAGGCCAGTCCGTTTTTTTTATACATAAAAAAATTTTAAAAACTCAAACTTTTCTTAACCACACAATACATCACTAATCCATTAAGATTAATCTTAAATCTCTTAAACCATTATTTCACAACTCTCTCTCACCCTCGCGGTATGAATTTGACATTAGAAACACGTTAACTATGCAATTATTATACTCATGAGACACAGGGACCAACAAAGCAAGTAAGCAACATCAAAACTATGTCTATGATGGAAATGTTAAATCACATGCTTCAAACACCAATTCCACAATTACTTGAATCTGAATTCTAAAGAGAATGATATTATTGACACCATCTTCCCTCTGCATAATCACGATTCACAAACTAAGTGACAAACAAATTACCTACCATGAAATAAAATTGCCTAACTGTCAAGAAAAAGATTTCAGGCTATAACTAAACAAAAAATATATTAGACACCACTGTTAGACATTATACTAACTACTATTATCACTCATCACGATTCGAACTGAACATACGCATTGTTAGTTTCTCAAATTGATTAATTGTTCAAATTAAAGGATTTAATGTTAGTATGTTATTACATAAGTATATATGATAAATTATAATTCTTCCATGTTTTTAAATTAATGAATGTATATAATAAATTATGATTATTAATTTATTATTGAAAAAATATAAGTAAAAAAAATTAGGATCAGCTCGACCCTACCCCGTTTTGGCCCTAAAAGGTTTCAGAATAAACTCTTAATTTTTTTAACTCATTAGTTTTATTTATCTATATTATACTTTTTCTCAAAATAAAATAATAATAATATTATCTCTTTTTCTTTCTCACATACTCTCAAATGAATATATATATATATATACCACCATATTCTTCTACTGTTAATGATATTTTGAGAAGAAAAACGAGTTAGAGTCGGTGGATGATGGATGGAAAAATGTACAAAAGAAACTTTTTTTTTTTTTGGTAGAGAAAAGTTTAGGTGGAAGTAAACACTAGTATCCCATCAGGGTTAAGAATGACCTTCCAACCTCTTTGAGGATTTATGGAAGGATTTACATATAAAAGAACCTTTCTTATTTCTGAAATTAAGAATACACAACTTCAAATTACAATGGATACTTTCTAGCAGTGCATAGGAAACTGATATTAGAATTTCACATGCTGCATGCAACTTTTTACATATATACGTAAAAAGCTTGGCCTCTAGATTGAGTGCTGTCCAGCATTGGACCGAAGGATGAGAGAGAAGAACCACACTTGGAACCCACTCTATCTCTTCACTCTCCTCCTCTAGTCCGGTGCTGGCCATCTGGTCTCAAAAGCTTGTGCTAGACCGTCCTTTTTTTCCCCTTATGTTCACGTATACGCATTATTGTATAAGGACAAGGAAATACACAAAAATTTACAAGGTCACATAAACATAAACATATATACTTTTTACTTTGGCTAGTGATTTTGAGAAGTGAAATCAGGCTCTGCTGGCTTCTGAGGCATAAGAGGCAGTAATCTTCTGCTGTTGCGTTCGCTTGCATTTTGACGAAGGTTTCGTAATGCATTGGCAGCGAATCTTGAAGCATAAATGGTAGCACCAAGACTTGGCGTTGATGATGATCCATTCTCATTTTCCAGAGCATCTTGTAGCCTTCCTTCCGCTTCGCGCAATGACCTCTCTGTCTTCTTTCTGATGTGGCGCCGCCAAGCTGCTTGGATGAAACAGGCACCCCATGTCTTCCATTGCAAGGAATAGAATCTGCACACAACCTCGATAAATTAGATCATCAAATTATGTTTTTTTTCCGTTTTTAGATAAATCATGAAGCTCGTAGGTAATCCATTCCCTTTATACAAGGTTTCAGATTCAAGTCTTGTGAAGAGTAAAACTCTTGGAGAATTCTACCCCATTATGAGATCTCAACTAGCTCAAGTTAGATTAAGCAGAGCCCAATGGGCTTCTAGATAGTAGTGGTTTCAACCAAGAATCATGAAACACAAAAATAGAGCTATTATGTGTCTCACATAGATTGGAAACTCATATCAGACATAACATGACACTTGATCTTACACATAAGATCTACACAATTTATGTATGTTAAACTGTGTGTGTATCATGTCGTCTCTCTGTTATCTATAAAGCACAGAAACCCTAAAAAAAGTAGATAGTCATTTTCATATCTAAAACATGTTGAACACTAGTACTATGCACAAAGGGAAATAATGAAAAGACACGTATATTCGTACTACAATAATTGCACATTTCTAATATGATGTTGTAAAATAGATTTTTGGTGAGATATTATCTAAGGGCATGTTTAGATTCATATAAAAGAAAGAAAATTTAGGAAAAGTTTGTTTTATATCTATATCAAAGTTTGATTTATATCATGCCCTAACTAAATCCCACTCAGAATTTAAAAGTGAAATTTATTTTTCTGTTTATATGCTTTTGGCAGATTGCTCCTATTATGTAGCATTTTTCCACACAAGAAAAAGTGATGACATTATATTAGTAAGTCTTGCCTGAAAGTGTGCTGGAGCTGTTTGCTATGTAGTCGTCGAAACTGAGAAGCGACAAACTTCAAGTCATCAGCCATGAGAGCAAAAGCTTCAACTTCGGATATAGTTTCTACCGTTCTAGTCGAAATGGGAAGATTTGTAGAGGAATTGGGGTCCAAGGCCCATGTTAGAAGCTCCTCTCCACAGAAATCACCAGCTTTAAGAACAGAGGAGTTAAAGAAACCAGTTCTTCCTCCATTTGTTGTCATAGTAGCAAGGTTCCCTCGCATAATGAACACCATTTCATCAACCGGATCTCCTTCACGAACAACGTAGCTCTTCTCTGTATAAAGAATTGGCTTCAATCTATCACACATTGCATCCAACAACTGTTCATCCATTATATCAAACATTGGCACCTAAATCAATAAGAACACAAACATGTTCATTAGTCATTACACTTGGTACACATTCATAGACAAAAGCTAAACACAAACATGTCCTAAGTACACTCTCATAATCTTCCAAAAATAGATAGACCAAGTCAATAATAAAAAGGCATGCTCACGAGATCCACCTTTCTTTTATACATAAGAGTACTATACCTAATTACCTCTCCTTAAAATCAAAGAAGTGATTATGTATAATACCAACCTTTTTAAGTAAAGCCAAGCAAAGATGACGCTTTATGTCCCTTCTGAGATCTTTTGGAAGATTGCGAATTAATGTTTCCTCTTCGACACCCCGATTTTCCTGCCATTTGTAATGTTCGTACCGTCTAATTCTTTCTCTTAAGTTCTCAGGTAGCATTCGGTGGGACATCCATTGCTCTGCATCTCTTCTCTTGACTCTCATCTCTTCAACTCTAACAGTTGTAGATTGCAGATATTTCTGTAAACATTTTACAGCACAACTCATGAATTCATTGAATGAGGAGGTTTAAGTGTTTAACATAGCCAGATTTATCAAACACAGAAAGACGAAAACTTGGTTTCAAATGGAAGGCATGGAAATAATTAAAGGGTTAAGTTCATCCCGCTCTAGATTTTATATTCTGTCCCTTTTCTAGTTGAAATTTACTCTCAATCCATTCAACTCTAACAAAAAACTTAAATATTTTAAATGTCAAGTGAGCAACATATATTTTGTGATTTTATCAATGTCCTTCAGAAAATGGCCGTAAATTTTACTGAGTGCTCCAAACTCAGTCAGTTAGTTTGAAGCTATGAAGCACAGACATTTTGTTTGAGGTGTTGTTTCATGTGTTCGTGTTTCCAGGGTTTGAGGATACTGATGACAGCTGACATAAATATAGGAACGATTATATCATGTATACAAGTGATGTCTAATCCTAACAAAGGATTACCTGCATATTTCCAATAAGCAATGAGAACAAAACCAATCCAAAGATGGCAATAAATATAGCAAAGATTATCTCCAAAACATAAGTACTTGTTGCAAGGTTTTGTCCAAGAGAACTGCAAAAGAGAGGACAAAAATTAATAAATCCATGTGAACTAAGGGGACAAAGCTATAAAGATAAAGACATAAAGGTTCCGAAGTTCATCTTATATGGATCTTGCATATGAAGGTTAATAACAGAGAATATGATTCACAAACCTTAAATTGCGCAAACCCCACCAAAAGCAGAAAAAGAACTTCTGAAGAAAATCTGTTGTTGACTTTACCACATCAGATTCTAGAGCAGGGGCGAATATTCCATAATTGAATGTTGAGTTTGTATTGCCATCAGAATCAATGATTGTGCAAGAACTATTGAGAAGTGAAACAGCTGTTTGATAGAAATTATCAGTATCACAACTCATGTATGACTCATGATCCATTGTAGCATTCTTCAATGCTTTGCGCCAGCACCGAAGCTCTGATTCTACAGAAAGCAGGTACCAAAAAGCACCAACTGCCTGGTATGCCAAATTCAATTGGGTTATCATAGAATCTAAGGAGGATATAGAACATAGATCAGGTTTAATTCCATAATTAAGTGATAAAATTATGCTTACATGACTAGCTAGCATATAGAGAAAAAGATTATACGCAGCTCCAGCCCAAGCTGTCTCTGTGAGTATGCCAGAAGTTCTTGTTACTTCTTTGAATAATGGGTAAATCCGCAGGAGTCTTGGCACATACTGGCCTATGACCATATATGTCAATAAGTCCTTCGCAACAAATGGAACTTTGTGTTTTAGGCTTGGAATGATGGCTAAAACAACCACCTGAATAATCAAGCAACATATTAAAATGTGTTAAAACAACATCGTAGCAAGTCCCTAATATCATAGTAAGTCCTTATATAAGTTAAGAAGCATGCACACACTCACAGTAGACACAAGACATTGGAAACCACATGTAGAGAAATACTATACAACAATCAAAGCCTTTTCCCACTATGGCATACTAAAATTTGAAGGGTTATATTGTGGTTAATATAAATTTTTGACACATGCTCTTTTTTTCTTTTTGAAGTTTTCATGCTTCATAGTACATAAGTACTTAATTTGTAGAGAGAAATACCTGTGGAAGAGGAAGAATTGATAGTATGTCAATTATGAAGTACGAATATATGTATCTTTTCATTATTTCCCAACGATCATTAACCAGCTCACCCCTTCCAAATACTCGAGAAGAAGGAGCGATAAACCCAGTCCGAAACTGAAAGATTATGCGAAGAATGTAGAAAAGATCAAAGAATGTACGAAGAACAGAAGCAATAATCTGCAAGTTTCCATCTAACTTAAGGCATGTCCTTGAGTCGTCAATGACTGGGATGTAAAAGAACAGTGGATCCACAGCGACTGCTATCACACACGTGATAACAAATATTTTGTTCCATTTCTGAAGGAGAGGCCCCTGTGGATCAAGAATTTTGCTTTTAGGAGCCAATTCTTTCGGTGATCCATCATTTACGGGATGGACAGTTGAGGATTTTCTGAAGCTTTTTATCTTCTCAGACCCACTATCAATTCTTCTTCTGATAGTATCTAAAACAGCGCTTACACTTGGTCTGAATTTTTTTCCATTATATCTATTGTCAGTAGAATTTTGCTGCTCAGTACTAAAAGATGATTCTGAACTCCAATCCTCAAATCTGCATAGAGGAAAGAAAACTTGGTAAGTATCAGGAATATGTTATCCAAAATATTTTAAGGCTGGACCCTTTGTATGTACACCAAGCTAATGAAAATTAGCCACATAAACATGCAAAGGCAAGTCCCATCGAATGGATGTTGCATATGAAATTAGTGTCTACTTTCTTACACGTGAAATTGGTGTCAATTAAAAGATCAAGTTTGAAAGGGGACAGCCCAATGACTGGATGTTGCATACCCAAATTGACAAATCAATACAACAACAAACAAAGCCTTTTCCTACTAGGTGGGGTCGACTATATGGATCAAACAACACCAACGTGTTCTGTCTTTGCTCATTTCTATAATTAGGTTATTACTAGTTGACATATCAATAAGTAGATTAAACTTGGGTTAAAGCACATCCATTTTCATTTTCAATGTCCACAATACAAAATTGGTAAAGTGATCTTAATAATATGATCATAGTTTGCGCGGTATTACCACTTCAATTATAATTGTGGTATAGTGATCTTAACAATATGATCATATTTGAAACATTAATTGGCCTATTTGGTGTCAAACTGTCATACTTAAACAATTTTCACAGTAATTTTTTAGATGCCTCAATAAAATTAACCTTCGTTGAAAGAAAGAAATAGATAACTGAGGCAGTAGAAATATCACAATAGAAGCAGCAGTTGTGATTCTTAAACTGTGCAGAGCAATGCAATATTAGTAAAGTTAAAAAGAGCAGAAATATGTAGCAATATGTGGAGCAAGAGTTTTGAGAAAAACGAACCTCACAAATCTATGTCCCTTAGCATTCATGATTAAGCTACTTCCACAACCAGTGAGAAAAATTTAGCTTCATAGACAGAAACACTTCACAAAGTGCATAATCAGACCAAAACCTGCAAAGTCCAACTTCAAATAAGACTTCTGTTCTTGGAAATTTCCAAGGTAGTGCTCACATAACTTAAAAAGATAAGGGGAAGATATTATTTAATAGTGAACGCCGAAGACTTGAGTATTTGAAATATCAAGTCAAGTCAACTCATAAAGTCATGAAATCAACATGCTTACCTACCCCCAGATAGAATGAATTCGTAAATAACTCAATGGAAATTGAACCCTATGGAATTGGGATGAGATGAATCTCAAGAAGAATCAAATAGGATGAATGAGAAACGAACTATGTAGAATCAAAAGAGGCTGAATTGAATACTGCTCAACCTAAAGGATTTGACTTGGACATTTTCTCAAACAGGGAATGTGCCAATTATCAAACGATCACGCATGATCACTTCATAAACAAAAAAAGAACAGAAAAAAATATATCTAGAGGAAGAATTTAATCTCTAGAAAGCAAAAGGATTGCAAAAAGGAGAAAACTATTTTAAATTTGCTGCGTTTTTGTAAAGGTAAGAACTTTGCATAAAAACAGAAAGAAGAGGAAGAAAACCAACCTTAAATATGACAAGAATGATTGAATAGCGTAAAGGGTATTGTTTCCCAAGTGGAGTTTGCTCCCTCTCTTTTCCCACCGTTTCTCGGGAACCAAACAAGAGGTGAAATTTTACATGAATGCTTGTAGTAATGGAAGTGTTGGGACGTGGTAGAGAAACTTGTAGATAGAGGAGAGGGTGTGAGAATTGACATGGTAGATTGTGAGAGGAAGAGCAAAATAGGAAGGGATTAGGAAGGAGAGACTGAGTCCACGCTGTGTAAAATGGCAGACTTTGAAAAGTTTGAAGTTTGAACATCACATTTTATAAATATATAATCAGCCACCAGACACTTAACATTGATTTACTTTTCTGCATATGTATTGATCAGTAAATTAATGATTTATATACAAGATATTTGGTAAAAGCATCTAACTTTAATTTAAAATTATTGGTTATATTTATTAATTTATTTATGTAATTGTCTATAAACAATGTTATTTTCTATATTCATTAATATAATGAGAAAGCATTTTATTTTTTTATTAAAAAATTAATACTTTGATAATCCTAACATTGACACTTGTATTAATTATGCTCTCATATTTTGATTCGGAAAAAACTTAGATCCATTTTCTTATGTCCATTACATCCAGTTCTCCAATATAAATATGACACGTGGCAAAAAGTGTTTAAATGACCAATCACAGTAGAGAGAGAATATAGAAGATCACCTTTTATATAACCAATAATAGAAGAGAGAGAGTGTAAATACAATATATGATTGGTGGAATTGGATGTAATGAACATAAAGAAATGGACCTAAGTTTTTTCCGATTGATTGTAATCAATTGTACTATTAACCTTTTATTTTTTGAGTAATGTTGAGCTTTTCACTAACACAGTTAAAATTGTTAACAATGAGTGTTGATATAACATTACAAGTATAAAAAAAATTGATTAGGTTAATGTTTGTTAACTCATTTTTCTGTACAATCCACCTCACCCAACACTACTCTCTTCACTACCACTCTCTCTATTGCCTCAACCTCCAATTATGGCATCCGAAGAATACGAATACGAATTTTGCAAGTGTCTGAAGAATGTTACATTACAATTACGAATTTTAATTCTCATCTATCTATTATCTATACATTACACTTCATGGATCCACTAAGCCTGAGAATCATTACCCACAAGCCAAATACAGTTATATAGAGTTTCTAAGGTGGGTGGCCAAGAAAGAATTTGGATTCAATGAAATATAAGTGTATAAAGTACATAATTCAGATCGTCAGATAAAAATTGATATTCGTGTCTGTACTATAATACCCTCATCTAACGGCTTAAACTATAATTTATACACTTTATCAAATATATATACTTTAACATATCCGAATTCGGACAAGACTTGAGAACTACCTCTGACTTGTTCGTTTGCATCTCATGCACTATCAAATTAGATAGTGATACAAGTCCCATATCTTGAGAAGTGTTCTAACAAGTCATAGAATATATTAGGCCCATCAATAATATATAATGATTTAACGGTTATAATGAATTTAATTATTGATAACTTCACTATAAAAATTAGCTAAAATAATTTCATAATTGACCATATTTAGTATAAAAAGGTTTTATTTATTATTGTTGTTGTATTGATACATAATGATTAAACTCTCAACGGCCAAATGTGACATAGGACCAAACTTTAATATATATTTTAATCAGCTTTTGCAAGGATCATTTGATGTACACATTTTGCAAGTTTCATTTGTTTATTGTCGTTGCACCTGCTTTATCGTCTGCTCCATCCTATTTGATGATTCAAAGATACAATTTGTGTTAAAAAACATGTGAAAGATAGAAATGTTAAAATTAGTTAATAAAAAAATATAAGTTATTTTAATTTAATTTTTATAAATTTTTTTTCAGAAACTGCAGGAGAAATAATATGGACTACATTGAAATAAATTACATATTTTAAAAATTAATTTGACATTTTTGTCGGACTAAATTAAAATAAATTTTTCAGTAACTAAATTGTGAAACATTATATCTTTTAGGAATAAAAATTTACCCAAATTAATGTAAAGGGAAAAAGATATTTTAAATTATTTTAATTTCAACTTGACCTTTTTTTTTAGGTCACAAGAGATAATCTCATTCCATATATCAATGATAAAACATAAAGGCCATTTCATCCACTTGAGATTTTGAAAATGAGTTGGTTGAACTTGAAAATTCACTCATTGAAATTGACTAAGTAAACAATTGAATTGGATTCATTGGATGGTTTTTTTTTCATTTTTGAATTCAAATTTTTTACAAATATATTCTATTTTATTATAATATATTATTAGAATTCTAATTTCTATTTCTAATCAGAATTCTATTTATTTTTAATATTAAAATATTTAACAAAATACATACACTACAAGAGAAATAGCATGGCTTACAAATAATCAATGAAGATAAAATACATACTCTTCTAAGGATAAATGTATACGAACTTTTGAAAGATAAATTAATTTAAAATTTGTGATAAAAATAAAATACCAAAATAGGGTTTTGGCACATAATAATATTAGAGAGGCAACTCTTAACAAATCTAATTTAACTTCTACTGGACTTGGGAGCCTTCTTTTGGAGTGGACTGGGCCATTGGAGCTAAGCAGGGCCTTAATCAATTTAACTTTTGCAGCTTCTTCAAGAAAATAAAAAGTTATATAAAGATGTCAAATTTAAAATTTTACATTCTCTTTAATTCTCCTCAATTCAAACATGGAAATATCCCCTCTCCATATAACTTTTATTTGCAAGTGTAATTTTGAAAAAAATAATACAGAAGAATGAAGTGCAGTGCAGTCTACACTTGCATTTCCATTTCAGCTGAAGTAAAGTGCATAAAATATATCATCAGAGTTACAGTATATATGCTGTCAAAGATGAAATCCAAGAAAGATATGGATGTGCATGAAAGTGAATTTAGGTGAATTTCTGACAAAACGCCTTTGATTTTAGGTGAATTTCTGACTTCGAATGGGAGGAACAAGTGCTTGGTAAAATTTTTGTATGATTTAGCAAATTTTAATCCTATGTATAATAGTCCATGTCGGTGCCACGTTTGTTTTATTAGACACATAATCAAATTTGGTTAAGCTTCACACAGCTAAAACTTCATAAAAGATAGGGGGATAGATAAGCTTGTTTCATATTAGTATGGTAGATGTTGGCAATCGCCACATTTAGATTTTGTACTAAAAAAGTTCACCTTTTCATTGAAAGAAAAAAAAAAATAGGGGCATTCAAGTCATTTACACGCGTTCTTACGCAGAAACGAAAAAAAAAAAAAGTGAATATATTGTTAGTAAAAGTTTGAGAATGGGAATATATATAAAATTATCATTTTACTCCTTATATTAAAATAAAAAATTGTGATTATGTCAAATCAAAGAGTATAATAAACATTTTGTATTTTTTTCTTTTTTCTAGGTGAAAAAGAGAGAGTAAAAAGTAGATGGGGCCAAGTGGACTACACCTACTTTTTCATTTCATTTCCATTCCCAATCTACTAAACAAAGGGGACCTTAATTTCCTTGATAATAATGCATTGAAAAATGACACTAAATAATTGAAAAAATATATATATTGAAAATGAAATTCAATACTCATGTAGTACTAAACTTGTATCTTGGCTATCTTAAAATTTATGCTTTTACAAAAATATAATAATAAGTGCACTTTTTTTTTTTTGAAAAAGTATAGATTTGTATTAAAAAAAAAAAGCCAATGTAGTATTACTAACCTCCACAATATATACTAGTGACAAGCTTCCCATTCCTATATATGTAAATTATCAAGTGAATGTACTTAGTTATCTCACATTTTTTTTAAAAAAAAGATGTATTATTTCATAGAGGAACAAAAGTAATTATCTTTATTCACAATTTTTTTTGTCAAACCACCCGTGTCTAGAAGTTCAACAGGCTCTATTTAATTTGGTTTGAGCTAATGAAAGTCCTATAGGCTATAACAAAGACAAAACTTTACTAAGATTTTTTTCATTCCCAAAACTTGAGCCTGAGAACTAATTTAAGGGAAATTGAGTACTTATCCAACCAACCACATGTTATTAAAGAAACTATATAGACTTTAATATATTGACATTGGTGAAAATGATCTTGAACCTTTTAATTTCATCCCCAATTTAGGCAACTTTGGGTGCAAAGGAAAGAAAACGCTGCTTCAGAAACTTCCCCCTATTTATGAGATACAAGTTTATCAAATCAACATTTCTTGCATGTACACAAATCACAAGTGTTCTTACCAAAGTAGAAACAAGTTAGGTAAATTCAATCTGCACTGAAGAACAAAAGTTTAATCCATTAAATATTCTGTGAGGCAAAATTCTGTAGTAGAATCACATCAACCTTTGCACTTACAACAATCCAACCAATATTTATGTATTTCCAAATGCATAAATTACGTTCTAATCAAGGTCGCCAACTCTTTCTTTATAACAGCTTTCGTAAAAGAATACTAAAGGCTGCAATTACTAGCAACTCTGACATTTTCTATCTGGAATGCCAATGATAGAGAACAGGCTGCCTACAATTTGGCAACAGTAAGCCTGTATGCCAAGTAAACTAGGTGACATTTACTAATCCTAATTTCACCTAAGCTAAGAATTTGATGTGACACAAATGCCTCACCTTTATTTAAGATTTCTCTTCATCTGATTGAGAGCATGGAGGATCAGAATTAACGAAGAAGTCATCCACTGAAATAAAAACAGAGATTGTTACAAACAAGAATTGAACTTAACTATAGAATTAATAACTAATAACATAATTGTCATCTAAATATATTTTCCCCGTTATTATTCACCAAAAATAAAAAGTTAAGACATTTGAGGGGGGGAGGGAATCTATGGGATTACCATTACCTATATCCTGTTGATCTGGAGACTCCAGCAACATGTCTGAATCAGACGGCAAAAATGGTGAACCAGGATAGTTTCCCAGGGCCCCTAGATCTGCAACAATTGACCACATCAAATTTATTCATTTTAAAATGGGATTATTCATCTATTAACTACTAATTTGGAATTCATAGCATTGAATTCATCGATAGCAGAATCAAGATGGACAAAACTAAGGTAAAATTTGTTAAATAGTTTCTGTGATGTTCTTTAATAAAAACATAATACATGGATATTTTACGGTACAGTATCATATCATTGATTGTTTCAGAAAAGTTTCTCCATGTTAAATTTTGGTTGGAAAACCTAACAAAAAACACTTGGGGAGGGGATGGGAAGGGAAGGAAATCTTAAGTGATGGTTTCTCCTCCCTTTGTTTGAATTCTCCAAAATTCCCTAATTTGGGGTAGTTAAAATTATCGAAGGAAAAAGGTTAAAGAGTGTTGTTAATACAAAATTCTCTGATTTCTTTCCCTTCAAAACTTAAAAATCCAAACAAGGGGAAGGGTTCAAAATTCTCTTATCTTCTCTTCCCTTTCCCTCCATTCTCCTCAATCCAAACACACCCTTAAGAAACTTTACTTCAGTTTGGTGCAACCAAAAAATTCTATATGTTGTGACCATAATAATAGATATCTCATGGTGAGTGGCAAAAATAATTGCAAATCGACTGTACTTAATTAAGGATGAGGTTGAAAGAATAACTCAGGAATCAGGATATAACAGACCCCAAACTAAAAGTTGTATATTTCAATTAACCTCCAGAAGATGGCTGACTAAAATTTAACTAAATATCTCAAATGCATTAATACCTCCCAAGTTTGACAAATCTGCTGTTAAATCAGATAAGCTAAAATTCCACTGAATTTGATCCAGTGATCTGGATATTCCAGTGCCGCCATCGGGAGCAAGTTGCAGTCCAACTGAACTTGCCACATCAGATGTAAATGCTGTATCCATAGCTGATGCATCTGTGCCCATTCCTGATATTTCTGATGCAGTGAAGGGGAAATGACCGCTTGATGCCACTGAGGTAGGACTAACTGCCATTTCTGACATGGATGACATGGCACTATTTGGTGGAATAACTGGAGCCATATCAGGGGCACTGTGGTCCATCACCATACTTCAACAAGGACAAAAAAGCAGCAGCCATTAGCAGAATTTCTATCGAGTAAATTATTTCAAACAGAGAAGTAAGAAGTTGCTCAACATTCCATTAATTCAAATCATATAAATATTTAAGCCCACGACAACCAAATAAAAATTCCAAGCACGACATGTTTAATGCAGAAACACATGTAGGGTACACAACAAAGTGTTCAAGCAATTATATTTTAGATGGATATAATTTTTTATATTTCAGGGAACTACCTCAACATTTAAAAAGCCTTTGAAAACATGACCACGGCCCATTGTTACAAACTACTAAAAAAACATGTTTCAGTTACATCATTAAATAATTCATTGATCAAACCGGTTATAACTTCTGCACATTAGGAACAAACTGAAATACAGAAAACAGCTACGTCATCTTAAAAAACTCATTAGGCCAAAAGAAAAGACCTTTATAATACTCTTGTCCAACTATTGACTAAAATAAGAGGTGTACAGTTAGATCAGTTCTCACTCATTCCCAGAATTCATTCGGATGGGATGAAAATTGCTTGGTGCAGGGACTCCATTAACTACATGACAACTTGAAATACCCATCGAGTCAAGATGCGGTTGACCTGCTGTTGGGATGGGTGGCTGCTGTAGCACTGGGTATCCCATAGGAAGGTTGTTGACTGCACTGCAAACAAGTGGTGTTGAAGAATAATGGGGGTAAAGGGAAAAGGACAAGCAATAATGTGAACGGAACATGCAATATAACCTAGAAGACAGGAAGTATTTGCAAACATCAGAAAAAGTTTTCTAGTTTTTCAAGCATTAATATGGAAAAGCAAAGCCCTGTGATCCATCAATATCAACACCCTATCAAGATCGATCTAAAAGGTTTCCTCAACATTAGTTTCTGATTTATAACTAATTACCTCACCATTTTCATTTAATCAATACTCTACACTCTAAAGGCTATTCAATACGCAAAGACAGACATAAACCAATTATATTTTAAGTCATCAAATCTAATTGATTAAATGAAATTCTAAAATATCTTTGAATTGTCTCCCTTTTACCCATCCTACAAGGGGAGTACATGTCAATTAAGACCTCATCCACGAGACCCATGGCCTGATCCAATTTGTTGGCTAGAAAGCAAACAGTGTAGTAAGGATAACAATCATATGTTGAGAACAGCTATCTCATAAAGTAGGAAGCGAAATTTAAGTTCCATTATTTAAAACTCACTGTTTATGTTTAGTTAATATTCAAACAGAAAGGTGTAAGTAACTCAGGTGTACTGTTGGCTACATATTTGACATGAGCGCTTACCAGGCATTGGATGAATTCCATTTTGAATTGGAGCCAATGGAACCTTTGGAGGCATGGGATACTTCATCATATGATACTGATGCTCAAGCAAATGGTTGAACAGGAGTATTTGCTTTTTCAATTTTAATCTGATATAATATGCCCTGAAGAAATCAGCATTCTCTTCCTCCAACTTCTGCCATACTGAATCAACAAGAAAGGTTCGATTAGAAAGCAATAGAAGATAACAATAACCATTTTATATTCCCAACACAATGCAATGGAAAATAATTCAAGTGTGGTCAAGGCTTCTTTTTATCTTTTTCATTAACAATTATGTCTTAGTAATCACTGTGTTAAAAAAGATGGAAAATCATTATATGAGGATATAAAGCTTTTTTTTTCATGGACAACTTATAGAATAAATTGTCAGTATTAGAATACGTCATATATATTACAAGAGACTTCAAGATGCCTACCCAAAGTTGTAAATCCCGGATCTATCCTTGCCCGAGTCAAGAGTGTTTTAACCACCTCATCTTTATTCATATAGAGCTGTAGGCACCTTTCTATTAAATTCTGGACCTACAAAAATAGTTTAAATAATTACTCATGGAGGAAAAGAAACAGATCAGTCCAGGTTAGCATCTATAAATTATCTATCCCTGTAAAATCAAATATGAGAAAGAAATAAATCAAGTGGAATAGTACAACATTATGCAATTTAGTCATATTTTTAACAGATCGAGTTGCCTTACAAGCTCAATATCCTGGCGTGACACTTTTTTGCTATCATTGCTGGAAGCAGAAACTGAACCCGAGTCTGTAACAGGAGCATCAGCTGTCTGATTGTTTGGTTGGTCATTCTGGGACTCAAGAGAAGCTTGAGTTGAGGACTGTATTTCTTGTGAGCTCTGCAAATCAATAAAAGCCTTAGTTACTTTAGTTATAAAACATGATGAAAGAAGCAAAAGTGTAGAGTCAAATATAGAAAAGAACAGGAAGAGATTGCATCACCGTGAAGTAGAAGGTATTGTAATATTCCTTGATTGGATAGCTAAGGACTAAAATGTTGAATAATTTCTGGAATATGTCTATACTAGTTTACTTTACAAAAGAGGCCAAATATAGTAATATACTGCTTGGGCATTTAAGTGTTTTGAATGGAAATGATGAATTTTGCCTCCCAACCATTATCTTAGCCACTTCCATCAAGAGAATCATACCAAACTATCGGTAGTGTCAAGTCAAACTTTATCTAGGTATCGCCCTCACCTATAACTATTGGATTCAGAGTTCTGTCACTAAATTTTATGAGCTACATGCATCTGTCACCCAAACTTTTTCCATTTGTGAGCTAGTCATAGTTGGTCACCCAAACTTAAGTGTGGACAAAGCACAAGCCCACCTACCCTATGCCAAAGCCTCTGAAAGTAGTCAGTAACAACTGCTCCAGACTCGGGATAAACCTAACTCTTGCCAAATTTTCTTAACAAATTATTCCAGATAAAGGTAGCTGCTAGACAGCATAAAAAATAGAGGAGCATAAGCTTTCAATCTAGACTGGCACATAACACAAATATAAGGAGACAGACTTTAGACAGCAGTATTAATCCTACTAGCTACCACTGTACAAATGAAAAACTTCACCTTAGAAAGAGCTCCATACTTCTAAAGGGGCTTTTCAAGGAGAAAGTTCACATATTATTCAGAGATTGGACAAGAATCAAGAGTCCTAGACCATCTTATCCTATGCAAAGGATACTTGAAAAGAATCAAGTTAAAACCAAAAGCAATGCAACATGCAAATAACAAGCTTCTCTGTCTTTCAATATAAAAACCAGCATCATTGTAACCTTAAGAGGAGGTCGGCTCAGTATAGCCAAAGGAGCTTGCCTCAGTACCTAAGGCACTGAAGCAAGGCACCAAGAGGCATTAACACTTCTTGTTGGCAATGCCTTTGACGCTTTTCTAGAGGATACATAGCAACAGCCTCAAGCTCCTTGCTTACACAGTGATACACTATGTTTATTTAACATAGATAAAGCCCTAAAACCCACCCAATAACACTTACCAGTTACCAATTCAAGTATTTAAAAACAAATATGTCAAGCATATTAAACACCATTAAACCTGTGAATTTTTGGACTTCAGTGTAGTTTAAATTTGTTAATGCATGGCAGTTAACAACGCTGAGATATCTCCTACCTCTTAGGAGAATATTCTCAGCCAGCTTATTCTCTTTCTCTCTCTCCCTTTAATTTTAATTTAATTTACTGATTTATCTTTTAGTTATTTAAATTCTAACCTTCAGGATCTTAGTTTAAATTTAAGAATATTCAGATTATATATATTTTTAGTTTGGATTTTCTGATTGTATGTAATTTAATTATTTTACGTTACGTTACTGCTGTAACCTCTATGTATATAATCAGTATTGAGCAATAGAATACCACACTTTTTCAGCAACTTTGCACTGCTCGTTTATGGTATCAGAGCCACACTGCCTCACAGCGTTATTGTCTGCCACTGATCCATACTCTCTCAGCTTAATCCTGCGGCCAGAATTTTTTTTTCTTCTCGTCCGCTGACTCTGTTTTCAGCCACGCCAGCCAGCTTAAAACATTTTTCAGGTTGTTAAAGTGAACTTTGTACTTTGATTTATGACTTGATGACTTCAATAGTACACTATTTTATATGATTTTTATTCATGAAAAATTAATTTATATATCAAGCGTTATCACAATAGCTTATACTTGCATATTTTCCATTTCTGTAGCATACTTTCAGCTTTTTTTCCCTATTTTAGAGCCTTGCTTCACTTGAGTGAGTGCTTTTCTAGCACCTCTTGCCTCAAGGCACTAGGGGGTCTAGTGCTTTAAGGGCACCTTTCGTGTTTGACTACCTTAGATTTGGCTATCACAAATTTCATCTTCTTTTTCTTTCTACTTCAGATCATAGCATTTGTTGGGTTAGATTTTAGAATTCAAACTACAGGTTCGAGAACTGAGAAGTTGATGGGGACTAAGGATGGTATGGAATGTCCTTGGGCTAGTAAGGGCTGTTAGAGTTCCACACCAAGTAGTATGGGATGCTCGATGGGTATTTAAGTGGCTTAATTCCCCCCTCAATAGCTACCTTTTGAGAGAGGGTTCTCCAAATCACTTGGATTCCATCATTCGGTATCAAAGCTAGTTTGCCATCGACATAAAGAGGGCTACTTGTGGAAGTTATGACCAACAAAGGGGCTAACCATGGTAAAGTGAAACAACACTGAGTGAAGTATCGCAGAGTGCGATTGCCAAGACATTGGCTCTTCAACAATAGTGTTATGATGGTGACTGGGAATAGTATGAGAGACCAATACCCACATCAAGTAATACGAGATGCTTAATGGGGTTACTTATGTGGCTTGGTTCTTCCTCTTCAATGGTTAGCTTTTGACGAAGAGTTCCCAAATCACTAGGGTTTGATCAGAGGTTAAGTGCTGTGATTAGAGCAATCATTTGAGTCTTTCGTTTTCATATTTTCATGATATGGTGGGTATGACCTCATGGTTTACTTTGGTTTGTCCATTCCGTTACTATTAATGGAGTTGTGGCTGTAAAAAAGACATTGTGTCTATTATTGTGCTTTTTACAAGTCTTGCCCCTTTTGCAATCAAGGGAACTAAATGTCCTATCATAGGTTTTTTTTTTTTTGTCTCCTGAGTAATCAGAGACCAGGACAAGGTAGGAGAGGCCAAAGAGGACACTAAATAGTAATAGGTCAAAGACTTAGGAGACTTGTCATTGAGTTTGTTAGAGCAGCCAAGAGTATGTCAAAGGGTTGTAATATAGATCAAAGAGCTATCAGAAGGATAACAGTCAAGGGGAAGTCAAAAGGATCACTGCATAGACATCTAGAAGTTATCCAAATCAGGAGATTGATAGTTTCCTAGCTCTTGGAAGGCTATTTTGACGTTTTATTTAATTCTTCCTATGTCTTGTGGGGTAGTGACAAAAAAGTCAAAGAATCTTCGTTACTAGAAATCCAATGATTAAGAGAGCTGTTCATTGAAAACAAAAGAAATTAAAATCTGATCTGAGCTAGGAAGACATGGTCATAATTTAGAGAAAGAATTAAGGAAGTGTAAACTAGGCAGCAAATATTTAACATTAGTGCATGATTGAGTGATTTTGGCCTTTTCGGGAGACACATTAGGAGAATGTTCTAGTATGAGTATAATCCCTCCTAATAGTCTAATATTAATATTGGTGACAGCTTAGGTGGAAAATGCATTTCAGCCAATAACCTTTTACCCCTCCCCCTTTGTTCTCAGTTTTTTACTCTTTACTGCCTATATATTTTTCAACAAGCTTGTCTAATGGAAAGTATTAATTCCTTCAATTTTTACCAGTGAATGAACAAGTATATCAACATAAGCTAGTAACCTTTTCCACAATATGTTTTCATCTTCAACGTTACAAGTTTAGTTAATCTAGAGAGAGCAAATGTTCTGATTGATAAAATTAGGTGATTTCTTTATAAGTAAACTTGTCCTTTCACCAGCAACAAATATTAAACCCTGCTCACAAGAAGCTGTTGTAATAACCGCAATGTAAAAGAAATAGAATCAGCATTCATATATTTACTATAGTCATGAGGTCAACCAATGTGGTCACAAGCAGTAGACCTATAAAATTGATATGATAAACATTGAGAATAATGCAAACTAAGTATCAACATAGAAAAGAATATGACGGAAGAACCTGCAAGTTCTTCATTTCAGCTGAAAGCAGGCAGACATGTCTTTACAAAATTTTAGTCACCAACAGCCACACTTTGAAGTCAAAATATTTATGCATGTGTATAATAACCTCAAATTGAAGTAGTTTTCATCTGAAACAAGAAGAATAATGGGATTGTAAGGAAAATAATTTAAAAGGGCATATCATTCTTTAAGTCAACAAAACCTTATTTAAGGAAATCCAAATCCATCTAAAACACAGGTGCTTTGGCATTATAGCATACTTGTAGCAACAAAGGTTCTTTGGCATTATAGCACATAGCCTTTTGGGACTCTACATCAAATGTAGAGCACATAATCTTAAATATTAGAAAATATATATTTAATATAATTCAGATTGACAACACTATAATTATAAAATAACTAATATATATACATACATATATATATATATATATATATGCTCATCTAAAGTCTAAATAAATCGATCATAATGCAAATAGCAAGCACTACAGAGTTTTCTATACCACATGTATGCTCGCTGTATCAGTAATACAGAAAAGTTGCTGTGTTACACCTGTGCAAAGCACGAGGACTTAAGGACCCATAGCCAAAGGCTAGAAATGGCTATTAATAACAATGCTCTAAAAAGCACAGTTTAACTATTCTTTTTCTAAAAAATAAGAATAATTTCTCTTTAGCAAATGTGTAATAAATTTGGATTCAAACCATAGAGAATATTCTTCAGGTAGTGAAAAACATGTTTGTTGGTTAAATCTGGTTGCCAAAAGAGCCCGAGTCAATTGTACAATCAGAGATGTTTAAAAGGAAGAATGAAGATTACTCCAGAATCATGACACTAACATAAGCATAAACAGGACAGCACAGCAAGTTTAATGCAATTAAACACAGTATCTTGGTTTACTTCGTTTAAGCCAACTCAATAAATTCATCTACCATGTTTTAAGATGACTTATATACTCTTCATCAAGAGAATTATTTAAAGTCGGTGTTTCTCCATAAGACTAGACATAACTACCCCCATTCTGTCAACCACAAGGGAGAAAATATAATCATCAAGAATTGTTTTAACAACAGAAAATTGGCAAACCGGGAAACAAAGTGCCTATCTCCAAAGGATTCAAACGATGGAACAACGAACAAATTATCCCTCTGAATCTCATGGAAAAATGGGAAGTATAAATAATACGAATTCGAAATAGCCCAGATCTCAGTTGCTACGATATCCATATCACAGCAGCTTCTTGTATCCTCCTTCTGTCTCTTGGGAGTTGAAGTGAATCTTGAATTGACCAAGCAAATAGCAGTTAAAGGACCTACTTCTTAAGCTACCAACAATACAAAATCCCAATGCATCGGTCGAGCTTACGAAGCAAAAGAGGGAAATGAAGATCTAGCAAATATTACCTCACACCCTGTTCCTGAATCTCCAACAGAAAGAGAGAGAAAAACAAAATAGCTGGTAATCTCGACGAATTCAGAAACCCCAACGCCTAATTCCAAGAAGAAAACAATCTAAAGAATATCGAGATCGGTGCGCGACATTCTCTGAAGCCCATGAATCCAAAAACAAAGGAGAAAGAAACAAAACTTGGAAACTTCAAACGAAGACAATTGGAGCAGAGAAGAGTGAGTATAGAGTTCCGCGGAAATAGTGTTGGAGAAAATCCTCCATCGAGTCGAAGAGCATTGAGGTTTAAGAGAGATATTTCAGAAGGTGGAAAACGATATTTACACGAGAGATTGAAGTCACAATGGGGTTCAAGGAATTACAGACGGTGAAGTTTGTTCAAACTTGAAAGCTAAGGTGAAAAAAATATGTAAGAGATAGAGAGAGAATCAGTTCAAAGCTACGGAAGGAACAAAAAAATATTATAAATAAATAAATAAAATATTCCGGCGCGGCTCGACGGCTCCAGCTTCGGCTTCAGTTTCAACGACAGTTCATAACACACACACACGCTTGCCAACGACTGAACGACCCAATCAGCGTTGTCGCGCCGCCAGACTGACCAACCGTCATTCCGTCAACTGTTCCTCTACACCTTTCATTTTTCCAAGAAAAATTAAATAGCCAAAAAATGTAAATAATTTTTGAAAAGTAAATTACATTAACATCCTTACAAGTTAGTAAAATTATCTTAATTATCCCTCTATTTTCAGAATTATATACAATGTCATAATCATCTTTCAGATGTTATAAATTTAAGTGCATAATATAATATATAAAGTTATTTTCATATTTTTGAGGAATGTAAGAAAATAATATAATTTACTTAATTCTTTAACTTTTTAATCAAATAAACGCTCTCATTTTTTGAAATTGAAAATATATTACTTATGTGTCTGAATTATTGACTTTCAGGATTTAGATCTTTTGTCCAATTTCTTTTTTATCCTATCAATTGAGATCTGAGGTAGAGGTAATACTACAAACCTTTGAATTGTTACTTACTACACTGTTATTAGTTCGTAACTCGATAATTATGGATTCAATATTAGTATAGTGTAATTAATTAAGAACTAAATTGAAGGCCAACAAAAATAACTAAGGTTTGATTGGAAATTTTGAAGAGAGTGAGGTGGGGTGGGTAGTAATGGAGTGATGCAGAGTGGGGTGGGGTAGAATGGTTCAAACAAACCAATCATTCTATTGATTGAAAGTTTTAAAAAAAATAAAGAGGGCGGTTGACAATATTATCCTTATCATGAATGATCAAAAGTACAATAAGAGAAAGTTAATAATGGAATATTTGGAGGGGTTTGAAAATTGAGATGTTAGATGATTTGGAAGGGTTTTCAAACCATCTCACTCCATTACTCACTTAAACTCCTACCTAAGGGTTTATAAACTCAAACCACTCATCACCACTCTCAAATCATCCTCTCAACCAAGCCCTAAGGGTATGTTTGGTTAATAGATTATTGGAGATAATGGAAATGTCATATCAATGTGATGTGAATGAAATAAATGTGAGTAAAATAACAATTTTACCCTTATATTAAATATAAGAATAGAATAAAAATAGGTAAAAAAAATAAGAAAAAAAATATTTTTTTATATTATAAAAATTAAAATATATTTAATTGAAAAGAATGTTAAAAATCCTAAAGTGTCGGTTTTTTTTTTCAGCCAGAAAATGTCGGTTCTTTAATATACTACTTTTTGCTTCTAAAAAATAAGAAATAGTTATATTTTATAAACAACTTAAAAGGTCAACAAGTATCAATTATATCATCTTTCAACTATCACTAAAAATAATATATATGTATAAAATAAATATTATCATATACCTGATCAATATATAAAATGTTGAACATGCTTTTTATAGATGTTTGATATATGGATTAAAATTTTTTTAAAGATTATGAGTCATGGTATCTTATAATTTTGTGTTTAGTATACAAATTAAACAAATAGTTGCGATACTTCAAAATCTTGTAATATTATGTTTTTTAATTTTTTTAATCACACATAAGTGAATAATATTATTGTAATCCTATGTGATAAGATTATTTTCATCTATTTACATTTATTAAATTACCATTGACTTAATTACTTCTCATCAATTAAACCTTTGTGCACATGTATCTCATCTCTAAAGACAATTTAAAAAAAAAAAAAAACTAAAGTATACAGTAATATTTTTTTTTTGATTTAATAAAGTATACAGTAATTAATCCTTAAAGACAATTTCGCAAGATACTACACTCTCAACTTTTTTTTTTTTGGTTAAAACTAAAGGGCTAAAACGCACATAGATCCTTTGAGTTTTGGGTTAGGGGCACATACACCCTCTGAGTTTTAAAACGTGGCACATAGACCCCCTGAGTTTTTACTTTGGGGCAGAGAGACCCCTTCTGTTAGGGTTCCGTGAAAACTATGCGTTAAGTGCCACGTCAGCAAGCATGTTTGAGGGGTGTTTCTGTTCCAAAGTGAAAATTCAGGGGATGTATGTGCCCCTAAAGTGAAAACTTAGGGGGTGTATTTACCCTTAAAGTGAAAACTCAGGGGGTGTTTGTGCCCTCACACATGTTTGCTGACGTGGCACTTAACGTCTAATTTTCACGGAACCCTAACAGAAGGGGTGTCTCTGTCCCAAAGTGAAAACTCAGGGGGTCTATGTGTAACGTTTTAAAACTCAGAGGGTGTATATGCCTCTGACTCAAAACTCAGGGAGTGTATATGCATTTTAACCAAACTAAAGTATACAGTAATTAATTCGCTCACCTATAGATGTTTATGATAATAGGACAAGAAGATCCTTTGTGACTTTTTACTGTCATGTAATATAAAATTATAGTTTCATCTATATTAGACATATTAATACTAAATTAACTGTCTCTGTCAACAAAATTATAATGGCATATTATGTAGAACTTGAAAATTTCCTAACAAATTAGACAACAAACATGAAGTTCCTCTTTTTTTCTAAAGGGATTCCCTCATATAGCGACAGTACATAAAATATGCACAAAATTTTGAAGGCAAACGCAAAAAGCTAGTGGTTACTGAATTATGCTTCTCAATAAAGCAGCAGTAGCATGCCATTCAGCTTCTACCTTTAATTAAGGAAAAGCACTTACAGACCCGGACACAGGACACCAGTGATACGTTAAAACAAGAATTAACAAAATCTAATTAAAAAATTATTGTATAAGTATAAACCACAAGAAGTTTTATTTAGTTGAAAGTTGTGTGAGAGGAAGGTAGAGAGGCAGGGCATGTGTGACATTGATTGGCCTAATTTTAGAGGAAGTGAGAAAATGACAAAGCTATTGTTGTATTGCAATCCCAAGTTGTTGATTGTTGCAATGTATAGACATGGCCATCAACCCCTGACCTACACTGTTTCTGCCACCATCATACGTTGTTCATACTTCATACCATTCCTACGCTAAATTTATAAAAAGGCCCACTTCTACCGTGTGGTCCAAACTAATCTAATATCGTTTCAAAACAAAAGATACGTAATTCAATATGTGTTATACTTATCATATGTGTACTTTCTTTAAACCAGACCATTAATTTTGTGTCACTGATTCAGCTACCTCAAATCAATTAGTCTACATTTAGTGGTTACAACAGACATTTCATCTTTTCGTGTTGGATAGAGAGAATGGCATGTGTAATTAATGATGATGTATGTGTTGGACTCAATTAATGTTTAGCCAATTGAAAGGCAAACTAATTTGGGTATGTTCTTACAGAAATGGAAAGAAAATATGAATGAATTTGATATGTTTGGTAGTAAAAATTTAGAAATTTGATCTAGTGCAATTTGTTTTTATGCAATTCCTTCAAAATGTATATTTTTACTTTATTTTTCAAGCATTAATTCAGGCTTACTCTAATAATAACCTACTATGAATAGATTAGGAACGAAATTATTATCAATTTTGACAAATATCATCACTTAATAGTTTTGTGAGACTATTTTTAATATTAATAACAATTTGGTCCCTAATCCATTTAAGGTGATGATATTTGTCAATATTGATAATAATTTTATCTCTAGTTTATTTATGGTGGGTTATTGTTTGTCTGAGTCCGTATTAGTACTTAAAAATGAAATAAAAATATACATTTTGAAGGAATTGCACCGGAATTGTATGGAACCGAATTGTCACCGGATCCAATTTCAAAAATTTGGAATGAAAATGTATTAAAATTAGGAAAAAACTTATGTCCATTTCCTTACGTTCATTTCATCAAGTTCTCCAATATAAATATGACACGTGGCAAAAAGTGTTTAAATGACCAATCACAGTAGAGAGAGAATATAGAAGACCACATTTTATATGACCAATCATAGAAGAAAGAGAATGTAAATACAATATATGATTGGTGGAACTTGATGAAATGGACATAAAGAAATTGACCTAAGTTTTGTCCTTAAAATATTATCGCTTTCCTCTTATATTAAAAAAATAAAAAGAAAATAATATTAGATTTGTGTCAAATTAAAGGGTATAATGAATATTTTGTATTTTTTTGTTTTTTTTAAATTTGACAGGAAAAAATAAAGTAAAACCATATATTTGGGATTAGAATTATAACGAGAATCTCAATCTTATAGGTGATCCCAATAACTCTATCTTTTTAGAGACATGTTTGGTAGGAGTATCCAACGTTATTCTCTAATATTCTTTTTACTAAACATATTTTATATTTGTAACGTGATAAAATTATATTTTTATCTTTATTTTATTTTTTTAATATTATTTTACCCACTTTTATTTTATTGTTATTTTCATTTTCTATTATCAAACATAATAAACTCATTCTCATAACATTTTATCTACCAAACACGCCCTAAAGAATTTTCATAGGAATTCATCACCTTCACCACCATCCTCCACCATTATTATCATGAGTGCTGTCGTTAGACAATTACATAAGTAAATTTTATCACACAAAAAAAATTATAGAAATAATTTAGTCATTATATCCTAGTTTCATTAATATTCTCAATTTCAATCTTATTTATTTTTATATTATACTAAATGTAACATTTTTATTTCATTCTCATTATTATTCTCACGTGTTCAGAAGTCAAAACCAAATGGAACTTAAGTAAACGAGCAAAACAAGAAATTCAATAGGGTGTATTAAGCTTACCAAAAAAAATAGGGAGTATAAATTAATACTGGAGAAACTACTTAAAAAAAGATAGTCTTATTTATTTATAAAAACTAAATTTTAAAAAAAAAGTGAGCATACTTGTTTAAAATTAAAAAAAAATATTAATTTTTGTTTGGTGAAAATGAAAATATTAATTACAAGGTTTGTAAGTGTGCCTTAATTACATTTTGGGCACCGCGCTTTCCTTGGGACTCGGCGGCATGAAAAGAGGTTGGCTCGTGACTCGCAAGCCGTTCGTTCACGAGCCAAGTGTGACCAAATTTAACACATTCGTTCTTCTTAGCGTCATTGTTCAGTTATTCTGGTCCCTAATCTCTTTTTTAAATCCCAATTAATTAATAATTAATCAAACTCATTAGCGCCAAAAAGAACGAGAGGCTCAGCAATAGGAAAGCGACACGTAAGACGTGCCTTTTGTTTCCTTGTACACACACCAACCAATGAGAGCGAAGGGGGTCGCTCCAATCCAGCGGCGAGCGAGATAGAATAATACCCGGCTGACATGTGTACACGTGGCGTGAAATTAGCGGTGGACCGTGGCGAGCGCGTGGCCGTTAATAGCTTCGGGATCTGGAGTGCAGTGTATGGGGGAAAGGAACGACTTTCAAAATTCCCGCTAAGGTTGTTATCTCGTCGTTTTGGCGCCTTTCGTCGAGGGGTGTAATGACTCAAATGCCCTTCCAACTCAAGTCATGGACGTGGTGGTCCCTGCCCGGACCCACCTTCAAGTTCCACTAACAAGCACTGAGAGAGAGACGGTGAGAGTGAGTGAGACCATGTAGTAGTACCCACACAAGCCAAGGCATAACATGCAATTCCTTTTTTGCCCTTTTAAAATGTGTATGCTTTATTGAGCAGCTTGTGTATATGGAAAATTTTTATAACATAAGTAATGTGCTAAATTGTAAATACATTGTGTAATTTGAAGTGATGATAATTATTAAAATAATAACTAAGTTTATTAATCATTTATATCTTATTTCTACACTTTCTCCCCCATTTCCATTTTGATACTTATCGTTGCCTCTCAATCTCTCATAGTCTCATCCTCATTTTTCATAGAGCACATTTGGTATGTAAAAAAGAAAATATTTCTTGTTATGTTTGATATATAAATAATGGGTGAGTATATAATGTAATTTATTGTATGTATGTAATATAATTTTAGTTAATAAGATTGTGACATGTGAGTATGACGACTTGAGATATAATATAATTTCAACCATCAATTACACCAATTGTGTCAGATGCCCATTGCATGATGCAATAGACCCACCCATAAAAAAAATAAAGGGAAAGAGAAAGAGATATTAAGAACACGTTTGGTTGAATGTTTGGTCGACGTAATCGTAGACGTAATATCTTTACATCATTCCAACTAAATACACTCTACTTTTTGTAATGTGATAGAATTATATTTTTGTCCTTACTTTTTTTTACCCACTTTATTCTATTCTCATTTTTAATATAAGGGTAAAATGATAATTTTATCCACTTTTATTCTATTTACATCACATCACTTTCATATTACTTTTTTCATTCCCTTCTACAATTCTATTACATCTTACACCCGAGTAACTAAACACACCCTTAAATACCATCTAGATAGGAAAGTGGAGAAAAGTTATTTACCTTGAGAGAGAGAGATAAGTGCATGTGAAGTGAGTATCTGTTCCTATGTGAGGTAAATGTGATATTTTATAATTTTTACTTTTCATTCTCTATCTTCATATTATGTATCAAACAAAATTATTCTTATAATCTAATTTCATTTCTTTATATATTAAACATATTTTTTTAGAATCATATTCCATTTTTTTCTCGCTCATTCTCACTTTCTCTTTTGTTTTTTAACCAAAATATTTTCCTTTCAACAAAACGCTACTTCAGGAATTTAGCCATGGGATTGTTGAAGTCATATGAGAAAGTGTAGAACAAAATATATTACAATAATAGTTTTTACAATATATATAATATTAATAAAAAATACTCATTTTATTAATTATATCAAAAAAAGTTATCAACATAATAAAAAAGATTAACTAAAATTTTAGATTTTTTAAATAAGACAAATAGCTTTTGGTAATTCGATTACTTTGTAAATTAAAATTGTTCTTCTTTTTTCAAAATTCTAAAATTTAATTAACAAATACAAAAAGTTACAAAAAAGATATTTGAGAAAGGGACCTGCAAGACAAGGGAATAACCCCAATCACCACGGGGAAAAAAAATGCATAGTCAAGTAGTCAAGTTCGTAAATGGCTAAATGGGTTAGTCCCACATAGATTCCAAACCTGACCAATTGTGACATCCCTCCCTATTATTTACTAGACAAGCTATTAAAAAGGTAACTATATCAAATAAAATATATTAACATAATTTTGTGTGAGTTTATCATATAGTAATGTTATTATAATTACATCACATCATTTTCATACAATTAAAACTTGTATCCTATTTGGTGTTGAGAGGTGTTTTCGCTTAATTAAACCCCTAAAATATCCTATCTGACTAGTTAAAACTTGTATTAATTAGTTGAATTCATGCATTTACCCCATATGAGATTTCAAATAAAAAGTATCCTAAATAATTCATTAGTTTGTCACTTATTTGGTGCATCTATGAAAATATATATACATGCACATACCAATGTAGTGTGGTACATATGATAAAAAGTCCGTGTTCTCTTAATTATTGTCTTTTCGATTCAATCCTTGAAAGAATAGAGCGTCATTTATTGAAAATGTTGCTCTCAATAATGAATCATCTAATACTTAAAAGATTAGTTATAAATTTGTTTAAGTGAATACTCTAATTTTAGACAAAATATGTGCATTATACATAAATTAATACATGATCTAGGTTATCATATTATAATTGAAATACATGTTCGTAATGCAACACGAATTTCTTTCACTTTTAAACGTGCCTATTTTAGTACATGTAAGTATTAGGGATGGTAATAAAATTATTTATGTACTTTCATTGAAATGGAGGAGCAAGAAGCAGAGCCAAGGAGCATATTAGATTAATGGAAAAAATCTGCCTTTGAGTTTGAGTAAAAAATATAGAATGGAATTAAAGAGTAAGGATTTTGATTAGAAATGGGGGAGACAATATAGGGTGGTAATGGATACAGGTATTTTGGATATTCGTGGATACCCGTTCGAAAAAATATTCGATATCTATTGGATATCGGGTATTTCGGATATCGGATATTTGAAATATCCATCAGATACTGATCGAATTAGGATATTAGTCTCGGATACCTTATATCCGTCCGATTGAATGGGCGGATAGGGTATCCGATATCCGATATCCGTTTTTATATAATATATTAATTAAATATAATATTTTTATATATTAATAATTATATATATATATATATATATTATAAATTATAATATTAAATATAATATATTAGTTAAATATAATATTATATATATATATTTAAATATAAAATAATACATATATATATATATATATATATATTATAAATAATAATATTAAATATTAAATAAAATATATTTTATTAAATAAAATTTTATGATTCAATTAATAAAATTAGTATTATTAGTTTTAATTTATAAAAATTATCTTTATTTTTTAGAAAATTTAATTTTTTTATAGTATTTTATTTAGTAGATGGATATTGGATAATTTAGTTGACTATAGGATACCCAGTATCCTATATCTGTTATTTTTTCGGGTATTTCGAATATCGGGTAGTTTCGGATACGGATATTGAAAATGCAATTTTTTCCGGATTCGGTTAGGGTTCGGGTTTGGATGTAATGGACGGATTCGGATAGTGAAAAAATAAGCGGGTACCTGCCCATTGCCACCCCTAAGACAGTGCACTCTTTAAACATAGTAGGATAAACTGTAGTTTCCTTTATTTTGAATAAGTAATAGTGACCATCGAAATATATATTGTTAAAAATACTAATTCTTTAAACTTTTAATATCCAAAAATTTATTAAACTTTGATTAATTTGACTTAAGCTAGCAGATATTCGATCTTATAAGTTATAATAATAGACAAAACTCTCAAATATGAGACGTTGTTTAGGAAAATTTGCATAAATATACTTTATCATAAACTATAAAAAGAGAGGGAAGTTATTTAATTTCGTACTTATATTTAAATTTGTATATACTTTAGTATATGTCAAATCACTAATTTATAAAAAAGTGTTAATTTAACCCGGTTTCAAATGATTTTGTGACAGATATATTAATTACTCAACAATGACATTTTTGTTTGGTGGAGCTGTTTCTCCATCTTGCCAAATTCAGCATATCAAATTGAGAGTGAAAGGGGGAAAAAAATCTCATTGCCAAAAGTTTGAAGATGATTAGGGAATTATTTATATAAATATTTGAACAAATTAAGCGATATTACTCATAAGTCATACACCTAAAAAATAAACAATAATAAACTCTTAAAAATGGATAACCATCAATTTGAATTAAATGGGAGCCATAGCTGAAAAGCGTACCTACCGATTTTGAACCACTTGAGTTTTTGTTAACATTATCAAGCACATTTAATTAAGTTTGAAATTAAACATTGAAACTATACAAGTTATTACTGAACACAATTAAAAAAAAACGATGAAAACAATGAATAAGTAATTTCAACTCGAGATCAGAGCTAGAAATGTTCATAGCTTAGCCAAACAAATAAAATAAAATAAAATTATGAGAAAAATTATTGGAAGGACCACAAGAAATCAATTTCTATATCTTCTTTGATCATGTCTACATTTTGTGGGGAAGAAAACTTAAGAAGGGACAACAGCTATAGCCCATAGGCCTAAATTTGGCTCTTTTTGGGTGTCAAATGGGCCCATACACATTATTTCAACTACATGTCCTCTTCTAACTTTTAAGATGATAAGTTTCTCATCATTATTCAACATACATTAATGACTTCTCTACATTTTCTATAATTTCTTATCAAGACATTACTCCTATATATATATATATATATCATATTTATAATTATTTATGGTGCTTTGTGTTGGCAATAATTAAATGTAGATAGCTAGGAAGCTATATGGTTATTTACTCCATAATAAACTTTGATGTTATATATAATAAAGGTTGAGCTTCATTCTAATTTAGGGACCAACAAAATTACTAAAGTTGTGCATTTATCTCATCGATTTTAAGATTTTAATAGAAAATCTCTCAAACTAATTAATAATATTGTATTACATATATCCTTCGAGTTAGAAAAGTGTTAGGATAAAATAATAATACGAAGGGTTAAAAAAAAACAAATTTCTCAAATAATTTTCATTTCAAGTCGCAGGAAAATTAATTTACTTAAAATAAATAATAAATCATAACCTGTAAAAAGTAAATCAAATAATTCCATGAAGTAACTTTAAAATTTTAGAATAGCTCTCATTTAAAGTAATTACAGGTTAGAAAAAGATTAATAATCGTGTTTGACTGTAAATACTATAGTTTAAATAATATATATATATATATATATATATATATATATATATATATATAGAGGCAAGTCAAAAGTAAAATTTTCCACAAAATATATATTCTAATTAATATATTGACTTGAAATTTTCTATATGTCTAATTGATCCATTCATATTACTAAAAAAAATGTATCCATTCATATAAGTTGAGAGCATCATGTGTTGTTGAAGAGACGGAGGAAGTGAAAAACTGGAAAAGTGACCGCAGAGAGTATAGATGCCCTCTGCAGGTTCCAAAAGATGAGTCTATATACTATATATAGATAAGTATGACATAAAGTTTAGTTTTTTAATATTATTTATTTATTTTGGATACTATATATATATATATAAACATTTATTTGTTTTATTGATAGATGCAGTTGATAAGTATGAGTGTATGACGAAGAGAATATATGCTGTGAAACCAAAAATGGACCCAGGAAGCGAACCATTACTTAGTGCAATATTACAATTTACAAATCATGGCTAGCTTGTGAGATATACAATGGTTTGGTTTCCATTTATGAACAAGAAAAAAAAAAGTTTATATATATACATATACTTTGGGCCAAAAAAATAATAACAAAGTCTGAATGGATGGACTTCCTTAATTTTATGCTTGGGTATTGAATAATATTTTTTTGGAATATATACCTCATATTTTTTGGATGTTTGCGGAAATTCAATATATATTTGATACTTAGTTTCTAAAATGTCTATTATGCACAGAATATTTAATATCTAAAATATAAAATAACATAAAATAACACATGTATCAAATATTAAATGTTTTGGGGTGATTTTTTGCACCCACATTATAACTTGTATATATTGGGCTTCTGCTGGGAGCCCATATAGTTCATTTTCAGATTTTGAGAGGCTATTCTGGCCATCATGGATCACGCTATGAAATATAACATTTCTTTTTGCCATCTTCTCAATGATGTGCTCATTTGAGCAAGCTTATTTGTGGAAAAAAGTTTTTCTTTCTTTAAAACAGTATTTAGTTTAGTTTTAATCAAATTTGATTTAATAATTTAGTTTTGGAGGACAAATTTTGGTTTAGTAATGTTTGAACCCGTGCTATGTTTACATATTTTTATATATTAACATTATGCATATATGTATATAATAATAATAATAATAATTTATTTGTGAAATGAGTACATAAAGATATAAATAATGTTAATGATAAAAAAAGTTATATTTGTCAAAATCCTCAATAATAAAGTAAGTCTTACTCCATAAAAAAAAACAAGTAAGTCTTACAAATACATAGTAAATAGATATCCTTTATAACGTACATATCCATCTGAGGTTGGTTTAAAAAGTACTTTCAAATAAAATTGTAGTAAAATTGCAAAGTGAGGAGTAGTGGCTCACTTCTAACATTTCACTTACAAAGTTTTAAAGGAGTGTTAGTTTTGTATGTGGCATCCAAAATCAGAGTAGTAGTTTTTCTTTGGACAAAATTTATATGTTGTTGCTTACATATTTTTGATAAGATTAACCAATTAAAAAAAGACATGTGTTAATTTAACACATGTCTTTTTTTAATTGGTTAACCTTATTAAAAGCATGTAAGCAACAGCACATAAGTTTTTTTCTTTTTTTTTTTTAATGGTACACATGAGTGAGACAAAATCTCTAAGAAGAAAATAAAAACTCTTGGATACGGTGAGGGTGATCAAATTAAACTATTGCATACAAGTGATGATACATTGATATATTGTTTGTAGGTGAAATTTTATAACCAAAACCACTAATTTGACAACAACAAACATTCACAACTCGAGTAATTTGCTGAGTTGAGGATAGCCAAGTATAGGAATGAAAAGTTACCATTTACTAATCAACCTATTTTAGACGGTTTCATTTTTTAATTTCTAAAATATATAATATAGTATTTATCTTATTTGTACTCAATTTTTTATTAATGAGAAATCAGGTAATAGCAAATAAATATTTCCAGAATAATATATTTTAAGACTAAATACTAAATAAGTAAATAGTTAAATTTCATATTTTTTTTGGTAAACTACAGTTTGCCCCCCTGTGGTTTGGCCTAATTTCAGTTTGCCTCCCTGTGGTTTAAAGTGCGACACTTAACTACCCTGTGGTTTGGCTTAAAATTAATGTGACCCCCTGGTTTAGAGTGTGACACTTGACCCCCCTGTGGTTTGTTATGTTATCACTTAACTACCTTCACCTACCTTCTATCCAAATTTTAATCAAATTAATCATCATTTTTATATTTTTAATGTTTAAAATTTGTTATTCAACACTCTAGAATTATAAAATAATTCAAAAAAATTATATTTAATATAAAAAAAATTATAATTTTAAAAAATCAATAATTTGGATATGTTAATACTTAATATGAAGTTGGATTGTCACTTTATTTTGGTACACTATTAACGTTATATGATTGAATAAATTGGATACTTTTCTAAGAAAATTATTGTTTAATGTTAGAGTTTCTAAGCTCAATAACGTAACATTCAATTCAGGTATGTATGTTTCGAACTTGAACAATAAAAAAAACTTAAATTTAGTTATATATTTATATTATATTATTCTCTTACAATTTTATTTTGATTGATTTAATAATTCTAAAATATTAAAGATAAAAAATAAAAATAAAATGAATAAATAACTAAATATAAATAATCAATAGAGTAAACAATAAATATTAAATTATTTTATTGATTTTTTAAAATTATAATTTTTTTTATATTAATTATATATTTTTTGAATTATTTTATAATTATAGAGTGTTGAATAACAAATTTTAAACACTAAAAGTATAAAAATGATGATTAATTTGACTATGATTTGGATAGAAGGTAAGTGAAGGTAGTTAAGTGCTAACATAACAAACCACAGGGGGGTCAAGTGTCACACTCTAAACCACATGGGGCACATTAATTTTAAGCCAAACCACAGGGTAGTTAAGTGTCGCATTTTAAACCACAGGGGGTAAACTGGAATTAGGCCAAATCACAGGGGGGGCAAACTGTAGTTTACCCTATTTTTTTTGTAGACCAAGAAATATTTTCCTTCATTATTATTTTAAAATATGTGTAATTACACGATAAAATTCGCAAGAATTGCACATTTTTAACTTGGAGAGAAAATGATGAAAATGGTAAAGATAGATTTTTTGGGGTCAAACCACTAAAGAAGTCAACTATTCATTTTCTCGTTGGCAAGCTTTTAAAGTCATTGTTTGCGAAATACTATATTTTTATACTTCAAAGTATTAAAAAAAAAAAACTCATTTTGATGTCGAGATGGACTTGAATACGAAATACAATATTTTTATACCTTAAAGAACAAAAACTAAACTCATCCTAACGTCGGGCTGGACTTAAATGCGAAATTACAAAAAAAAAAAAAATTCATTCCGACATGAGGATGCACTTGAATGCAAAATACTACATTTTTATACTTCAAAGAAAAAAAAACAAAAAATTATCCCAACACCAAGATAAATTTAATTGCAAAATATTAAATTTTTATACTTAGAATAACAAATCAAACATGAACTTGAATACAAAATACTAAATTTCTATACTTTAAATAAAAAAATAAAAAAAATAAGGCCGAAAAAATGAGTTTTTTTTAATAAGTGAAATAAAACCACTATTTTTTTTTTTTGATAAAAAATCAAAACCACTCTTAAACCCTACTAATATGCAGGTTTCTCCTAGCACTTGCTGAAGGAAACCTCAGCTATTTATCCTCCTCTCTTCGCCGCCCCACCCTTTCCGGCACAACCCACACTGCGCAAAGTAACTGCCGGTGCGGGTATGCCCACAAAGCTCTTATCGCAGCTCCACCTTCTCCCAGTTTCTTCCTTCGCTCGTTTCTCTTCCATGAAGATGGGAGCCCCAATTTCAGCGTCCCGGGCTATCCCCATTCTCTCTCGGGTCTTCCCATTGAGGCTCAAGTACTTGGGCTTGGAGTCTCGCGCCGTTCGGAATGAGCTACTCGGCGGACGGCGATTTTCGTCTCGGTCATTTCCGGGAAGGACTGGGTCGAGGTCCGAGTTGAGTCAGGGGAGTAGTAATAGAGAAAGGGTTAGGGCTTCCAAGAGTTTGATTGAGGATGAGGCTGAACTCAGTGACTGGGTTGATGAATTGAGGACCGATTCTTACCGTGGTCGATTAACTAGCGAAGACGATGATGACTCGAATATGGAGAGAGGTCGAAGTGTTGGTAGGGGGAGGGGATCCATGCCGATGAAAGGGAGGAGGGAGAATGGCTCGGAGAGATTTGGTGAGTCACCTCGGAGGAGAACTCGGGACTCTGTTGAGTCATTCTCGAGGAATTCTGGAATGAGCCGGAGATTTGAAGATAATGGTAATAAGGAAGATGAGTTCTTCTCACGGAGAATCGACAGGGTTTCCAAAGGTAGGAATGTGAAATCTCAACTGGGGAAAAGAAGTGGCGAGGAGCTGAGGAGAGGGAGAAACGATGCGAAGAGAAAGTCATATTCGGCGAGCGAGGATGATGTTGATGAAGATGAACTGAAGGCAAATAAGCTCCGGGGCACCATTGGAGATTTCATAAGTGAAGAAGATAGTGACGCTGAAGAAAATGGGGATGACGATGGTGATTCAAATATATTAAAGAAGAGTAGAAGTTCTTTGTTTGGTCAAGAAAAGGAGTTGAAGCAGAGCAGTGCGCCACGAGAATCTCCTGGTAGATCTGATTCTTATTTAAGTGAGACCAGGTATGTTGTAAAGCTCTTTTATTGGGCGGGTCTGTTTACTTCAACACTTAGCGCGTTGCCTATGAGTTGTATATTATTGTATCCCTGAGTTATTCAAGAATGTATTCAGTGTTTGCTCTTCTAGGTTAGCCCGACTTTTTTTTCATAATTTTCTTCATTTTTGTTATTTAAATTAATTTTTTATTTTTTTTGTCTATAACTCTTATTCGTTGGAAAAAGTTTACAATTTCTCAAGTTCAAATAAAAATAGTGAGGAGAACTATGAAAAAAAATCGGCCTAGCATACTAATATATAGAAGAGCCAAGCACTTCCTGCCCCCATTTGAAGGATTGCCTAGTAATATTGACGGGTGGGGAAGATTATATACATTAGGCTATCAAGTGACTGATGAATTATTGGGATTTGAGAGTTAAGGTAAATAATGTGAGCTCTGAAAACATTAACAGTGAGGGTTGTGTTTGGCACTGTCTTCAATACTAGTGCATAGTTGAGATATTTAGGACAATAATTAGGCATTTTTGAGTTTTGAATGGACCCTTTCTTCATTGCCTTGTGATTGATAGGGATGTTAGAAAGGATAATGCAATTTTATTGTTATATTATGCTTCGTATGGCATGAATATGGAAATTTTGTGGTATTTGACCATATTCCAAGGTGGGCAAATATTAGAAGCCAGATGTTTTCATTTATACAGGAGGATAGGAATTAAATAATATGGGAAGGATCAAAGAATGTGAGCTTTTTATTTCGATGCCATTGACTGATACTTGAGTAGTTCTGTTCTGTGACTTTATTGTTTTCTGGGCCCTTGTCCTAACTCATGCCCATTATATCTTGTTTATAATCTATATTCCGTATCTGATGTTTAAAATATGATGCTACAGATTTGATCAATGTTCAGTCTCACCATTGTCACTGAAAGGAGTCAAGGATGCTGGATACGAGAACATGACTGTTGTGCAGGAGGCAACTCTTCCAGTTATACTCCAAGGTTTTTTTTCCCTCGGCGATGGTGTAATCTTAGAAAAGGAGTGTTAGATGTAACCCTTTTTTTTGGTGTTTTGCTTGTTTGTTGGAAAAGATGTTATTTGTTATGAAAATAGGAAGAGGAGGGGAAAAAGGGAGGTGGAAGAGATATATATTCTGTCGAAAAACTCAAGAGTGACTTTAAATCACCATTCATACTAATAATATAAGTACATAAAGACTTTTTGTAGTCCTTACACTAGATGCCTACAAGATTTTCCTTAATAACATAAAATGTTCCCACATACTTATACTCCTCATAATTGGTATTAGTTCATAATATATTGTTATATTCTTCTGCGCTATTCTTTAGACTCATTTTTGTGTGTGAGCTATTATTTTGGGTGCTGTCATATTAGTATAGGAATGATCAGTATTCAGATGGGACTATGGGCTATCCCAAAATGAGAATGCCAAGCAAGAGAGCAGCTAAATGCCATAGTTGACATTATTTTGTATATCTTGTATGAAGTTTATCTATGATGATTGCCTTACTCCAATTGGTTATCATTTTCAGGTAAGGATGTCCTAGCCAAGGCAAAAACAGGCACTGGAAAAACTGTAGCCTTTTTGGTGAGTAAGCCTCTGTCAGCATTTATGGTTGACGATATGTATCATTACCATTATCTTGATATATACACACATATATATAATCAATGTAAGTTATGATAGAACAAGCAAGTTAATGTGAAGTTTGTGACTTAATTAAACTTTGATACTAAGTTGAATCTATTTTCTAAGACCCTAAATCTTTTAGGGTGCGTTTGGGAAGGTAGAAATGAAGCGGAAGGAAAGGGAAGGCAAGAGAATGAGAGGACCTTCTTGTTTGGATTTTAACATTTTGGAGAAAAAAAATTGAAGGATTTTGTATTAACCCTCTTTAGCCCCAAACAAGAGAAAGAGAAGCTAGCTGTTAACCTTTCCTTTCCTTCCCCTTCCCTCCTTATTCCCAAACATACCCTTGTGGAAGAGAAACTAGCACTTAAACTGCATTTTTTTTGTTACGCTCATTAAGGTATTTTTAATCATCCCACACTTCAATATACTGAAAGTCTGAAACGATACATCTTTTGTGTGGATTGTGGAAATTCTGTATATCATGCAACTGCAAGGGTAATGCAGCACCTAAAACTTGCTAAGCGCAGTTAGTCCCTTCTGCCAACAAAAAATTCTTTGTGGCAATTAGAAGTCTAATATAGTATATGCTGATTGGGCTTCATCCCTACTTAGTCTCTGGGGCTTTTGAGTTGGATATTTCACTATGGTCCTTGTCTTCTTGTTCCACCTGTTCTGTTTTAGCCTGACTACTTTCTGTTTTACATGGGCAGCTATAATTTATTCTTATACTTATTACTGAGCTTGTATGTTAGAATGTTACTTATGCTATTCAGTAATCAGTGTACAAGAACTCAACTAAATAGCATATCTGAGTTGGATGCTTACTGTTCATTTTGCTGCTATTGAAGTAAGCCATGAATGGTAGTTTAAATTCTACTTATTTCTTAAGTTTTTCTATTCAGCTTCCATCAATTGAAGTCGTTGTAAAGTCACCTCCAACTGATCGTGACCATAAGCGACCTCCAATTCTTGTGCTTGTTATATGCCCAACTCGAGAGCTTGCAAGTCAAGCTGCTGCAGAAGCCACTAAACTACTGAAATACCATCCTTCCATTGGTGTTCAAGTTGTGATTGGAGGGACAAGACTTGCTTTAGAACAGAAGCGCATGCAAGCAAACCCTTGCCAGGTATATCCATTATTCATTGCCACCAAAACTTGACTTCCTGTTGACTGAATCTGAAACCTTGTGTAAGGACGATAATCAAATAAACAAAAGGATTCTAAATTTTACATGCGTTACTGAACAGCCTGGAAGACTTTAACCTGTGTAAGAACAATGCTTGACGCAAGGATAGTAAACAATGAATAGCTCTTTGTTGAGATTCATCTGTTCTATGCTTGTAGACATTTTATACTTTGTAGAACCAATCATTAGTCATTGGTTTTGTAATTATATTTTATGAAAAAGCAAGAAAATTAATCGTAGAGATTTGAGAGTTAAAAAGTGATCTAGCAAATGACTCCAAAGGACCACCTCTTGACAGCTGCAACCAGCAACATCTTGATATATCAATTTTAATTAAGACTCCAGCCTTTCAGTTATTGAGTTTAATTACTAATTATGTCATCATCTATATCTATTAGCAAGCATTTTTGTTAGACTTTATATTTATTGTAGTATGCATTCCTAAATTATGCAGATCCTTGTTGCTACACCTGGAAGGCTTAGAGACCATATTGAGAATACTGCTGGTTTTGCAACTAGGCTGATGGGTGTGAAAGTCCTTGTGCTTGATGAAGCTGATCATTTACTAGACATGGGATTTCGCAAAGACATTGAGAGGATAATTGCTGCAGTTCCTAAACAGCGACAAACACTTCTGTTTTCTGCCACTGTTCCAGAAGAGGTTAGTAGGTTTTTTCCCCTCTCAAGTTAGGCAATATGTTTCATTCTTTGGAATTATAGACGTGCTGAGCTTTTTTCAAATGATCTTGTGTTAAGGTCCGACAAATCTCTCATATTGCATTGAGAAGAGATCATGAATTTATCAATACAGTTCAAGAGGGTAGTGAAGAGACACATTCACAGGTAATTGTTTATCATTCCATGGTAATACAGAGTACTGACAAGCACTTGCATGTGATTACCGATATATTATGTGTCTATTCATGCGGGGTGTTGGATCATTTCAGGTTCAACAGATGCACTTAGTTGCCCCATTAGATAAGCATTTCTCCCTACTTTATGCTCTTCTAAAAGAGCATATTGCAGATGATGTCGACTATAAGGTGTGATTTCTAATCCTGAACCAGCTGTTTATTATACCATTTGGTCCTTTTTTGTCAAGAAACATAACATGATCATAAAACGAGAAATTATATGGGAATTTAAAAGGTTGCTGTCTAGGGTTCTAGAACTCTCTCGAGTCCTGAGTTGCCTTTAACATGACACATATGTTTGGGAGGATATGTAATGTAGCTATTGGCTTTATTAGGTTCTTGTTTTCTGCACAACTGCTATGGTCACAAGACTGGTTGCTGACCTTCTTGGTGAGTTGAACTTGAATGTGAGAGAAATCCATTCAAGAAAGCCTCAGAGCTATAGAACCAGGGTCTCCGAAGAATTTCGGAAGTCGAAGGGACTTATACTTGTTACATCAGACGTATCTGCACGTGGAGTTGATTATCCAGATGTCACTCTTGTTGTACAGGTAATATATGCTTAACTTCTTCCCTGTGTAGATGGACTCCATCAAATGTCATTTTAGCGCTGAAAAATTTCAGAATAATCATAAAATGAAGATCATTGCCTTGACACCCCACTCTTGTATATTTGTTAAATGGACAGATGGGTCTACCAGCTGAGAGAGAACAGTATATACACCGATTGGGTCGAACAGGGCGAAAAGGTAAAGAAGGGCAAGGCATATTGCTATTGGCTCCTTGGGAAGAATTCTTTTTATCTTCTGTAAAGGATCTGCCAATTGCAAAAGCTCCAGTACCTTCAGTTGATCCGGACACAAGGAAAAAGGTATTGCCTCGATGCAAATAAATTCTTGTCTAGTAATTCTGCAAAAGTTCATACCTAAAATAAACATGAAGCTAATGCCAAACCGACATTATGCTATAACAGGTAGAAAGGGCTCTTTCCCTAGTAGAAATGAAGAACAAAGAAGCAGCATATCAGTCATGGCTTGGTTACTACAATTCCAACAAGAAAGTGGGGAAAGACAAGTATAGGTTAGTGGAGCTTGCAAATGAGTTCAGTAGAAGTATGGGGCTTGATAACCCTCCAGCTATTCCTAAGCTAGTCCTTGGCAAGATGGGCCTTAAAAATATACCTGGTTTACGTTCCAAATAGATTGCACTTTGTAAGTTATTTCTGATTAGTAATTTTCGAAACGATTAGTATTCTTGTATTAGCACTTGTAGTTCTATTCAATTTTTAAATTTTTTTTTATTAAATTTGTAATTGAGTCTCTTGTCCATTTTTTGTTGAAATGAGTCTTTTAGCATTTCTAATGTGCATGATTTATGCCAATAGAAAAGAAAAAATAAATAAATAATGATGTAAAATTACATATGACAGAAAATGTAACTTACATTAGGAAACATGATGGATTTATTCAAGTAAAAATTAGCACGTCAATAAAATTTAATAGCATGTTGACATAAAGTTGGTGTTAAGGATTAAATTTAAAATTTATCGAATTATACTCATTTAATTATACTTTTTTTTATCGGATGTCCACGGACTTTAATTATACATTTTTAAACTATAGGATTTAATTCTTCTTTTTTGGCCAATGAACTATAGAATTTAATTCAAAATTGAATAATTTAACCTTTTCAAAAATATTATCTAAGGTGGAATAGAATATTTCATCAATTTGGTAAAAATTTGAGTATATTTATGTTAAGCCCTTAGAAAGATGCAAGCTGCCTCAGTTTGGTTTCTCAATATTAATATAATCCTAATTTGATACTTCATTTATTAATTATTCATCAATATAGACATGGATTAACAAAACGTACAATAAGTTATATATTGGAAGTTAATATTTCAGAGACCCCAAGTTAAATTTATATAGATTTAAACAAGAATCTTTCAGTAAGAATCACATTTTATCTTAAAAAAATAAGCTATTTTCATCATAAATTGCAATAACACAAATTCATAAATAAAAATCTCATGTACTATATAGACATAGTTGGTCAAAGAGAACCTTACCCTGAATTCTTTCTAGTTTCCACTAGATAATTGGAGGGGTAAATGCAAACTTAAAATAAAAAGCCAGAAAAAGGTGCCTGGGATAGAGATGAGGGTGACATCTAAAGTGTTTTTTTTTTTGACAATGTTATTGATTCACTGTAAAATTGTTCAAAAGATCTACTGCAACTTCTAGAACAAATATCCTACTACATTGTATAAGGGAAGCTGGGACATCTGTAACAGTAAATTTTCTAAATCCTGAACCTACACCATTTTCTATTGTGATCGGGTTACAAATTGTATCTAAAGCTTCAGCTGAAAACTAGTACACGAGGGCATCCTCTGCTTTCATCCTTGTTTAACAAGGCATGATGGAAAGCAAAATGTAAATGAAGTGGGTTTATCACTTGTAATTGTACATGCAGGAGCCAGGGCATAAACGTGGTGCCCTTCATAAGAAAGATCATGATGGTATAACAAAATTCCAAATGGGGTTGTCAACATTCCAAGTGGTGCCCCGAAAGTGGGAGGTCTTTTCGTTTTGATTTTTCCCACTAGAACTCCTTCCCTGGTCCCTGATATGTGCAAGACGTGGAAAATCCTCTTTCAACTGATAATTCCTCCCAGCCCACTCACCTGGCAAAAGAGTCAAAGCTCCCTTTTTAAAAATAACTAAGGACATCACATCATGATGCAATCCCAAGTTATAACAAGTAAAAATCTAAACAAGTTAAATATTGCAAACAACATCTAGCTAGAGCACATCCTAAGCCAAGTACAAAACTGACAGGATTCTGGAAATTGGAAATAATGGGGGTTGGGTGACCATGCAGTAAATTTAGAAAGATCAGATGCCATGACATTGACCATAGAGCTCATAATGAATCTGTCTCAGTATCACAAAACTTATTTGATTACTCTCCTTGGTGAGAGAAGGACTACCTTGGAAGGTGGGGTGAAGAGGGCTGATCTGGTGATGATCGTTGAGCCGAACCACCATGAAACCTTTGTTCCTCAAATGCTCCACCAGATCGACTTCCCTCATTCAACTGTGATAATTCATTGACACTTGAGAAACCCATAGGTCCTAGAGATCCAAACTCGAGCTGTTCTGGTGAACTGTAGCCAGTATTATGATCATATGGATACAACATTACAACAGAAGGAATTGTTGGTCCATTTGATGAGACCCCACCAGGGTTCATGCCCGGTAGAGGATACATGCCATAAGCCAAATTGGAAGGACTATTCTGTGCTGAATTTGAGCGCACTGGACCATTCAGAGTCTGGTAAGAATTGAAGGACTCATTTCTATGCGCTCCCCACGACCTATCTGCTCGGCTCTCACTTGTTGCCAGCCGTTCTGGCTTTGAACTGGGTTTCTCAGTTTGGTTGCGAGTATGGCCACGCCCAGTTCCTCTCAACTTTGAGTTTATATTCCAGTTTCCTTCCCTATCACCATGGTGATCATTTCTGTCATAGTTATAACTTCCCCTTCTTGTATTTGTAGAATGTCTATCCCGAACAGAAACCTTCTGAAATAAATTAACAAAGTGAGTAAATACTACACAAAAACTAAACAAATGTGCCAAAAGCAGACAAGAGATCTAATATGCAAGTCTTATAAAAACTAATCACTTCCAGATAGCTCTCTGCCTAGCTAATTAATAAATAAAAGTTGAGAGCTTTCTATTATCCTCATTATTTTTTAACATAGAAAACTACTCAAGAAAACAGGACTAGGTAAACTGGATTCCTTTATGAATTTGAAGATGGAAAAAGGACTATGAGACTCAACGCCTCCACAGATGAGAACTGACAACTACCAAGAGAAAATCTATCCATTATAAACAAGTGTCTTGGGCCTCTAATTGTATTGTGTGGTACCAGTGCTATATGTTGTTGCAGAAATAAAAGGATATTGCAGAATAAGTACTGAGTTTATTTGACATTTATCTTACAGGATTAGGCAGATAGGTTCCAGTCCCACTTCGATAACGTGGCATCTCATCTACAAAACGCTGGTAAATATTGGTAGGTCTATTGGAAACTGACTGGACAGGAGCAACAGGAACTATCCGTGGCCCATAGCTCATAAGCTGAGTGAAAAGATTCATGTTAGCTGAAAGAGGTCTTCCTGGACCATCCCATGGAAAACGGCCTTGAAAATAAACAGGAGGCACCATAACAGGTGAATGGTAGACCATTGAAGGAGGATTACGCGAGTTTTGACAGAATCGCCCATATTGCAGATTTTGCCAATGGCTTGCAAAGTCACTGTTAAGAATGTCAGGCTTGTGCTCTGAAGATTCAACAACCCTTCTCAATGAATTAGAAGGGCTTGACACCTCAGGCTGGTCATATCCTTCAGATGAATCAAAATTCTGGCTAGAATTGCTGTTATCCACCACTTCGTCTCCATTGAAATTGCTTGTTGATGTGTCAGACGTTCCTGACTCAGCTGGAACATTATATACTGGAAACATCACAAAGGGCACCGGTGGCCCTGTAGGATAGAATGCAAATGGAACAACCCCTGAATTATCCATGGTTCTTTGGCGGGAGTTAGGACCTAAAAGTACTGGAGCTATGGGGATCAGAGAATCTGATCCACTTGTCTGAGCTGATTCAAATCCAGGTACTTGATGCCTTGAATCATTTAAGGAAGTAACAGCAGAGGGTCCAGGGCTTCTTTCAGACATATCTGATGGCATAGGTGATATAGAGGTCCACTCCCTGTTTTCAGCATCTACTACATTAGATGAAACTTCTGAGACGTTCTTACCCTTCATGTAAACAGCAGATGGCACTGCAGGAGCATTTTTCCTACCTCTTTTTTCCCTGGTTGATTTTGAGGATTTTCCAGATAGTCCTTCCCAAGAGCTTTCCGAGGCGTTTTTACTCCTAAAGGTGTTTGATGGTGCACTAGGCGGCCTAAAATTTGATATTCTATCATCATAATAAGCCTCATTTCCTCTGCTATCATGATACTGAGCTGTATCAATATGCTCTTCTCTCGTAGATCCTTGGTTTTCTTTGACAAACTTCAGTGGAATTCTGGAAAAATTACTAGAGCTTCCTCCCCGAGATGGTGGTACAAAGTTATAACCACTTGAAGTTGACAGTTGCTTATCATCCGGAATCATTTCAAAATTTCCATTATTAGCATCAATCCCACTAGCAGAAGCTCTTTCTTGCTCGTGCCAGAATTCATTATCAGTTTCTCCTGGGTTCATTTCAGCAGAACTGAAATTCTCATTACCACTTCCAATGGACTCTTCAGGGTTTGAGGCCAGTCCCATGCCAGGGAAATATGGAGTCATTGAAGGGACTAAACCATGAGGAAAATGCATATTTGTACCCCAAGGTGTTTCAATCAAGGGGATGTTACCCACATTTCGGTGAGCATATCCCATTGATGTGAGAATGGAAGGTGGAAATGGAAGTGGTAGGTGACCTGGAGCTAGATTCATTGGATCATGAGCCTGGCCACTGAAACCATGAGCTGTTGAAGATGCCATCATGTTCAATAGATCTTGCTCCTCTTGAAGCATCATCTGTGTTCCTCCTGTTCCTGCAACAGATGCAAAATCTTCACCCACAACCCCTGCTCCAGATTCTTCATGGTAACTATTTGAACCATTGTTTGAATCATCAGCAACATCTAGAGCTTGACGGGATGTGATGTGCCTACCAGGTGTGTCATCAATTCTTACACCATGGCTGGCAGCCATGTCAGCTTCAAAATTCTTCTTACGACTATTCTCCAACTTCGAAGAATTTTGGCCTTTACCACTTTCTGAGCCTCTTGTGTGCCTTCCTTGTGAAGAAACCTCACCATATGAGTCAGTTAGCTCAGGGCTTGAACGTGTTCTTGCAAATAGAAACCTTCCCTGAGCATCAGTCAATGGGTTCTCAAGTTGAACATTTCTCTGACCCTTATCAACAGATGCAACAGGATTAGAATTAATGTCCCTTCTGACCTGGTCAGAGGCCCTTGAATTATTTGGGTTTCCATAACTCTTTTGGCTTTGAGTTCGTGATACTGTAGAGACACCACTACTCTTAGACGAGCTTTCAGAGGATAAACTACTGTGCTGAGTCAGACCACTTCGTGGACCACGTGCCCCTTCAACTTGAAAGTTGTGATTGGAAGAATTATTATCAATTTTTTGACTATTGTTCCTCAGATTCTCAGACCCCTGAAAATGGTCATTACTAGTTAACTTGAAACGCCATAAATCATTGCTTGGAGCATCAGGTCGTTGCCCACTTCCATGTCTGTCCCAAGTATTCATAAAGAACTGATTGACTTCAAAAAACAAATCTTCCTTTGGGCAATCGTGTAGTCTAGCCAGCTTCTTAGCCCCAAATGCAAAAGCACTGCGTATCCTAAAGAAATTACCTGGCATATATATATATATTTCATAAACACACTTATTAGCCACAACACAAGCAGACAGATAGATTAGAAAAAGAAAAATAATCCAAGTAAGCCATAATCACACATTAATCACTAATGTCAATACTTGACGATATTATTTTCAGCCATATAGCTTTAAATATTTCAAAACACGTAAAAAAATCTAACAGGGCTTTCATAATTTATTCTGATTAGATAAACATATTGAATGTTCACTGTTCAAATTTTCAAATAACATGAAACAGAAAAAAAGTACCAAAAAATAGTAGATAATATCAAAAGCCATATCAACCTCAAATCTTAATCTATTAAATGAAGGTTGAATGGACAAAGCACAGGAACCCATACCTTAAATTAAGGCTTATGAATTTTTTAGATGATAGGTTTTATTAATATCTCTAACAGACACTATCAACGTACATAGCAATCTTCCATAATCTATCAGATCCCTATAGTACCACTAAAAGAAAATAAGTAATCCATTGAAATATACTCACTTACAGAAACATTCTCTGTAGTATGAAACTGAAGAAAGATGTCATAAAGGCTGCTTGTGATTCATTAATTCTTCACAAAATATCTAATTTATAATTTCTTTACCACAGGAAGAGAAAAGAGAGAGAGACTAATCTACAGAAGAAAAAAGCCTTCCATGTTGACCCAAGGGTGGTGAAAATAGCTATCATGTAACTTTAATTACCATTCTTCCAAAATTACAAAACTCTGCTTAAAAACTGCTATACTTCTCATGTGGGCAACTGGCAACATGAACATATCCACATGAAAGCCAACTCAAAAGCCCAAATGAAAACCTGAGATAATAACATAACAGGCATAAAATGAATCGAATCCAAATTTTAGTATTTAAAATACCTTTGCTGACACTACGTCCAAGGTTGTTATTAACACGCAAAGGATCGATAACATTGAAATGTTTGGAAACAAAAGATTGTCCCTGATTTTCTTGGCCACCAGGGAAAACAGCATAAACTGAGCTACAGGCATCAAGAAATAACTTGCTGAGTAGTAAATCTCCAGCATCTTTACGAGGAGGTTCGGCTGTGGAAAATTAAGAGAGGGAGAAAGGAAAACAATCAATTAACAAATTGACAAACATAAAGACATGCTGATTTTACAATTGACAAGGGAACATTCAACCAGATTGCAACTACCTGTCACATCTGGGAGTGAACTAATGGGTACTGGACCCCAAAGGCTTACACAGAAATTATCCCAGTCAAACTTACTGAAGAACTCCAGAAACCGATAAAGTACCTATATAGTCAAATAATCATGTCAAATAGGTCAACTAAAACACTTAAATAAAACAATGCTGAGTAATTAATGCTACCTCAAGTGGTCCAGCAAAGGAATTGTTGAAAACATGAAAAATGTAAAGAACCAAGGTTTCTAACGCATAAGTGGAGATAAGTCCATGGTGAGCACCAAGTATACGGCTCTCATAATAGCACCAAGCTTTTATTAGTATAATGCTACGCTTGAATAAATGATTTTGGTTAATCAGATGATCAACCTACAGCAATAAAATCCATATTTTTTTTATCAAGCAAAGATATAATAGTATTTAAGTCTTAAATAGAGAGAGATAAAGCATGAAATTCCAGGATGCAGCACATTACCTCCTCAAGAAAACAGAGAGTACATAACCCTCCAAGCTGGTTAAAAGATATGTCTACCACAATATTCTCTACAAGACACTTTATTATCTTCACCTACAAACATGAAGAAAATAATGTAAATGGATGTTAATACTACAAGCCTATAACACATAAACAAATAGCCAAAAGAGAAAAGATAAATCCAGATCCCCAAAAAATAGAGAGAAAAAAGTAGTCTTAGACAAGACTAATTTAAAGCTAGAACTAACAAGGTTGATATTGGAAAAGCAAGTAATATGTCTGTACAGTCTGGACTAAAGTACTTAGGAAAACATGACACCAGTACAAGTATGTAGTACTTACTAGTACAACTGTACAAGTATGAACTTCCATGCCTATTTTTTTTGGCCAACCCATGAGTATTATTTACAAGTTTAACAATATCATATACTACTCCATATGGACCAACAAATTATTCTTCCTGAATTTTGGTAATATATGTTAACAATTAAAGAAGACAAATGACAAAGTGATCTTCGCATCAAACTACGGCCAAAAAACATCAACACACAGGCACAAACCAGCCTATAGAAGAAAGGAAGGAAGCACAACAAGAAACTCGCCATACACTCCATATGACTTGATAATCAAAGATCCCATCCAAAAGTGATATTCTTAAATGAGGAAATATTCACCCATTGTATGCTCTCATCTTCATAAATTCTGTTGATGTGACGCAGAATAGGACTTCTTAAATTTTTTCTAGGAGTTAGAAGATAGTAGTACACTTAAGCATGGCTCTAGGCTCTCAACCAAATTGAGAAAGCAGAAAACGTTGACAAATGAGGAGTTTAAACAAGATTGCAAACACACAGAGAAAAACAATTTTAAAGGTGTTCTGTTACTAGAGAGTAGAGTTTAGAGAACCTACTTCAGCCTGGATGTACTGAACTTCTTTCACACGGAACTCTGCATTCTCATTCTTCTCCTCATTCTCCAGCATGTCACGAACCTGATGTGCCCATGTATCTTTCAGATTTTGACTCTTACTGAATGCTGTTAAGTCAATATCCCCATCAGGCAAATAAGTCTTGAGGGGAACAGACCCAAAGGTGAACACCTGCAATAACAACAGTCATGCATGAACCCCTGAATCCTGTCGCCATTCCCCTCAGTATTGGCCAGAGCAGTAAGCCAAAACTATACATAACTTGGGAAAATGATTGTGCTATCTAAACTATGAATTTAATTCAACGGTACTATAAACACACCATATAAGCACTTTTTAACCACAGCTTGGCATTTCTGAGTAAGTGGGTGTCCCCCAGTTAGAGCCTTAGAGGTCAATTAACAGCATTACAGAGTTTGTTTGTTTTTTTTTAACCGATAGCATTATAGTGTTACTAATTACTATGAACTATCATTTTTTGGAAAAAAAAATCATATCAACCTTGGAGTCCTAACATTCTTCAATAATTAAAACATGATAGCATAAATGTGGCTAGAAAAGTGCACAATTTGTAAACCTAAGCAATTGAGCGGGATAATCCACAACCTGAGTCACTGCACATAAGACTCACCTGGCAAGGGAAGCACTTCATGATCAGTCGCTGCACATAGTCTGCAACAGCATTTCGACGATCTTCTGAGGGCGGATTAGGCTGAATGCAGGCAATGAGCTCTGCAGTCCTTTCCTCAGCCTTTAGCCATCGCTCTGAGTCAAGTACTCGTATCACTGAGGCGGCTTCATTGGGCAACAGACCATTTGGCAATAGCCCACTTGGTGGCTGTGCCCACCCCTCATGTTCGCCCATGCAAGCCTAAACCTTTTACCTCCGCTTGCACCTCTAACTTTTTCTAGCGAACCTCCCACCCTATGACAAGACACCACCAGAGCTTCTTCTGAATACCCCCCAACTAATGGAACTAGTAAAAGTAACACAAACAAAAGGTTTGAGTCCCAAATTCAGGTTCCAACAGAAAGGAAATTTCCAGTGCACAACAAGCTAACCAAGATAGAAAATTATTTCAGTTCAAGCCTTTTTTTGAAAAGAAAAAATGCGCGAACTGTAAAGTCCCACTTCACGAATTTCGGATGTTTTCCAAAAATAAGGCAAACATGTAGAACCCCAAACAATTCAGAGTGCCCGCCTACTATCAAATGAATCCCAAAGGTACTAGATAAAGAAAAATAAAACCGATTTCACAGTTCCACCAATGATTAGAGAAACCTGCACCTACCAACCCAATATGAGAATAAAACCCAATGAATCCAAAAAGGGAGAAACTAAAAGAACAATAGGGAACAGATTTGTACAATCACAGGACAGTTTAGATTAATAAAACCCTAATGGAAACGACTCAATCCCGACAGTATTGGAAGTGTCGGCGAATCAACAGAGATAGCAAAAGCACGGTGGCACCCGAGGGCAAGGAAGGGCCAATATGCAAATGCGGAAACAGACGCTGAGCATCAATCAAATCAAATGGCTAAGAGAAGTTGAGAGTGCCGATCAAAAACAGGGCTTGGAAGAGAGGGAGAAATAAGGGTGTGTTTGGATATGGATATTGGGATTGAAGGAGGCTACAAAAGAAAGCGAGAGAACGGGTTTGACGCTCCTCAGAGTGTTGTGTGCATTTTAGGGGTTTTTCCAACGGAAAATTTATTGGCAAACAGAAAATGATAGAATCTGGGAAGAGAGAGAGAGAGGAGGAGAAGCAAGGAAAAACAGAGAGAGAAGGTGCAGGAAAGGGGAAAAAAAAAAAAGTTTTTCTCATTATGGGCCGTATCACCTAAGTTGAGTTTAGAAAAAGATCTAAAAAGGCCCATCATAAAAGCCCAGCCCAAAGCCTAACTCTGGTGTGAGCCCCCAAAAACAATAAAACTAATTATGGAAGATTAATTAACAAAATGTCTTTCATTTTCATGTTACCTTTTACACATGCATCTATTAATTATTCAACCTTTTTTTGTTATTTAGCCATTGATTAACAAGATGTAATATAAATAGCTGCCTCATTGAATTTTAAATCGAGGAAAAGTCATAATAAATCCATTATACATGTAGATATGAAGATGTGTTTGTTTTCCTTCCTTGAATTAGTTCACCTACTTAATTTAGATGGAGATGCTTTAACTAGCACTTTCAAAATGACAAAAATACTATTTTGGTCCTTTGCGTTTATTCTCTGTTTTAATTTGGTCTTTTACATTTGTCCTGTCTTAATTTAGTCCTTCACGTTATCTAAGTGTTAAATAATTAAATATATACACTTAGACATGTTGAGTTAAAATTAATCTATCTACATATTTATTAATATTATTTTAAATAAAAAGCCAATTAAAACCTAAACCCTAATTAACCCAATTAACGTTGCTACTTCTGCAACTTCTCGCATTCAACATCACTACCTCCTCCTCTTCTCCTTCTTCCTTCCCTTTTCTCATCAATTGTCTAAATCAATGAATGAATGATCACTCTTCTCCTTCTCTGCTTCAACTCCACCTCTGAAATTCACTTCAATTCAATATGGCACCAACGACTTTTGGATCTACTGGGTTATTCAAAATCTTTATCTTTTCGATTATACGTGGGGTTGATCAGATTTGTGGTTTTGATATGTAATTTTCAATCTTAGATTGAATTTTTAAAAGTCTCTTTTGGTTCTTTCTTCTCTAAAATGATATATCTCTCGTTCTTCAACCCCAAATCATGAAGAATTCTCTCTATTCACAAACACTCATTTATCCCAATACCCCACAAATCCCCACTTGCGATCGAACTCCATGGACAATATTAGAATTACTCTGCAACCCTAATTAGTTTAATTAGGGTTAAAGTTTTAATTGATTTTTTAATTTAAAAATTGATATTAATAAATATGGAGATAAAGTAATTTTAACTCATCATACTTAAGTGTACATGTATTTAACTGTCCACGTTAACAATCGGTACATAAAAGACCAAATTAAGACAGGACAAACATAAATGACTAAATTGAAATATAGGGTAAACCTAAAGGACAAAAATAGTGTCCTTTCAAAATTAAAGTAGATGCCAATAAACAGATATAAGTTATAGTTATAAACTTGAGCACTATCTATATATAGTGTTTTTAGGTTTCTAATTATAAACAGACAAAAATAAATATATTAACATAAACCATATTCTTTTTATAAATTAAAGTTTGAACTGATTATATACCATGATCAAATCATCAACTGTAGTTGGGTTGGTAATTTTATCTTGGACTCATTTGCGATTATAAATAGATCATGATTAGTTAGCATATGAATTTTGCATTTATACATTTGTATTGCTTGAGTGGGAACTCCTTTTTCAACTAGAATTGACTCATTTAGTACTTTTCACACATAATAATTACATGATTTATTAGTAAAAATTCATATATGTACTCTCATAACCGATAACAATTGTATAATTTAACTTCAATTTTTGACAATTCCTTATTTAATAATCCTGATTTAATAAATTATCTATAAAAATCTATACAAGTACCGAACCTGCGCCGTCTCCTTATTTAAAATTATCAATTTCTTAATTCGTAGAATAAACTTCAAATTAAAGGACACAGTCCAACCCAGAAAAAATATGATCAACCAAGCAAGTAATTAGTGCCACAGGAGTACTCAAAAGAAAATCATCTGAAGATAATAACTAATATCTATTGAAATTATTGATACTTTATTCACAACGTCAGTCAAAGATTAATGATCAGAGATATACAGAGACAGAAGAGAACAAGTTACATACATATATATATCTTTGGGAATTTACACGAAATTGATCATCTATATAAATATACACCTCACCAACAAAGACTCAATATACTTTTACCAAATCATATATTATATAAATATATATAAGGCTATATATGTTTGAATCAACAATATATGTATATATATATATATACATATTTACACCCCCGTCATGATTTCTTTGTTAAGGAAGCTGTAATTATAATAATTAGCATCGAAGGTGTGCTCATGGGTCCAAGCATGAGGAGAGGGAGAGGTAAGGAGAGGCCAAAGTTGATCAATCCTCTGTCTCCTGGCCCTTCGAACCACAACCTTGGTGTGTTGTCGTAGGACTCCATTGAGGGCTTTAAGGTAGTTGCTGGAGTCGTGGTCTCTCAGGATTGTGCCTTCCGAGCCATAAGCTGTGGGATGGCTCAGTGTTTGGAGTGGGTGTGGTCGGTTCAGGAAGGCCCTTAGGACACTTGGAGAGTACCCACATCTTGTGCTGTCTAGTGCGTATAGGGCACTTCCTGAAGGGAGTAATGGATGTGCTGGAGATGTCTTCTCATCAGGCTGAAGTATCAACATTTTCCCCAGTGGTGAGTACAGTAGCTTCTGCATAATGCCAAAATGTAAGATTATTTGTAATCCGATCCTAATTGTGGATTGACAATGATCACTAACATTATTTATAAATATATATATCAAGTTATCAACTTTTGTCTATAGATTATTGCTTAACTAAATCTTGTCATACTATACTTATAACGTAATAAGGTCATTCTATGGTAAGTCAATCCGATTCTTAATCAATCTACAAGTAATCAGATATAGCAATAATAGTTTAGTACTATTGTGGCTTGCAAGTAACAAAACTGAAAAAGAGAATGGAATGTAATGTCTTACTACTGAAAAAGATGAAGCAATTGCTTACTTACGCTTTTGGTGAGGCAAGGATGTGATCTGAAGGAACCATTGAGGCGCTTGAGGAGTAGAGCCACATGGTTAGGGTAATTACAGGAGAAGGCTCTTGGAACGATGTCTCTATGCATCATGACACAGTGAATGTGGCTCTCCTCCTCTAACCCAAGTTGGTTCAGTATCTTTCTTCCTCCACAGAACACAAATGGCGAACCAAAGGTGACCACTGGTCTGAGAGTGGAAGGGGTGACCACCTTCCTTTTGAGGAGCATGAGATGCACCAAAAGAGAGAGACTACCACCTAATGAATGGCCTGTGAACTGAAGCTTCGCACGAGCCCCATGTTTGGTCAAGTGCTCCATTATTTCGGGCATGAATTGCTCGTATATTCCCTTTGCTGCTTCGTAGATTCCCCTGTGTACAACTACGTCTGTGCCCTGCAATTTCATTCATCATTTTACATTATTGTAATTCATCAATCATGAAAGAAGCTAAGGTGATCCATCATTCAGATATTCCAGTGCATGATTATTAATTCACATTTCACACCTCAAATTTGGTGGGCTCAAAGAAGAGGTTTGCTTGCCAAGATGCCAACGAATCTGATCCCTGCATCAGTGGTAATAATAATTACAAGTTAAAACCAACTTAGTATTGCATGCTCTATAAATTTTTCCAATTATTTTTAAAGACTAAATTAAAATAAATAATAGATTGCTTCTCTTATCATATGATATATCAAAATAATTTACAACTATTCGGCCAAAAAAAAAAAATTTACCACTATAGATTGCATGTACCTGAATAACGAAGCATCGAGTGTAAGTGGCAGAATCATCACAAACGAACCATTCACAAGGCGAGGAGTGCGGCGACTGAAGGTCCTCCGCCGCCTCCTGTTTCTCCTTCTCGCCGGCGGCGACAACGGCGGTCATGGTGGAGGCTGCCACGTAAGCAGCAACCTCCGATTTATAAACACGTGATGAAGAACCTCCTTCCTCTGCTTCTTCTTCTTCTTCTTCTACTTCACGATCTGCTCTTCCTTCCTGATCATTATTGGAGGACGATGCGAGAGACAAGAGACCCTTGGCTCGCGATTGAACGTACGAGGCAGCTGAGGCGGCGATCTCGTACGCAGCAGATGGCTGTATTAATGGGGGATCGCGGTGGGACCCATGCTCACAAGAAGTAGGTACTCGAGTTGAGTCTTGCTCTAATCTTGCTTCCTCTGCTTTTTTCTCTAACGATGATGTTACCAATTGGAGCCCATAGTATCTCCTCAAGTCCTTAGCCTGCAATTTCATCTTTCAATTTATTCCCATTCTGTGCCAATTTGAGTTCAAATTTCCCATTCTATATAATTAATTAATTAATTACCTTGATCTGTGGAATTACATAAGCCATATTGCATAGAAAAGCGAGCTGAGAGTAGTGTTTGGTATCACACAAAGGCACTCGCACCAGAAACTTGGAGAAAGAGTCACTATCATAAGCAACTCCTTCCTCTTCTATTTCTTCTTCCTCTTCCTCCTCCTCATAACCCACCATACAATTACAAACACCATCACCTTCTTCACAATCACATTCTTCATCATAGTTTTGATCTCCTCCATCACAAATCATATTCTCTTTGGGTATTTTATTCCTCCACTGCCTATTTATCTCCAAAAGCCTCTCCACCCAATTCGCCCTCTTCACATCTCCTCCTTCACCACCACTAGTCTCAATCTTGTCTTCCTCTACAATATTAACCATCATCATCATCTCCTCCTTCTCCTTCTCCTTCTCCACCAAGTTCGGAAGGATCGAACCGGCGGAGAGTTGAAACGGGAAGAACCCCATGGATCTGCTGCTCTTTAATTTTGGCTCCACCGCCGTCACGCCGTGGCAGAGGTGGTTCTCGGAATAAGACCTCCGCATCTTGGACAAGTCCTTGCCGGAGCTTGACCGCCGGAGAGCGTTCGGGTCTTTTCCAATGTCCATCGTGGCAGAAGCTGCGGTTGTGTAGGTAGGAATGCTCACCGCAGCATATGCCATTGAAAATTCTAGTTCCTTTTTCTATGTCACAATTCTGCGAGAACAGAGGAGATTAATTATTATTACTAGAAACTCATTACGATCAAAAACTCAAACAAAATGTTTGATGTTTGGTTTAGTTTCTTGATTTTATAACACAAATGTGATGTCTTTCTTGTAATCAACGAGTAGTTAAATTTGGTTGGAGTTACCCGTCAAGAAACGCAATCGTGTGTGTCATGGACAAATAATAATACATTAACTGACATAGTAAATTTCGAGGTCCTATGTTAAGTGTTCCAAAATCCAAACGCACATGAAAACACTTGGCGATTAAAACCATTGTGTGTCTACCTCTAACACCGACCCATTTTGAGACATTTATTTATATATATATTTATATCTTCGTTGAATTCTAGGATTCTGATGAATTAACACTTGCAATACTGAGAATAGAAATTAATAATGTAAAATTAATGCTGGAAATTAATCTGGAGGAATATTGGATTAGGTGATCTACCTGGAATCAAATGGTATTGTTAATTCCTATGAAAGGTTTCAAATTATGGATCTTTCTTTCATCACTTGGAAACGTCCTGCTTCAGAGTATTCATTCACTACCTGTCATAATAATTCACAGAGAAGAAATTCACTAATAATTCTGCAAGCCACTGGGTGATCTTCTTTTCTTTCTTTCTTAATTTCCTCTTTGACGCCTACAATAGAATACAAATTCCATGATTAATCTAAACCTAAAAAATAGGATCACATTACAACTATAGGAAGAGAAAAGTTCTTTTATTATTATTATTATTATTATTATTTAAAATATATATATTCCTAAAATAATTTCTTTCATCATTGGATTTGATTACCAAGTAGATGACTGTACTTGACTTCGTAAAATTAACAGTTTAGTCCAACTCTCAACTCCTTGTGAAAATTCAAGTAGAACATTGAGCTGATTTTCAGATTTGGTGTAGTATTAGGTCTTTCTTTCTATATCTTGAACCTTGAGTATGCATCAACTACAATAGAGATGTTCATTAGTTTAGGATTAGAAAAGGGATATCTATATGTCTTCCTAAACTCCTCCATTACAAGATATTGTAAAATTAAGAAGTATACACTTAACTATTTAGTACACTTTTTAATATAATAGTAATTGATTGCTTTATATTTTAGATTTCCATATTATTGAATACAGTACTTATCAACCCATTTATTTTAGGAAAGTAAAATAAAAACTTTAGACAATTAATATATTTTCTAACACAGACAACAATTAGTATATATACAACAAAAAATAATTATGTAGTGTTATTGACACTAACAAGTTCATGTTTACTTTCAGAAATTAAAAAGAAAAACTGGGATGTTACGTTTTGTATCATTTTCTTGGAATTGTCTTATGTTATTTAATATTTCAAGCATAGAACTGACTTCTTAGAAAGAAAACCTATAGAAAGGACTTCTTCGAAACTGAAGGACACTATGAAGATTAGCTCGGAATATACAACATAATGTTATTAATAATATATTCTTTACATTTCTTGCAAATTTATAGAAGTATTTTTTTCACTTGATTTTTTTATGGAAACAGAACAAAAAAATGGAGGAGGAGAGAACCAATAAAAGGTCCCACTTGGCACTTGCATCAACTAGGCAAGATGAAATAAATCTTTTGATGTTTACGAAAAAAAGAAATAAATCTTTTGATAGTGACAATTTTTGGGTAAATGTAATTTTTATAATATATAAAAAATTGTAGAAGTAAAAATATGGACACATTTAGTTACGTAAATGTTAGATGTAATGAAAATAGCAATGACAATGGCCTGGGAATGTTAGATGTAAAATAGAATAAAAAGTGGATAAAATGATCCATTATATTAAAAATAGAAATAAAATAAAAATAATTAAAAAAATAAGAAAAAAAATAATTTCATTATATTACAAAAAATAAGTAAAGTATGTTTAGTAGAAAGAATGTTGAATGTAATATTAAATTACATCACACATTACACCATCTTTTCCATTAACTAGACATGCCCTATAATTCACTATAATTCAAATTGAAACATAAATTTTTTTTTTAAAAAAAGAGATAATAATAGTTATTAAAACAATGAGAAAAAAATATATAAAATTTAAATTTAAATTAATTATTCTAAAAATTAATAATAATTTATATTATATTTTAATCATTAAAGAAAAAATGACATACCTATTGCAAATGATCGAAACCTCTAATTTATATATAGATACTAAAAGTTCCTTTTTCTTTTAATTTTTGAAATATGATATAAAATAACAATTTTAAAATTTTAAAATAAGAAATGATTTATTATTGTTATTATTATGATAATTATCATATTCATTTTCTCTATAACCATTTGCCAAACATGTACATATATAAGCATTATAATTATAATATAAATATAAGACTAAGCATTGGTAAAGTTATTAGTAAGTGTGTGTTTATTATAATAAAGTTCTCTTATACTAATAAGAGACATGATAAAAAAATGTTTGTATGGGCAAACATGAACTGAAAAAATATATATAAAAAACTAAATTCTATATCACTAATTATTTTTTAAAAAAAAAGTAACAAAAACTTGAGTAATTTTATCTTTTAAGTTTTTTGCATGGATATATATGAAATTCAGTCTAATAATTAATAAATAATAATATTTGTCCTGGGTAAGTCTAAAGGGACGCAATACATGTATACCGTATTGTACGGTAGTGAGGTGCAGGAAGGCGGTTTGTGAACAACTCACCTTGAACCGATCATCTTCAACCTTGAGCAACCATATTCCGTTTTTCAATATAACAACTACTGAACCCAAAACCACTCACTTATCATACACAAAATTAAACAACCACATCTATATTAATGAGATTATCCACACACATTCAAATTTAATTTGACAACACATTCATATATGTACGTACCAGAATGAGAGGCACCAAATGCAGAAACAAATTAATCACCGCTTTATTTCTCCGAAGAAGACGATGTGTAGAATCAGAGTCTTCGACCTTCACAATTAAGCTCCAACAATGGAGGTGGATATAGGAGGATTGAATCTTGAATTATTTTATATTAATATTAATATATAATACAATTTCAAAACCGCTCTTTCTCTTTCTCTCACTCTCTCTGTGATCTCTTTTCTGTATTTATAGAATCATTCATTCACGCGAACAGGATGGATGGATGGGAGAGGGAACAAAGAGTGTGACTTACACAGAAACGGCCATGCCAGATATTCTCGATTTGCTCACGTGGATTTTGGAGGTCGCCTACTCCAAACAAGTTTCATTCTCTTTTTAACGGACCAAAATACCCCTTTTCTAATTCAACAATTTATAAGGTAGCCTATGCTTCACAATCATAATATATATGGGAAAACCTTCAAAAGGTACTAACAAAATTACTTAATATGGATTTTTTATATATTTTTTGAAAAATAGTGTATATCTTCAAATTTGATTTTATATTATTATGAATAAACATCAAGTCATACATATTTTTCAATAATTAAATTGAGTATTATCATAATTATAATTCATTTTTACTAAATTAGATATATATATAATTTTTTGGTTAAAATATTTTGTTATATATATACTTATCAAATTTAAAATAAAATTATATAAGGCAAAAGTCAATTTTGTTAACAAAAATCGGTAGCTTTCAAATCTTTAAATACTTATAATTAAATTGGGAAACAACTAATTCAAGCTCATAAATACCGAATTACCAAGTGGGTCAATGGCCCCCTAATAAATGCCGTTCATGTTAGATTATTAGCCAAGGGCACTCTCGTCTTATCACACGTGTTGGCGGTTCAGGTGTTTTGGTTCACACGAACATCAACGAAACGATACTCATACACTTGGCTTTCTCCCACGTGCACTGCACTGCCCTGGCCAAAAAGTAAAAGTAAAAACCTTTTTGTACTTTTATTTTTATTTTAGTTAATTTCAAAATTAAAGAAAATATATAAATAAGGAAAGATAACTCACAGATCAACGTTGGCCAAATGTACGGTTGCATGGAGGAGGGGATGCGAGTAGCAGCCACATTTCGTGCAACCGGCGGCGATCGCCACGTGTCATGAGCGAAACGCCTTCTCGCACGGTCGCACCGAAACATTGAAGCGAGACTGTTTTTTCGGTTGACACGTGTCAGTAGAAGAGGATCTCTGAGCTATCGAACCGGATGGGTCGGAATATTCTCGAAGCCTCAAATCTCAGGCAGGCCCACTGGCCCAGGCCTTGGCCTCATTGTGTCTTCTCAGGTGTTCTACACTGTCAATTTATCGAATAATATTTAATCATTTTGAAAATTCAACAAATATATATCAACTAAAAATAATAAATTTTATTGGTACAATATCTAAATCTTTTCTTAATTAGTCATACTGGTTGCAAAATTTGATGGTGTTTTGTTTTTTTTTTTGCTGGTAGGTGTTTGGTTTGGGCCTTATAGGGAGGCCCATAAGTTTTGAACAGGTATTTTGGTTTTATCAACTTGTGGGGAATTAATATTCGACAAAAAATCATGCTTATTGTGATGCGCACATATAAGGCTAAAGTTTCAATCGATCTTGCTTATTTTATTTTTGGATAATATAATTTGGTATCCTATGTTTCGGTTTGATTTTACTTTGATAATCTATATACAGATTAAATTTCTCAAATTTACTTGTAAAATCTTGTGATTTTATGATTTTTTTTGTTCATATAAATTGATCTTATCTTAAATAAAATTGATCTTGTTCATACTATAATAACAATAGATTTTCAAATTTATCTTATTATTGCTAGGATTCCATATTAAAAACTTATTATTATATAAAAATAAGAAGATTTTATAGTTTTCAATTCGATCTTGTAATTTAATCTATTTTGTTTCTCTTCTAATCATATGTAAGATCTCGATCATAATAACATTGATTTAAATTCATCATTTTTTTTTTTGAAATCCCTTCATGGGAAAAATATATTAATTCAAATCAGCAGTACATGTTTCAGCTAGCCAGATAGGAGCTGAGTCTGGCCAAACTTTATCATCATTAAAATTCAAAGCTAATCTAGCCATACAATGTGCACTACTATTACATACCCTGGGAACCCACCTTATATCACAATCACTAAATTGCTTGCATGATTCAATGATGCTTTTACATACTGCACTTAGGCGTGATTCATGTGTGCAAGGTGAGTGTAGCATGTCCACCACTAATTTGGAATCTGATTCCACTATAATGTGAGTGATGCCTCCATCCCGTGCCACCTCAATGCCCTTCCTCATTCCTAATGCCTCCATCAGAGTCATGTCTCCCATAGGTGGAACCTTGCCCGAGAAAGCACCCACACACAGTCCTTCATGATCTCTAAACACTCCTCCAACCGCTCCAACTCCATCTTGTTTCAAGGCAATGTCGACGTTAAGCTTAATGAATGGGTCCGTCGGTTTGATCCACTTCAAGTTTGGGGGCTGGTTCTGGTTCGACATTGTCGACTCTTCGGCCGTAATGAGTTCATCCCAACTTCTTTCAACCCTCCTCCATATATCATGCAGATTTGGATTCTCTCCCCTGAATTTTTTACCATTTCTTGCCTCCCAAATATAATATAGGCTCATTGCAAAACATCCTCTCTGGTCCCTACTCCATTCACTCCATTCTACCACCATCCATTCTAGCACCGACCCATGATAACTTCTCCCATTGAAGTTGAAAGGTGCATTATCCCATATTTGCTTTAGGATGTCACATTCAACCAGTACATGGTACCCTGTTTCATTTTCTATGTTACACCATGGGCATTTATCTTCAATCAACATACCCCTTCGTTCTAGGGCTTCCACCGTCGGCAAGATATCCAAACACATACGCCACAAGAAAACTTTAAATCGAGACAAGACGGGAAGTTTCCAAATGCTCTTCCACAAAGCCGATGGTACTTCGCAAAATAGATTGGGCATTAAAGATATATGTTTCCAACTCTCCTCCATCGCCAATTTGTAACAAGATTTAACTGAGAATGCCCCATTCGCCTCGCCACTCCATGCCCACATATCTGATCGATTGTTTCTATGTGGCGGGATACTCATAATTTTTTCACAGGTGCAAGTGTCAAATAACGCCCACAATTTGATGACGTCCCACCCTGCAGCGTTCGCATCAATTAGTTCACAGACTCTCTCCGGCCGCCACTCGTTCACAACTATTGGATTCAGCGTTCCCGCTTGCACACCGGGAATCCATGGGTCATGCCAAATTGACGTCGTTTCACCATTGCCAATAGATCTATATAATCCGTTTCTGAGTAAATCCCTGCCAGCAATTATACTTCGCCATGTGAAAGACGGCCGAGCTCCTAGTCCTGCGTTTAACAAATTATTATTATAGAAATATTTCGCTTTAAGGACCTTATAAAGCAACCCCTCTTCATTTTGAAGCAAACGCCAACATTGTTTTGCCAATAACGCCTTATTAAAAGTCTCAAGATCTCTGAACCCCAATCCTCCTTTACTCTTTGGTAAACACATCTTACTCCAGTTCATCCAATGTATCTTATTGCCATTTGCCTCCGTGCCCCACCAAAATTTTGCCATTAATTGGGTTAAATCATAGCAAATATGTTTAGGGAGTAGGAAACAACTCATTGAGTATGTGGGAATTGATTGTGCAACTGCTTTGATAAGGACCTCTTTCCCTGCTTTTGATAACAATTTCTCCTTCCATCCCTGCAATTTTTTCCACACTTTCTCCTTTAGAGATTTAAAAGCTCCCCCTTTGTTCCTTCCCACCATTGTTGGGAGGCCCAAATATTTCTCATTGAAGGCCACCCTATTGATCTGGAGTTTACCCATCATAGAATTGCATATATTTTCTGAACAATTAGGACTAAAAAAAATAGCAGATTTATCGAAGTTAATTTTCTGCCCCGAAGCCTTCTCATACACCTCCAAAATCCTTCTAAAATTGTCACACTCAGTGTTATCCGCTCTTAAAAAAATTAGACTATCGTCTGCAAAGAACAAGTGAGAGATACTCGGCGCTTGGTAACCCACCTTGACACCATGAATATGATTACGTTGCTCATTAGCACTTAATATAGCGCTAAGGCCTTCCGCACACAATAGAAAAAGATACGGAGATAGTGGATCACCTTGTCTTATCCCCCGTTGAGGAACAAATTGCTCAGTATCATCTCCATTAATTCTCACCTGAAATCGAACTGTGGAAACACATTGCATGATCTTTTGAACCCAGGTGTTATGAAATCCCAATTTTTCCATCATTCTTTCTAAGAAACCCCATTCCACCCTGTCATAGGCCTTGCTCATATCTAGCTTGACTGCCATAAAACAATTTTTTCCTGATCTTTTGCCTTTTAGAGCATGAAGAAGCTCGTAAGCGAGGAGGACATTGTCAGGGATCTGTCGATTAGGCACAAAGGCGCTTTGATTCACAGAGATAATATCAGGTAAAATCTGCTTCAATCTGTTAGCTAGAGTTTTTGCAATAATTTTGTAAAGAACGTTGCACAGACTAATGGGTCTAAATTGGGTCATATCAGTAGGGTCTTTCACCTTTGGGATAAGGACAATTCTTGTATCATTTATCTCCTGGGGGAAGGACCCCCCGTTTAGGAAATTCAACGCCGCCCCAATAACATCCTCACCCACCACCCCCCAATATTTTTGATAAAAAAGTGCAAGAAAACCATCAATACCAGGTGCTTTTGTTGGACCCATTTGAAACAGAGCTTCTTTAACCTCATCGGTCGTGAATGGCCGGGTCAAATCATCATTCATCGCATCTGTTACTTTTCTTGGTGTGGCATTTATGACGTTGTCTATCTCGGTTGGAATTGAGGACGAGAATAATTCCTTAAAATAATTCATCGCTGTCTCATGTATGTCTCTATGATCTTCCGCCCAACTACCATCACTCCTTATAAGTTTATTAATTCTATTCTTTTGTGCCCTGTGGGAAGCTGTGGCATGAAAGAATTTTGTATTTTTATCACCTTCTCTAATCCACTGCACTCTGGATCTTTGTCTCCAATATGCTTCTTCATCACTCAACAATCTACTCATCTCCTTTTCAAGTCTCCTCAGCTTATTAGTATCCACCTAATTACAAGCGAATTCGGCCTCAATCTCAGTCTGGAGCTCCTCAATTTTCTTACGAAAGCTACCAAATTTCTCCTTGCTCCATTGAGTCAATTGCTCCTGAATAGATTTCAGATTACCATTGACTTTGTTCATATCTGTCTCAGATAAGTTTCTGCGCCAATATGAAGTAATGAGTTCTCGACATTCATCGTATCCACACCACATTTGTTCAAAGCGAAATTCTTTCTGTTTTCGCTTTCTCCCTCCATCAACCTGTTTATGCCAAAATAAACTGCACATAATAGGAAGGTGATCAGATTTAAATTTTTTCAGATGAAACATTTGAGCATGTGGGAATTTCCTTAGCCATGTATTATTAACTAATCCCCTATCCAACCTCCCTTTAACGTGTCCGTTATCCCTCCCATTCCACCATGTAAACGGGTAACCTATAAATCCCATATCCAACACACCACAGTCGTTAATTGCATCTCTAAATAGATCCATCTGTCGTTGTGGCCTCTCATTGTCTCCAAATTGTTCTATGCTACTAACAATTTCATTAAAATCTCCCATTAATAACCAAGGTTTACCGTCGTTTACAGCTAGCCTCCTCATCATATTCCATCCCATATATCTGAGATGGGTGACTGGTTCCCCATAAAAACCTGTAAATCTCCATTCATTGCTACTACCTGCATCAAACAAAACATCAATGTGATATTTTGACATTGACATGAGTGTCACATTACTATTATTTCTCCATAACAACATTAAACCGCCACTTCTACCAACGCATGGGTGAATTATTGCATTGTTAAAACTCAACGTCTCTTTCATCTTACTCGCTTCGCCCATCAATAATTTTGTTTCAGATAAAAATAAAACATCAACCCTCGTCTGTCGGATCAGGGATTTTGTGGATGTAACTGCCCGTGTACCCCCGAGACCACGGCAGTTCCATGCTAGTATTTTCATTGCTCCCGGCAGGCCTGGCTAGCAGGTCCCGCCGATATATTTTCTTTGTTGTCATTCGTCGCCCCCATCAATCTACATTTTTTGTTTATTACCTCTCCTCCTTCTTCATCAGTAATTATCCCCTCGACCTCTGAAGCCTTTCGTTTCACCATCCCACAATTTTCTTCTTCCCCATTATCACATACTCCTTGTGATCTTGCCACTCTCTTCCACCCTCGTACCGACATCCTCCCTCCACTAGGCTTGATATTTTCTTTTTTGCCTTCACCTTCCTTCCCATCCTCCTCATTAGAAATATTGATTATCTCCATTTGTATTTTCTCATCCACTTTCCCCACGTGACCCCCTGCATGGATATTCTTGGAAACCGTGTCATGGTTTTCCAATTTATTATGTCTACCTTGAAAGCCACCTATCTCCTCTTGGTTCTTTTCCATCCTGTCAAGTGTTGTTCCACTTGTTTCTTCCTCCATTCGTTCTCCTTCCATCATCACGATTGAGCTAATATTCTCCATAGGTGCCTTGCACAAGTCCGTTACTTCCATCATCTCTTCCACCATGTCCTCCTTAACTTGCAATCTTTCCATTAATTCCGCAAGCGCCTCAGTACGCTTCTCTTGCTTCGGTTCGCCCCACTTTCGCTGTTTATATCGTCCTCCATCTTCGTTGTTCTTGTTCGACTTTTTTGGGTCCAGTCGTGTTCCTGTGTGAGTTGCCTTCAACCAAGGCCCAAGATTCAAAGAACGATTCTCACCTCTCGCCTCATCATCTACCACTTTTTCACACCCATCGTCGCCATGCCCCACAACACCGTAATAGCAGCAAAAGCCCGCAAGTTTTTCATATTTGAAGTCGACCCAAAACGACCCGTCTTCTTTCCCTTTTGCCTTAACCCCCTTCAGTAGAGGTATATCGATCGGCATGTCTACTTGCGCCTTAACAAATTTTGTCTGTTCTTGCTGCGAATAACAAATACATGCATCAACCACTTTGCCCATCACTGCCGTCAAACGTCTTGCCATAGCTTCGGTTTTACAATGAGGAGGAAGACCCCACACTTGGATCCATACTCTCACTGTTTCGAACGCTTTCTCAATCACCACTGCATCTCTATTCCATCTCTGCAATATTAACCATGCGTTTCTGAAAAGCCATGGTCCATTCTTTAGGATTCTTTCCGCCTGCGTCTCAGTCTTGAAAAAGAACTGATATGTTCTTGCAGCAATTTCTTCTACCTTGAACCCCTCTCCCAGACCCCATATACTTTTCATGGCAGCCTCTAACGCACCTCGGTTAATTACTTTGGTCGTTACTATCCTGCCCACAAACTGTTTGTGCAGGCTTGCACCCCCACAACCACATCCTCAGTTTCGAACTCCACCACCACCTCCTCTTCCTCATCGTTCGCCTCCCTGCCATCCACCTCCTTCTGCATTCCACCATCGTCTCCCATACCCATGCTAGCCCCTGACTAGAACGTCAAGGCCGATCAGAAAAACAGCGCTCTCGCGCGACACAGCCTTCGCCGGACAAACACGTGCGCACCAGAAGCCCTAGCAGAGCTTACGAACGCGCCGGAATTAGTTACCAAACTTTTGGTAAAGAGAATTCATCATTTTTTTTAGAAAATAATATGTATAACAACATACATCACATGACCTCAACCTGTTCATTTATAATTTGAGCTTCCTTGACATTTGATATATATTGCAAACATGCAATTTTAATTTATTTTCTATCAATAGAATTAACCTTTTAAAAAGTATGTGTTCTTTTCCAAATCAAAATAAAAATTACTCAATCATCTTTATTAGTAAATGTAAATATCTTAATTGTAAATAAAATTTTAAAAGTGACTAATGTTTAAGACTTCACAAAGTAAAAAAGGAAATTAAGAAAGAGAAAGATGAACAACTTATAAAAACAACCTATACACTTGATGAATTATTGGTTGACAATAACAAGGTGAATGAAAGAAAGACATGTTGCTTATGCTTATGGCTATGCAAACTTATGGAGAAAAGAAAATTAAAATAAAAAAAGTTGATGTATTTTTCATCAAACAAATAGACTTTTTTGCTATGCTTCATGAAACATATCCAAATAGTGACCAACATTGGCACAATTGAACTTGAAATATTATCACATAAAAGAGTCTAGAAGTAGAAACATTGAAATGTACCTTATTCGGTAATCTACAATATACCTTTAGGCTCCGTTTGGTAGAAGATAATAAGTGGGTGCAATGTAAAGTAGCACAGATTCCAATAATTGAAAATGGTTTAGTTGCACTTTTTGAGGTCAGTAAATAGGATTGCATTGTAAATAAGATTACAATGAATATTCACAAATATTTTACATCAAAAAAGCTATGGAATCTTTGTTTACAGAAGTAAAGTGGCTAAAAATGACGATCTTACCCTTCAATTTCTCAGCCACAATAAACGCCTCTCTTTTCTCTTCTCTTTCTCTTCTCTCTTTTCTCTCTACCTCACAACTCTCTGCCGCGCGTCTCACTTATGACCGTTGTCGGAGAACGTCGACGCAACCGTCGGAGAACAAAGCTGCGGTGGTTGTGACGTCCGAACTTGGAGCTCTGAGCACAGATCCGAAGTTATAATACCCCTTCCGTTTTTTTGACGAGCTATGAAGACTCGAAGATAGATTGCGTGAAACAGATCTGTGAGCTGCATGAAGAAATCCATTGGTGGAGGCGGTGGCGGCGGCGGCGGCGGCGGCGGCCATGGATGATGTTTAGGGTTTAATTTGCAGATCTAGTTCATAGAGATATGAGTGAGCAAGGCCGAGAAAAGGCTGGAGGAGTGGAAGGCGGTGGAGGCGGAGAGGAAGATGGAGAAGACGGTGGAAGAGTTTTCTGATTGTCCTTCTCCTTCTCCTTCCGGTGCGGCGGCGAACGTTACTGGGGCATTTTAGTGTGTTGTAGGGTTTGATTGAAGTTTGGAGGACATTTCAGTATTTTTCTCATATTTTACTTACCCCACTTTCTTTTCAATTTTTTTTATACCAAACAATTTTATCTTTTTTTACAATGTAATCACTTTTACTTTACCTCCAATCTTTACAATGCAAAGTGGATTGCATTACATAGATTCAATTTAACCAAACGGCCCTTAGTATTCTCCCCTACGCAAAAGGGAAAAAATGTTGGAGTTTGATGAGAAAAAAACTAATAGATTTTGATAATGTTGTTCTATCTTTTTCCTTGTCTTCCAATTCTTCTACTCCTATCTCTTTTTTTTTTTAATCTAAGGTTTTCTTGAATTGGTTGAAATGAACTTTATTTTTTTTTTTGAAATTGATGAAAAGTCTACAAGTATATTTTTTAAGCCCTCTCCTTTAGGGCTGTAAACGAGCCGAGCCGAGCCGAGCTTTAGATGTTTAAGCTCGACTTGTTTAAAATTAGGCGAGCTCGAGCTTGAACTCGAGCCCGAGCTTTTAAATGAACAAAAAATCATGATCAAGCTCGGCTCGTTTAATTAACTGAGCCGAGCTAAGTAATTATCAACTTTCATAGAATATACATACACATAAGAAAATTAACTTATATCTTATATTAGTTTATAGATTTTATCCTTTTATATGTTTTATTGATTATAATCGACTCTATAATTAGTAAGAAAAGGCTTTGATTGTTGTTGTTATTATATATGTTTTATTAATTATAATATATTTGAACACAATAACATAACAAATTCAATCTATATATGTATAGAATGAGTGCTCATTATATATTTAAATATAAAAATACATGTAAGATAGGGAAAAAAAATATTTTTATATTATTTTATTCTTAAACGAGCCGTTCATGAACTAAACAAGCTGAGCCTTAAATGTTCAAGCTCGGCTCGTTTAACTAAATGAGCTTATTTTTATGTTCAGGCTCGACTCGTTTAATAAACGAATGAGCCCGATCGAGCTCTTATGCGAGCCGAGCCCGAGCCGTTCACGAACGGCTCGTTTCATTTACACCCCTGCTCTCATTAGTTGAATAAAATTCTTAAATAATACCCTTAAGACACTAGTTAGCAAAATTTTTTTATTTTAAAGTTCTACTCCTTTCTTAATCATAAACAATCATTCATTTTATCCTTTATAGTATATCCTTTTTATGTGCTCAATGGTGGGAGCCGGTATAATTAATATGGCCTGATATTTGTTGTTGTTTATTTTTTTTTATTTTTTAAAAAACTCAATTTTATTTAATAAATTTTGGAGTAATTAAATTACACTTCTCTCTATTTTAAAAATTAAAAATTTTGTTTTTTAGAAATAAAAATTTACAAATTCATTTATTTTGACTAAAATAACTTCAAAAGGGCATATTTTTTTGTATTAACATTATAATTTATTAATTATAAAATTATTTATTTATTTATTTGTTAAATACTTCACTAAAATATAATATGATCTTTATCTGAGTAGTGCAATACATAAATGCATATATATATATATGCATTTATGTATTGATAACACAAACAAAATAAAATCATGACAACAATAAGTTCTATATGATATATAGTTTAATTAGTGATGAATCTAAAGTTAAGAACATTAATTAGTACGCAAACATTATATAATAATCTTCTACGTATTTAATTTCACCATTAATAAGATGCATAATTGCAAAAACAAATTTATCTATCGTGTCTTCATTTGAGATTTAACTTAAGCCAGATTTACTATGTCAAAACAAATTGTTAAGAGCAACATTGTAAACATCTCAACATATGATAGAGAAATTATCTAAAAAAAATTAGACAAGAGACCAGTTTTTTTCTTTAAAGAAAATATTCTAAAATTGAAACTAAAACAAGATTTTCCCCTAAAAATTAAAGTATTTTTACATCATATCTGAGGAAAATTATTCCAAGTTTCTTTAAAAAAACACACACACACACACGTTACATATAACCAATCCTACACCCTTTATAGTTGTTGGGTTGTTGTAGTGGAAAAACCTCTCAAATGCAAGGCAATATTGAGGGGAAGAAATTAAAGAAACCAACAAAAATTTGATAGCACGCTTGGAATCTCCAGAAGAAAGAAGACATAATTGGTTGCTATTGATAATGGCTCAACATGTAATAAATAATAATGCACTATATATGCACCCCTCAGAGGGTTCCAGGGAAGACGACCCAAATAATTTCTGCAAGTTATCATGAGAGAAATGAGAGGTCTCTCTCTTTTTCTTACCGATGTTTGGTTAGTGGGGTGGATGATACAATAGAAATGATAATGAGAATGGAGGATGTAATGGGATTGCAGAAGAGAATGAAAAAAGTAATATGAGAATGATGTGAATAGAATAAAAGTGGGTAAAATGATCATTTTACCCTTATATTAAAATTAAAGTGAGAACGGAATAAAATAGGTAAAAAAGTAAGGACAAAAAAAGTAATTTCATCACATTACAAAAAATTGAGTGTGTTTGGTTGAAAGGATGTAAAGGGATTAAATTTACGGTTACGTCGGCTAAATATTCAACCAAACATATCTAAACGTGGACAAGTCTCTCAAAAAAATTTGAAGTCTGTTCATAACATTATAACAAACTAATTCTGTCCACTGGACCAAACCTCATTAATATATGAGAAGTCTCTCTAGTCCTTTATAATTTCCAGCATTTTATCTGAAGAATTGTATATCTTTTAATTAAGAGGTGGAATTATTAGATTCATTAGTAAGATTAAATATATGTACATATAGATCATGATCTAATTAACCTCCAAAACTTCACAATTGATACCAGAAATTCCTTTCACTAACTTTTTTATCCAAAATTATAACGCAGAAAGATAAACATGTCATATTAGTTGAAATTTCTTGCACAAAGTCTAAAATTTATGTAAAAAAATTATGTAGAGAGTTTAATTTACTATATTTTGATCTTAAATTTATGGCTTTATTTTTAAAAAAAAGTTTTTTTGTAATTCTGGATGAAAAATTAACAAAATTGGTTTCTTGCATAAATTACAAATTTTGAAAAATTCCAGTTCAATTTCTGTAATTAAAGAGAATACACAATTTAAAGCTTATTATGCTTAGGTTCTGTATTTTTAGCCTAATAATAATAATAATATATTAATATAAATTACAAGAATTAAAAAAAAATCCAACCTTTCCATATTTGCAAAATGATCCCATTCCCATCTTTCAAGTTTCAATACGATGATGATGTGACTTATTTGTTGTGTTATAGAATACGTGTTGAATGCCCAGAAGATTGGGTCATCTTGTGGTCCATCAAGTTGTAGCAGTTAGGATAAGGACTCACTTCTTCCCACTAACCTTTTCTTTTCTTTCTTCCAAATCAATGGCTACCCCTACCCTCTCTATTCATTTCTTAAATAAATTCTTCTTCTTTTCCGTAAAGAAAGGTATAATAATTTTTTGGCCAAATTACTCTTTTGGTCCTCAAAGTTTGCACCAAGTTTAATGTTGGTCCTCAACGTTTCAAAAAGTTATTTTAGGTCCTCAACGTTTTTTTTTGGGTTAAAATTGGTCCTCCAGCGTAACTCCATCTATTTTTTTGTTAAATGTTGACGTGTAAGACTTATGTGGCACACCCTCTCTCCTACGTGTCATATTTGGATGATTTAACACCCTCTCTCACTCCAATTCAGCAAAACAACGCCGTTTTTCATCACTTCTCTCTCACTCCAACTAGCAAAACGGCGTCGTTTTGCTGAGTTGGAGTGAGAGAGGGTGTCATATCATCCAAATATGACACGTACGAGAGAGGGTGTGCCACATAAGCCTTCCACGTCAGTATTTAAAAAAAAACCAGACGAAGTTACGCTGGAGGACCAATTTTAACAAAAAAAAAACGTTGAGGACCTAAAATAACTTTTTAAAACATTGAGGACTAATATTAAACTTAGTGAAAACGTTGAGGACCAAAAGAATAATTTGGCCTAATTTTCTTGCCTCAAATTGTTTATTTAAAAGTAAACGATTCGCCTTATAATATTTTTTATATTCAAGAATAAGATTTAAATCTTCACGTGAACAAATCACTAAGCCACACTTATTGTGGTTGACAAAGTCTTCAATTCTCTCTATTTTTTTTTACAACCGATAAAATCCTCTTATGGATTGTAAAAAAAAAAAAGGTTTAAGTTCAAAAGTAATATATTAATTATGTCTTCAATTTCGTTAATTATTTGCATAAATTTGGATGAAGGCTGGCCAGGACAAAATTGCATGTAAATTAAAAGTTTAGAGTCACAATTGACAACAAATACAATTTAAGGACACAATTGACAAAAATCCTAAAATTTAGTGCATCAAATGTACTTTTGCCTAATTTTAATTTGGTCATATAACAATCATTTAGTTTTTTAAAATTAATAACTACAAGTCATAAATAAAAATATTTATAATTTAATATAAAATCAATGCTTTTGTTGGATGAAAAATCTCTTCAATTAGTGCATCCTTTCAATTGGTGCTTTATTTACATGCAAAGGATAAACTTGCCTTTAATTGATGTTAGAATGGAAAGTTAGATGGGAATTTGACAAAATTTCCTATTAATCTCTCTGCTATATATGACTTTGTTTGCATTACTTTACTTTCTCTACTCTTTTTCTAATAGGGTAAAACACTGTTTTGGTCATCCACAAATGCCTTCTTTGTCAATTTGGTCTCCCACAGATCAAACTGTTAACAATTGGGTCCTTTTGTTAATTAACTTGATGACATATCAAGTTAAGTTGTTACTCAGCAATTTTTTCATCTGACTAGGCATAAATTAATTTAGAATAATTTATTTTTTTATTTAAAAAACCTTTTAAATTGAAAAAAAAGTTTTAAAAAAAACCTTTGACATACCTCCTATTAACGCAAAAAAGCATATTTGTGCTTTTTTTAAAAAAAATTTAAAAGGTTTTTTAAATAAAAAATAAATTACTCTAAATTAATTAATACCTAGTCAAATAAAAAAATTGCTGAGTCACAACTTAACTTGACATGTCATCAAGTTAATTAACGAAAAGACCAAATTGCTAACAGTTTGATCTGTGGGAGACCAAATTGATAACACCGATCTGTGGGAGACTAAATTGACAAATGAAGCATCTGTGGAGGACCAAAACAGTGTTTTACTCTTTTCTAATATAATAAAAGATAATTCTGATTAAAAGTTATAAACCATTGAAGAATCCCAATTGATAAAAATAAAAGCAGAAAGAAGTTATGGATGAAAATGAAATCATCATTCAAAAACTACATCAATTTTGGACAATCTTTTGAGTTCTCTTTGACCCTTGAAACTTATAACCAAATATGGATTGAGACTTTTTGTATCTTCAAACCTTTTAAAAAAGAAGAAATAAAATGGGAATTGATGAATCATGACCGGTTAGAATCTTATCTATAAATCAGTACATTATCCTTAATCAATAATTTATGATAGTTATAAACAAAATGTGTTAATTGTTCGCATTGTGTCAAAGAAGATTGCTTCTTATAAAAGATATGGGTGGTTGGTGGACAATTTTAAGAATTAAAATGATGCATTTGTCACTAAGTTTATAATATCAAATCAAATCATAAATAATCTGTTATGAACAGTTTGATTTAACTTTTGAAAATTTTAACTCAATGAATATGTATATCTAAATTTATCAATAAAAATTATAAATTTATTCAATAAAAAATTAAAAAAAATATAGTAACATTACATTCATTAACAAGATAAAATCAAATTAGTTCTAGAATAAAATGTTTAGATATATTAAATTTACTCTATCAATCATCTAAAAAATATTTTAAACCTTGATATTTAAAAAATCTAAATAATATAATATATATATATATATAGATGATTTTGATTCAACTTTTTAAGATACTGAAAATGTTGATTGATTTTATTCGTTTTTTATTTGGTTGGATTTGATTTAATTGAAGGACATTGATGATTATAAAAACCTTAACGGAAGTCACAAAATACCCAATAAACTAAAAGGAAAGAAAAAAAAAACTAGATCTACAATTCCATAAAATTACATCTTCTTTTGTTTTTTCTGAAATTTGTCGTTTTGAGTAAAATATCTTGCACTTGAAGTGAAAAGGGCTTTGTGTCAAAAGGCATGCATGATGGAATTGTGGTACTAATTCTTCTGTTTGCACCCAAAAGAAATGCCACATTTTTTGTTTTCTTTTATTTTCTTTGCACTTTGTCTATGCTGGGATTGATTCAATCTTGGCGAGTGATCCAATACATTTACACACCAATAGATTTTTTGGTAGGTGCTTCTGAAAATGATGTATTCTGCTATAATTTTGTCTCAAACAAATTAAAAATGGATTTCAATTGCCCAATTGCATTGCAACATATGCTATATTTGAAAATTATTCTCTGTTTACTTTTCCATATGCATATCAGAAATTGACAGGAGATTTCAACAAATTTTGGTTGAGAAAAAAAACTAATTTTTTAATTAGTATTATATTGTTTATGATTTTTTTTAAAAGTCAACATTAGGGCATGTTTTCTCATTAATTAGTTTGTTGCATTTAAAAATCTACTTGTAAATTGTTTCCTAGAGAAATTTAACTTAAGTTTCTAAAAAGGTGAGATACCATTTTCTTTATCAATTGAATTGATGATCTGATCTTGAATATATATTTTGAAGGTGCTTGGTGTATCTATCTTCATCTTAACCTTAGTATACTTTAAATATCATGCATTTTGTATATGAACCTTCAAGATTTATGATGTCATCTTAAATCATACATATTTTTAGGATTCACTTTTACCTGTCTTAATTTTCATGAAATAATAATAAAAAAAAAGAAACTATATAAAAATGAGATAACATTATCCCAAAGCAAACTCCCTAATAACTAGTCTCCTATTGGACCACACACATGAAGGAGTGTTGATTGGACTTTGCTCCAATAAAAAGCCTTGGTAGTTGCAACATTAATATTGCCTTTGAATCATTGACATTGAGGGACTTAAAATTGAGTGTATATATAGGAACATTATTTGTAATTTCCATTTATAAAAAGGTGTACAACATTTTGAGTAACCTTTGTGTTGCTATTGGACGCATGCCCACCAAACACATCAATATATAGGTGGCTTTTGGTATTCGGTGAGTATTTTAGTGAGAAGTGAAAGTGGAAATAAAAGTAAAAATAAAAGTGGAAGTAAGTGATAAAAAGTGTCTTTGATATGCGGGGAAATAGAAATGGAATGTAAAAGTAATATTGTTTGGTAAGGTGGAAAGAAGATAGGGAAATAGAAGATAAAATTATGAATTACCTTTTTTGCCCTTACTTTTCTAAAAGTCACAAATTTTTAAGGGTATTTTGGTCTTTAAATATCACCTCACCATAACTTCCCTCCTCATACACAAGCAACCTTACTCACCTTTCATGAAGGAAGTTTCTTCCTATTCCTACTCACCTCACCACCTACCAAACATATCAAAACCTCACCTCACCTCACCTATACTCACTCCCTACCAAACATGCCAATAAAGATTACTAAATTGTATTTTACATGAAGTGTATGAAGTACAGTATGTGATCCGTTAAATGAGCATTAAAATATGTATATACATTACAATACTCTCATATGACGATTCATCTTATACTTCATGCACTTACACTTTAACAAAATCAAATCTATAAAATTTATGATTAAGAAAGAAAGAGATTTGAGTGGATGAATGAAAGAGGATTATCTGAAGTTTCTTTTTTGTGAAATTTTATAAAATTCACTTAAATGTATTATTATATATATTAATTAACTTGTTAGTAAATTAATATGTAAAATTATAATTTATTTTTATTCCTTCTAATTACAGGTTAACTCAATAGCGTGTTAATGAGCAAAATTATAATTTAAATAAATTTCACAAAACTTCATTGTAGAGTATCCAATTTCATTGGCGACATTTGTCAAATGATAGGTTTTTAGGTGTGTATATATTTTACTTATATATATATATATACTAAATAATAATATTTAGTTTTTTTAGTTTATTTTCTATTAAAAAATTCATATAATTTAAAAAAGTAATTAAATATGATTCATCCATGCTTAAATAGAGGATCTTTGGTTTGAAATGATGATGTCACATCATTAATATTAACTCTCTAATGTGGAGAAAGTTGGAGTTGTGGCCTTGTGGGATAAGATGAATAGTTAGTGATGGGGTTATTATGGTCATATTTCCTAATTTTGTCCACTAGTCACAATTACGTTGATATTTGAGTAAACTAGTGTTCTAGTCCTCGAAACATATATATTATGTCTCAAATTTTAATTAAAGTTCTCAATTTCATTTAACTAATATATGGATTAAATTATTTGAAATAAATTAAATATCTTAATATTTTATAAACTAAATTAAAATAAAATATTTCTTTGAGAGACCAAAAGTTAACTCCCATATTTTATTCTCTTTTGAGAAGTCACAACTCATAAATTACAAGTGTCGCCAACATGGGAAATAATATATAAGCACGAGACTTGCATTGCTTTAATTTATGTCGTATATGATAAATTAAAGTAAGACAAATTATATTTATAGTATTTTTAAATGAAATTATAGGCACAATATTAAATTGAAGTTACACAACAATTGAAATGTCTTTCTCCTAATATATTTAATGAAATATGAAACAAATTAAGCAAACAGGTTTAAGGAAAAAAATTGCTGATTAATTTGCAAGTCTTATAATAAACAGTATATCTAAGTATGCTAAAATCTCGTTATAATACATACATTAAAAAGAAAATAGTTACTAAAAATGTATATACTATATATGTTATCATTGTTCGTTAAAATATATTCTTATGAATCTACATTAACAATTTACCTTCCTCAATTAAATGATGTATTAATTATTCAAGGATTTTTAAATTTACGTCCATGCAATCATTGATTTGACTAATTCTAAATTTGTAACAATCTATATAGGCATTTTGTGTAATAAATACAAGTTACCCGAGCCATGTCTAATCAAACTGAATCACGAGGAGATGTTAATTATTATAATAGTATTGAATTTTATTATATTTTTTCAATTAATTAGTCTCTAAATTATTCAATATTTGTCCTGTTCTTATTAATGTGAATTTATATTAATATTAACAAATTATTTTATATTATTGGAAAGATGTACAAAATTTTAATAGTGTAGTACTGAATTTTTTTCCGTACAATTATTTAATGACAAAATATATTATATGCACTTTTAGAATTTAATTAAGATTATATTTAGGAAAAAACTTAGGTCCATTTTTTTATGTCCATTTCATCCAATTTTCCAATATAATTATGATACGTGGCAAAAAGTGTTTAAATGACCAATTACAGTAGAGAGAGAATATAGAAGACCACCTTTTATATGACCAATCATAGAAGAAAGAGAGTATAATACAATATATAATTGATGGAATTGGATGAAATGGACATAAAGAAATGGACTTAAGTTTTTTCCTTATATTTAATATCCTTCGTATTCTTAAACCTACCTTTAATTTCCTTAGCTTTACCCTGTGAAATGAGATAAATACATTTAATTTTTTCTTTTAATATTATAATGCTTTATTATTATAAATGAGAAAAAAAAAAGAGAAGTTAGCTTTTCAAAAAAGAATCCATGCAATAGCATGCTATTATTACATTAGCCTTAAACAATAAGCAAATTTTCTTGATGCCAATTAAGTTGAAGGTCAAGTCTCCATTTTGTGTCAAATAAAAAATTATATGTTTGAGTTTGAATGATATTTATTCTATTTTCCTCAAATAATGTGTTATATTCGAGTTTAACATTATAACAACGAGATATTAAAAATATTTTATCTTGAATTCTTGATAAAATATTAATCAACTCGAATTAAATTAATTAAAATTTAATAAATTTGTTAATAATAATAATAATAATTAAAAAAAATAATAGAAGTCTCTATCATGTGAAAAACCCTGCCTAAAAGCAAAGGAAATTCTTGGCCGTCCTTTTATGACTTGAAGTTAAGTTTAGTAGGACCCACCATGCATTTATGCCTCCATTTTTTTTTGGCCTGAATTTATGCCTCCATTACCATTAGTGACCTACCTTAAAAAATGGCCTAAAATATACCAAAACCCCTTTATCTCTTAAGCATGTTGGAGGTGTTAAATATGCTTTGGTTGAGAGAGTAGGAATAGAAGAGGAAGAAGGTGGGATTAGAGAACAATGAACATGGGCTAAAAAGGGGTGCTATCACTTTTACTCCACTCACTACCATACAAATGACCAAATGGTCCCTTTTGGAACCTTAATTAGAACCAGCCAGCTAGGAACCACATGGTCATCATTTTGGACCATAACCAATTTGCTCAAGTGTAGATTTTATTTTGTAAAATACTAAAATGTATTTGTTTTATATATGAATTAGTGTGTAAAATTATAATTTATTTTAATACATTAATTTACATGTGAATTATGTTGACTTGGAAAGATAACGCATTTTATAAACTTCACTGTTTCACCAAAAATACAATTTAATAGATTCATTTTTGTTTATCAAAACTAAGGGCGTGTTTGTTATGATGGAGAATAGGGAATGGAAAAAAAATATGTGAGTCCCACATGTTACTTATTTTTTTATTTTTATCTAAAAAATATGTATAATTAAAAAATAAAAAATAAAAAATATCTATTATAACTTTTGATTTGACACAATCATAATTATATTTTTTTTATTATTTTAATATAAGGAGTAAAATAGTAATTTAATACATTCTCATTTCATTTTTCTTCTTGATTTTTACTAACAAATACAACAAATGCATTCCATTTTTATTTTCGTTTTTTTTATCTGTATAAAGAACGTATCCTCAAATTCATATCCTTTTTCTTTTCTCTCACATATATATTTTTATTAGAGATAATCATATTCAAGACATTGTTACCATTAAATGTGAGTGAAAATTTTGTCTATTCCTTTCACGAAAAAAAAAAAAATTTGTCCATTCCTCTGAATCAAATCTCGACTTGGTCCAAAACCTAGCTAGCTATGAGAACTCCAGCTTCCCACCATTAAAGAATCTTTATGCTTTTAGGGTGCCTTTGAATTTACAGAAACGTCTTTGTTTCTGAGAAGAATAATAATAAGGCAGCATCACGTGACTCTTCATCACTCCATTATACCAAAAGTTTTGAGCTTTGCACACCGTACACTTGGATGGCATCTCAACAACACAGAAAAAAGGTGAAAATTATTAAATATATCGTTTTTGCTTTTGCTGAATGGATATTTTTAATAAATATATATTATCTAAAAAACCACTATAATCCAACCCAATCGGATTTTTGGTCAACCTATTTTTTTATAGGAAAAATAAATAAATAAATAAATAGAGAACAGAAAATTTATTTATAAGTATAGTTTAATATTTTTGTTTGATGTTGTATATAATTTTTTTTTCATTGCCCTTATTTCAAGTCTTTAAAAGTTCAGGCAAAAAAAATTCTTTAAAAGCAATTCTTAAATCATTTATGGTAAAAACCCTCACATATATTCTAGAGTTGGAGTCAGATCTATGGTGAAAATTTTAATTTGATACGTCTAAACAAGATCTAACACCATATCTACTGTGAGTTTTAAAATTAGGACGTACAATTAGGTACAATAATTAAGTGATTATTTAAATTAAAGACAAAGGGTATGACCGTATGAGATCTTACAAAGGTAAATTACAGACTCTCAATATATATTTTTATAAAAAGTGATTGATTAGGCTAGGTATTTTATTCTCTTTAAATAGGATTTTATTTTTTATATTTGAGTCTTGTGTTTAGCAACACTATAACCTTATTATAAAACTGCAATTTGATTGAGCCAAATTATCTAGTGGACAAATATCTAGTGGACTTTCAATATTAGTAGTTTCAAGTTTCAACAACAAAAAATATTTATGTGAATATTAATTAAAACATCTTTTGCTAATAAAAATATAATTTCAATGTTTCTAATGAAAATATTATTTATACAATTTCATAAATATTAAACATATATTTGATTAATATATAGATACCAATTATAATAAATTGGTTTATATTTAATTATTTATAGGGAATTTGTTTTTATTATGCCCACTTGTGCCTATGCAGTATGCACAACAGGATGAGGCTGGACCACCAGACTTGTCTCCCAAGTGGATGAATTGAATGCACCACCAATTTTATTTTTAGTGAACAAGGGTGGAATATTTTTAAATTAAATATAAATTTTTTTTTCTGATTTGGTCGGTGGATTCCATAAATGAATTCATTTTTTTATAACTGATTGTATATGTATAACTAAGTAGACATTAATATTTTTTTAGCAGTCCAACTAGCAAATCTACAATAAATAATTTATACTTTATATTTAAAATCACATTGTAGGGCATGGCCATAAGATTAGTTTAATTCAAAACAAAATGCCGTCTTCATTTAAAAGTGTTATTTGGATTAAAATATAAGATGATCTTTGATATTCGGTGAGTATTTTAGTGGGAAGTGGAAGTAGAAATGGAAGTAAGTGATAAAAAGTACGTTTGGTATGCAAGGAAATAGAAGTAGAATATAAAAGTAATCTTGTTTGGTATGGTGGAAAGAAGATAGGAAAATAGAAGATAAAAATATGAAATACCTTTTTGTCTTTACTTTTTTAAAAGCCACAAAATTTTGAAGGGCATTTTGGTCTTTAAACCTCACCTCACCACAACTTCCATTTTCTCACCCATGGCACCTACCTCCCCTCCTATGATGGAACTTGGCTCACCATGAAAGAAGCATCACCAAACAAACTCATAATTGGTGAGAACATTCACCTCTCCTAACTTCCATTCTACCAAACGAGGTGTAAAGTATTTACACATTTCAGGAGGAGTAAGAGTTACTATAATGTTTTAAACCTGTCAGGAGAGATAAGTGTAATTTATTCAAATTAAATTGATGGAAAATGAAAATCTTTAATTAAATTATAGGCCATCTTCTTCATTCATTCATTTATCATTACATTTGAAAGTAATAGCCAACAAACAAAAAAAGAGAAAGAAGAACAAAGCCGCATTTAAGAAGATGCTACGCATATCCCTCGTTGAAAGAATGAAAGGCATCAGGGATGATAATGATATTTGAAATTATAATAACATATATTAATTCCATTCAATATATATAGCAATTTTTGTGTCAAAATTATCAGCATAAAAAATTTTATTATGTTCTTATTAATTTAATTTGAGCTAGTAAAGATTTCACAATGAGATAAAATGAAACTCTCATAATAAATTTTTGAGTAAATTACGCTGCCCTCTCTTAAGAGATGCTGAAATTATACTGCCTTCCCCTCTAGTTTACAAAATTACACTGTCCTCCCTTGAGAGATCAAAAGTCATTACACTTTGATCCAAAACACCATTCTTCCATTAAAAAAAGGTCTAAAAAGTCAATATAATAAATATTAATGACTAATAAATATTCATGACTAAATTAACCCTTACACAAGATAAAAAATATTTAACGTTATGCTTTTTCGAAATTTATTATATATTAATATATATTAAACTTAATTGCCGAAAATTAAGTAAAATAATAGATATTTTATATTACATTATTAATATAAAAAATTGTAAACTATTTTATGTTACAACTTTTTTTTTAAAATTTTATTTTGTTAACAATAATAATTACTCTAAATACTAATAAAATAATAAAAGACAATAAAAAAAATGAAACAATGTTATTATAAGAGGATGAAAGTATTTATAGGTCATATTTTATAGAGTTTTATTCTTTTGTGAGGGGTAATTTAGTTATGAATATTTATTGTATTGAAAGTTGAAAATTTTTGACCTTTTAGACTTTTTTTTTATTATTGAAAAATGGTGTTTTGGATTAAAGTGTAATGACTTTTGATCTATCAAGGGAGGGCAGTGTAATTTTGCAAATTAGAGGGGAGGGCAATGTAATTTCAGCATCTCTCAGGAGAGAGCAGTGTAATTTACTCTAAATTTTTTTATACACAAAAGTCCAACCTTAAACGTTATACATTGTAATTTTGATAAGTTTAACTAATTAAGTGATTCTGAAAAATTCAATTTTGTCAGTAATTTTAATTCTAATGACTTTTATGTAATTGAAGCTTGGATTCAGATTATATCAAAAAGGTTTTGGCAGAATCTTATTGTGATGAGTGATGATGGCACAACACAAGCTTATTTATATATAGTGCCAATCACTTGAAGGCTTCTATATATCCTATAAATGATTCTCATCACTTCCCACTATCATTGTGTGATTTGTGATCTGAATCCAATAATAAAATAATAATAATAATAATAATAGTTTCATGTTTATATTTCTACAATATCTAATGGAAAGTGCTAACCTTATGTTAACTTTATTTTTTAATTTTTGTATATATAAAAGAAACACACTTCATTTAGAGTAATGAAACAAAATCATTCTAAAAAAAAAGAGAGAGTAATGAAACAAAATCTAGTGGTGTAAATGTAATCCTCGTATAAGCTAATACAAAATGTTTTAGTTTTTAAGAGATTCTATTTATATAAATTTATTTTTCAAATTATGTAAAATATTAAATTTAGTTATAAAATTTTGTTTATTTAAATTCAATTTTCAAATAATAAATTATAAAGATATCAAATATAATTTTTAAAAATTATCTTACGTCATAATTTATTTCTTACTAAAAAAACAACAAATATAAAATAAAAGGACAAAAATATAACATGAAATACTTTTTATGAATCCAATTTAATAATTTAAAAATTAAATTAAAACAAATATTATTTTCTCTGGTGAAACTCAAGTGTGTTTAGTAAGAAGAAAAAATGAAGGAATAAGAATGAGAATGTGAACGGAAATATAAATGAAAATATTAGAGGAAATAAAAATATCATGTCAATGTGATGTGATGTGATATGAATGAAATGATCATTTTATCCTTACATAAAAAATGAGAACAAAATAAAAGTAATTAAAAAATAAGAACAAAAATATAATTTCATCACAATATAAAAAATATAATTTATTTAATAAAAGGAAATGAGAAAAAAAATTCCTCTTCTTTTCTATTATTATTTCTTATTTCCAAATATAGTATTCAAATACAATTAATAACTGATATGAAAATCCATGAGAAGTACTGAGTAATGTAAAGATTAATTACATGATAGGCAGTTTATATATGGTTTGACTTTCAAAATTAAATGCAGTTTGAAATTAGTACTAGTTTCCACAGAATTGGCAGTGACCCCAAATTACCCCTAGGCAGTAGGCACTAGGTGTGACACCATATACATGTACTTTACTTTTCAAATTATAAACAAACTCAATTAAATAAACACAAGATAAGGAAAGCACCCTCTTCTACGACCCCACCACTTATCCTTACCCCTATTATTTCGAAATTAATAAATATTAAATAATTTTTTTTATAAAAAAGAATTAAATATTTTTTCATATTCTAAAAAAATAAGTTTTATAATTAATTGAAAAAAAACCTTAAACAATATCAGTAAGTCACTAATTAGCAGAATTTTAGTTAGAAAGAAAGCATCTATTTAATTGGTGAAGTTATTTTTTTTAGTAAATTTGAATAATTTAAGAAATAATGCCTTGAAAAAGATTTGGAATTAAATAAAATTTTATTGGTGACCAAATTAATTAGTTATTATTTAAAAGGCCAATAAGTGGGCAAAGAGAAAGCAGCCAATGGATGGAGGTCTATTAATATTAAAAGGCACAAAAGAAAATGAATGACATTAAAAAAATAAACAGTGTCGGTGGATTCATGGATTTTTGATAGGCTGCCAATCCAAGCTAAGGCTACACATTTCTGCACCAAACAAACACGCCCTCTCTTCCACACCCAAAGCTTATCGCTTTCTGGAAGCATCTGCCATATCCATCCATCGCTTCTGAAACGCACAGTTTCACACACACAGATTTCGAAGAAGCAAGCAAGCAAGCTGGTGTGGTGTGACTGTGTGAGTGGACTTTGGAAGATGAACGGAGGCGAATCGTACGGTGCTATTGAGTCCCAGTACATACGGAGGCATCACAGGCATGAGCCCAGAGACAACCAGTGCACTTCGGCTCTCGTCAAGCACATACGAGCTCCCGTACACCTCGTGAGTTCCTTTTATGGATCCAAATCGCTTGTTGATTGATCGATTTGCCTTCTTTGATTTCGTTTTTCGAGGCTTTGACTTTTTGCCGTTGTTTTAGAAGATCTGAGCTATTTCGCTCATTTTCAGATGTATTCTTTTCATTTCTACTGCTATTTAGCCTTAGTCGTGGCTTTTGGGCCCTGGTTGTGTTGTGTCTGTTTCTTTGTAGGCTAATAGAGTTATTTGCGAAATTGCTTTATATAGAGTGTTGGGTGGGTTTGATTGCTATGATTATGGCCTAAAGGTTTTCTTCATTTACTTATCGCTGTTCTTTGTTATCTTATTTTCCGGGTTTTTTCTTTTGGTGTCAGATGTTCATTTAAATTTCAATTGCAATGTCAAAACTTCTATCAAGTTTGGCGTTTAGAGCAATTTTCGAGCTCCTCTATGGCATCTTTAACTCAGTTTTTGTTTCCAGAAAACCGAGCAATGTAAAACATGAAAATCTTAACATCTACAAGTTAATCTTCCACTTTTATGTGCAGCCGAACAGTAGATTTAAAGATATGCTTATCTGATAGTTTGTTTCATTGTTTTGTGAATTTTGTGTTGATTAAATTATCTGACTCAAAGCTTTTTTCTGTCAGGTATGGTCGCTGGTTAGAAGGTTTGATCAACCCCAGAAATACAAGCCTTTTGTAAGCAGGTGTATCATGCAGGGAGACCTTGGTATTGGGAGCGTTAGAGAAGTGAATGTTAAGTCTGGTCTTCCTGCTACTACCAGTACTGAGAGGTTGGAACAACTTGACGATGAGGAACACATTCTTAGCATCAGGATCGTTGGTGGCGACCATAGGCTGAGGGTATGGGTGTTCTTCCATTGTTTCGTTTTACACTTCTTAATTCTTATTGATTCACACCGCATATGATTATGTAATCTTGTAAAAGTAAATACTCACTTCATTTTGCGAGATGAAGCAAGACAAAGGCATTGTAAAGGTTAAGTTGGTACCATCTCTGTTATGAAGTGCATTGATAATGTCACAAGCTACATTATCTGGTTATAATTTCAGGGATCTTGCTTTACTTCTTTTTATGTGCTTGGGGTTAACATACAGAGATTGTTCAATCCTTTCCCGTGCTGTTAGTTCTGTCGTTTTTCTGTAAGTTTAGAGTGCTAATCGAACAACATTATGTGGAATGTGCAGAACTATTCGTCTATAATCACGGTTCATCCAGAGGTCATTGATGGAAGACCTGGAACAATGGTGATTGAATCATTTGTGGTGGATGTGCCTGATGGAAACACCAGGGATGAAACCTGCTATTTTGTGGAGGCACTGATCAGGTGCAATCTAAGCTCCTTGGCTGACGTCTCAGAGAGAATGGCTGTGCAGGGTCGAACTGATCCTATCAACCATTAAGTAGGTCTATGGGAGAACAAAGTTGGGGGTTTTATACAATTATATGATCTGTGGCTTTCTTTCTGATCCCAGATCACATGTAGAGATTGGTTGGAGTATTCCTATCCTTCCATGTTCTCTTGAAGTTTTGGATGTGGGTTGCTGCCTATTTGTTTTTCCATATCAAAGACCTTTCCCTTACCATCCCTTCTGCATCTGTAATTCTGTGTATTCCCACTTAAAAGAACAGCAAAAACTTCTTCTTGTCTTCAGTTTTCATGAGACGAGATAATCCGGGCTTCATATACATGCAGGGATGGGATCAGGAAAAGTTCTTTGTTCTCTGCTATATTCTTCCTGGACTCTGTGCATGAATGATGGTGTGTTACTACTTACTACAGTTATTTTGTAAATATTTTTGTTGGAAACAAAGACAAAAAAACCTGCAACCTTTGGCGTTTCATGTTGATTAGCAAGATCTGTGTACTGGTAGGAGAAAACCTCTCAATAGTAGATGCTGCCCTTGTCGCTCTTATATAATTACTAGTGTAGTTAAGTTGATCTATTCACCTTTCTTCTTTTGCCTTGTTTTTGAATTCATGTTTAGGAGGACACTTTTAAATCAAATTGACTCTCTTCTTCTGGTCCCTGGGAAGTGTGAAGCACTTTGCTTTGAAGAAGTGCTAAGATATGCTGATTCTGGTTGTGTGGTGGTTTCAAATCCATCTCCTTGCCTTTCACTTTTTCTCTGAGGAACACATGGAGACCCCAAGAAAAATGAGGGTGGGGTAGGGGACTTAATTTATCCAAAAAAGATTTAATTAGAATTTTTTTTTTAATATACAATTCAAAACTATATGATTGAGTATTTTCTAAGAAAATGTTTTATATGTCATACTTTTATTGAAAAACTTGAAATAAAACATTCAAGACACTTTACGCAAGCTTTACTGTGTTCTAGTCATATCGCTATTCCCGTACTCAAGCTCGATCAAGTTTTCAGATTTTATGTACACTGGCTATTCTGAGAGATTTTCTGAACAATATGTATCACAAATAAATTTAATTTAATATCTGTTTTGAGAATTTTTATTTACACTCGCAAGTTGATGCATGGTATTACTTCCACGCTACTCAATAGACGCGTTGTAACGTTATTTATCACAAAAATAACTTACATCATGAGAAAAGTATAGAAGACTGATAAAGCCTATATCTTTAGTCTGTTAAGAATTTTCGTAGCATTTTTCTTCTCAAACTGAACTACTGAAGGAATAAGTAATTTGTAACGAAGGCCATTTTCTTCACAATATCATACTACCGAAACTCTTGAGACAATAAGTAAACTTTCTGCAAGCGAAGATTTCCATTTGCAAAGTGTATATTTGATATTATTTCCATGAATCATCACTAGAAGACAGTTTGAAATTGAATCTCCTAAGTGAGGTAGTCATTCCTAAAGAATCCAACATGCTTTTCCTTTCATGTATTGAAGTCCCTTCTGTTAAAGTTCTATTTGAGCATAAGAAAATGATAATAAACTAAACTGCTCTGAGCACCTGAGTTCTTACCTATGTTTCTTATATTACCAACCATCATGGCAGGTGCACTTTCCATTCTTGAAATGGTGAAAACGACCACCATCTCGGAGGAAAATGTCGCGGTTTTTAGCCAAAGAAATGAACTTAGCTGCTGTATGACAGTCATGACAAATTCTAGTGTTCTTAACTACCCTTATAGGTGCTCCACCTCTTGACTTCATCAGTGCATATGTGATAGCTAACTTCTCGGTGTGACTTAGCAGAACCTTCTCCTTTTCACTCTCATCGATGTTCTGATATACACAGTTAATATCAGGCACATAACCTAGCTTTCGGATTTCGGAGATCAAATGATATAACTCGAAATATATGTCCCCTTCATCTGGATGTGGTTTCCCTTCTGTGGAAAACGTATGAATTGTCTGACCAACTTGTGTCCAGCTCCACACATGTGGGCTCTTCACCCCCTGGGAAGTCATTGATTCTTTAAGCCGTTCCACATCGTCCCATCGGTTTAAAGCAGAATACAAGTTCATCATCAACATATAATTAGCAGAATTATATGGTTCCAACTTGAAAAGATTTTCTGCAGCAACCTCTGCTAGCTTTATGTTTTTGTGAATTCTGCAGGATGAAAGAAGAGCACCCCAGATGCTAGCATCCGGTTTTATTGGCATAGTTTGTATGAAATCCCAAGCTTCATCAAGATAACCAGCTTTTCCAAGAAGGTCTACCATGCAAGAGTAGTGCTCAATAGTTGGATTCAAGTTGTAATCTGTCTTCATACTATCAAAGTATTTCCATCCTTCCTTCACTAAACCTGAGTTCTTGCAGCCAGAGAGAAGAGCTGTGAAGGTTATAGCATCAGGCTGCATACCTGCTTTGCGCAATTCATTGAAAAGAATCATTACCTCTTCCCCTTGGCCATAAATAGCATATCCAATCATCATGCAATTCCAACATGGTAGTGTTTTGTCCTGAATTCTCCTGAACATATCATGAGCTACTTTCAATTTCCCTGCCTTACTATACATGTCAATGAGGGCAGTGACTACATAAACGTCGTCTACAAAACCTAGTCTTATGCTTAGGCAGTGCATCACTTCTCCTTTCTTTAACAGTGATAGGCCTGCACATGCAGAGAGTAAGCTGCAAATGGTAGTAGAGTTGGGTTTTACATTTTCTGCTTGCATTTGGCTGAAAAACTTCAAGGCATCCTTGTAATTTTCATTCTGTGAACAGCCTGAAATGATAGCAGTCCAGGAAACCACATTAGGAGTTAATCCCGAACTCCTGATCCGATTAATCGTAGTCAAAGCTTCCTCACTGCGACCCCACATGGAATACCCCGAGACCAAACTATTCCATGTCACCAAATCAGGTTTTATCCCTTTCTCTTCCATCTGATTTAATAGTGTTTCAGCATTAGGAAACAAACCCTTGAAGGAATAACCAGAAATCAGTGAATTCCAAGCACAAATGTTTTTGTTCTCTGTATTATCAAATACTGCTTGAGCTTTTTCTAAGCAATCATTCTTCACATACATATCCACCAGTGAAGTACACACATAAACATCATAGTCAAGCCTGTTTCTAATAATATAGCAATGTATTTCTTTCCCTGAATTGAAGTAACCAAGTTCAATGATTGCTTGTAGAGCACTCGTGACCGAGCATGAGTCTGGCCTGAAGCCTGCACTTTGCAGTCTCCGGAAAATGGTGAGAACTGTCTCATATGAGCCCTGAAGAAGATAGGCTGACAATAGAGAATTCCAAGTTATGATATCTGGTTTAATATGGAATGACTCCATTTCTTGGAAGATATCCCACACATCATTTAAATAGCCAGCAACTGCATAAGTTGAAATTATGGAGTTCCATGAAGATAAGTTGTGATCTTGCATGGAATCAAAAACTGCTCTAGCTAGCTTGAGTTTATTGTTTCTAGAGTACATGCTAATTATGGAGTTGCAAACTGACACATTTGATTCTAATCGGCTTCTTAAAACATACCCATGAATCTGTTTCCCTTCATTGAGTGCCCTTAATTTTCCACATGCTTGAAGCAACTTCACAATGGTACCACAAGTGGGCTTGGAAGAAGACAGCTGCATCCTTTGGAACATCTCTAAAGCTTCCATCCACCTTTCATTCCTCAAGTTCACTATAATTATTGTGTTCCACAAGAAATCTTCTTGATCAGGCGTTTCTTCAAATACTTGATTTGCTTTATCTACACTCCAACACATCCCATAGAAATTGATTAATGCACAGTTCAAATGCACATCTACATCAAAGCCTCTTTTTATCAAACAAGCATGAATTTCCAACCCAAGCCACAAATCCATTAAACTGGAGCAAATTTTCAGAACTACAGTAAAAGCCCTACTATTCAATTCCACTCCTATTTTGTGCAACTCCTTGAAGACCTCAAGAATCTCATGTGGGTCACCACCAAAACTTCCATACTCCTCTAGAAAGGAATTCCAGAGAAGATAATTCCTCGCAAAACCCACGAAGAATACTTTTACTGCAGACATGAAATCCCCAAATTCCAAGTAGTACCTGATCAAGCTATTATCCATTGTATGCAAGTTCCCCTTATATGGCATTTTGAGTATCTGGGCATGCAATTCTCGAACTGAATCCAAAGTCCTAATCTGATCCAGGTTATCTGAAAGGTGGAAAGTTGAAGAAAGTTTAGGCGATGAAAATTGAGTAGAAGCAAAATGTGGGGTATCTGTCATTCCATGAGAAATTGAAGTATGGCTTCTGGGTAGCTTCTGGATTTGCTTGTTAGAAACAGAATAAGGATAACGATGATGAACAGGAGCTAGTTTGTCCATAGAGCTTTGACATTGAGAGGAAAAGCAAAATGCCATTGGATTTAGGGGGAAAAAAAGAGAGGGAAGGTTTAGTTATTGCTAAAGAGCTCAAATCAGAGCTTTACTTGGAATTTTCATCTATTTCGAAAAATTTATTTTTTACAACAAATTTCTGGGTGTTTGCAAGGAGGTTGGAAACGAGAGGCGCTCGTTGGATGCAAGAATATTATATATATTTTGTGGATAAGGTTTATCCTTTTGAACCGGAAAAAGGTGATTGGGAAACCGAAAGGCCGAACCGGAATGTTTACGAGACCGGTTTAGAAATACGTAGATTGCCTTTTATTCATGTCATAATTATTATAATTATAATTTTTATTTTTATTATAAATCACTAATAACAATTAGGCGATTACGAAAAAAGTCGGGAAGGAAAGCAAATTGAGTTTAGGTCCTTAAATTTTTGAACAGTTATTGTTATCTGTTAAGACGTGAATGAGAAAACACACAAATTTCCGTTTGGCAAAAACAAACCTAATACAACATACAAAAGAGATCTCATAAGGTGCAGAAAGAGTTCTTTGTGAGTGCTTTTTTTTTTTTTTTCAAGTATTTGTGATTGGTATAATCTACAAACTAGAATGATATGGCTACAATATATTAACTGGTATTTGTGATTGGTACATGTATATTTGAAATATTTTTCTCTTAAAATATATTTACATAATTTTTTATAAAAAATATTACTTTAAATTTAAAGACAAATATAAAAGATATATAATTGATTTTTTCTTCTCCTTCTCTTCATTCTATTTCATCCAAATCTATCCTAAATGACTTCACAATGATCTAGTCTCCTATAAGCTTGAATCTCATGACCTCACAATTTTGAAAGTGAAACACTAATAGAAAAGAGAAGATACAATCTTTTTCTTAGCAGTTAAGGTAAGTTGAGTGGTTCTTAAGCCACCATATCTATCAACATTTCTCTTCCTTCCTTGATGTATTTGCCTAACATCTAATTGTTTTCAGCCTTTATTATTCAGTCAGCTATTCCTCTCAACTCAATCAAGCAAGATTCACCTGAACACAAACAAAAGAAGAGTAGTGAGAGAAGTATTAGTCTCCAAAACTAACTAAACAGTCAATTAAGTCATGACATCTTCTCTTCACTCTCACTCAATACTTTTTAAGACTTCTTCTTCAGGTCCTTCAAAGACAATGAATATGATCAATAAACCAAAGCCAATCAGATCATTATCATATATATATATATATCCCTCCATGGATAAGCAACACGCAGTTTCTTCATGCCCCCTGAAATGCTTCCAGCTAACCTTCCTTACCATATTCATGGCGGAGAGTGCAGCAAACTGGAAGCCTTTGAGGGGGCACGAACAACCAGCGCTTTGAAATTTCAGCTTCAGATACAGAGGCCTTAACTACTCAAGGGTCAGATAGTGGTCTATTTATAGGACACATGATAGTTAAGAAGCATTTAGAGTGTAAGTTATAATGTCATATAATATATTATAATGGATGTAGACTAGGAGATAAGCTTTGGAGCAATCTTAATTTGCTTTCATGTGAAATAGAGGTTATAAATTCAATTCTTAAAAACAGTTTTCCTATTTGCAGGCAGGCTTAAGGCTGCGTACATTTGATCCTTTCTAGATTTCACTTATTAGTAGTCTCGTATATTGGGACTATCTTTATTGATATTTATAGACTATTGTATTTATATTTGGGGGGAAGGGCATGAAAAATAACGCAGCAGCATAGATGGGAGTAGGACAACATTATGAGTATTGTTGATGGAAAGTAGGTCCAACTACTATGTGTGTTAATTTTGAGGTAAGAAACTAACATGCATACTGATATAAATACATATGAAGTGTCTATGTGTAATATAAAATGCCACATCATATTCTGGACTAACGTTTAAGACATATCAAACAAGTTGGGGCGAGCATGTGAATTTTTAACTTAAAAAGTTGAAACTGAAGTTTTATGCTGAAAAATTGTAGAGTTCAAGCAGGAAGAGGTATTTGAAATGCAAATGCCGCGTCTCACTTTTTTCTTTTCTCTGGAAACACTGAAAGTCCAATAAAGGAAGAGTTAGAGTTGGGGAGGCCAATTAAATAAAGGAATTTGATATCTAGGATTTCTAGCTCAAACTTCGTCTTATTATATGCAGACATAGTTTTGTCTCCTTCATCCATCCAATGCTCTGTCTTTTCTTCCTCTTTCCTTTTCTTGAATCTTTTATTTAAAGGACTATTGGGTTAAGACTCATTGAAGACCTCACAAGCATACATCTCTCCAAATCATCCCCTCGACAAAGCATCACAGTCCTTATCAAAGTCAATCAATAAAACAAGGCCGAAGATTTCAATGGAAGTCTCACAACTTCAAAGTGCAAAAGCCAAAAGGTTTAACTTTAAAAAGTGCAGGGTGGGTGAAATGGGTCTTTTCAATGAAAACACAGTAAAAATCATATGAAATGCATATTTTTTATTGATGATCACTCATAGTTTATTTAGTTTTATACATTTTTTTGTGGAAATACTATGCTTGTTATTTCCTATTACCATGTTAAGTAACGTGGTAGCGAAAAGTTTGCCAAGAAGTGAAAAGAGAGCACATTTCCAAGTTAATTAGAAGATGCACTATAGCTTAAATTCCAACATGATGAAGTTGATATCCATTTTCATTTTAGAAAAAAGAAGGAATAGCAGAACAGTGTTGTCATATAAATATTTCAAGTCATGGTAGTGAGGGCATAAAAGGACAATAATACGAACATAGACAAACCACATTACAACATCATTGGTGGAATTTCTACTAAGAAAGATGCCTCAGGCAAGAACCAGAACAAAGAATCTGTACCGTTCCAACTTCCAAGAGTCCCAAGAAAATAAAATCCAACGCATAAAATATGGAACTTTTGGTTTTGTCAATGGGTTGCAATGTAAGAATATTATTTTCACAGTCAGACACCATACCTCCATTCTTTCTTAACATTCCCACACTTAAATGTCATTAGAAGATAGGTATCTAAAAATAAATAGCCATTATAAGGGGAAATTTTCACCTTAATAATAAACAAATTAGTGAAAACCTCAAAGTAGATCTAATTGTAAAAATGCTCAGCTTTTGAGAAGTTAAAAAGAAAGAATTTCTGTAGCAGTGGACTATATATGAGACATCCCAAGATGGATTTCATTATAATGATGTTAAATCTACTCATTCAGTTAGCCATTCATTCCATTTCCATTTTGAAGTCCAAATATACTTTATAAAGATGGCACTGTTATCATTCTATTATACAGGAAAGCCAGTTACAGATAACCAATCAATTAAATAAAGTCCCCAACAGGCATTCTTTTCTGTTCTCAACATAATAGCAGCTTTTTTTTGTTCTTTACAAATCATAGCACATTTACGAACTTTAGATGCAGGAAGAAGGATACTAATCTATTGCTAAGAGGTTGTATATTTTTCCCAGGTAGTGAAGTCAAACTCTTTGCCAAAAGCATCCATTGTAATCAGTAAGTTCAAAAGCAAATTATGAAGATAGATGCCATTTTGGGTCAAAAAATCAAATTACACGCAACCTCGTGTAAGTTTACCAGCGTTCTCTGGGACGACCATCCGGGAATACAAGATCAAGCACCTTTTCATCATTTTGTGTTGAGTTTTCTACTTGTTTGATTGGTTTTCCTTTTCCAATTTCCAAAGTTCCAGTGTTCTCTTCAAAATCTGGTGGTGTATCGTCATCTTCATCACTCCACTCATCATCTTCATCATCATTGTCATCGTCCTCATCATCAAACCCATCAATATCATCACTCAAAAAGTTTTCAGCATCTGTCCACTCTTCTTCCTCTTCATCAGTTTCATCTTCTCTGTCATCGGTATCTTCCATTCCATCTCCATCTCTTTTGGGAGCGGCCCCTCTTCGAACTCGTGGAACAGAAACAAGAGAGCGAAGTTTTTCCTTTATAAGCAACAATCGGTCCTTCTCTATTAACTGAGAATTATGATAAGCTTCCCTCAGAAACACAGAATCCCTGTCTCCTTTCAAAGAGACATAAAACATATCAGGATGCCTGATCAACATCCCTCTCAACTGCTGAGAGAACCTGAACTCCTCTCGAAAATGAGTAAGGTGATCAACAAGAGTTCGCTTCTCAACAGTGAGGCTCAAAATCTCATGGATAACTCCACAAGCATGCTTCTCTTTCTCCCGAGATCCAGACCTCAGCTCTGAGAAATCTGAGTATGGTGATATGTATGGTATGTCTCTGAACTGCATTAACTTCCTTATCTCACCCTTAGACAGATTAAGACCTTTAGGCAGCTTTACTCTATTGAATTTGGGAGGCCTATCGATGATTAAATTTTTTTCTTCTAGTTCTTTAATCTGATTTTCTTCTTCAGATAGCTCTGCGGCTGAAACAGCTAGCTGGGGATCCCAATGAGTTAGTTCCAGAGCAGGGCCTCGTTCAGTTGCAACAACTCTGAAATATTGTGGATACCGATGACAAATTGTCTCGCGAAATTCTAATGGGAGTCCCAAATCAGTCCTCAGGTGGGCAATTTTCTCTAACAATATCCGCTTTTCCAGTGACATCATCAACAGTTTCCTCAGCTTCACCACTAACAAATCTTCCATTTCATTTCTAATCTTCAACTCCTCAAAATAAAGCCTTTCAGCTTCTGGCGTCAATTTAAAATTCAGAGAGTAAACTCCCTCCTCCATAATCTGAAAAACTGCAGGGAATTTCTTCAACAAAGCAATAAATCTCCGCTTTTTCTGAAGACCCAATTCTCTTCTGAATTTACCCAACTCCCGAAGCGACATAATTCGATCAGGTTGATTCACTAGGAGCTTCCTTATCTTGAGAACCAATTTCAGCTTCTTGTCCCTTTGTATGACATTGTCAAAGGGCATTTCTTTCCTTCTCTTCACTGCCGCTCTTATTGGCCCAAACGGGGAATTAGCTTTTCTCAGATTAACCAAATTAACATTTCCCTGAGAAAAATCCAAACTTGTCCCCCAAAATTGTGACCTCTCTACTGAAACCGATAAAGGGGAGTATTGGGGTTTCACACAAAGCATTGGGTTATGATGCAAAGGAAGTTTATTAGATATGAAGAACGGTAAAGAAGTAAACAAAGAAACTTTAGGCGAAGGAAACAATATATTTATATCCATCTAATCTAACTATCTTAATGGAATCCTAAAAGAGATACAGAATAAAATCGAAATTACGCAACGAAATAATCAAGAACGAGAACGACTTGGAGGAAGAGAGAAATCGTAGACTCACCAAGCTCTCTTAGGGCATGTAGTGTTTTGAGGATGCGATTGTTAAGGTGGAAGTGGAAATTGGTTCAGGGTTTATCTGCAAAAGAAAAACCCAAAAACCCTCAATAGATATTCTCCCTCTACTGATAAACACAGTGCCACTGTGATAGTGACGCTAAGGAAATAGAACATTAGAGTGACGTGCATAACGACGTCGTTTAGAGGTGGAGTGTACGGTTAGTGTATAAATTTTAATTATTGAAAAATATAATAAGTCTTAATTTTTTTTTAAAAAATATATATTAAATTTAATTCTTAAGAAATAATTTAATTTATAAAATATAAAATTTTATCTCTAGAAAATATAATATGTCTAACAAAAATTTCTAAAAATAGAATTAAGACAAATTAACTTTTGAGCAACTAAATTTAATATCTAGACAAAATTATAATAAATTATATCTTTAAAAAAATAAATTTGAACAAATCATTTTGTCTATAATAAATATAGACAAAATTACTCTTAAAATCTATGCCCCCATTTTTCTTTATAGTTTTTTTTTGTTTACTATTTATCCCGTCAAAGAACTCAAGTATACTATCAAAGCAACGACGTCGTTTCAAGTGCAGGAACTACCTTAGCTTTTTTTCGGTCAGATGGAACTACCTTAGCTCTCAACGGCTGAAAACAAGTAAAAGATGTAGCTAACGGTGCCTGTGATTCTTACCAACATGGCGAAGAAACGAGACCGCCGATCCACGCCGACTTCAGCTAACCGTAATAGCCGAGCCGAATCGTCCACCCAACGTGACCAACGGATCGGTTCCGATTCGGATCGCAAACTCGTTCCCATCCTCGTCCTCTTCTTCATCGTATCTGTTGCCGTTTCCGTCATTGTTTATCGGTTTAAATACTCTTCTCCTACGCATAGTGGAGAATCGCATTCGTATGGAAATCAACGAGACCTTGTGAATGCCGATATGAATTACCAAGATGTGCTGACTGTAAGTAGCCCCAATGACTGTAATTCTATTATTTGGTCTCTGAGAAATGCGAATTAAAAACAACTTTTTGGGTTGTATTTTACTCGCTTAAATTTTCAGCTACCAAATAGATTATGTAAGAGAAAGTTCAGGTATTATGATACTTAATTGTTGTCATTTTGCAAGGAAATAGGAGAATTCAAAAGTATCAGAAAATACGTCTCGGAGGCATTATGATTATCCTGTGCTTGGCTACATCACTCCATGGTACGTTTTTGTAGCTTTTTGTTGTACATTTGCAGAAAAGCTTGGTAATTTTGAAATAGAACATTGTTACCTGACATGCAATACTTGCTACTTAATGAGGAAAAATTGTTAAAATAATATTATGTTGAATTCTTTGTTTTTTTTTTTTTGTCATGGAACATAGTTTCTTTCCTCTAAAGCAGCGGGAACTGAAAATGAACATTGATATATTAGAGTTTGGTTTATGGAAGTATGATCATAAGGAAGAAGGAACACTACTCTGTAGTCCGTACGTAATAATAATCATAAGAACTTTTTTTTTTCTGTGTAATATATGTATCCTTTGGCAATTTTTGTTTGGGTGAAGGTCAAGCTCTTGTGTTAGTTAGAGATAATAGAATCAATAATGGGCCTACTTTCACTTGGCATCTTAAGCTTTTAAGTTGAAGTGGTCATCAACATGTTGTAATGACTCCTTCATATACCCAAGAAAAAATTGTCCTATCTTGGTTTTTAAAATCTAATTATTATATCTACTGTAGTCAGATATATTCCTCTATGAATTATTATTCCCCCATTAAAGGCATCTTCATATTAAGAATTTATATATTTTATTATTTTTCCGTGTGTTCAATATTGCAGGAATTCTAGGGGTTATGAATTGGCAAAAAGGTTCAACTCTAAGTTCACACATTTATCGCCTGTCTGGTATGATTTGAAGAGGTATGCTCTTAAGCCCAAATTGAGTTACTGAAGAATAGGAGGGATAGGGAAGTTTCATGTGCTGGAGAATTCTTGGGTAAATGGAATTTTACAGGTCGGGATTTGAACAGATATTACAATCGGATCATGAGATCATCAAAATTTTATGCACCAATATCTATGTTAGTGATTTCTGAACTAAATAGAAATTTTAGTGAATAATTGATAAAAGCCTAGGAGTTAATGAGAAAGTTGTTATTTACTTGTTATTGTTGTCATTATCTTGCTCTATGTATGCTTCATCAATTCTCTTTGCCAGCCAACAGACTAGCTTAGTTTTGGAGGGGAGACATAATGCTGACAGAGGATGGATCTCAGAGCTTAGAAAGTCAGGAGATGCTTTGGTATGTGGAAGGAATTCTCAGTAGTTCAGCTTTATTTTCTCTCACCAATGACCAAATTAACTGCCTCCTTTAGCCACCCTAATAATTTGCACATAGCTGATTTTTTCCCCCTTAAAGCTATATATTTGATGATATTCTTGATTGTGAATTTGTGAACAATAAAGTATAATCAAATTGGTAATTATGAAAGGGCTTCCTGGATGGAGTGGCAGTGATGTGGTGTAGTTGCTTTGGATCTGGATTGCTGTACCCAATCTCTGCTCCATTCAAACACTAAGCCATTCTTAATCCTGTAAAGGGCGGTCCGGATAGAATATGATGACTTAAACAACTATAAGTAATCATTTGTAAATTTTACCTCTAATAGTATTTTCTAAGTATTGCAATCTTTTTATTGCCAATACACATAATACAGGTCATTTAGAAAGCCTTGCTATATTCTGACCTTTTAAGGCTTCATTTTTTATCTCTCCAGTGGCTATCCTTATTTAGATAAGGTCAATTTCTGGGACCTATCATTTGTTTACCCGCCTTAGAATTCTTTGTACCTGACTTTACTGATAAGTTCCTTTTATTTTCTTTCTTTCTTTCATGTAGATTTTGCCTAGAGTTGTCCTGGAAGCATCACCAGTAGAGCTGTTGACAAAGAAGAAGCAAAGGAACAAAGCTATTAACCTTATAGTAACAGAGTGCAAGTAAGGCTCCTATTATTTTTCAGGATATATCTTTTAGGCAATGTCTTCGTGGGAACAGTTTCATTATCTGTATGCTGGGAAAAAGAAGTGATCCAATAAAAAAATCTGAAAACGAAAGTTGTTATTATTTAATTTACATGGTTATTCATGTATAAAAGCTTCCTTACCTTGTCATTCTACAATCAAAATCTATGCAAAGTGCTTTTTCTTGTTACATTCTGAGTTATGATTTGCGTTCCATGTGGGCTCTCTTTATATGTAGGGAAATGGAATATGATGGGATTGTCTTAGAATCTTGGTCAAGGTGGGTAGCTTATGGTGTCTTGCATCAACCAAGTATGCGGAATTTGGTGAGTATTTGTTCCTTTTCATCTTTTCTGAATACTTTTTATGGGAAAATTTATTATACAGAACTATAGTTTCCAATATTGAATTTAATATTGTCCACGGAATCAGCTGCTAATTGAGGTCTGAATGGATCCCTTTCGACGTGTACAAAGTAATCAGGCTATTTTTCTAATTGCTATTTTTTCACCTTCATAACTCCACCTAGGGAAAAGGCTTTGTTTTTTGTTTTGCTATTTCTTCACCTTCATGCCTGAGACAATTTTGTAATGTGATTTTTCTCTCAGCATATATACATGGGCAAACTGAACGTTATAAACTCAACAGTCAAGTTTGCTACGGGACAAAACTCTTCATTTTACTAATTAAGTACTTGACACGATGTTTTAATTCTTTGCAAGTAAAGGCACTGCAGTTTATAAAACAGCTCGGAGATGCACTGCATTCTGCATCTGAGAGAAATGGCAAGCAGCAGTTGCAGTTGATCTATGTCATAGGTCCACCACATTCAGAGAAGCCCCAAGAGCATGACTTTGGTCCAAAAGATCTTGAGAGCTTAAGTGAAGCTGTGGATGGATTTTCATTAATGACATATGACTTCTCTAGCCCTCATAACCCAGGTCCTAATGCACCTTTGAAGTGGATTCAAGTTTCTTTAAGTATGCTTCTTGGTTCCTCTAGCAATAGAGCCAAGAGCCTTGCCCGCAAGATACTCCTTGGCATCAATTTCTATGGAAATGATTTCTCACTTTCCAGAGGTATTTCTTGCCTTCCTTTCTTTGATTTGTATGTCGTAGATGTCTTAGCATGATTTATAGTATGAGTATGACATTTTTTTTGTTTTGTTTTACATATTATTAACATTTTGAAGTTCAGGTTTAGGTGGAGGAGCTATTCTTGGAAGGGATTACCTCGCACTGTTGGAAAAGCACAGGCCTGGGTTACAATGGGATGAGAATAGTGGCGAGCATTTCTTCGTTTACGTCGATGATGACGGCATAAGGCATGCTGTGTTCTATCCATCTTTAAAGTCAATTTCTTTGCGCCTAGAGGAAGCCCATTCATGGGGATGTGGCATTTCAATCTGGGAAATTGGCCAAGGTTTGGATTACTTTTTTGATCTTTTGTGAAAGCCAGTGAACAAGTTTCTTAGGCTTGAGCTTCTGTTAGTAGCTTTTTTATATGCCCAAGACTCCGAGTGACTGCTTTTGTAACTTATTTGCCCTTTAAAGATTTGATCTTGTCTTCACTCATGAAAGTTTTTGGTTGATAGTTCTCACATGGATATTGACAATCTCATGTAATCTAAATAGATATTATAAGCACTCTTTACTCTTTAGTTTAATAAAGCATTATTTATGATAGATTCTTATTTCCTTATTAATATTAATAAATAACATTAAATAAATAAAAATATATATTAAAAATTTAGTACTTTTATCTCAATTGTCGTAACTTCTTCAATATCTTTCTATCTGTTGTTGACTTGTTGATATTCATGTCTGTTATTAAAATCAATTTATAAAACTAATAAAGGTAAAAAAGAAATTAAATAAATAGTTAAATCAAATGTCGCTTAACAATTAAATTTTTGTCTTTCCCTATGTGCCAATTATAAGTTAAGAACATTCTTAATAATATGGCGAGAACATATTCATATTCAGTAGTACAGTAATATTGAACTTTAATATATCTTTTCAATCAGTTGATCTTTAATTCATTTAAGATATTCATCCAATTAATTGGTTTTTAATTCATTTAAGGTGGATCTTTATTCTTTATTAATATGAGTTTATATTAATACTAACAAATGACACTATATAATTAAAGAGAGGTACTAAAGTTTAATACTACTATAGAACTGAATTTTTATTCTAATATGATTTTCTGCTTTTTAAACTACCCAATAAAAATGCCCTTTAATTTTGGCTTTGATGAGAAAAAGCGTAGATCAAGTTCAACACTAAGGTGACGTTTGATATTCGGTGAGTGTTTTAGTGAGAAGTAGAAGTAAATGATAAAAAGTATGTTTGGTATGCAGATAAATAGAAGTGAAATGTAAAAGTAATATTGTTTGGTATGGTAGGAAGAAGATAGGAAAATAAAAAATAAAAGTATGAAATACCTTTTTTGTCCTTACTTTTTTAAAGGCTACAAATTTTTTAAGGGCATTTTGGTCTTTAAACCAAACCTCACCTCACCTTCCCTATACTTCCCTCCACATCATGAGGGAAACAAAGTTCTCTCTACAAAAGGAACCTTCACTTGATCTTTTTTGTACTGGAAACATACTAAACATACAACAAATTCACCTCATTTATACAAGGAAGTTATACGAACGTGGCCTAAGAGCTCGAATTGTAGTTTAGACTTTAGATAATAAATTCATGGACCAAAAATGATCCTAGTACTGTCTCATTTTTTTATACTATTTATCTCACCAAAAAAGTGGAACAAAGTTTTATAATTGCAAGATTTTGCTAATAAGTGTCTAATTCTAATTCATCTACATGTCATGTGTCTTGCATATGGATTATCCGTATATGATTAGAAACCTGACAGTGGAATTTAATTATCAATCTTTGACCATATAGCATAAATTAAATGATAGTTAACTCTAAGGGTATGTTTGGATTGGGGATTAAGGAGGAGAAGGGGAGACTATTAAAATATCTTCTCCTTGTTTGGGAAGATGAAAATTGGAGGGGAAGACAATAGAAGATCTATCCTTAACCCTCCATTATCCTTTCCCTTCACAAATTCAAGATACTCTAAATTGGAGTATTTTGGATGAGGTATCAACACCCAAACAAGGGGAGGACATATGGAAGCTTAACTTTCCCTTCTCCTCTAATCTCTCCCCTTCCCTTCCCCTCTTAATTCCCAAACAAACCCTAAATTATAATCTAGAGATTATTTAATGTAAATATAAGGATCCAATTATAAAATTTAAAATTACAAGGACCTAATAAAAATTGAAATAAAATATAGGGACCAATAAATTAATTTATTAATTGCAATGCATTGGGGGCATAAAATAATAAGCCGAGTAACGCAGTCGTGAGTTGTGGCCAGACTCGAATTCAACTTAAAAATGAAATAGGCGCGCAAGAAATTGAAGTGAAGGGGGCAAAAACGAAAGATGAAATTTCCAATTATTTCCAAATTATTATTCCTCAACAAAATCTGAAGCAGAGCGTCACGACACACGCTCTCTCGCTGGGTGCTCTGCTCATTCCAATGGGTAGAGTTAAGCACACGCCACTTCCTCGCAAACGAGGTAACCTCTCATTTCTCCCTTTTGGCATTCTTTCTTGGATTCTTTTCCTTTCTGCTTCCAAACCCTAATTCTGTTTTCCTGCGAATTCGCAGGTAGGAGAGCCGCACCAGAACCTCAATCGGTAAGCTCTTCTTTGTCCTTGTCTTCGGGATTGTTGTTGCTTGTGTTTGAACCGTCTTATTGTGCGGTTAATGTAGGCTAGGCTGAAGCATCTAGTGCTTAGTTAACACTTATTGGGGGAAATTGTCAGTTTCTGGAGCTTTATCTTGCTACCTGCAATGTATCAGTCATCTGAAGAATGTGATTCTATATTTATTGCTTTTCTCATACTGCGAATGTTAACTCAACTCACCAGAAAGTACCTTAATTAAGTTTCCCCAGAAGTTCTCGGTAACCCGTATTTATAGTAATTGCTTTTGTTATTATGATGATTTTCTTCTTCATTTTGTTATTGGTAGTTCATTTACTTAGTGTCTGAGGAAAATGTCTTTAAAGTCCAACCTAAAGCTTCAAATTGTGATAGAGTTGAAAAGAGAACTATGCATGTTGTAGAATATGGCATTGAGCTTGATCCTAAATGTGTAAAACTAATAAAATAATATAGCAGCCAGAGCCACTGAGAAACATGAAGTAAATTAGCGTTTGTAAGCAGGATTATTTAGGATTTCTCATTTCTCTTAATTTTTTTTTGGTTATTCATAAATTTATATTGGAATTTTAGTTTTGGAGGATTAATGATCTTCGTACCTTAATTTGTTGGAACAAATCTATTTCATTCTATTTTATTTTTTTTTTGTATTGAATATTCTGAAGCCTGCAACTACAAGCGCAAGGAGGAGTGGCAATGTGGAACCGCAGAGTATGTGATAATACTTTCATGACATCATCTTCTTTATAAGTTAGTTTTGTTGTAGAGTTAGATCATAATTGTGCTAATTCGTGATTTTTGAACTATTTGTCTTTTGTAAAACAAATTTATAGCATCAGAAAGTCAGAGGCTGAAGAAAAAATGGCGCTATAAGCCAGGAACAGTGGCTCTTCGCGAGATTCGTCACTATCAGAGGACCGTCAAACTTGTTGTCCCATCTGCCCCTTTTATAAGATGTGTAAGTTATTGGCTTCATTTGTGATGCAAATGCGGGGCATGGTTGAATGTCAGAACCAAATATATGACTACTGCTGCATATCTTCAAGCCTCAATGCATGGAAAGAAAAACAAAGCTAATATACACTCTCCAAAACTATTTATAAACTATAGATCAATGGAACTTTGTAGCATATAACTAGAAGATTAAACAGCTTGTTCTAGTATTAGTGTGATTATTTTGGATAGTGTTTATTTTTAGATTTAAGCCTATTATTGTCAATGTATTTTTTATCCCGTCAAAGAAAAAAATTTTACTATCCTCATAAATTTGTAGGCATAGTAAAATAAACTTATTTTGGAGTGTCACTGTGTGTCCTTCTGAATTTTAAGTTTGTTAAGTCATCTGAAGACAAGCATAGTAGTTGGTACTTGGTTGCTTTTTAGTTTGTTTTTCTTTTTTCATAGAACATCTTTGTAATTTTCATTAAAAATCTTTTTTATTTTGATTCTTTTTCCAAAGAATATGCTCTCGTCGTAAGTTTTCCATTAGCTTAGCTTTTGTTGGCATGGCTTTAGATTATGGGTTCATATGTATGGAATCTAGTGGGAAGTTGTCTTCATTGTTGAAATGTTTTTAATCTTGGTGTAGGTGAAACAGATTACAAATCAATTATCTTCAGAGGTCAGTCGCTGGACAGCTGAAGCCTTACTAGCACTTCAAGAAGTATGTATCAATTTCCATGCCAATTTCAGTAATTTTTGCTTGTTTGTGTGCCTTTGTTTGATCTAAATTATCATGTGAATGCTATTTTTTTTTCCGATTGATGTCACTGCATCTTAACTTCTTCTAGACATTGTTTTGGTTATGGCTGAAATAGTAGATTTTTCTTATGCTCCTACATATTTAAAATTTTGAATTTTGTGCCTTGGCTAATTTGTTTCTGTATTTGGTTTAGGTTAAATATCAAATAACCTCTAGTTGTTAAATTTACAAAGAAAGTACTCCATAGATTATTGGAAGTTGGACCTTTTTACTCTATGTTTAAGCATAACACAATAAGCTCTAGTTTTCTGTTCTCTTAATGAAATATTGTTTTTAAAGAAAAGTTTCCTTATTTCTCAACGGTGTTGATCAGAGTATAAGTGTTAAAGACTTGAATATTTCTTTATTTTTCATAATGAGTTCACATGAAAGTACCCCTAGTTCTACTAATAATTTTTTTGAATGGTAATCTACTTTGTATGGTGCCACAAATGCAATTCACGCTTCTCAATATAGTGACTAAAGCTTCTATAATATTATTCTTCTACACATGTAGCTAATTTGAATATGGCTTGACTACCTGATTTTTGAATTGATCATGTACTCTGTTAACATGTTCCAGTTGCTGGATTTCAGTTTCACTATTGCAACTTACAGTTATATCCTTGGACACCATAACCACATAACTACTATTCTGATGATTTTTCTGCATACCTTGTAGTAACTACTAATTTCAAGTCAGCAGCATCATTATTTTTTTTATGATTTGCATAAAAATGCTTTTGGCTGCTTTAAGAAGGATTCCTGAGTGTTATCAGGGTCTCTAACTGTTTAACGTCATCTTTCATTTATAATATTATCATTCTGAGTTATGATTTATTTATTAATCTTGCAGGCAGCTGAAGATTATCTGGTTCATCTGTTTGAAGATGGGATGCTGTGTGCTATTCATGCAAAGCGTGTTACTCTAAGTAAGTATTAACAATTGTTTTGATCCATATCTCTGAATTTCCTTTCAACAATCATCATGAGTCTATTCATTCATATATCTCTTCTTTTTAATCTTTGGTTGCTTTTACTGTTTCTGAATGTTTGTTTTTGTTGCTATATTGGTTACATTAAAAAGCAATATTCTACTCCATATGAATTATGATTGTGTTGGCCCTGGGGGAAGAAGCAACGCTTATATGGGCCCTGAACAAAGTTGGGGTTGTAAACTGGGAGGGCACGTGTATTCATTTTAGGGCGGGGGAGCTGACAGTGTCATTGATGACCTGCATTGTAAAATATTCATATACATAGCACTCCAGCTGAGAAATATTAAAGGAAAATAATTAACTTTAAGGTCAATTAGATGATAATAAGTTAATAATTGCCTCCATGTAATATTCTGGGTGCATTTTACTTAGTCAGTTGATGATCACTGACGACTAAGGTGTATTCATTTTACGTTTGCTTCCTTGTGAATCTCTTAATATCTTAATATATATATATATATATATATATATAATATTATATATAGTTGCTTGGGTAAAAGAAGATAATAGTATACATTTTTCATTCTGGTTTCCATATCACTCTAGGAGGAGTGCACCCTTAGATTAGATTGTCAAGAGAATTTTTCCCTTATGAAGTGTAAGAATACTCTTCACTATAATAACCAAAAGAACAAATTCATTGGTAAAGAAGCAAGAGTAAGATATCTTCTCTTATCTTATGTATACATTTGTTTCTTGTTTAGTAATCTGTTTAATATGTCTGTTGCTTCTTTTTTTTTTTTGTCTCAGTGAAAAAGGATTTTGAGTTGGCTCGTAGGCTTGGAGGAATAGGAAGGCTTTGGTGAGAGCAAAATCCGCAGGATCAACGCTTTGCTTAAATTGTGTAGTGTGATTGTAAACCTAACATTTAACTTTGCAATTATTATTTGACAGAAAATACAGCTTTTCTATTTTGAAGATTAAGAATTAGGAAATAGGCTGACTCAGTACCATTAGAATTAGTACATTATCCACTTTTTTAGTCTGTTTGAAACATAATGTATCATCAAATACTAACTTTGTAAGTCAAAACTCTGTTAAATTTGTAGTCCAATGAACAATCCTTACAACGGATTTTGTTTTCTTAAAAATGAAATGTTGTCAAGTAGATAGTTGACGGAAAGGGATATAAAATTATTAATGTCTTTTCTCAAATACGATTTTAAGATATAAAATCTATATTTTTTATAACTAGTTTGTCTTGCAATAATATAATTGAAGATATTTTGATCAAAACGGTCCTCTTGCCACCACGTCATTGTCATCATCATCACTTTAGACATTAAACTTATTTTACTTTGTAACTCTTAAATTTTATTCTTTTACATACTAAACATTACGTCATATTAAACTAAACCTAAATATGGTTTGTTGTCGTGATGCTATCAAAATGTAGGCCACATTAGAAGATAATGACCATAATTAAACCACTAAACCAGGTTAATTTATATATTGTGTTAAAAGATATAATTAATTCAGTTAGAATGTTTTATTTTGTTCAATACATACTTAATACTCTTGCTCCACATCGATGGAGGATTTGCGTAAAAAATATGATTTAAGTAGAAAATAAATGGGAATTGTCTTCGTTGAAAACTTGACGAAATATAATCTCAGTACCAAATTACGGAAGCATAGACCATTCATTAGAAAATTTTTGAATCACGAGTACTAAGTAAAATTGGGACAAAATGTAGTAGGGTATTAAAATGTACTTTACCTTAATAAAAAAATTAAACTTATATGCTGTTAATTATATTTTTGTTATTAAGTTGTTTAATCAAGATAAAATAAGTGGTTTCTTAAAAGAACCATTTATACAGAGAGACGGATTGTATAAATTATACACATATGGAAGAACTTTACGATAATAATATAAAATATTAATTTAAAGTTCATTTCATTTTTTTTCTTGAAAGTTAATTTCAATTCATGTATTGAATTATATTTAGGAATTAATGAAATGTTTATTTGTTAAAATGAACTCTGAAATTAGAAATTATTTTATTAATTTTTTAAAATTAAGGAAAGAAAATAACACCAATTGAACTTAGGAGGCTTATCAAAAACTTTTAAGTTAAAATCAATTAGCCACAATATCTTTTTTCCTGAAAATTATGAGATTTTTTTTTAAAAAAAAGGAAAGTACAAGTTTCATAAATATATTTGGAAACCTACTGGATGGTTGTACAAGTTCATATTTCAGACATTAAATTGTTAGTTGACACGTGAACATAATACAACCTGCCAAAATAGATGCATTTTAATTATAAGTTTCATATTTCTTTAGAAACATGAAGGAATTGAATGGCATATAATAAAATCTGAATCTTGCTAATTACTTTTTGAAAAATATGGCATGTTGGAGTATCAATAAATAAATTAATCACACAAATAAAGGTGAATAAAAAAAACTTATGATTTGCATGTGGAAAGTAAAATTCTACTACACCTCTTTTTTTTTCTTTCATTTTAGTTTTTTTTTTTACTTTAGCTTTATTTTCTTTCATTGTCCTTTCTTGTTCTATTCCTACCAAACTTTCCCCTACTTCAACTAGCAAGCTAGTCGAAATTGTCGGTGGGCCAGAATTAATAAAAACATAATTAATGTATATTTTGACCAAAAAAAATTCGAAAACCTTAATTAATTATTTGATGCTGGAATTTTTTAAAAAATCTAAAAAAAGTACTTAAAATTTCACTTTAATTTTATCAAATTAATATTACCACCAAATCACTGATATTATCAATTTAATCAAAATATAATTCGTTCAATCAACTATTTAATTCATTCCCTTTTTCTTTAACCTGCAAGAAAATGAAAAAACTTTTACAATATCAATGTCCATTCAAAATGAGATTTTTTTTTGTATTAAAAGAATAAAATGACGAGTCTAACATAAATGACTACATATAATTACTTATCATATGATTCATTCAAATATTATTTCTTATTTTCAAACGAAACAAAAATTGAAAACACTACAGAAACTCTAATTCCGCTACTTTAATAGAATTTTGTTTTAAGAATTATATTTTTAGTGTAAATAAAGCTTTTAAAAAAACGAAAATTTTTAGATTTTAGGACAAGTATAATAAAAGTAATAAATTTAAAATATATCTTTTTATTTGTTAAGTTATTTATTAACATTGAAAAAAAAATCATTTTAAATAAATTAGAGAATAATTTTTTATTAATATTACTAATAAATAAATAAAGTACTAAAATTTTAATGCTAACCTGAATCTTGTCTTATTATTTTATCACATTTTAAAGTACTCTGTAATCCTTACTCACACTCTGATTCTTTTGGGGGGAAAAACAACAAAAATAAATTAGTCTCGTCATTTTCACTGTCTTTTCATGTTTCCATTGCAAGATATATTTTTATTATTTATTAAAGGTGTGTTAGTTAGCAATAAAAATATATATATATATATATATATATATATATATAAATTCTACATGTTATCTATTTTTTAATTTTATATTAAAAAGTGTGTATAATTAAAAAAATATATAAAATGTTTATTATACTTTTGATTTAATATAATCATAACATTTTTTTTATTATTTTAATATAAAGAATAAAGTGATAATTTTTATACATTTTTATTCTATTTTTATTCTCAATTTTTACTAACAAACACAATAAATTTATTCTCTTTTTTTTCGTTTCTATTTCTATTTCTGCGTTAAGAACTTACCCTAATTATTATTTCTTTGGCTTCATGAAGAATATAATCCCCATCTCAATTTAAAATTATGTTGAAACTTGGTCCCATTACCAATCAGGCACAACAACATCATGGGTGGTTATTATAAATTAACAAAATTCATTAATTAGCGCTATCTCCTTAGCATCTACTATAATAAAGAGAATACAACAAAAAAAAAAACAGTTGTGAAATATTTATATATAATTTTAAAAGTTTATAATAAACTTGACTTATTTTTTTCCCCTTTCTTGAATTGATTGAGAGGGATAAAAGCTAAGTGGTATCGAATTATTGAAGTTCGGTATATTTTTTTAATCATATAAAGTTTTTTTTTTTGAGCTGATGTAAAGCTATTTATTAATATTAATAAAAATTGATATTAATAAGGACTTACCTTGTATGGTTTAAGAACCAATTGATTGGAGGGATGTACTAAAGTTCAGTATTACCGTATCACTGAACATCTCCTCGATTGAGAGATAATTTATTTTTTAAAAGTTGATGAAAAGTCAACAAACGCAATTTTATAAACTTTCTCATTAGTTGAAGTGAATCCTTAAATAATATTCTTCTGATCAATAAAATTCTAATTTTTAAATAAATTGGTCTCCACTCTTCTCCAAGATGGTAAACTCCCACCACTTAATTAAATAAAATACCAAGTAGATAATCATCAAACCCCACACTCATTTATTGATTCGTGACCTCTTTCACGACCAGATATTTAGTAATACAATAGTACTCTACTTTAATACATTTTTTTTAATTAGTTAGTTTTTAAATTATTCAAGATAAATTTTTATTAATAATATAAATTTATATTAATATTAACAAATAATTCTACATAATTAAAAAGATATACTGACCTTCAATAATAAAATAATACTAAACTTTTGTACCTCTTTCACTAGCTAACAATTTGCATACATGATTTTGTATGAATTTGCTCTTTTCGGTACAAAATTCATCATTATTAATTAAGCATTTTATATATATCCCATTTGTTGCTCATTTTAGAAACACTTCATAGTTAATGCTGCTAAAATTAGGTTTATTTGAAGAGTAATTAAATGGCACTTATTTATTTTAGGTTAGAATCATTGGGATAAAAGTTCAATGGTACCGTACTACTGAACTTCAGTGCATCCCTCCAATCATGTAGTGTCATTTGTTAATATTAATAAAAACTCACATTTATTAGGGCCCACCTTGAATGGTTTAGGGACCAACTGATTGGAGGGATATACTGAAGTTCAGTACTACCGTACCACTGAACATCTACTCGAATCATTGATACCTAAGATTAAGTCATTAAATTTTGGATTAATTTGATGGGAACAAATTAAGATAAAATGAACACAACCTCTTTAAATAGTTCATGAGTTGGGGTTATTATTGTCATTTTAGTTATTGCATGTCGCTTTCATGAAGATTGATCGTAACTACAAGTCAACGAAGGTTTAAATTTGTTCGGTTGGTTTGAGTTTGACGACTTTCTGTTCTTTCACACTTCTCTTTCGTTCCTCTGCCATCCATTCATATATATATATATATAACCATCAGATTTTAATTTGAAATATGTTATTATAATTTTAAAAGGATAAAAATTCTCTTTTGTGCTTTTCAACTTTCTAGTATTTTCTTTTTCATTCTATATGTTTTTAAAGAACACAAATAAAAATATGCTTTGTGTGCAATGTTATTTATAACCTATATTTTCACCAAAAAATAAAAATAAAAATAAAAATATGCTATTATTTCTGCCAAAACTTGTAGTACTGGTTTTTGGCTGATTGTTGTTACTTTCGTATACATAAAAAATGAGACAAAATTATGGTTTTAAGAAATTTATAGCGTTTGTACAATATATCATCTGTATTTAATTTCTGTCCTGTACCTCAAGCAAAGAATAAAACCCCATTTGGGTGGTTCCATATATCCACAAAACTCTTACCTATCATATTAGCTTCTCAAATTCTCTTCTCACTTCACTTATATTGCTACCAAAAAGAAAAACCATGGACAAACGCCCAAAGAGGGAAAAGACCACTAGTGCCTCTTACTCTCAAGGTCAAGTTCTGTATATATATATATATGATATATCCATCTCTTTGTATGATCATTGATTCATTGTACCAAATTGTTTTCTGGGTTGTTTCTGTTTTGGTTAAACATTGCTTTCACTTCTGTTGTTTCTGTTTTGCGCATGAACTGTTTGATTAAAGTTCTCAGAGAATACAGAGCTGGTCGTCCTGTTGTTTCTGTCTATATATGTCATAAGATATAAGTAGTAAAATTAGAGTTTGCTTTTTGAGATTTGAGTGTGATAACTGAAGAAATGGTGCTCTTTGACGTGCAGAGGTGAGCAGTATTGAGTGGGAGATCATAAACATATCAGAGGAGGAAGAAGATCTGATTCACAGAATGTACAAACTTGTTGGAGATAGGTAAAAAGCTTCTTCACTCCCACTCTAAAATGGAAACTTTCCACCTTGCCTAATGGCTTATATATATATATATGTATCTTCTTAGAGTTAGAGAGCTGTTTTCCTTTCATTTTTCCTCATCATCATCTTACCTCATTTTGAGCAGCATTGATAGAATTTAAGTGATGATGAAGAAAATTATCTCAAGAAAACTATCTTATCCATCATTTTCTAGATTTATTTATATATTCAATGTGACAAGTTTGAGGAGCCTTCAAACTTTGGCTCATTGCACAAAAGTTCTACCAGGTAGGATCTGAGGAGGATCATTTGATATATACAGTCTTATTCTTATAAGTAGTGAGGCTGTTATTAAGATTTGAACATGTCATCTCTATGTCACATGTCACTAACTTTACCTAAAATACTTAAAAATCATCTATTCAATAAACATCATTATATTAAAGTTACACAGGCAAGGAAATGAAATAGAATCTTTTAGATGAGGTTAACTACTTATCTAATGACGTTTTGTTTATGATAATTCTGTATCACTTTGATTTAGATTTAGTCACTTTTTCCCTTATATATATGTAGTGGCTATATAAATTAAATGTATTGTACTCTGAAGTCTGAGCTGAAAGTCTACTTCTAAAGAAAATTGAGTATTACCATCAATATATGGATGAAAAGGTTGAAACTGTTGATGATGTGGCATTTTTAACACTCAGATGTTGACTAGGATGCCATGACATCATCCAGTCAACTTTTATAAAAATTTGTTATCAACGATGTCAACTTTTCCATCTAATAAATTAATCGAGAGACCAAATTGATTGAACGTACATCTTTTAAAAATCAAATTTAAAAGTTGTATCTTTCAAGACCAACTTATTAATTCACCCTATGAAATATAATCTTGAGGAGAGGGTACCAATTTTGGCCCAGTCCTTCATTCAAAAGATAGAAATATTTGGCTTCAAGTATCATATATATAAATGTGGGACAATTCCTCAAATAAAAAATTCGTAATTCCTACATAAGTGTGGTCCTGCAATTATTGTGTTTGTTTTAATATATCCAGATTCCAGGTCTAATGATAGAAAGCTAGCCTTACTGAACATACAAACAAAATCTGCAGTAACTATACCTGCATACATGCTGTATAATTAATTCATTCAATAAAGACAACGAAGAGCTATGAAGGTGAGGCACTATATATTAAAGGCTGATAAAGAAAGATCAGAGAACTAGACCTATATATATACCAGAGGCTTCGCATGCACCAAGGTGCATGTAAAATTTTTTTTTTAATTTAGTATAAAAATGTTTTTATTATTAATAAATAATTCAATAACTACTTAATTATATCTCTTTCTCTTTCATAACTCTTTCAATCATGTTTTATTCTATATTTTTAATTATAAAATATAACTATTTTGTAACACCAATGACCAGATATAGTATTTTAATTAATTTGTTAATTATGCGTCTAATATGGATTTATATGAATGATTATGATGATCAGATGGGGTCTGATAGCAGGTCGAATTCCAGGACGAAAAGCTGAAGAGATAGAGAGGTTTTGGATAATGAGATATGGACAAGTATTTGCTAACAAATGAGAAAGCCTTAATTAATTAGTGCATCTTAATTATTCCTATTTTTTGCTTTTTATCGCTACCTTTCTGGACTTTATTATATATATTAATAGACTTATTTTGTGTTCTGACCTTAATATATAAGTTCAGCTACCTTCTTTTAATCTTTTCTTAAATATTTTTGGATATTTTACTTTTAAAAGAACTAAATTTAAGTAAAATTCTGTATATCTTGTTAGAAAAAAAACTTAACCTAAATTTTTTGTCTCTAAAGAATGACACGATATGAAAATTTGCATAAACCTCCTAAAATAGAGGGGGGAAAAGAACAAGAAATAAACTTGTTATTTTTTCTCAAAAATGACGATTCTAAATAATCACTTTATTAATTGAAATTTGGAAATTTGGTTGAGTGAAAATGACTCGTTAATTATTATTAATACTAATAATTCAATCTCTAATTTTAGGTATAGATTAATTTTAATTAAATACTTATGCGAAGCAAGACAAATTAACAAATGGATTAGTTACCATGCTTGTTGGTGAATATCCTAAAAATTTTGACAAAAAAAAAATCACTTTATTAATTGAGAAGCTTCTAAAATTATTCAATAAAAAATAAGCCAATATTAAAAACCATTAACATATTCGTAATATAATTTTAAAAGACATTTAACCAATTAAAATACAATAATTATAACAATAATATATTTACCAAATATATTTTTAATCAACATTAGAAACTTTAAAATCGATTTAAACTGATTTATCCAAATTAAGCAAAAATCAACACTTCTTAATAGCAAATATTGGAATTGATTTTTTATAAAGTGTTAAAGGTGATCTGGTATTTAGTACTATTAAATTTGAGTATATCTCTTCGATTAATTTATTAGTTCTTATTATTAATAAAAAATTTTATTAATATTAATAAAAAATACTATATAATTAAAAAAATACCTAAATTTAATAATGTTATAGCACTGAATTTTTATCCATCAGTGACCAGACAAATATATTGTTCAAGTTCATTAATTTTCGTACGAGTTATCAAAGCTAGTAGCCAGGTATGATCTGACAAACAAAATTTGGGAAAAAAATATTAAATTAAATAAAATTTTGTCAATCCAACCGTCAGTCTCCTCAACAAAGTAAGGTTGGAAAGTGCATCTTTTAAACCCCCAAAGTCCAAACTAATCAAATTTTATAAAATCCCCTTCTAAAGTATTTAAACCACACAAATACAATGAATACTTTAATTTATACAAAAAAATTCATACTAATTAATATATTAATGGTTTGTTTTAACAAAAGATAGGGAATTAAAGTTTTGAATCTTGCTAAAAGATATAAGTAACAATGTTTTGAATAAAATTATTTTTAATAAGATAATATTTATAAAATACAAAAAAAATTTATGCGATATATATAAACAATTTTATAGATCAATATTATAATAGTTCTAGAGTCTTTAATGATTGCTTTTAAAAACTATATATAATATAATATAATATAAAATAGAATATATGAAGTGCAAATGGAAAGTAAAAATAAAAATAATAAGAAGTTTTTTTTATGAACCAAAATAATTAGGTAATTAACTTTACATTATTTATTATATTATATTGTTACCATTTTATATATTATATTTTAAAAATTAAACAAAAAATAAGATGTGCTTTTTGAACATAGAAAACCTCTAGTGTAAGTATAAATAAAAGGATATTTTGGTTCTAATATAAATAATAGATAATAATTTAGTCTAAACTATTAATTAACCAGGGTAGGTGTCAAGTGTTAAAGAGTTAGTGTTGATCAGCATAATCATTGCACTAATTTACATTTATTAGGTTCTTGCTAAGTATAATCATCTCAAAAGTTTTAATTGCGAATCATATCTAGATTATGTTGTCGGCTTGTTGCTCACTTGCTTTCATGCACTTCCTCGAAGAGAATGGATTTATTACTTGATTCTTCAATGTATATATTAATATATTAAGTTATCTTTTTTTATTAATTTTTTTCACTTTTTTTAATTTAAATCTGAAGAATTATAAATTTTATTAAAGAATAAGATATATAAACACAAAGAAATTAAAAATCTCACACAAATCGGAACCTATCATGAATGGTTTAAAGACTACCTTTATTATGGACTAAAAAATTACTAGTACATTCAAAATAAATATCGATTTATGTGGAGTTTTATCTTTTTTTTTTGTATCTATATATTTCATACTCTTGATATTCTTTAGTTAAATTTATAATTTCTCAAATTTAAATAAAAAAAGTGAAGAAAACGATAAAAAAAAAAGACGGCCTAACATATTAATACACAGAAGAGTCAAGCACGATATTTGTTCTCACTTCGAAGTTGGGTTAGAATGGGTGTGTTAATTATAACTAGCCAATCCATGTTGAGTAATTAGGAAATTCTTGGAGAGACACCTAGGGGTGTTTGGTATGGTGATATTTAATTTTGAAGGTATCATCTAAGATAATATGTTATTTTGAATGATATTGTTGGATAGTCCTGTTTGTTATGGTGTCATTACATAACACCAAAAAATGTGTCATCTTTTGAGTGGAAGATCTTTCTTTTACTTTACTAATTTTATCCCTATTATATTTTATATTTTATACACCATATTTTTTCAAACTTATTTAAATTATTTTGTTGGTATTTAAATAATTGTTATTTTTAGTTATATTAAACTATATGATTATTTAAAATATTTGATTGTTGATTTTTTTTTAATTTAAAATTATTATGAAATTTTAAAAATAATCATAGAAAATATGGTAGTTAATTTACTTAAATTTATAAGAGTAAATTTGAAAAGTACAAAAATAAATGACATGGTGGTATCTTAGATGACACCATTTTATACCAAACATTAACATCTTATATCATTGTGACGTGAAAACACTATACCAAATAAGAGTATTAAAGATTACATGGTATCTGAGATGACACCATTTTATACTATAATATACAAAATATTATATTATCTGAGATAACACTATACCAAACGTCCTAATCGACCATCCATATGCTTTTTCTTTTGACAATAAACATTCCTATTTTAGGAAAAATAATTGAAATTGAATCCCTTTGGGCTTTACATTTTGTTCTTATAATGGGCCATATCCGACACTAAAAGTAAAGAAACATAAGTGTGATATGAGAAAGGGCTTTCTCAATTTTGTTTGAAGGCTCAACCTCCGTTGCAGTATTATGAATGGGCCCATTCTGGACTTTTCCTTGCTAAGTACTATCTTTTTCAATATATATGCTTCTTAAAACACTTTTAATTTTTTTTATACTTACATTTAGCATTTTAAATGGGTAGTTCCAACTTCCAAGGATAGGATGAGTATGAGTAGTATTAACTTTTAAGGGTTCAAACCCTTTTAATATTAACTTTTAGATTTATAATTAGAGTAAATTACACTGCCCTCCCTTGAGAGATGTTGAAATTACACTGCCCTCCCCTCTAATTTACAAAATTACACTGCCCTCCCTTGAGAGATCAAAAGTCATTACACTTTGATCCAAAACACCATTCTCCAATAAAAAAAAAAGTCTAAAAGGACAAATCTTTTCAACTTCCAATACAATAAATATTCATGACTAAATTATCCCTCACAAAAGAATGAAACTCTATAAAATGTGACTTATACATACTTTCATCCTCTTATAATAACATTGTTTCATTTTTTTATTGTCTTTTATTATTTTATTAGTATTTAGAGTAATTATTATTGTTAAAATAAAATTCTAAAAAAAAGTCTGTAACTTAAAATAGTTTACAGATTTTTATATTAATAATGTAATGTAATATAAAAGATCTATTATTTTACTTAATTTTCGACAATTAAGTTTAATATATATATTAATATATAATAATAAAATATATTAAAAAAAATTTGTTAGGTGTACTAGAATTCAGTTTTATAATTTTTTTTGGTAAAGATTCAATTTTATAAATTTTGATAAAGCATAACGTTAAACATTTTTTATCTTGTGTGAGGGTCAATCTAGTTATTAATATTTATTATATTGACTTTTTAGACCCTTTTTTTTAATGGGAGAATGGTGTTTTGGATCAAAGTGTAATAACTTTTGATCTCTCAAGGGAGGGCAGTGTAATTTTGCAAACTAGAGGGGAGGACAGTTTAATTTCAGCATCTCTCAGGGGATGGCAATGTAATTTACTCTTATAATTAATAAAGAGTAAACTTACATTCACTCTCTATCTAATTTTAGTTTATACTAAAACCTTCTCTTGAGTTTGTCTAAGACTCACACAACAGACACCTCTAATAAGTTAAAATATCACATTGAGTCAAAGTAGGTTGGCACAAATGGTCAAGGATCCGGAGAAAAGTTATCGCTTCACCCATGGGCGAGGATTCGAATCCCCCTGAAGCCATCCAAAATCTTGCTTTGGTGGGCATCCCTCTCCAGGGAGATCCCCTGGCACCCAAGGGCTAGTTGAGTAGCTGCGACTGGGTAAAACTGCTTGCGGTTTAGGCCTGTGCAGTAATCCTTTGGGTTGGCCCTCTGTTGGTCTCCCCAACATGCCACTGGCGCCCTGCCCGGTAGTACTTGGGAGTGCCTTCTCTTACTACCATTTTGATTAAAAAAAAAATCACATTAACTTTCCTTTCTTAAAAAAATGAATAAGTATCTTTAATTTGCTCTCTATGATATATTCAGATGCAATATTTCATGCTATAACTTGCTCATACAAATGATATAAATTGAACACAAGTTAAATTAATATTAAAGAGGAACTTTCTCAATCACAGAAATATTCATTAAAACAAAATACTGTTGATTCTTTGTACTACTTAACCATTAATATCTATATTAATATCAAGGTTTCCCAAAATAATCATTTAGATAATTAAAAAAGAAATTAAAAATATAATGTAAAAAGATTATGAGAAAGATAAAATAGGAATAATAGTAATAGTTACTTTTTGAAAAAAAAATAGCAGTGGTAGTTATAAAAAAAAATAACTTTATAATTTTAAATTTATTATTTTAAAATTAATAATAATATATATTATATTTTGTAAATAAAAAAAAATTAATATGATGTAAAACCTATGTTATATATATACACCATATGATATCTAAGAACATTTCTACTATTTTAAATGATAAAATGAAATAGTAGAAGAGGAAGAAGTGATTCAATTTGTTAATAATTTTGAAAGAATATCAGAATATGCATGGAGCACGAAAATGTATGCGAAATTTGTCAATAATTTTCCACAAAAGGCGGTTGGTAGTACGGCCATTGATTTTTGACAACAAAATGCAAACGTCAACCGTACCGTTAGGCCGCCGCGGTTTTTTTTTTTTCACAACTTTTTCTTAACGGTGTTAGTTCATTTATATATTCATTAATGAAATATTCTTATTTTATATAGAGAGAAATATTAATTTGGTCCCTAAAAGATACAGATTATTTTAATTTAGTCATTAAAATCTCTAAAAGATTTTTTTTTGTTCTAATTTAGTCCTTTTAATTTTGTTATCAGTGTATTTGTGGCTTCTTTTAAGAATTAAATTGAGTCAAAAAAGCATCTTTCAACGATTAAATTAGATATTTTCATATTTTATGAACTAAATTGGAATAATCTGTATCTTTTAAAAATTAAATTGATAATTCTCTCTTTTATATATTATATAGATCTTTTAATTCAAAATTAAAAAGATTAAATAAATACCTCATAATGGTTTATGTAGGAAAAATAAGGATTTAACCTTAGTAATAATTTAAAAGCTTACGTAGTTTGAAGAGAGATCAAAATATGTATAATTTGACATATTTAGGCCACATTTATTATAGATGTACATGTTTATGAGGTAGAAATGTGTAAGAGAACGAAAGATTTATATGTTCGATACATGTTTAAAAGATTGATAGATTTGGCTCATTCTCTTGTATAAAGATTTGTACGAACTCTCACAAAATGGAAGTTTTGTGAGATTATTATTATGAGAAAATTGATTGATTTGACAAATTTGTTATGCCTAAAATGTAAAATTACTTAAAATTGTTATTATTCATATAATTTTTGTATAAAGGGTATAATTGTAATCTTAATTAACTTTTATTCTCAATTTTACATCTTACTAAAGATAGTCATCTCATTACCTTAAGGTTAATGACTCATGATATTATCAAAATATAATTAGCCAATATATAGGCAAAAGAGACAAAATACTATTTAGTCCCTGAATTGTTGGTCAAACTACTATTTAGTCTCCGAATTGTTCAAAAACACTATTTAGTCCCCGAATTGTTCACTCTGTCAACTATTTAGTCCCCGAATTTGACAAAAATACTATTTAGTCTCCGAATTTGTAACTATGTCAACTATTTATTCCCCAAACTTGATAAAAATACTATTTAATTACCGAATTTACAACTCTGTCAACTATAACGGGTAACAGTCAGAAAACTAAATAACTGACAGAGTTGCAAATTCGATGATTAAATAGTATTTTTACCAAGTTTGGGGACTAAATAGTTGACATAGTTACAAATTCGGGGACTAAATAGTATTTTTGTCAAATTCGGGGACTAAATAGTTGATAGAGTGAACAATTCGGGGACTAAATAGCATTTTTGAACAATTCAGGGACTAAATAATAGTTTGACCAATAATTCAGAGACTAAATAATATTTTGCCTCTAGGCAAAATAGAATAGACTAATATACGCACATAAAAATGTTTATTTGTCAACATCATATATATACTCTGCAATTGGACTATAAATATATATAACTAAATAGATTGGGATGTAATGTGGAAATATCGATCCATAACTTATATTGTTTTACTAAAACATCGACTAATGTCGAAATATAATTACAAATTAACTTATTAAAATGGTAAAAATACTAATTGTGATTTGATTCGTCATTTTGAAGGTGATTGATTAAAAGTAATTGATGGAATGCAAATAAAAGGTTAAATGTCTATTTTGATCTTTAATGTTTGCATGAAGTTTAATGTTGGTTCTCAATGTTTCAAAAGTTTAATGTTGGTCCTCAAAGTTTTTGTTTTTGGTCCTCGAGCGTAACACCGTTAACTTTTTTGCCGTTAAATGATGATGTGGCATGCTTATATGGCACACTCTCTCTCCTATATGTCATATTTTAATGACGTGACATGATAAATTTTGAGGATCAACATTAAACTTCTGAAATATTGAGGACCAACATTAAATTTCATGCAAACATTGAGGTCCAAAATAATACTTTAACCCAAATAAAAAGAAGAATATTAAAATAAGAAATTGTTGAATTGAAGTATTGGAATTACAATGTTATATAATGATTAGATAGATAGATTATTTATTGAAGGATTTGAAGGGTGAGCAGAGCACGCGGGCAGCCTCACGCGTTTTTTGGGGATTCAAACTTCCATGTCTATTGTCTAGTCCACAAAATAAGTCTTTTCTTCTTCTTTTTTTTGAATAAAAGTCTGAATAAAATTGAGTTTTGGTGATAAGTATATTTTGGAAAACTCGTTAATTGGTTAATCATGTAAGAAAGGTACCGCACGGTTGCTAGATTATTTGCGTCACTTTCCACGTACTAATGTAGTGCTTTCTCCGAAATTACTATTAAATTCCCTCTCTATAATAGTAACAGTAAATTTTAATTTTAATTTTTTTAATTGTAATTTGTATTAATTTAATCAATTAAACATGAATTTATTTTAACTTAATTATTAGAAAATGAGAATCTAAGTACATTTAGGAGTGTTTGGTGGCGGTTTTCAGTGAAAATTTAGTGCACATATCGATTTAAGTTAATAGCGTCAAACCAAACCAAATCATAAACGAGCAATTTTAAGCGGTTTGGTTTGGCGGTTTATGATTTTTATGTCATCAAACTTATATATTTAAGTTTATTAATAAAAAATATAATTTTATTCAATATAAATAATAAAAAAGTATAATAATACTTCATTTACTTACAATATACAATCAACTTAATTCTAAAATTAAATTTGTAGATTGACTAAATTTAATCTAACCTTCTAAAAACAAATTTTAACACAATATGTACATATATATATATACATACATGTATGTGTTAGATTCTTGTATCGATTGTGATACTAAATCATTGAAAATAATCAAACACAATGCGTACCTGATTTCGCCATCTTCAATTTGGAAGAACACCTGAATACTGGGCCCTACTGAATACCTGAGAGTTAGGTCTTCCTCTCTATTACCCTGGTCGTGCAGCGGCTATAATGGGGAGACACACTGTGTTAGGGTTAGAGAGGGGACCTAGCCTGTATTTATAAGTGTGTCTTATTGGGCCCTCCCATTACGGGCTTCAGTAAAACCCTAAAGGCCTACACATAGCCGTCTATCAGACTTTATCATAATGTGTGCTATTAGCCAAACAGTGATTACCTTATACTTTGGGCTTTCTTTATATTGGACCATATATTAACCCAATTTATTTAGAAAACTAAATAAAATATTTTAAACAATTAATGTGTGCCCAAATATAAAATATTTTTCTAACAGTATGTGTATGCGGTTTGATTCGATTTTTTGACATACCAAATCGAACCAAATCAAACATTGATCGGTTTTGTTCAGTTTGTGCTAATTCGGTTTGGTTTGGTTCAAGTGCATCGTTTTGTTCGATTCTGAACACCCCTAAGTAAATTAACATAACTAACAGAATTTTCTTAAGAATTAAATTAATGATTAAATTTGACTATCAATTGAAACCATTTATATTTTTTATAGACCATTTGATATTTTTTATCTTTTCAAAAAGTAAATTAAAGCAATTTATATATTTCAAGAATAAATTAATAATTTAATCGCTCATAACAACATATATAGTAAGAGTTTATTTTTTTCACAAATATTTTATGATCTGAAATAATTCTATTCAAATTAATTAAAATTTCATAACGAAAATAGAACGAGCTCTCCGTAATAAGAGCCTTTTTAGCAAAGTGGAAAAACGTTGACAGTTATAAAACTGTGGGTTGTTGTGGTATTAATATTTTATTAGTTCTTTAATTGATTATTTAATTCATCATTCATTAGTTTAAAGTATCAACTTGAACTCACGCTAATTATATTGGAATCGTCAAACTTTAAATATTCTAATTCTGAAGCGACATATAACTTTCCAATTAATTAGTCTAGTGTTTTCGGTTCTCAATTTTTGTTTCTATTGAAGACCCTCTAATCTTCCACCTAATCATCATCATTAATACTTCCCAACCAAAACAATGTTACATCCTTAATTCTAAAGGTTGGCTCTAAACCATTTTACGTTCAAATTAACCTCCTCAATTATATAACATATACATATGAACAACAAAAAAAACATTTGGCATTTTTTTTAATTCAATCCTTAACGTTTGTTTAATTTTAATTTAGTTCATCGTATTTGAGATTGGTACCAATTTAGTCTCTCCATTATCCAAATGTTAAAATCACTTAATATATATAATGCTTGCATAAACAATTTATTGCTTAATATACATACTTATATATATATATATGTTTAGGTGACGAATTTGCATCTCCATCTCCACCTCCAAATTTTTTATAATTAAGACTACAAAAAGTTTATTAATATTTTTAAAAAATTAAAATAAACTAAATTAATGAAAAAATATTATTATTTAATATGAAACAATGAACATTTTGATGCTTTAACAATAAATTATGACATAAACAATTTATTATAAAAGTTTTAAAGCTTTAATATATAATATAAGTAAGAAAAGTTTTGCTCCTAGTCATCACCTGCATATTAATATAAGCATATATACTAACAAAAAAATGTCTAGCAGTTCTTTTAATTAGTCTTGATTTTATTACTTGGATAATAGAATAATTAAATGGGTACCAATTGTAAATGATAGCCAAATTAAAACTAAAAAAATATTAGGGATCAAATTGGTACCAATCACAAATATAAGGGATTAAATTGAGATTATATTGAATAAAACATGAAGAACCAATTAATTTGAGAAATATACTAAATGTTAGGATCGGAACCAAAATAAAAGTTTTGTTTATAATTATAGCTATATGTATAAAATTATTTGTAGTATGGCAGCATTATTTCAGCAATAATGTATACAAGATATAAATACATACATGAATTTTCACATATTTTATTTTTATTAAAGAAACTTGATAATATATAAATATATATAGGGGAAACTTTTATGACTGAGTGATACTGTACATTGATTCAATATAGATGTGTATATATATGGAGGAACTTTATTTATATATAGTTTTGAAATGTGTTTATGTCTTTATGATATATATATATATATATATATTTACCTGGCTCTAGTATAGTGTCAAAATGGGCTGGCTCGACCTGCACCGGCCGTGGCGGGCTGGCATTAAACGGGCCGGGTCAGGCCGTTTACTTGGCGGGCTTGGAATGTGATGATCAAACTCGTTCATATTGGCCCGCGAGCTACTTTTTATAATTTTTAAAATATATTCTTTTAAAAAAAATATATTATAAAATTATATATTTACTTAAAAATTAGTATTTTTTATTTTAAATTAATAGTTAAATTATTTATATATATTATTATTAGAATAAAATTATTATTTAATACATAAAATTACATAAAACATATATATTTATACATATTTTAAACAAATAAATATTAATTTGTTATTTTCTTCTTCTTCTTTTTTTAATTTTTAACGGGCCGGCCCGCGGGTTTATTTTGCTTTATCCAAGCCCGTCCATTTAACGGGCGGGTCGAACTAACCCACGAGCTCGAACCCGTTGTGACAGTGCTGCATGGCTCCTCAAAAATTTTGAAGTGAAGTAAAAAAAGAAGTACTAAAATGCACTAAATCGTAATATAAAATAATGGACAAACATATTACTTAAGATTCCATGTCTCGTGTGGTCAAAAACTAACAAAATTATTCCAAACGCGTTTAAGAGACTAGTAACAATAAGCTATACGCCTATACCTATACTATATATGGTTATTCCCTTGATCTAGTCACATACACTATAATTGTTTTTAATTTAGCAAAAATATATTTTAGTTCACTACCAATTATATCTTTAAAGTCGGTGTACCTCAAATCTTATATTTTCTATCAATTTTGTTATTTTTCTACCAATAAAATTAAAGTATACAATTCACAGTAAATAAATTTTAAGGACATAATTGACAATTACCTCAAATTTTAGGGATACCAAAAATTACTTTTGCCCCTTTTAATTTTCTTCTTTTGGGATATTTTCCTAGGTTAAATTATTAATAGTTCAATTGGTACTCATAAATTAATATAATTATTAATTCGTTGAACATTAATTTTAATCTTGGAAAAAAGATTGTCAACTATATAATGCATTTCCTATCAGCTTCTTCTGGCAAGACACGTTCAATTAATAACTACTGTTCATCTAGCTAGTCTTCCGCCCTTGTTGAACACCAAAAAAGTACAACAAAATTAATTAATTATTCCAAATTGTATCTCTAAATTATTCCAATTATAATATTATTAGATAACTATACTCAACGTGTAAGTACTTCAACAGTTCAACTAGTTGATACATGCATCTGTCAACTAAATTAGAAATAATAATTTTTTTTAAGAGAATTATTAATTTGATTTTTGAAAGATACATATTATTTTAATTTGGTTTTCAAATATGCTTTTTTGTTTCAATTTAATTTGATTTTCTTAATTTTTTTGTTAGTATGTTTGTGATTTCTTTTAAGTACTAAAAGGATCAAATTAAGATAAAAAAAGATTTTTAAGAGATTAAATTAGAATAATTTATATCTTTTTACGGATCAAATTGATAATTTTTTCTATTTTTTTTAAATAATAATATTAGTATATACCATCAATTGACACATGTTAGATGATAAATACTTTTTGTCTCAAAAAAATTATAAATAATTTTTTAGTTCCGTTTTAAAATTTTTGGTATGAAAGTCTACATTGTTTTTTAAATAATATAGATATGTAAAATTAATACTGTTAATTATAAAAATAAAAGTGTCTAATCTAAGACAATATCATATAAATAGTACTGTTAATTATATTATAGGCTATTTTGTTAAAAAATTTAAATATGATATAAATTAATAATTATTATATTTTAAATTAATAAATCAAGTAATTAAATTTATTTACTATTTTAATATGATAATTATTCATATCATAATCTCTAATTTTTCTCACATATATCTCATCACATTTTATATTTAAGAGGGACTAATTAAATTGAGAAGACAAATTTACAAAAGAATCAAATTAAAAATTCTATAATGTAAGAGGAACTAAAATAATATTTTACTCCACAAGAATATTACTAACCAGTCTTTTTATTAATAACATGCATATAAATACATAAAAAAATATTAACATGAATTCTTAGAACTAATTTTAAAAAATAATTAAAAAAACAAATATGAAGGCCCAAAATTATTGTTTATTTGTTGTCGCTATTGTATAATACTAAGTAGAGATTACACATTTATGAACCTGATTGGTATAGAGAGAAAGATAAGAACGAATACGTTGAGAGTGAAAGGTAATAATAAATTCCAAACAAATATGGCTGAAGGTGTTGGGACATTTAGATTTAGTTATGATATTTTGACAAGACAAATATTGATAACAAATACAGCTAAATGAAAATTAATAAGTATATATATAGTATAGCCACTTTATATATATATATATATTTTACAGGCAATTTTATTTGAGTTAGCTGAGGTCCCATAACGGGAGTAAAGCTCTCTCAGTAAAGATTTTTTCATACACAAGATTCAAACTCAAAACCTTACTTAAAAGGAATGGAGTACCTACCACTTCAACAAACTACCTGTTGGTGAAAATGTTAAACTTTAATAATTGAAAGATATAACTTATTTTAATTTAGTCCATAAATAATGATAATGTCAAATTTAATCTTTAAAAAAATTATTTTATCTTTTTAGTCTCTAAAATTTGTCATTAATTAACATGATTGACATTTGTTTTTACAAAAATTAAATTGAGATAAATTTTTATTCTATTAATGATTCAAATGTTTATCTAATCAATGCCTAAAAATATTGATGAGTGAAATCTAAGTGGATGACTCATAATAAATATTACATTAAGATATATTTGATATTCTAAAAAAAAGTATGAATATCAAAATTTAAAAGAGAAAAATACAAGACTTAAATTACATAATTCTAATGGGATGATTAGCAACGTAAGCGCTGTTTGGGAATGGGACAACATTACGCCAACAGCTGACGTCACTTTCGCCGTCACTGTCGTTGTTCTTTGTGTGCCAACTGCCAATATTGGAAATTTGGAATTTGAGTGGATATGAGGAGTGTTATCAAAATGGCTTTTATTAGCTCATATCGCCCACTAATTAAGTAGGGTTGATTAAAAAAAATAAGCTCGTTTAAAAAAGGCATAAAGTTTAAATCTATGGGCTAAACAAGATATCGCAAGAGCTCTCGTAGGTTGGTTTGCAAGAAAAAAAAATAATATAAATTTGTTTAAAATATTTTTTAAATATGTATGTTTTAAGTAATTTTATGTATTAAATAATAATTATATTCTAATAATGTGTATAAATAATTTAAAGTGAAAATAATGTTAATTTTTGAATAAATACATGACATTAAATAATATTTTTGTCATAATACATGTTATTGGCTTTTTATTTATTAAATTAATAAAAAAGTAAATATTATAATATTATTAAATTTAAATTTGTAATTAAATTTTTTTAAAATATTTTTAAAAAAGTGGCCTGCAAGCTAACCCATGAGCCAATTCCAAGCCCGTCTAATAAATGAGCCAATTCTGTGCAACCCGTGATGGGCAAGGCAACCATTTTGACAGGGCTAGATATGAAATATATATTTATCTAACAATTATCGAGATTGAATTTTTTTCATTGTGAAGTAAAATGTTCATTAAAGTATGACAAGAGAAAGAAAGAAAAAATTTTAGGTCTCATATTATCAATTTTTTTCACTGATAATTTTTCTCTCTATATTTTTCATCACTCTAGTGAGTACTTTATTATACAATGTAGATGACTCAATCTCACAATTATCATATAACACTTGTTTAGATTTTCTCTCATTTGTTGATAAATAATGTATTGTCTCTTGAACTCGGTGAAAAATTAATAAGAATAATTTTTTAAATTTTTTCATTAGACTTAAAATGAATGTTTAAAAAATATTCTTAGAGTACTAGTTAACAAAATTCTTATTATTAAGATGTATTTATATTAGATATTAAAAAAGAGAAGAGAGAGAAATTAAATATTTTTTTATTTGAGAAGTTAAAATTTTAAAAAAGAGATAATAAAAAATTTTGTTTTTAAACTTATAATTGTTTCTTGTACAATTTTAAAATACTTTAATTTAAATAATTTATATATATATAAAGATTAATTTCTCTATCCCTTTCAATTTTGGCTCCTTTCTTCTCCTTCTTTTAATTACTAAACATACCCTTGGGAAAGTGACCGAATGTAGTGAAATAGATTGAAATTGTTTTAGAAAAGAAAAGAAAAGAAGGAAGCATGGAGGAATATTCAAGCCTTCTTCCGTGTTGGTTCTCAGTCTCACTATACACCTTTCAACAATTCTATTGGCCCTTCTTTGGGGTTGCTTCATCTTATTTGTTATTTTTACGACTTTTTACGCCTTTCATTTTGAATGGGTCCTCTTCAATCATTTTCCTCCTTAAACAAATTATTAAGTAATTTGCACATACAAATACACACCAACTTAGAACCTTTATTCATTATATTAAGGCAGTTTCACATCAAATAAAAAATTAATAAGTCGTTACTCAAAGTGATAAGTACTTAATTTTCTTTAAGTAAGGTCATGAGTTCGAAACTTGTGTATTAAAAAATTTCTGTTAGGAGAACTCTATCCCTATTATTGGACTTCAACTAACTCGAATAGATTTGCTTCTAATAGAAGTGAAAAAAAAAACTTTTAATCATTAGTCCAGACTATGATTTTGTATATATATTAATTTTCTACAAGGTATGTGTTGGAGATATTATTGATCAGTAAATGCAAAAATTTCTCCCATTAAAAATTTAAATCTTGGTTCATCACTCCGTGCCTCATGAAGAATTAGTCCCTTTTATTTGGCACATATCTTTTTGGATATTTTAATAGTATGTTAGATGGGGATAAAAGTTCAATGGTACCGTACCACTGAACTTCAGTGCATCCCTCCAATCATGTAGTGCCATTTGTTAATATTAATAAATACTCACATTAATTAGGGCCCACCTTGAATGGTTTAGGGACCAACTGATTGGAGGGATGTACTGAAGTTCAGTACTACCGTACTACTGAACATCTACTCGTTAGATGGATAAAATGGAATAAACACATAATTTAATTTATAAATGGTTGAGTGAAAATAATTTATTTATTCTTAACTAAATTTCAAAAATTCAATTCTTGACTTTATGTTTAGAACAACTCTAAATCTCAAGTTAGCCGTTCAACTTTTTAAGATGCTTACAAACAATTATCGTGTTCGACGATATAAATACCTTAGTTTGTACAAAAAATATCGAACTTATTATAATAATTTATATTAAATTTTAATGTTTACTCTTTGATATTTTTTTCTTCAAGTAAATTAACTCTATAGAGTTATACTACAAGCCTGATTGATTATTAATTATATAAAATTATCATGGTTAACTAATTAGTATATATTGGTATTCCAATTCTAAATCAAATTATCTATAATTAATTAAAAGAAAAATTTAAGTTAAGGTTTTTTTTATGATTAATTATATAAAAAATAATTTTTTATTTTTTCTCTCTATTATAATTAATTATTTAAATATTTTTTGTCACATAGTTTATATTAAAAAAATCATAAAACAAAAATATAGATAAAAGAAGGAAGACGTTGGTCCCGCAATAGGACCCACGTGGAAGAAAACAAACTCGGTTTTGTTCAGTCAAATCTTTGTGTCTCCTTTCCTTCTCTTTTCCAATTCTTACAAACCCCTCTTCCTCTCACCTTCTTCCACCTAAGCTTAACCCATCCCATCTCTTCTCTTCTCTCATTATATCTCCTTCCTTCAAATCCCTTCTTCTTCAATTTCCATCATCACCAAGATTCTACCTTTTTGAATGCCCCACTATTTTCAAGCCTTCATGTCATGTATTTAAGCCTCAAACTCTAAGTTTCAAGCCTCAAAATTGATTCCTCTCTTTTAATTTCTCTCCCCAATGGAAGAGGTTCAGCTTAGTGTGATGACTCTGATCAGAGAACTAACTCAAGGGAAGGAGCTAGCTAGGCAGCTTTGTAACCATATTCTCTCTTCTTCTGATTCTTCTTCTTCTTTGTGTAATGAAAGGAATGAGTTCTTCTTGATTGAGAAGATACTCTGTTCCTATGAGAAAGCTCTTCAGATGTTGAACTCCGAAGAAAATGCTTGTGAGGCTAATGCTGCTCCCACCATTGCTATAAATGGGAGCCCCAGAAGTGAGGTGTTGGACCATGAAGATAAGCACAAAGAAGTCTACAAGAAAAGGTAATGTATGGGACATAATTGTTTTTTGGTCTTGGACCAAGTATTATCAGAACGCCCCATTTTAGTTATGTTTTGTAGTGTGGTTATTTGTGATTCTTAGGGAATTTTGATGTGATTTGCAGAAAGACCATGCCTAGATGGACAGAGAAAGTGAAGATTTGCTCAGGAACAACAGGGCTTGAGGGTTCCTTGGATGATGGTTATAGCTGGAGAAAATATGGGCAGAAGGATATTCTTGGAGCTAAATTTCCAAGGTTAGTAATTTTAAAACAAAGGCCTTCTATCAAAAACTGACACGAGTATATATGGTTTATACAACTTATGTCTAGTATGATTATTTTTATTTTATTATTTTTCTTCCTAAGCATAATTTGCATTTGAAAACTCTAGTGTTTCTTTCATATGGTGAAATTTACTACATAGTTTTGTTTGTTTGTTTTTTTTTTTTTGCATTCAATTATTGTACAAACAATAGGTGTATCATGTATGTTAGAATTTAATGTTTTAGAAAAGATGACAAATTTATCAAGTTGCAGAACTGTAAAGTGTTATAGTGGTTGGTGGCCCTATAGCTTTTTGTAGCACATGTACCTTTTAGCATTAAAAACCAATTGAATGCAACCAAATTCAGATTTTATAAGATAGTAAGTGAAGGAAGGAGAAATGGACACTAATACCCCTCAAAGGTTATTTAATTTTAGGTATTTTAGTATAAAACAAAATGTAGTCCTATTATTATAGTTAGTCATGCAGATATTGCAGACCATACCATGTGATTATCTCCCACATGCCTGCATGTACATGACATAAATTTTTTGAAAGGAAAAAAAAAACTTTTTTTTTTTTTTGTGTTTTCTTAATTCTCTAACAAGGTGGTTTTACATTGCAGAGGATACTACAGATGCACTCATAGACATGGACAAGGTTGTCTGGCCACAAAACAAGTTCAGAAATCTGATGAAGACCCAACAATATTTGAAGTAACCTATAGAGGAAGACATACCTGCAACAACCAAGCATACTCTTTGAACAAGGTATCATCATCATCAAAGAAAAAAATGCGTTTGGGAGGAAATCATAATCACAAAGTTAATTATAAACCCCAAGGAGAAGAGGAAGAGGAAGAGGGAAAAATGGAATATTCCCTAGACACATTCTTCACATTTGGGTCAGAGCTTGAAGTAAAAATGGAGGACATTTTCCCATCTGAAAACCACTTGATGGAAAACTTTTCTTCTGCCGATTTCGTTTCCCCGGCAACCTCGGAATCGAACCTTTTATGTCTCTCACCATGTCACTTGGAAACTAGTGTTGGAATTGGACATAACTTGCAAACTCCAGAATCTGATGTGACTGAGATAGTTTCAGCATCAACTTCTTTACTCACCAATTCCTCTTTGCTTGATTTGGATCTCTTGTTTGATGAGGAGAATTTTCAAACAAATTCCCCTTTCAACACTACAGAATTTTTCTCTTCATAATATTTTCTTAGTTTAGTTTCTTAGTTTGTGTAGTGGATTGTTGTGGATCCTGACTAGCTTTGCAGAAGAGAAGGAGGAAGAAGAAGATGATAGGAATCATAAGTCATGTTCATAATTGAAGACTATGAACTAGGAAGTATCAATACTGGTATTATACAAGACACAGCAAAATGTGCAGTGTCCAAGTATGATTTGGAATATCCTATTGTATCTAATATAAATTAGATATGATATGACTCCAATTTTTAAAGTATTGGTATTTCCAATTCCAACATTAGAAACCTTTCTCAGTTTCTTGTGTGTTAGTCAAGGGAGTTTTCTGGTACTTGTAGGTTGTAAACTTGGAAAGTGATAATAAGTTGTAGCTGTTTTGACTGATTCAAGTCTTCTTTTAGATCAAGGGAGGCTAGAATATGAGAAATAAAATGATTTTCTATACCGTGTAAGTGGCTATATATTTTTTGAGTAATATATTGTTTTAGAAGAACAAAATTCTCTGAATTTAATCCTTTAAAGAATGGATGCCCAAATATTAGTACAACAACAACTAGGATTCCCAATGGATATCTATATAACTAACACAGGGATTAAATTGTTAGAGAAACATCCTTTGGAGGACGGAATTAAGAACTTGATTTTTATGGGACTAAATTGAAACAAAGTGTATTTTTCAAAAACTAAAATAATAATTTAATCTTTTTTTGTTCATTGATTTATATATTCACGTTGAACTTTTTTTTTTGTAAGTAAGCTCAAAGTTGGACCTTGCTCCTATTAATCAAATTGTTTCAACATTAGGAGTAGAAAGCCCAGAATTCCAACAAGTTCTTGCCTTGATTCAAAACAATTTGTATGCCTATAATTATGTTTTGTCTTTATGAGATTCAATTGTTTTTCAAAAGATAAAATTCCAACCAGAAAAAAGCTAGGCAAAATTATTTTTATTCATTGATAAGATGAGCTCTACACAGAAGATAGATACAAAGCAAATATTGCAAAAACCAATTCATTAGCACATAGATGTAAAATGAAGTGACAGTGAGTGGCCAAATTGCAAAAACTAGTTTTGTTGAATACAAAAAAATATAAGGCAAAGACAAGTGATCTTTGGCCCCTTTTACATATTGAATGTTCAATAAGATTGCATTTTGATTCAGCAATTTTATAACAGAGTACTCTGTTCATAAAACTAGAGATCCCCCAATTTTCTTGCACATTTCACACAACCATCCAATATCATCTTCATGTCATATTTGTAGACAAATCCTTTGTCATTAAGCTTTGTGGATCCCCACTTAATTTCCCTATTGGGCCCATCCAAATATCTGAAAAAAATTAATCCAAATTCTTGTTAGAATTCTCATATTAAACCCATGAATAACACCACCTTGACAAGAGTAAGGGGAAATTTGGATCTTTCATATGAGAAAATAACATAACAGTGTCATGTAAAAGGAAAGATAAATACAGAAGAAATTCAATAATATATTACAACTTTATATCTATCTCTTTCCACACATGATATTCACATGAAAGAATCCTTATCCATGTATATGTTAGAAACTCGTATTTTTGACACGATGGAAGTTTTCATTGACAAAAATATATGACATAGATATAAACAAAAAAGATATGTAAATTCTTAGAGGGAAGAGAATGGAGGGTCATCTTGGGAGAGTTGTTCCCGACAGTGGGCCCAACAATACTCAAGGGATTAGTCAAGTCATTAGGCCCGCTCTAATAGATACCCAGGTCAAGACCAACAAAAAAAGATATGAAAAATATGTTTGGTCATGTATTCAAAGGGAGGGATCTTACTCTTTGTTCAAATGCAGCTCTGGATAGGCTTGAAGATAGTAGTTTGCAATTTCAGCGGATGAAACATAAGAGGCAGCAACCAAGAATCTGCCATTGATTGGATTGTCCAAGCAGAAGATGTGAGCATCACAGACATCATCAATGTGAACAATTGGGATTTTTCCAAGCAAGTCCTCTAAGAACTTCAAAGAGTTGTACACAAATTCATCGTGTTTTAGGTGAGAGATAAATAATTGCATACTCAAAGGCATGGAGCTAAGAAGAGTGTCCCCTCCCACAAGGCCACAAGCCAAGCTCACTACCTCAATCCCACACCCATCTTTCTTGTTTCCATAACTCAGAATCTCTCTCTCAGCTAGTGTCTTTGAATTTGTATAGTCCTGAAAGGCAAACAAGTAAATGTGGTCATGCGAATATTCAAGATAGAAATAGGCAAAACAATGAATGGGTAGTAGGTGAAAATTGAAATGATGAATTACCCCATGAAGTGGGAAAGAGAGGTTGAGAGGTGTCCAACAAGTTTCATCCATAACGTCTTTGAAAGTGGCATCTTGTTTGAGAGGAGATGCAGCAACCACAGAGGCAGTGTAAATAACCTTTTTCACTCTTCCTGATTTAATACAACACTCAACAATGCTTTTAACCCCACAAACTGCAGCTTCAGTTAGGTCCTTATACTGCACCACCAAATTTAGTTTATTGCAATTGATAAATGAAATTGATAGAAAGTTAATTTGTAGAGAAAATGAAATTGATAAATGAACCTGAGAGGTTTGAAAATGTTGGAAAGGAGTGGCCACAAGGAAGACAAAGTCACAGCCTTGAATTGCAGCCTCAAACTGATGTGGGTTGTAAATATCTGCTTCAAATAGCACCAATCTATCTTCTTCTTCTGCTTCAACAAAACCTTTGAGAAGACCCACCTTGGCCTCATCCTCTGCAATTTCATCACAATTAATTAAAGAAGAACAAGAAACAGAAATTGATGAGAAATCAATTAGAGAGAGATGAGTACTCAAGTTTCTAACAGTTGCATGAACAGTGTATCCATAATCCAGAAGCTTCTTCACTAAGGAAGAACCAAGATAACCAGAGCCACCTATCACGCACACCTTGCTTCCTTTCCCCATTTCCAAATATCTAACCACTGCCAAAATCCCTCTTCTATATGAATATATATATATATATATGAAACACAAGAGAAAAAGTTTGAGACTCTTTACGTAGAGTTGAAACAGCCTATAATAATTTGATTATATACGAAGAAAGTTGATAGAGACTCTGTACGTAGAGTTGATTATTAAATAAAAGGTAGTTCAAATAAATGTATAGAAATATAAAAAAAATGAAAAAATTATAATGATCGATTTTAAACATTAATAATTTTACTATATAAATAATTAAATAAGACCTTACTTGATTCATAGAATCGACTCTATATATTTTAATTATTGTTATTGTTGTTTTGGTGTTATAACATAAATGTAATAGGCTCAATTGATAAAAAAACTTGTGTATTTTTTTTTTTTTTGTGAATATAGCTTCAGTTATCTAGATAAAATATTGAGTGTTGGGAATTTTTTGAAAAAGATATGAAAACCAACCATGAGTCTTGTGTGTACTATATTATTTGATAATAGTTCTCAAAGCTCTTTTCTTATTAAAATTTAGGGGTATTTTTTATTTCTGAAATATATATGATTTTTTCTCTTACTTAAAATTTTTTTTTAAAATTTTGTAATCAATACTTTTATATGAAATTAACAACAACAAAAATACTTTTTATATTTTTTTTACAACTATCCCCAAATTAAAAACAATCTTATTGAAGACATTATCATCAGAAACTAAATATAACCACTGCTCCCAAATGTTTCTTCTGTTCTCCTGTGGCATCATCTCTAATTCATAGGCCAATTATATTGAATATGATGTTTGGAAGTTGGAATTACACGTGACCAATCATTGACCACATAAAATGTGCGTCTAAATCAATCTCTCCAATATGTACTATTTTTGTTCTGCCAATATCACCATCTTCAGTTTTAATCCTTCCTTGAAAAATATGCTCCACTCTCTTTCATTAGTTTCTAAAAAATATATAATTTTATATATTTTAATCAAAATATTAGTTCTGTAAAAACAAATCATAATTTACATTTACATAGTCAAAATGCAGTTCGTCCGAATTCATTTAACATTACTAGAAAAGATTTCTTAAAGTCCATAATATTAACTTTTTATTAAAATCATGATCTATTAGAAATTATATTTTGGGCCAAATTAAAATGTCCAGCCCATCAAAGGCCTAATAAATTTGACAATATTGATCTTCACTGTACAGTTAGAAAGCCCATCCTTTACTTACTTTAATCTACTTGCTTTTTAAAAAATTTTATATATATATATATATATATATATATATATAAATAGTTGCTGTTTAACAAGAATTAACATTTACTTTTGAATATTAAAAAATCTAGATTCGTGTAAAGACGCAATGAGATGAACATACCATTTACCTATCATATCTATTATGTAAATAAAAGTTCTTATTCAATCAATCTTATATTTATTTAGAATGTATTGTTATTAAACATATAAATAATTTTCTATTTGTTATTTATTATTTCTCAACAATAATGAAAATTTTGGTCCCTAATTTTTTTAGAATGTATTTTTATTAGTGTGAATCTTTATTAATAATTTAATATTGACAAATAATATTAAATAAATAAAGTGCTAAAAAATTCAATATTTTGATAGTACTTAACTTTTATCTAAAAATAATAATCTCACAAGACTATGTATCAAATTTTAAAAGAAACATTCTATTTTTGTTTTTGTCAATATCACTAATACGTCTATGAGATTTGGTCTAATCTAGTTCAAGTTAATAAAAGTCTAAAGCTAGAACTTTAACATAAATTTGTTTCGTTTTTTTTTTATTTTTTATTGCAAAAAGGTGTGGAAAACAATTTCAAAGTTATCGTAGGCAAAAGGATCTTGACCATACATAACAAACATGTCTTTGTATATGAGTATGAGTACCATTTGTGACTAGTAAGTATATAGGCATCGTTATCAGAGGAAGATTGCACATAGCTATGGAAAACTACCTAAGTGGCTATAAAAAGTTCCCAATATAATTAATTAATATTAATTCTTTTTTATTTTATTTAAATATATAATTGGATTAGTTGCCTCTGAAAAGGCTAATCAAAGACATGGATTTAATTAATTTTGACATGACAATTGACAAAAACCATATAATTGCATTCTGATTAAGGACCCATCTCATAAAAACATAAATATGGCTTTACGAAAAAGTTTTAGGGTTTAGGTGAAAGGAACAAGAAGATAATTATTCCAATATTGGTTAATCCGTGAATATCTTAGCTTCTAGAAATTAAGAAAACAATAAACTAAAAACAAATTAATTAAAGAGATGAGATGATGATGATGATGATGATGAGACCTCAGCTTACAAAATCATTCTTTCTTTGATAGATTCTCAAGGAATCACTGCAATAATTAAAAGTATGTGTGTTTCCTAGCTATTTGCTCATCAAGTTTATGGAAGGTAGGGAAGATAGAAGCACAATTTGTAAATTAATTATTTAATGTGGTTACTAAATAAAATGGAAAATGTATTTCTAATTAATATTTGCAGTTTGTATAATTTAAATTGTGAATATCAAATTAATACAAAAAAATCATACTTGAAGAGAAAAACTGTAAACTTGATGAAATACTACAAATCTATGATGGATAATGAAACCATACTCTTATTTAACTATTTTTCCTTTGCAATCTTTCTTGCATTTGTGTGCAGTACTGTGATGTGCTAATTCATAATTAATTATATTTCATATTGATAATGAATTCTGATGTTTTAATTCCTTCTTTATCTCTTAAGTTTTAAAATCTTGCATATAAATCCCATAAGTGTTTACTTTCGAGGAGAGAGTATCGTTACATTAGCCATCTGTTAAAATTTGATTGTTAAATGGCACATCATCAATTTTATTGGGGGTATTTTGATAATTTTGCACCTAATGACATTTCATATACCCATCCCTTTCATACCCAGCCAGTCGATCCCTAAACCCACAAAAGAAAGAAAGGACAGTGTCGTCCAATAATCCAACTAGAAGAAGCTGTGAGCCGCCGACGCTGCAAAATCACCCAACTATATATATGATATATGAATTTTATATATATAACCTAAGAAGTACGGACACCGACACCGACACCGACACGTGTCGGACACCACACGTGTACGACACGTCTTGGCGTGTCAAACTGGTTATACGGCTTCGATCGGCTCAGACACGGCGAAACCCGACTTCGAGTAATTAACACACAATTTTTTTAAAAAAAGGATTTAGGGAAGAGTTTTGAAAGAAAGATGTAGGGTTGAGAGGAATGACCTTGGGCGACTTAAGGGAGAGGCTTCACAACTCACAGTTTCAGAGGCGCTGGCCACCACGTACCGTTCCAGAACTCTTCGGGTGTTGACCGATGATTTTTCTTCTTGTTTTTGTTTCTTTTCGCTGCTTATTTGGACTTCCACTTAATTAAGCTTTGTTTTTTACATGACACCTATTCTCCACCCCATTTTTTCATTATCAGTCTACTCTAGTACCCAGTAGGTTGCATTTTTGTGCTTTGTGGGACCCCTGGCTTCTATAAGTATTGCTGCATGACGTGGGGTAGTTCATGAAAGCCAAATTCATAACAATTAAGAGTTTTTATGATATTTTATATATTGTGTCCTCTCCTATAATTTAAGAAATTGACCTATTCTTGTGTCCCGTATCTGTATTAGTCTTTGTGCTTCATAGTATATAACTAACACCGTGATATTAAAATTCTAATATCCATCCATCAAAATCAAAAGAAGCTGCAAATAACATTTCATTTGCAATAGTCAATATATATAAATAAAAGTGCAGAAGCTAGGACGGTAAGGGAATATATATATATATATATATAGAGAGACAGAGAGAGAGAATAGAGAAGGTAGGTAGCGATGGATGGATGAAGAATGTGATTTTAAGCATGAGAGGGAGGTGGACTAGTTGGTGGCGTCGAAGAAGGGCAAGTGAGATAATTAGGAGCTCATGCATATGAACCAATGTTGTAAAACTAGAATCGAATAAAGACAAAACTAGTATTCACTTTATGGTTTAACCGGTCGAATTGGATGATATAATAAATAATAGATATTAATTATTTTAAATATATAAAATGACATCACTCAAATTTTAGGTTTCAACATATATAATTTTGAAGTTTTAAATTACAGACTTCTCAAATATTTAATTTTTAAGACTTGTCAAACTCTGAAAGAACTTGATCAAACCAAACATAAAATTCTTGATAATCATGACTTCTTAAATTTTAATTTTCAAGACTTTTCTAATTTTAATGTTTTAAGATTTTTTAAGTTCTTTTTTATTTCAATAAAATTGGACCGGTTGGATGGTCCAATTAAAAAAATATTTTTTTGTCCATTCAATTCGTTTTTGTATCCGATTAGCGGTTGGACTGGTCGAACTGTCATCTTAATCTGCAGCCACGGTGGTAAGAGACACTGTCTCTTCCATCATGGTTCACGGCAGCAACGGTGGCTCACGGTTTTCTTCTACCTAGAGATTCTTGGACGGTGCTGTTCATTTGTGGATTCAGAGATCAATTGGATTAAAATGAAAGAAAATTGTTATTCCTAACGAAATGGGTGTGGGTAAATCAATATGGATGGGTTTTTTTAGGGATAAGTGCAAAACTATTAAAATGCTCTCAATAAAATTGATGATGTAGCGTTTAATAGTCACATTTTGATGGATGGTTAATAGAAGAGTACTTTTTATTCGAAAGTAAAATTTATAAAATTTATCTATAAAATTTTAAAATTTAAAAAGTATATGTGTTCTTGACTTAAAATTTAAAAAGTTTAAATACATTTTAGCATTTAAATTACTAACAAATTTCCTTGACTTGTGTACTTTAGGTTGCTGGAAAAAGTGTTTAGAAGCTGTACCATCATTATTTTCTTGCATTATATTTCACTGAGGCCATCATTACTCTTCCTGCGTTATATACGAATCACTGCTCATTGAGTCGTTGACATCAACCAAAAAGGCAAATACAATTAATTCTTTTAATTAATTGGGTTAAAAAATTCAGTCCAAAATTTCTTTTGGTCAACAGAATATATATACATATATACATAAATAAATTATTTACATTAATTCTTTATATTTTTTTAATAGAATTATAAATAAGATAAAAAAAAAATTCTTTTTTTTAATTTTTCTAACTCTTAATTTTTTTCTCTTTCTCTCCCTCGCAAAAGTGCTTTTGTCAAAGAAAATTGATGACCACATGCCTCTCGAAAAATAGGACAAATCAATTAAAGGAGCACATACACGTGATAAATAGTACCAATAATGCACCTTATATTGTCTTCTTCTCCAAATCCAACGTCATTGGAATTGAGGGTTAACCACATCACTCTTCAAAAATAATTACTGCATCCATTAAATTCAAAAACACATCATAATTAATTATAAGAATAATTACTCTGTCCATTTGAACTCCTTTTTATTTCTCTCACCTACGTACAATACAACGAGATAATGGATCCTCTAAAGTAATTTTTTATATTTTTTGGTGAAATTATGAGAGAAATAGAGATAAAGAAAATTGGGAGAGAAAAAAATCAAGAAAAAAATTTTTCCTTATCTCTATCTCTTTCATAACTCCACCAAGAAATGTGAGAATTATTTTAGAGTATCATATTTCCAATACAACTACCCTTTATTAATTGCAAATTCACTTCTACTTCTACATAATATATATATATATATATAGGGTAAAGTACCTTTGCCGCCCCAAACTTTACTGCAATTTCATTCTTGTCCCTAAACTTTTTTTTGGTTCATGCCTACTCCCAAACTTTCAATTTTGTTCATGCATGCCCTTTTTGCTAACACCGTTAACTTGCTTGTTGAAATTTGCTGACATAGACAATGAATGTGTATTTCTTTTGCCACGTCATTGTCCACCTCACATTTAACTTTTTATTTTTATTAAAAAAGATTAACCTAATTAAAAATATATATTTTAGGGTAAAAGTTTGGTTTTTTTTAATAAAAGTGAAATGTGAGGTGGAAAATGAGGTGAACAATGACGTGGCAAACAAGATACACATTGATCATCCACGTCAGCAAATTCCGTCAAGCAAGTTAACGGTGTTAATAAAAAGGACATGCATGAACAAAATTGAAAGTTATTTGGAGGTAGGCATGAACAAAATTGATAGTTTGGGGATATGCATAAACCAAAAAAAAAAAGTTTGGGGGCAGGAATGAACATTACAACAAAGTTTAGGGGTAGCAAGGATACTTATATGTATATTTTTGAAGTGTGTGTGTTAAAATATATATATATTTAATTAAGTATACTTGTATAAATAAAAATCAATTAGCAACGAGTAAGAATACAAATGTAATATAAAAGAAATTAATCCTAAATGAACTGATGATCCTTAATTTTATTGGATTAAACCTAAATTAGACAATAATATTATTCTCTCCGTGCAGTATGCAAAGAAACATTGCATTTATAGTGGTTGGCCACTACTATAAAGACAAGCTGTCTTTATTACATGGCCTGTCCGCCTTGAAAATTCTTTGATCCACATTTTAAAAAACACATGCATAAAGTCTTTGATGTATAAAGAAAAAAAATATTACTTGTTAGAAAAAAATATATCTCTCAATTTCTTTCCTTGTTTTTATTAATAATAAAAAATACTTTATTATGTTCAATAAACATTAAAAAATAATTGGAAATGAAAAATTATATATTTTTGAATAATTTTTAAGTAATCACATCTCACATGCATATATATATATATATATAAATTAAATCACTACATAAGCACATATATACAATCTAACAGTGAAGAATAATTTTGTTAATTAGTGCCATATGGAAATCAATCTTTATGAATTAATGAGATATGCTTGTAATTCCACCAAAGACTAGCACTTAAGTAGTTTTGAAAGTAGTAGTGTAGGAGAAATTAAACAAAAAAATTCCAATATTATTCAAGTGCATGCCTTGTTGTCTCTAATCAGCATACATAGTATAGCCACTTTACATATTCCGTTATCTCTTCAGTGCCCACTTTTTCCCATTCAAATAGTCAAGTTTCTCAGCAACGTAACACATACAGCTACCATACAAAGCTTTAATCAAAATCTTATTCTTCATACACACACATGACACATGACGGTGCCCTTTAATTTTAATGCCTAATCAATTAATTATATACCACCCCTCCTTTTCTCTAACTAAACAAAACATTACAGTTTCATTTTAAGTTCAACAAATTTAACCTTTCACCTCTAATTCCTCTCTGCTTCTGACAAAACTACTCCACCTTAATTAATTACTATATATACTTCATGGAATATATATGCGTGTGGAGTTAGATATATAAGTTGATGAAGTTAGGTTAATGCCCAGTACTACTCTTTTAGTTATAATTAGAGAACTAAAAAGAAAGGATAAAAAGTAATTAAGTAGTTAGTGGGTGAGACTAACCACCTCCACCATCATATATATATATATTTATTTCCTTATTGATTATGTTCGTTAAGAATAGAAGGACAATGCTATAGAGAAGGCTTGTCACTTTTTAATGGTTAAATTTGTGTTAAAATATTTGTTAATTTAAGATTACATAAATCTTAAAACAAATTTAATGATCATGAACTGATAAACTAAAATTCACCGTAACTTTTAATTATTACCCGAATAGAATTGAACACCCCTAACTGCTTAAATAATTATTCAGAAGCATCAGTTTTAATGAATAAAATAAATGGACTCATATATCCAATATAGGTCCACTGCTAGCTAGCCACCTAAAACTATAAATAATAATAATAATAATAATCACTCTGTACAAATTTTCTGTTTCTGGGGTCCACCCTTCTTTAATTTTGCCATTCTTATATAAATATGCTTCACGTCAATTTCTTCACATCAAGCCCCACTCTAGCTGCTAGATAATAGCTATCTCATACACAAATTACGAAGCAGTAGGAAAAATATATATTTTATATAAAAATTAAGCAAAATGAACTCAAATACCATAGCATGCATTGTAACATTAATAATATATTACACTACATAGAGAATTAAGTCATTGATATGGTACAACCATACTTGCCCATGGAGCTCCATAATACTATTAGGTACTAAATAATGACTTAAAGTGTCTCAGAGTTTGGACCGAGTAATTAGATTTAATTATCTGCTACTTGATAATCAGTTACGACGATAGTTGCTTTGTTCTTCCACACCTGAACTAACTCGGCGATTTGCTTACTGGAACTACCATCGTCGCCCAGAGCCTTCGCCGCCGCCTCCTTGAGATCCTTCATTTTGTTGCGAACCTTCTTGCCTTCTTCACCTTCCATCAAATCCTTCACCACTCTCGCTATCTCCTCCCTCTCCACAATCCCACTCTCACTCGCCTTCGGCCTTAACGCCACTCTCACTTCCTCCGTCATCATCACGGCGTTCATCCTCTGCTCTGCGTACAGCGGCCAAGCCACTAACGGCACGCCGTTCACCACGCTCTCCAGAATCGAGTTCCATCCACAGTGCGTTAAGAACCCTCCCGTGGACGGGTGGCTCAGAACTTGGGCCTGCGGGGCCCATGATTCGACTAGAAGCCCACGGCCTTTGGTTCTCTCCACGAAGCCTTTCGGGAGGAAGCTGTAAGGGTCTGTTTGGTTCTGCGGCTGCCCACTAAAGAAGTAAACAACGTTGGCTCCGTCGTTGGGGCTTCGTACCACCCAAATAAATTTCTGCTTGCTCATTTCCAGTCCTAGTGCCAGCTCATTCATTTGTGCCGTTGAGAGGGCCCCACCGCTACCGAATGACACGAATAACACGCTGCCACGTGGCTGATCGTCTAACCACCTCAAGCACTCGCACTCACGCGCTTCTGTTATTCCGCTCGGGGCGTTTTCCATTCTAGCGAGTGGTCCCACCGCGTAGACCCGAGGCTTCGTTGAAGCTTGTAGTGATTTTATGGCGCCCGGTTCGAGCTCCGCGAAGCTGTTCTCTATGATTCCTTCCGCTAGGTGGTAGCGTTTGGCGTGGTGGAGCATCCATTTGTAGACTTCGTTTTTCCTGTCTTGAACCGGGTCGAGTAGGTCTTTTCCGTGGACCGGAATGCAACCGGGGATCCTCAGCGGTTCATGGAGTTCGCTGTACTCGCATTGAACCGCTTGGTGTAGGTGAGGCAAGTGGAGGAAAAAGGACAAGGTCATGGCGGTGGAAGTGAAGAAGACGTAAGAGAGACGCCGAATTCGGCAGCGATGTCGAAGGCGTCGGTGCCGAAGAGGTCAACGACGAGGGCGAGAAGGCCGGTGGGAAGGCGGAGAGGGAGCGGAGGGCGTGGCGGAGAGAGGGGAGGGAATGGAGGACGGTGAGGGAGATGAGGGTTTCAACCTTGGCGTGGTTAGGGAGGAGAGAGCGGGAAACGGGTGGGAGGAAGGTGTGGGAGATGGAGGGAGGAAGGGCGCGGAGGAGGGTGGTTTGGCCTTGGAGGGTGGGGCGCTGGTGGGGATGATGAGGACGAGGGAGAGGTGGTGGTGGAGGGACGAGTCGTTTGGCGAATTCAATCATAGGGATGAGGTGGCCCATGCCTGGGGAAGGCATGATGGCCACCAAAGGTGTCTTTGGAGTTGGAGATTGGGGAGTGTTCCATGGAAGCTAAGGCTGAGTAGAAAAGAAAGTAATGGGAGAGAATTAGCCAACTAGGGGATTATATTTATATATACTGAATTCTTCTTATATGAGTAGGGAAAAGGATATATCTGACCTGGGCATCATTATTATCAAAGCAAGATTGGACATATATAGCTATGCAAAACTATCTAATTAAGTGGCTACAAAAATACAAGTTCACCCATATAATTAGTTCTCTTTTACTTTAATTAAGTCAATGGATTAGTTGGCTCTGAAAAGGCAATGCAAAACACATGGATAATCCTCAAATGCCTTAATTAATTTTGATATGACACTATAATAGACAAAAACCCTATAATTGCATTCTGATTAACGACTCATCATCAAAACATTTAGGATACGCTTGGTATAAATACACAGATGTAAAATACTGTAAAGAAAGTACTATAGAGTAAAGTATAGTATTGTAGAATAAAGGAAAGTACTGTACAAAAAAGTAAGGAGAGAGATAGAGAGAAAATTAGGAAAGAGAAAAAGTATAATAAAAAATGTGTTTAATGTGTATAAAATATGATATAAAATTTTTTTGAGAATCGTAAAATTACATGTAATGTATTGTGTGCTAACGTTACCAAACGAGCCCTAAATATAACTTATCTGTGAAAAATTTTAATGTTTAGGTAAGAAAATTATAACGGTGATGGTTAATCCGTGAATGTCTTCTACAAATTAAGAAAGCAATAAAAACAAATTCATTAAAGAGATAAAATGATGATGATGAGACCTCAGCTTCCAAAATCATTTTTTCTTTGATAGATTCTCAAGGAATCACTGCAATAATTAAAAGTATGTGTGTTTCCTAGCTATTTGCTCATCAAGTTTATCGAAGGTAGGGAAGATATATAGAAGCACAATTTGTAAATTAATTATTTAATGTGGTTACTAGATATATAAAATGGAAAATGTATTTCTAATTAATTGCACTTTGTATAACTCAAATTGTGAATATCAAATTAATACAAGAAAATTCGTACTGAAAAGAAAAACTGTAAACTTGATGAAATACTACAAATCTATCATGGAATTGTATTACTAATTAATTACACTTGTATAATTCAAATTGAGAGTGTCAAATTAATTACAAAAATTATACTTGAAGAGCAATTTTCTAGTATTTGTGTGCAGTGTGTGCTAATTCATAATTATATTATTTCATATTGATAATTAATAATGCTGAGGTTTTAATTTGCTTTTTTATTAATTAATTTACTTGATTTATACTTTAGCTTGTTGGAAAAAAAGAGAGGCTAATTTTATCCTAAACTATCCGCAAAAAAAGTATCAAACCTAAAAATTCTTTCTAATAAAAAGTATTATCAAAATACGTGTTCTTAAAAATAAGTGTTTTTTTAGGTCTTACTCTCCTCTGCCGCACTGGCTTTGCTTCTTCATCTAAATTATACTAGCAGTTTTTTCTTGGCAGGAGGGGTTGCTATAACTTGCAAATTTTTGTAAGTTTAGCAACCCCTCCTTATTTTTTTTATTTTGTGTGATTTCAGTACTTAAAATAAATAGATTTTTCAGATCTATATTGTCCCCTATTATTTTGGTGGTGTTTTTCTTCCAGATTTATTCTGTGTTTTTGTCTTTCTTTGTGAAAGTTTATTCTCTAATTGCTAGATCTTCTTAGATCTGGTAACTAGAGTTGGTTTTTGGCTTTTACGTTTGTGTAGGAAGTTCTTTTTGCGGATCTATAGATCTTTATGTCAGAAAGCTTCAACTTCATCATATTGTTAGAAAATTTCAAGGCATTCTCAACTTTGAAGATTACTACAGATTTGATATGCGGGAGATCTAACAGTAAAAATTTTGTTGACAACATAAAAAATAATGAAGTTTTTCATCCTAAGTTCATCTTACAAATGGGACCAGTTGATCTTTATTCGCCCTTAGTTCAATAATTTTTACGAATTCTTTCTTCTATATTATTAGGATGGAGTTGTTTAATTATTGTAAGTGCCGTTGAGCTTTTCTATAATTTGATGAATTTTATTATTATAAAAAATACGTGTTCTTATGATAAGCAAATAAGTTATAAAATTAGATGAATTTGCTTAAAATTTTTTTTAAGTCTGATAAAAATCCATCCGTCTCAAGGCTTCTATGAGATTATCACATTATTTTTTTATTTTTATAAATAAGGGAAGTCCGTCTCACCTTCCCTTCTCAGGGTCAGACGGACTTCCCTTCAAATTAGCCCATTTGTGTGGTATGTGTGTATGTATATTTATGTGTGTGTGTGTGTGTTTTTTTTTTGCGTGCGTATATGTGTGTGTATATATATAATTATATATTTTAATATTATAATATATAATTATTTAGTAACTCGATTCACTTAACTGAGTTATGTAAGCTAACTTACAAATTAAGTGGATTAAAAAACAATCTAATAGGTAAATTAAATAGGCCAATTTATTGGGATGGACTTGTTTTGACGATTCTATTCAGAAGTAATTTTGTTTAACTTATTTTGGAGCACTAAACATGTAATTATTTGAACTTTTAAATAATAATTATTAGATTTTAAAATATTAAATTAAATAATTCGCCTTATTATTTTAATTTAAATTAAGATAAAAATAAGTTAGAAATGAGGGAAATTTTTTTTCAAATTTTATTAAAAAAAATCAAATAATTACATGTTTAGTACCTCAAAGTAGTTCAAGCAGAATTAATTCTAAATCAACATGTGGTTCGTTGGAGTGGAGTAGGTACTCCATTCCCCTTAAGCAAGGTCTCGGGTTCGAGTCTTGTGTATGGAAAAGGTCTGTTGGGAGAACTCTACCCCCGTTGTGGGTCCTCAACTAGCTCAAACAGGATTACCTCCATAGAAGGATACTGTGAAAAAAAAAAGAATTACTTCTAAGTTGAATTATCAAAACGAGTCCAATTCAATAAGTTGGCCAATTTAAGCTACCTATTTTGTTGGCATGTTTAACCCACATAAATCGCAAGTTACCTCACATAACTTACAAGTTAAGTGAACCGAATTACTAAATTTTATTAGCATAAATGAAATAAACAGTGACTAATTTTTTTAATACTAACTTATTTTATATTATTTTAAAAAATTAAAAAAATCTAGTATTAATTTTTATTATATATTAATAATATTTTATATATATATATATATATATACACACACATACATGCAGACAAAAAATACAGACATATATTATATACATACACACAAATGGACAAACTTTTAGAAAAAAATATATTAAAGGGAAGTCCGTGAGACGGACTTTCCTTATTTTAATAATAATAATAATAATAATCTGGTAAAAGTCTCACTCAGGGTCAGATAAACTCTATCAGATTAAAAAAAATTAAGCAAACTCACCTGAGTCTGTGATGGATTGTTTATAATTAGGAAGGGTTTTCCGAGTTTGATGTTTTTTTGGAATAGTTAAGGTAAAATAGCCGAAACAAGTGTTTAAAAGCGTATCATCATTATTGGCAATTTTACCTGAACCATCACAACAAATTCAAACCCCAAAAACTCTTTCTAATAAAAAGTATTTTCAAAACATTTTATTTTTGTTCTTATTATAAACAAATCCGTCGTCGTAAGGTCAGACAAATTTGCTTAAATTTTCTTTTTTAAAATATGGTAAAAGTTCGTTTCTCCTGTGAGGGCCGACTTCTACCAGATTATTATTTTTTTAGAAAAAAAAAAGGAAGGCTGTCTCTTTAATATTTTTTTTCTAAAAGTTAGTCCATTTGTGTATGTTTTGTGTGCTTGTATGTATGTGTGTGTGTATATATATATATATAATTATATATTTTTTAATAATATAATATATAATAAAAATTAATAAATATTTTTTATTTTTAAATTATGAAAAAAAATAAGTTAGCATAAAAAAAATTAGTTATTGTTCCCTTAAACTTATGTTAGTAAATTTAGTAACCCGATTCACTTGACTTGTGCGTTATGTGAGCCAATTCGCGGATTTTGTAGGTTAAACAGACCAACTTAATAAGTGGGTTAATGGATCGACTTATTAAATTAGACTCAGTTTAAAACAACATTTAAATTCGTCAGGACAAAAATAAAGTGTTTTTATCCTATAAAAAAAGTGTTTTAAAAATACTTTTTATTTAAAAGAACTTTTGGGGTTTGATATTTTTTGGGATGATTTAGGGGGAAATTTGCCATCATTATTTTCTTGCATTATATTTCACTGAGGCCATCATTACTCTTCCTGCATTATTTAATGAATCACTTCTCATTGAGCGTTCACATCAATGTTGTAAGAATCGAACTGGACGAAGACTCGGACAAGTGTTCGGTTCATGGTCTGATCGGTTTAACCCGGGTCGAACCGTCAGGCGAATCGGATGACGCAATAAATAATAAATAATAAATATTCTTAATATATAAAATGACATCACTCAAATTTTAGGTTTCAATATACATAATTTTGAAATTTTAAATTACATAACTTCTCAAAGTTTTAATTTTTAAGACTTGTTAAGCTTTGAAAGAACTTAATCAAACCAAATATTAAATTATTGATAATCATAACTTTTAAATTTTAATTTTTTAAGACTTTTCTAATTTTAATTTTAAGATTTCTCTAATTTCTTTTTTTTTATTTTTTATTTTTTTTTTAAAAAAAATTGGACCGGTTGGATCACCGGGTGACCGGTCCAACTCCGGTTAATCCGGTCCAATCCAGTCCAACTGCAAAAACGGTTTTTTGGTCCAACCGACTCGCCTTTGTATTTGGTTGACGGTTGAACCGGTCGGACCGTCCGGTCCGGTTCTTACAACATGGTTGACATCAAGCCAAAAAGCAAATTCAATTAATTATTTAATTAATTGGGTAAAAACTTCATTTTACAATTTAGGTAAAATGCTCAAATTGATAACTAAAAATATAGAATGAGTTTTAAATTGATCCTATAAATTTGGACCGTATTTTAAATTAATCAAATTATCAATTCATGTCACAATCATCATCTTTTTTCATTTTTTAGCGTTGCAAATTTTAATTTAATTTTTATTATTCACACAATATCCCTATTTCATTATGAACGTAGAATCTCGTGTACCTACTCTCTCAAACCTTCCAACTTCAACTCAGCTCCCTTTTTTCCTCTATTTTTGAACATTTTGTAGCCATTCTTAGTTTTAATTTTATTTAGATTAGTAAATAATCGATGTTTTGATCATTTAATTTAAAACTATAAATAAAATGTTGCCATGCTAAAAGCTAAGTGTTAAAAAGATTATTAAAAAATGTCCTTCTAATATGAATAAAAAAGTTAATATAGCTAAAAGATATTTAAAAAATATATGAAAGCTGACAGAAGAAGATTAATTGAATTCAAAATTTTCAAACTTATGAATATTATATGTCACTAATCTAAAATTATTTAATAGCCTTTTACACATTGTAACCTAAAATGAAACAAATTTGGGGCACGTTTGGTTATGTGAATAATGATTGTAATGACAATAAGAATGAAAATGTCATGTCAATGTGATGTGAACGAAATAAAAATTGGTAAAATGATTATTTTACTTTTTTATATCAAGAGTGGATAAAAAATTAAGGACAAAAACATAATTTCATTACATTGTTTAAAGTCAAGGATATTTAATAGAAAGAATATTTGCGGAAATATTGAATTACAAGAAGCATTACATTATTAAAACAAGCAACCAAACATACTTGATTTTCTAAAATACCAAACTCTCATTTTCAAAAAAAAAGAAAACAAATATTAAACTCTCTTTGAGCAATAAAATGAAAATTGACGACCACATGCCTCTCCAAAAATAGGACAAAACAATAATTAAAGGAGCAGATACACGTGATAAAAAATTAAATAGTACAAATAATGCACATTATGGGGGTGGTGGTTAAAATGGTAGTAAGGGAAGACACTCTCAAGTACTACCGGGCAGAGCGTCAGTGGCATGCTGAGGAGACCAACAGAGGTCCAACCCAAAGGATTACTGCACATGCCTAAACCGCAAGCAGGTTTAACGAGTTGCAGCTATTCAACTAACTCTTAGATATCAGGGAATCTTCTTGAGAAGGGACCTACCAAAACAGGATTTTGGACTTCTTGTCCAAACCCAAACCCAACGTCCTTGGAGTTGAGGATTAACCACATCACTCTTAAAAAATAATTACTGCATCCATTAATTTTAAAAACACGTCATAATTAATTATAAGAATAATTACTGTATCTATGTGAACTTTTTTTTATTTCTCTCACCTACATACAACTTAATTCCCTTTATTAATTGCAAATTCATGGATGATGGAACATTAATACCACTTCTACGTACTTCTACATAATGTGTGAGTTAAGAATTCTTAATTTTAAAATTATATAATTTAATTAAGTATATTATAATAAATAAAATCAATCAGTAACGAATAAGAATAAAAATGTAATTTAAAATAAATTAAAACCCAAATGATCAAGTGCTCCTTAATTTTATTGTATTAAACCTAAATTAAACAATAATATTATTCTCTGCAGTATGCAAAGAATCTTAATAATAAAAACAAGCCTCTTTTTTTATAACTCAATCCTAACCCTAATTATTTTAGAGTAATGTTGTAGTATTGTCAAGAGTTCAAATTCATCATTAATCAATTGTTGGATTTATTTAAAAATCTGTGCACATATCTCAAAATAAATTCAAGAATTTATTATTGATAAATTTAAACTCTTAATAACTCTAAATACTCACTCATTATTTTATAAGATTTACACAATTAATCCATGAGAGGATTTGTTAACCACCATTAATCCAGGCACAATTAAAAAATAAATAAAAAGATTTTGAAAATTCCAATAGATAAGAAGGTGGTGCTTGAGATTGTGGTTGCACATGGTGATAATTAGGGATGGTAATGGGTAGGGTACAGGGAGGATACTGTAATCCCCGGACCCGACCTTGGAACTCGATTTTTTTTTCCGGCCCCGGATCCGTCCCCGGCCGGGTATAAAATGTGAGACCCATCCCCGGACTTGTCGAATACTTAAATCTCCGGACCCGGACCCGGACCCAGAAAATTTATTATTTTTTTCTACAAATCATAAATTTAATTATTTTTAAATTTTTAAAAAAAACTTCAAACACGCAAGTATTGAATACACAATCATAAATTTAACTATTTCTAATTTTTTTAAAAAAACTTCAAACACACAATAAGATTAAAATAAAAAGTCTGGGTTTTTGAGCTTAGTAAAATGGAAATGTGTTGAATCGTGATGAGGGTGAGGCACGCGTGTGGGTACTGGACTACTGGGTAAGTGTGAGATGATATGTAAATTTTTTTTAATATTTATATATAAATAATATATAAAAAGTATTTATATATAAAATATTTATATAAAAATACTTATATATAAAATATTTTATATATATTATATCACTGGGTCCGGGTCCGGAGTGAATACCCCTTACCCGTCCCCGTCCCCGGACGCAGACCTATTTTTTTAGTACCAAGACCCGGACCCAACGGATAATTTTACCAAATACCCGTTGGGTCCGGGTAAGATTGCCATTCCTAGTAATAATGGAGGTGAAGCCATGCTAGCGTAAGCATGACCTTCCAACCCACGTGCGTCTAATCTTCTACTCTTTTTGTCAAAATTGTATGCCCAAAATTTTCAAATAATAACTTCATAAATAATATTGTTTCAAAAATTACATAATTAAATTATGTTTGATAAAAATGTACGAATGTGAAAAGAGATATAATATTAAATATTATAAAATAAAAATTAAAAAAAATATGATGTAAAATATTAAAAAACACTAAAATATTTTTACTTTATAATTATTATTTTTTGATAAGTAAAAAAAGTAAAAAAAATAATTAAAAAGAATATTTTAATTATTTCAACAAAAAGTTAATGTGTGAACAATACTTTACAATATTATTCTTATGAAACACATAATTTTTTTTAAATATTTGTAAAAGGGATTGAATAAAGGGAGGATGACTTCATGTGAGGTCATCCTCTCTTTTCTCTGTCTCTCTCCTCTTGACAACAATTTTAAAAGAAAAATAGTTAATGAGAGGATGAGCTTCCATAAAGTTGCCTTTGTAAAAATACTTTCAAACTCAAAATAGTACCAAAAAAAGTTAATTTAAGAGAAATATTTGAGGCAGTAGAATTTTTTTCCTTAAGAAGAATGCTTAATTGAATAATAAAAAATACAGTATATAGTACTACAAATAAAGATATGGTAATTGCGATGTTTTTGTGTTGGCATATTCCCTTTATTTATTCTATGTTTTAATAAAGAAGATATATATAGTATGCGATGAACTCAGGGTATGTTTGGTGTAAAATCCAAACAGTATAATTTTGGTGTTTCACGATTTCAAAAAAATTTACATCATATTTTATACATATCAACACACTTTTTATCATACTTTTTCTCTCTCTATTTCTCTCCTCATTTTTTCTACAGTACTTTATTTTATTCTACAGTACTTTACTTTACAGTACTTTCTTTATAGTACTTTATATCTGTGCATTTATACCAAGCATACTTCAAAGAGCATAATAAAGCTTTTGGCCAAATAGGGGAAACAAAAAAAGATTAATAAAGCTATCAATTAAAACCACAAAGGCAAAAAGAGTTTGAGAGGGAATCCCGAACAAGGGTCACTAATTTATTACAAAAATTATCAGATAACTGCTACATTATAAATTCTAGCCTATAATTAGGACTTAGGAGGTTTTAGCTAGATAGATTCAATTTAAATAATTGCCAACATGCTTTGAAATAAGTTTAAAAGTAAATGAAAAATTTTAGTAGGTTCTATATATATCGTAAATCTATCAACAAGGTACTGGTTGTCATGGTTTGGTTCCAATTATATGTAAAACCTTACCGACAATTTAATTCTTTTTTTTTTTAAATTTTAAAAAGTATTCCAAATTGAAAGATTATTAGAATGATTTTGATTCTTAAAGAAACTACTGCATTTATAGTGGTTGCCCATTGCTGCTATAAAGCTGTCTTTACTTGGCCTGTCTGCCTTGAAAATTCAGGCGTTTAGTATTCGGTCAGTGTTTTAGTGGGAAGTGAAAGTTAAAATGAAAGTGAAAGTGAAAGTAAGTAATAAAAAGTATGTTTGGTATGCAGGGAAATGGAAGTGGAATGTAAAAGTAATATTGTTTAGTAGGGTGGAAAGAAGATAGGAAAATAGAAGATAAAAGTATGAAATACCTTTTTTGACTTTACTTTTTTAAAAGTCATAAATTTTTTAAGGTCATTTTGGTCTTTAAACCAAACCTCACCTCACCTTCCCTCCACTTTCCTCTCAATTTTCATGGCAACAAGCTTCCCTCTCAACTAGGAAGCTCAACCTCACCTCCCAACTTCTCAAATTATACCGAACATACTTCAACCTTAACTTCCCTCTCACATTCCTTTTGGAAGTGATACCAAACATGACCTTAGAGATCCACGTTTTAAAAGCTTGAAAGGTCTTTGATGTATAAAGAAAAAATAGTTCTTGTTAGAAAATACATATATAATTTCTTTCCATTGTTTTTTATTACTAATAAAAAATACTTTATTATATTCAATAAAATAAAAAATAAATAGAAATGAAAAATTATATTTATAATAATTTTTCAATAATCACATCTCACATGCATGCATATATAAATTAAATCACTTTATAAAGCACACATAACCTAACAGTGAAGAAAATTTTGTTAATTAGTGGCATATTATCACACTGGAAATCAATCTTTATGAATTAAAGAGATATGCTTGGTAGTGTAATCCACCAAAGACTAGCACTTATTAGTAGTTTTGAAAGTAGTGTATATAGGAGAAACAACAAAATTCCAATATTATTCAAGCGCATGCCTTGTTGTCTCTAATCAGCATATATAGTATAACCACTTTACATATTCTCCTTTTTTTTTCCCATGTATCATCGGTAATTTGTTTGAGCTAGCTGAGTCCCATAACAGGAGTAGAGTTCTCCCAACAGAAATTTTTTCATACACAAGACTCGAATCCGAAACCTTATTTAAGAAAAATAGAATACCTACCACTCCAACTAACCACCCATCATCTCTTGAGTGCCCACTTTTTCTTCTGTTTTCAATTAAATATATAGTCAAGTTTCTCAGCAACGTACACACAGCTACCATACAAAGCTTTAATCAAAACCTCATTCTTCATACACCACATGACGGTGCTCTTTAATTTTAATGCCTAATTAATTAATTACCACTCCTCCTTTTCTCTACCAAAACACAACATTACAGTTTCATTTTTAGTTCAACAAATTTAATCCTTTCACCTCTAATTCCTCTCTGCTTCTAACAACACTCCACCTCAATTAACTACTATACATACTTCATGGAATATGCGTGTGGAATTATATATCTAAGTTGATCAAGTTAATTAGGTTAATGCCCAGTACTACTATTTTAATTAGGGAATTAAAAGAAAAGAAAGGACAAAAAGTAATTAAGTAGTAGTGGGTGAGACTAATCACCCCCGCCATTATATATATATATAATTATGTTCTTGTAGAATAGAATTGAACCCTATGGCTACTTAAATTATTCACAAGCACAAGTTATAATCAATAAAATAAATGGACTATATCCAATATATGTCTACTGCTAGCTAGCCACCTACAATTATTATTAATTTTTCTCTTTACAAATTTTCTGTTTCTAGGGTCCACCCTTCTTTAATTTTTCCTGTCTTATATATATACACCTCAATTTCTGCACATGAAGCCCCACTCTAGCTACTAGCTATCTCATACACAAAAATTAAGCATCAGCAAAAATATATTTCCATATATAAAATTAAGCAAAATGAATTCAAATGCCTTAGCATGCATTATAACATAAATAATTTATTAACTACATAGAGAAATTAAGTAATTGATACGGTGTGACGATACCTATTGATACAACACCTTTGGCTTCCGATCCACGATTCTATTAAATACAAATAATCTAAATATTTTCATTCATTCAATGATCAAATCTGAGTATGCTATGTGAGCAATGGACTTGAGCATCGGAGTCTCGTGATGAAGATTCTTCGCCTTGGATTCTCTTGCAAGTATGTTGGAGCAATTTATGGGATGAGAATCAATAATTAAATTGAATGATCTGCTACTTGATAATCTGTGACGATGATATTTGCTTTGTTCTTCCACAACTGAGCCAACTCGGCGATTTGCTTAGTGGAACTTCCGTCGTCGCCGAGAGTCTTTGCCGCCGCCTCCTTGAGATCCTTCATTCTGTTGCGAACCTTCTTGCCTTCTTCACCTCCATCAAATCCTTCACCACTCTCGCTATCTCCTCCCTCTCCACAATTCCACTCTCACTCGCCTTCGGCCTTAACGCCACTCTCACTTCCTCCGTCATCATCACGGCGTTCATCCTCTGCTCTGCGTACAGCGGCCAAGCCACTAACGGCACGCCGTTCACCACGCTCTCCAGAATCGAGTTCCATCCACAATGCGTCAAAAAGCCTCCCGTGGACGCGTGGCTGAGAACTTGGGCCTGTGGGGCCCATGATGCAACTAGAAGCCCACGGCCTTTGGTTCGCTCCACGAATCCCTTGGGGAGGAAGCTGTAAGGGTCTGTTTGGCTCTGCGCGCTGAAGTAACTAGCGTTGGCTATTCCGTCGTTGGGGCTTCGTACCACCCAAATAAATCTCTGCTCGCTCATTTCGAGTCCTAATGCCAGCTCATTCATCTGTGCTGTTGAGAGGGTCCCACCGCTCCCGAACGACACGAATAGCACGCTGCCACGTGGCTGATCGTCTAACCACCTCAAGCACTCGCAGTCACACGCTTGTGTTATTCCGTTCGGGGCGTTTTCCATTTTCACAAGTGGTCCCACCGCGTAGACCGGAGGCTTTGTTGAACCGGGTTCGTTGCTCTGCAGTGCTTTTATAGCGCCCGGTTCGAGCTCGGAGAAGCTGTTCTCTATGATTCCTTCCGCGAGGTGGTAGCGTTTGCAGTGGTGGAGGAGCCACTTGTAGGCTTCGTCTTTCCTGTCTTGAACCGGGTCGAGAAGGTCTTTTCCGTGGACCGGCACGCAACCGGGGATCCTCACCGGTTCCTGGAGCTCCCTGTACTCGCATTGAACCGCTTCGTCCAGGCGAGGCAAGTGGAGGAAAAGGGACAAGGCCATGGCGGTGGAAGGGTAGAAGATGTAAGGGGAGACGTCGAATTCGGCGGCGACGTCGAAGGCATCGGTGCCGAAGAGGTCGACGGCGAGGGCGAGGAGGCGGTGGGAGTCGGAGAGGGAGCGGAGGGCGTGGCGGAGAGAGGGGAGGGAGTGGAGGACGGTGAGGGAGATGAGGGTTTCGATCTTGGCGTGGGTGAGGAGAGAGGAGGAAACGGGGGGAGGAAGGTGTGGGAGATGGAAGGAGGAAGGGCGTGGAGGACGGTGGTTTGGGCCTTGGAGGGTGGGGCGTCGGTGGGGATGATGAGGACGACGGAGAGGTGGTGGTGGACGACGAGTCGTTTTGCGAATTCAATCATAGGGATGAGGTGGCCCATGCCTGGGGTAGGCATCAAGGCCACCAAAGGTGCCTTTGGAGTTGGAGATTGGGAGTGTTCCATGGAAGGGCAAAAAGGAGAATAAGCAAAATTTGTGTGTTGTGAGACTGAAATGTAGGAAACAAAGAAATGGGAGAGGTTTATATATAGTGGATTCTATTCTTTGTGGCCGCTTGGTTTTGTAATTTGAATATGATTCATTCGTCTCCGATCCTTTTGTGTGAGAGTGTGTGTGCATGTATTTTAGTGAACAATTTTTTTTAATTATTGTTTGCAAATAGGACTGCGCATCTTTTTTTTAAAAAAATTAATTAATGACTTTAATTAAATGTCTTTTGTGTTTAGTACTTTGTATTAAATATTTTCTGAGTTTGAAGTTTGAACCATGCTAAGGTATACATTGTATTCTTTTGTTCTTAATACCCTATTCTACCATTTGTCCAACAGCTTGTATTATAGTTATTTATGAAGGTCTTTTACCGTGAAGATTTCGAGACGAAGTTTTTATTAAAATTTTTTTGTTGTAAATTATTTGATATGGTGAAGGAGTTTTTTAGTGAAATTTTGTTACCATGAGATTTATAATTCAAGTGGACCTTTACCTTTTTTTTTTTTGTTATTTAGTAATAATGGGATTTACTTATTTCGTTTTTTGAACAAAGTTAATTTAATAAGTGCCCTACAGTACTGGTGGTAAATTTTTTCTTTAATTAATTGTGAGAAATTTTATTATTTGAAACCTGATAAAAAATTAACTAAAATAATTTTATAAGCTCTTTAATAAGTGTCAAGAAATACTAATTAACAAAGCTCTTTCTATAGGAGCTAGTATTTTTTTTCATCAAATTGAAGTATATTTTGGTTTGAATATTTAGTAGGAACTAGAAAAAAGTGCTTGGGAATGTGAGGGAAAGAGAGAGTGGAAATTTCAATTATTGGAAAGATAGGGGTGGGGAGAGTATATATATATATGAAGTATCTAGAAGGAAAGGCAAAGTTGGAATGGAAGTGTTATGGGAGTTGATGTCATGTGAACGTAAGGCTTATGCGATCAAAAAAATTGGTCCTTTTATGCAATCATATCAAGTTTGTGTTGTGCCTCTTCTCTCTTCCTTATCCAAACTGCTGTATATGTATATATATATTAATAAACTAATTCTTTAATTTCTGGTGGTTTCGTATTTTAGTTATTTTGTTTATCATTCTTACACACTAATTGCGGACACGTACTTAATCATAGTTCTTGCAGTCAAAGTATAACCACTCTTAATTGTTTTTAAAAAATATATTCTTCCAGCTATTCTACTGTATAATTTGCTGTGAATAAAATAATGATGACAACTAAATTTGTGATGAACAAAATTATTGTCAAAAGATGACTATTGCTTTTCATCTTGTACCTTGTTCACTATAAAGCGAGCTATATACACATGATGATCATAATTATAGCACTTGATAATTATTGTAACTGTTTCCAAAAGAAGGAATCTTCAAACCCTTTCCGAGCGGAGTGAATATATATATTATATATATATACACATACATACACTGATACACCACATATATATAATGGGTAAATTATATCAATATTAGGTAGTGCTTAAAAAATATACTTATTGACAATTGAGTTGTAAAAATTAACTACGCAAATTAATTTTTTGAAAGATTGAAATAATATCATGGTAGGCCCTTCGTTCTAATATGATTATAAGTCATTAATTAAAATATTAACATAGACTATTGACTACGGAAGTGCTTATGTGATATCATTAATTATTAAATATATACATTAATTTTTAAAATATTATAAGTCCTTACACGATCTATATTACATTACAATTAAGTTTTAATATAAATCTGTATAAAGTAATTAAATATTTTATTATATTACAAATTATGTCGATCCTAATGTAGTACATAGATTTTTTAATTAACTTGTATAGCATTATAATCTTTTTGAAGAACTAATATGTATAATTAATAGTCAATTATATTATATATAACACATATAACAATTCACGTTAACACATTTGTATATTAATCGCTTTTAACAACATAAGACGGAGATATCACTGACGTGTATACACTGTTTTAATCTTTTGATTGGTTTAAAATATAATTAATAATTTATCTTATTTTATATTTTAAAAATTAAAAATAATATTAACATACATTTGAAGGCATGCTAAGTCACGAGTCTATCTTTTTCTCCTACAACCCCACGACACCCACTGATCAACTTTAGGGATAAAAATTGATTAATGTATTACTGCAATTTCATACATCATTTTAATCACGTAGAATTATTTAATAATATTAATATAAATTTATATTAATAAAAAATTATTTTAAAAAATTTATGAATAAATTGATTAAAAGAAATATTAAATTTTAATATTATATACTACTTAACATCTCTTCTAAGTATACATATAAGTCACCTTTTAATCTTTTTCATTGGCCTTTGCATTTCTTTATTTTTTTTATTTAAATTAAACAGTCCTACAATGATAATTAACTCCACGTAACCTTTTTTATTTCTTTGAAAGTAGATAACACGTGTCACACGAATGCTCATACTCCAAATTCATATATATATATTATATCTTTGCATATTAACTAATATAGACGACTACACGAAAATTTATGGTGTAGGTGTAATATTGAATTATTTTGTCGTAATTTAATATTACACCCAATATTTTTTTAAATATATTTTATTTTTATAATATGATGAAATTATATTTTTATTTTTTATTTATTTAAATATTTCATTCATATCATATTAACATGATATTTTTATTATATTCAACATTCTCATTCTCATTATCATTTTCATTACATCTTCCAACCCAATAACTAAACACAACTTAGAGTTTGACACTTTGACTAATGAATTTTACATTTTTTTTGGCCGGAAGTGATGATGAATTTTACATGTGTACATGTATATATAATAACATTATTCAAAATTTAAGCAAATTAAATTTTGAATAAAAATTATTTAAAGTATGTTAATGAAAGAAATCTCTAATTCTGTGGTAGCAACGTAACACTTTGATGCAGTAGCGAGTGAAGGACTGAAGGTGTTTAAAATAAATCCAAATCAAATAAAACTAAATTAAATTGATTAGTATATAAAAAAATAAATCGACTAAAAATAAAATAAAACTCAAGACAACTAGTTTAGTTTAGTTGAGATTTGAAAATTTTTTTAAATTGATTTTAATAGAACAATATATTTTTAGTTAATTAGTTGAGGTATTCGATAGTTTCATAAATCTTATCCTATTATTTAAACATACATTCAAAAGTTTATAAACTCAAAATCATCTCATGCAATGAAGTCAATCGGTCAAAGGGATTTTTATCAAATAATTATGATATTGGAGAAATTTAAAAAATAATTGAGCTGCCATTTTTAATGCAGTACTTGTGCTAATTAATTTGAGTTGTTGAAACTAATAATAAGAATTTATTTTTTCAATGATATATAAATGCAGGTTCACGCTACAATGATGCGGAGAGAAAGATTAGTGGAAATTATAAATTGGAATGTAATAATGTAATAAGGTGTTACAAATTCCTTGAGGATTCCACAAAGGAGGCCAAGACAATTATTAGATTATGATATTTCAAGTTACGACAAAAAGGTAATTAACATGGAGTAGCTGTGGAGTCACTGTCAAATTAATTAAGGATAAAAATGTTTTTTTTTTCTTTTCTTTTCTCTTTTTTTTCCCCGTAAAATAGGAATTTATAAATTAGAAATAGGAGTTCACAATACCGACAAACATAAAGAGGAGAGCCTCGGACTGATAAACAAGCTAATAAAACATATTGCCATTACAAGAATAATCAAATATGGCTACAATACACCTAATAGTAATTTCCAACTATTCTATTGAATGCACTCCTACCCAACCTGCTTTCAAGGGTCGGACTAGGAGATGATAATTAAGAGAATACAGATATTTTAAATAATTAATCAAAGAATCAATAGATCATCACTATTTAAATAAGGTTTTGCTAACCAGTGCCCTAAAAAAATGCATTTAATGAGGTGAGATAGGAAAATAATGCATAGAAATCACAACTTGTAATAAATATATTTTTATTTTTTTTAAAGACATAAATGCCCTTCACTTATTTTTTCCATCTCTCTCTTTTTAATTTATTACAATATTTTTTTAATTTTGTATTTATATTTATTATTTTAATTATTCTTTTTTTTTTCAATTTATCAATAATGACGTAATAGTATTATTAATGTGGTTTCTTTTTTTTAAAATAATATTAATGTGAGGATAATTGCAATCTGAAAATAAAAAATAACGTGATTATTGATAAATTGAAAAAAAATAATAAATAATAAATATGAATACAAAATAAAAAATATTGTAATAAATTAAAAAGAGAGATGGAGAAAAGGTGAAGGGCATTTGTGTCTTTAAAAAAAAATAAAAAATACATTTATTATAAATTGTGATTCCTATGCATTATTTTTACTATCTCACCTCATTAATACATTATTAACCAATGCCCTTAGCAAAGCCATAAGTTGCTATTCCAATGGGGATATTGAGAAAGAGAAAGAGGATAGAGATTGATTTGAATAAGTGATTTAGGGATTGGAACGCTTAACCTTCTTTTATTTAAATTCACCCTTTTGGGGATTGCATTGAAGAATAGGGCCCAAAGAAACAATTTCAACAATGAAAAGTTATCTCAAAATTATAAATACCATTTATTTTCGCCTATTTTGTATTTATTCTTTTTGGGTCTATGTCTAAGGTATTTATCAGAGACATTATGATTAATTTCTCGACTATTGCGGGGTCTTTATTATGGACAATCTTTTTAACAGATGACACTTCACTCTCATCTCTTAAGAAATCGAATCAGGAGACAATTCTTAAAGGAACACAGACCCTTTATCATTTATGTTACACTATGTTAATACGATTTTATATTCTTGAGCTAGGTGGTGTTATATTAATTAATTAATGTAATAGCCGATATTTTTAAATAACGTAAAGCTATCAAATATATAGGAAAGAGATATAATTCCTATCTATATGCTATTGACGGCCCAAAAGGACAATAAGTTTAGGTAATTAAGAATATGATTCATCCATGAAAATCAGAGGTGATACATTAATTGATGTATGTCCTTGAAATTAACATTATTTTTAAAAATCAAACTATAACAATGTAAGTGCATGCATCATCTTATGGAATAATTGGCATCTCCAAGTTGGAGGCTTCTATAAAAATGGACTTTTAGTGTACATACTATATTGGTTACACCCACCACATATATATATATGGCCAAAATCCAAAAGAAAAATTGGAGTTGATCATTATAGGAGAACCCACATGGAAAAGACGTACAGAATCACTCTTATGGCGTCCGGCCACATGCAGTTTTTTTTATTACTTTTGAAATCCTTATATTAATGAAAAAAAATCTCTATATAATAATAATAATAATAATAACACACAACAGAAAGGTATGAAGCTATTAGTAGCATATACGAGTTTTTCTTTCAGTCCCACGTAATATTTATGTCCAATATTTTGACTAGATCAAAGACCATTAGAAAATATTGTAGTGTTAGACCCCACACCAAAATAATAAGGGAAGGGGAAAGGAGTTGCAACACTTAGGTGACGTTTGGTATTCGGTGAGTATTTTAGTGGGAAGTGGAGGTGGAAATGGAAGTGGAAGTGGAAGTGAAAATAGAAGTGGAATGTAAAAGTAATATTGTTTGGTATGGTGGGAAGAAGATAGGGAAATAGAAGATAAAAGTATGAAATACCTTTTTTGCCCTTATTTTTTCAAAAGCCACAAATCTTTTTAGGGCATTTTGGTCTTTAAACATCATCTCACCTCACCTCGCCACAACTTCCCACCCTCTTGAGATGGAATTAAACTCACATAGTATGATGGAACTAAACTCACCATGGAACATCTCTCACTTGGTACCAAACAAACATAAAGAGGTGAGCAAACTCAACTTCCCACCTCTTCCCTCATACCAAACGACCCATTTTATTATTACAATTTTCTTCCCTACCATTCTTCTCGGTCCATACACACCCTAAAGCCACTATGTCATTTATGTACTCACAAAATATTAACATTAAATTGAATATAAAAGTACTAGCTAGATAATTATATATCACTCGCTTAAATAATTGTCTATCTTTCATTTCATTTATTTTTTGTTTGTAAAATTTTGGAACATTTTAGTTCTCTGTGGAAGTCCGAAGATTCTGCAAAATCTAGTGGCTTTGGCATTTAATGGAAGTGTCTTGATCTTCTTTTGATCAAAGACTGTTAGAAGAATTGTCTCATCCCAATAATCCAAATTCCAGAATGGTCTTCTTTGTTTGGGTAGAGATATCAAAGCCCAAATGTGTATATATTACAAGATGGCCCATTATATTCTAGACCCTTCTTTTCCAGATTTGCTCTCCTCAGTCTAACATTATAGATAAGATTGTCTTTTTGGATTATTATATTCTCATCCTTTAATTTGATACACTTCTCAAACGGAAAGAAAATAAATAAATAAAGAACCTCCTTATACTAACAAAGAAGTCATATTTCAATTAGAATTCTAAGTGAAACAGAATTTGAAACATTACTCAGGGTTTGGAAAAGAGGTTAAGCCAACACAAATTGAAAAAACTTTCAAGTAATTCTGTAACAAATTTTCGTGCAAATTTGTGATTTGCAAGCTTTGACTTTGATTACAAAATATATACAAATAAATTTACAGTTCAAAGCTCATCCCCATTGCCTATAATAAAACTTGCCGAATATACTGGTAGTCATATAATTCATCCATTTAACGTATAAATTTACTTGATAACAAGCATCTAAAAAAATCAATCCTTTTAGTGATGAATAAAACAACTTCTGATATTATCTGCCATTGACAACCATTTCCATTACTAGATCATTCCAAGAGTCGATGGGCCCCGGCAAGCACCAATGCAGACAATCATTCTGAACTTGAGCAATTTTGTCTTTGTCGAACGGCCGGAATTGCCGGTACGGCCCCGGATGGCCGTCGGGTCTCAACATTGAGAGGCCGGTTGTGTCCAAGAGTTTCAAAGTACTTGAAGCCACATCCTTAGCCTTCTCAAACTCTTCAAGTTCGATATCTCTCATGACGTAATCCACATCTTTCAAATGTATGTCACCCCCTTTGAAGGGCATTGTCCTATTGCAGTACCCTCCACTGAACCACTCCCCATTCTCAAAGTGATCCGGCGTGGTCGTCCTGAACAAAACCGTAGGCTTGTGATCGGAGCTCGTGATGAAGTCAAGAGCCAACCCAATGGCCTTCCGATAAGCAAACTCGAATCCCAGCTCTGTCAAGTTCTTTCCGGGACAATAATGGCACCCTATGATTGTGCTATTCTCGAGGTACATGGCGGTCTTGAGAAACCACTTCCCGCCAGCCATCACGACATAATCGAAATTGTTATATTGGTTGGTCCATTTGGTGTCGAGGCTATCAAGATGGAGCTGCATTTCGGATGAAGAAGCTCCATTGATATCCTCAAAAATAGCTGCTTTCACAAGTAAAGGAGTCCAGATTACTGAGAGTGTGAAGTTGTGGGAAGGGAACTTCCATATTTTGGATCGGTATTCCTTGTCGTGGTACACCTCAATCGCCGGTTCCACCTAACAGCAAGATCAGTAGTGGATTATAGAGTGAGTCTATACAAGCAATAAGTAAAGATTAAGTCCCACATCTGATAGGATAGGATAAGATACTTATGAGGTGGGTTCCCAAGTTACTTTGAGTTTTAATATGAAGTATGAGGAAGATATGGGGAGTAAAAAAGTGTACCTGTGAGAGGATACAAAGGAGAGACTGCACATGGTTGCGGGAGATGGAATCGCCGATAAAGGCCCACCATTTATGCCTCATAGCATGAAGAAACTTGGTGGGATCAAATTTGGGCAATTGGCAATCTCGGGGACTCCACCGCCAGTAAAGGTAACCGGAGTCCGGCCGTCCGTTGGTCATACAATTTTGGTGATCTTCAATGACATGGCAGCTCTCATTAGTGTAGACTGGGCCAGACAGGTCAGGTACCCAGTCTCCCACAAAAAGATCACATTTTGCTGCAACCACAACCACAACCAGATGTTACATATATGCAAATTTCTTTATTATTAGTTCAGCAACAAAAATAACAAAGTCACATGCCATGTTTTGTATCTCACAACTAATTATAATGTGCCTTCCCAGGAATAAAACAAAGCAAAAGGAATAAAGAAGAAAACCCATGCCATGTATTATTGTGGACAGAAATGAATGAACCAAATGGAAATTACCCAAAAAGAAAATAGAAATAAATTAATTAGTACTCCTGAACCATACTTGGGAATCCAATGGAGAATCAAAACCAGTTCACAAATTCTAAAACCCAAAGAAATTAACAAGAATGTAAGATCTGAATAGTTGCGTACAAATCTGAACGCTCAAATAAGGAAAGCTTTAGTTTTTCAGTTGATGCAGAGAGAGTGAGAGGGAAATTTTGTTACCGTTAAGGGCTGTTTGGCTCTGGTTTCCCGGAAAATTTACAGAAAGCACAGGGGGCTCTACTATGGGCGTCTCTACCTCCGAAGAGAATGTGAAGGAATCAGAAAAGAGAAGGCGAAAAGCAAGACCCACAAGAAGAAGCGAAACCGCGAACTTCACAAACACTTGATTATAATGCTTTTGAACACAAAATGAGTTCACATCAGACCTCGTCCCCTTCACCATTTGGAAGCCCAGAAAATGTAAATGATTCTATGCTTTTCTTAACAACCCAAACGCTGCCTTGATTTTGAAGAAGTGATAAGTAGTAATTAGTATCACGAAAAGGATTGGGAAATGGGAACCAACATTATTAATGTGCTTTGGTGTGTGTGTGTGTGGTGGATGAATGGATTGATCTTCAATCTGTGGTGTGTTTGGGTGGAGGAGAAATTAAATACAGGGAGGGAGCTTAATTATATTATTTTATATAAATATAGTAATCCTTTGATGGTATAGTTATATAAAGACTGTATTAACAAATTTGTATGAACTGAATTATAATATTAATTTATAAAGAAACTGAATAAGAAAAGAAATAAATTTGTACATCCAATTATTAATATATGAATAAGAGGAAAGGAGTGAAAGTTGTTGAGTGGGGCAAAACAGAGGAAGAAGAATAAACAAAATGTCATGCAATTTGCAAAACAAATAAAAAAAAGTGTATTATATTCTTCACCAATTTAAAGGAGATCAGATCAAGATTCAAGCCTCACATGCTACGTCCTTCTCAATGCTTCTCATTCATTTATTATATTATCAACCAATTACTATAACGCGATCAACTTTGGTTCAAATTTTTATTTAAAAAAATGTTTATATTTAATACGTGACAAAATAACAATGGAAAAAACTTAGGTTTATTTTCTTATGTCCATTTCATCCAATTCCCCAATATAATTATGATACGTGACAAAAAGTGGTTAAATGACCAATCACAGTAGAGAGAGAAAATAGAAGACCACCTTTTGCATGACCAATCATAGAAAAAAGAGAGTGTAAATACAATATATGATTGGTAGAATTGGATGAAATGAACATAAAGAAATAGACCTAAGTTTTTTCCAATAACAAAAAATAACAGTATCTTAAATAAAATTATTTTTTATAAAATTATTTTTCATAGCATTATATATATATATATGAATGGATTGTAGAAGAACAGCTGGCTAGGAGCTTGCTTTAATAGGTAGTTTAATCATAGTGGGGCCTTTCTTACTTACTCCTTCTTCCCTGTGTTTCTCTGTCTCTTTGTCTCTTACAAAAACTTTGATGTATCCATAGACTCCACTCAGATCATAATGATCATTAATTGATCCATTCTTTCTTTTTTAAATTATTCTTTTTATTTTATTGAATTAAATTATTAATACATTCAAACAAGAAATCCTCGTTTATTTATTTTTTTTCAATTCAGAATACATTTTTAATGTGGATAAAATTTTGGTAATTAAAAAAATGAATAAATGGATGGTGTATGGTACCAACATTGCTTTATTTATTTATTAAATTATTTGTTTTGGTGAAGCAATAAGCATGGCCATAGTTGAGTAACATCAAAGATATGTGTGATGTTTATGGATCTAATCTGATAAATTTAAGTGATTTAATGGGTCACTTTATTCAAAGATATAAACTTTTTACCTTTTTCCTACTTTACAGTTTATATTGGTTGGTTGTCCATTATGTTATCATTGTTTTGAAGCTTCTTCCTTTTCATTCATTCCCTTTGAATATCATCAAATATTATTTCAATAATTTTATTTTTAATTCATTCAATATGAGTTTTTTTTACTGTGAGTCCCTATTAATATTAAAAATTGATACTAAATTATTTAATAGATGTATTAGAATTCAGGACTTTCCTAATATTAAACTTTTATCCAAATTAACCTAGAATTCTAAAGTTTTTATTAACTATATTGTTTTTTTTAAAAAAAATGATTTGATACAAAAAGTGAAAGATATATTTTTCTGTTACTGTGAAAATATATATTGAAGTACAATGTGGGTGATGTGATATTCTTCTTATAAATGAAATTAGTAATTTAACCTTAAGAGTCCCTTTTTAAAAAAGAGTTTACTCATCCAAATTAAGTTAAAGTATTTTTTCCCTAAGTCCTAAACAAACATTTAAAAGACTCCTTACTTCAAGTAAATTAAAATTTTAATAATATTTAAGTTGTGATGTAAACTTATTCAAGTTGTGTTTTTTTCTAACACTTCATTGTTCATAGAAAAATTTTCAAAATCTGAGTGCAAAGAACTAATTAATTTACTTCATAAATTGTAGTTACGTGACAAAATTTTCCCAGTACGTGTTAATTAGTTTTCTAATAATAATAAAAAGATTCCGTGGGTATTCTATTCAATTGTTATCATATAATTCTTTTCATTTCTTCATACTTTTTTGCTTTTGGTTCAGAAATATATGAGTGTCGGTGCTAATGACTTGTATAGATTTTTTTAAAAATTAATGATAGTGTCACTTTAAATAATTAAAAGATTTCTGTATGTTTTCATTCTTTTGCGTGTATGATAGAGAAACGATAATCTCTTGTTATGACTTATGATACATGGCAAGAATATTAGAACGACTTTTTAGAAATAATTTAATAAAATAACAAACAAAAAAAAAGTAAAAACTATATTCACACATTCAAAGTTTATTCTAAACACTTTTGCACAGTATTAAATATAAATCAAAGTGGTGTACAGGTTCTCCAAGTTCAAAGAACAAGGAACGAGAGATAAATTAATATTTTTTTTAACTTTGAAACTTAACATTAATTGTGTGTGTACGTTAGACTTCGTTTCAAATATTTATTCACTAATTTTTTTTTTTTGAACAACCTAAAGAATTTAAGCGCTCTCTAATAATATTAAATAGAAATGAAATTTTTTTTCAAGATAATGAGAACATTATTGGAAACTACATGTAATCTCATTATCACTTTCTTTTTTTTTTAGTTGTTTGTTTGATTTTTGAGTCGCTGACTCGACTAATCTGAACTTGATTTGTCATGTGCACTTGATTTTAGTGAAAAAATTTCTCAATGAAAATAGCTGCATTCACAATATTTTAAATTTAGAATTTTGCTTAAACGATATAAACTATTTACCATTTAAATGAATCCGTCATTCGTTGATGTTTACTTTCTTTTAAGTTAAAACTAGAAAAGTAAAAAATTGCCAGGAAATCAAGGTTTTAATGGCAATTTTTCCTAAATAAAAGTAGCAAGGGATAAATTTTCCTAAGTAATCTCATTTTTAGTTTTTTTATAAGTAATTATAAAATGCAGAAGATAAAGGATGAATGATTGGGCAGTGGGGAGTGGGGTTTGTTTCTCTGAGAATATGTTTTGCTTTTGCTTCTTTTATAGTTTCTAGTTTCTAGTTTCTAGTTTGTACCTCATTCCCCAATCATTGGTCTGCCCATTTTTATCCTCTTTAATTTCTATGTATTTCTCTCCCATTTATTAAAAATAAATTAAAATTCAGTAAATTTGGTGTAAAAAGCATTTTAAACTAAAATTATTTATATAAACTCTATAATATTTCGCATATATATAATATATTGAGTGAAAGATACTTTAATTATATATATACATGGTAAAAATATATAACTACGTATATTTCAAAATATTCCCATATCTTTTATTTTTATAGGTCATTCAAATTTGCTTATCTTATTAAACAAGTATTGGAAGGGTGGACGATGCACAAAACTAAACGTTTTTAAGAATTTTATCAAATTTTAAAATTGAATAAAAAGGAGTGTACTATTTTAAAAATAATAATAATATTAATTAAAAACAATTGACAAGTACTATATTACATTTAATCCAAAAAATTGTAACATCATCATGTAATGATTAATCTTTTTAGATTAATTATAAGCTTATAACTAAAAGATTAATACAATATTGATTATATTTTATACTAAGTCCTGCAGTCATTAAACTATATTTTTTATTGAACACATTTTAAAATACTGAATCATAATGTTCTCATCCTGCTATAGTTAACTATTTTTAATTAAATATTGATATAATCTCTAAAGTTATAAATTAATAACTTATAAGTCCTACAAAAATGCTAATTTCGTCCATTAAATATGATAAAAGTTTTCAAAAATTTTCTCTGCGTAAATTTTTATATTTTTCTTCCTAACGATTTTCTGTCACTAAATTGTTCGCCTGATAAAACAACCTAACGAGTTCATAGTAAAAGTATATTTTTCGGAAGAGAGAAATGTTGTCAAAAGATGCTCACTGTTCTGAATATTGAAGAAATTAAAAATTAAAAGAAAATGTGGAGGATCAATTTGAGATTGAATAAATGTCAATAATCAAATTAAAAAAAAAATACTAACAATGAGAGATCAAAATAGAATTTTTATCTTATATTAACCCTAACAAGTTAATAGTCCGTTTGAGTAACCTTTACCAAAGTTCAAAATAAAAGCGAACTTTCGAATGGCCCTTAAGCTATTCAAAGTCAATGGATATCTCTCTCAAAGGAATTCTTTTGAAATTCAAAAACTAGTTAAATAATTATGACTGGATAAAATTGTTTGTAATTTAAACTTATGCAGTAATTCTTTAAATTGAGCCTCTTTTAATCTCCCTAACATACCACTAACATCTTGCCGAATAGTATTTTAGAGTGCCTTTCTTACTACCAAATTTTTTACCAATAAATAAATAAATAAAAGCGAACTTATCCAATTCCAATTATTACAATGTATTGCATATAAAAGTGAATAAAACCATAGAGGTACAGCAGACAGATAAATAAATCTCAAAATATGCAGGAATGAATTACAAACTATTACAGATATAATAATTAAAGAAGCAAGACCTGGCCACACAATATAGTTTCTACATTTGCATAAACCTACCTGTTTCAGACAATCAACCAAAAACCTTTTTGATACAACCTATTTTTTGTTTCCTTAACAACCATATGAAAATGATAAATAAATTTACAAATATTTTCTAAATACATGTCATGCACAGCCAATCACTTGCAACTTTTCAATACAACAGAATCAAAATTTCCCAGATTGTTTCCAACATCTGATCCTCTAAATATTTCTTTCCAAAGCAGCAGAAACATGGAACAAAGTCCTCCTTGCTTGAACCTTTTTAATGGTAACATTTGTGTCTGTCTTGTACTATGTTTGATTATGCAACTGATCTTGGTACTTTCATGCCAAATCCATGCTTCACCTTCTCCACACTGTAAAATCATTCGCAAGTGAGCAAGGATTTAAAAAGCTAAAAGATTACATGTCTATAATCTCAAGTTATTAAGGAAAAAACACAAGTACATTAAAAAACATGCAAGGAACAAAAGCATTAGGTTTTATGATATGTACTTACGTTGGAGCAAGTTTGCCAAGGCTATCTAGCTCTTCACCAGTGTCTTCATCAACCACTCTCCCAGAAATTTCAACGATATAAGATCTATCTCTATCAAGGGGAAGTCCTCTACTAGCAAGCAAATCCAAGTCTTTTTGGTGAAGTTCCCTACCGTTTACAAAAATGCCCGTGGTTCCACCAGCACAATTTTCCGGCATAGGGTAATTGAACTCTTCAATCGAAGGCTGCAACATAACGCAATCGATTCAATTATATTGATCAAACCATAAGCAAAAATAAACGAAACAACCAAATATGGTGTGTATCAGAATAGTAATGAACTTACTGGAATTATTCCGAGGCAAGGTCCACCCATGACACCCCAAAATCCAGCCCGAAAATCGTACCTAATGTAGCAATTGTATACAGGCAGAGCCATAATTAGTATTTAGCAGTATGTACAAGAAATCAAATTAGTATGAACTATCTAATTTGGTATATGTTTGTGATGCAACTCATCTAGAAGACTAGAACTGTTTTTGTAATGTAAGCAAATCATACTAACCAATAGCTTCCAGGTTGGATTGGTCCGGCTAGCTTTTCGGCCTTCTTGAGCACGCGATCAGCTAAAGGTCGCCCATTTACAGTAACATTGCTACTAATCCGCTCATCTGTTTGATTAGATCTGGAGAAATCCCGGAAGCTTTTCTTGATAATATTTGCAAAGAATGATTCACCTCCTTTTTTAGATCTAGGATGATCATGCTCTCGGCTTGCATCGCCCGAATCTTGGGACACCCCAGTGTTCGAATAATCATGAACATCCATCTCAGTTGCAAGCGCTGCCTCTTTCAAAGAGTTCTGCCGGGAAGTAGTTTTGTCTAATTTTACCTTCTCTTGCTCCGAGCGACTACTGCGGTTCCCTTTTCCAAATCTGTTCACTGCATGATTGTTATTAGAGTAATCAAAATACTCTTGAAGTGGTGAACCGGCAGGTGGTGGAGATAAAGAGGTTGAGGTTGTTTTAGCCGGCCGTTGAATGGACTTAGTAACCTCCCTTGGAGCGACCACAACCTCCGGACTGTTTTCATCTTCAGAAGTACTCGGTGATGAAGAATGAAAACTATGCATCTCTTGAGGCTTGCTAGAATTGGAGCTCAGGTCTGCAGGCAGAGAAGAAGCAGGTTCTCTATCTACCGAGTGAAAATCATAACCGGAATAATCATCAGACGAAAGGTTAGCACCATGAGAATGCGACACTCGGCTACTTGCAACTACATTAGCACTATCATCAACCCTTGAAGGTATTCCAGAAAGAGAAATAACTAGCTTCTTATTAATGACAGCGAAGCTGATTTCCGAAGAACATGCTCCACATCGAACTTTCTGCTGATGATTTCTCACCAATACTTTCTTAGGAAGCTGCAGTAACTCAAAGCAATTACAACACGTGATAAACGGGGAACCACCAGCTATAGGATGGCAGCGCCGACTACCACCAGATAACATTACTTTTCGAGGCCGGCTCGGGGCAAACCCACCCATTTCAGAGTTGATCTCACTAGGCCATCTTGTATGTGATTGTGCGTCACGGAAATTCATTGGAGGAATGGTGGATCTAGAATTATGAACATGTGGACCAAATGCCCCCGGGATCTCGTGCCGGTGTAACATAGGATCATTAGGGAATCTGGTATTGATATATGCTGCAGGCGGTACCGGAGCCGAAGCTCTTTGTTTGGTCTCATAGCATTGGAAACAGGAGCAAGAAGGCGGGTGAAGCATTGCGTTATGCACATATGGGTCATACGAATCAGGACTAATATCAACATAACGTCCCGGAAAGTGGGGATGCAACTGTTGCTGTGGGAATTGGTGGGATAAATTATGTGGACCTCTTCTCAGCATATGGGATGCATAAGGATCCCCATATCCGGGAATATGGTTTGGATTATGCATTGAAGGATGGAAGTTAGGCATACCTAGACCTTGACTATTTGTATAAGCAAATGGATCATGATGGTAATTGAAATAAGAGGGGCCTGCCATGTGTTTATCAGGGCCGAAAAATTGCCTCGATGTCCTGTTCAACCCGGATGGAACATCAGGAAACCAAGTATCGGAGCCACCATAAGGATCCGGAGGATTCATTCTGCTATCAAGCCGTACCTTTTCTTTCGGGTTGTTGGAGACTTCACCGGACTGAGTTATTTGATCCTTGAGCTCCTCCAACTTCCTGAGAAGCTCGGCACGGTCTTGCTCAAGGTGCTGAACTCGATTCACACCAGAATAGTTGTTTGAAGTGCCCTCGTCTGGATAGTATGAAGTGGAAAATCTCATGCCTTCCATGTCAGCTCTCGGCTTTCGCCAAAACCCCTCGGTATTATTATCTCTCTCCCCGGTTTGCCAAACCGACATTCTCCCGGAGAATTTAGACCCTCTTTCAGAATCAATAATATTATAAGACTTTGATTCCTCTTGCTGTCTTCCTACTGCTTTTCCAACTTCATCTTTTCTCCCATTCACATCAAGACCATTCTCAAAAACCCCTTTCTCAGTGGAATCATTGGATTGATTTAGAAATCTCTCATGCCCATTATTATTATTATTCTCCTTCTCAAAACCCCTTTGATTGTTAAACTTTGAGAAGCCATTGTTGGACTTAGCATCAACATCTGAAGTATCCTTCGAATCAACAACTACTCCTTTCTCCAACAAATTTTCTGGTTTCACAGAATCTCCTCCTGCCCTTCCCTCATCATCAGATTTCTCAGACAAGCTACCACTTCCATTATCTTTATGCTTTGCTGCAAACAGGAAAGGAAATTGAAACCACAATAAGAAACTAGTATATGAATATCCAATCCAAACCCCTTTTCATGTCTTAATTCTTGAGAGTAGAAAATGATCCAAACTTCACCTAATCGTTAAATTACAATATTTTGCAGTCATTAGTTTACCTTCTATTCATTGAACAGACAAATCCAACATTTAGGGTATGAAAATTGACATAACTCCCTAATTGTTATTATGAACACTAAAAATCAAAAGGCGATCTCTTTCCTTCAATTCAAGCCACTCTGTGCAAAATCTACATATGGGGTATGAAGTATTTTCCTAATAACGAAGCTAGAAATGAAAAAGGAGATATCTTTGCGCAATTCAACCCACTGGGTGCAAAATCTCTAAAGCCAAAACGATAAGAGGAAGAAGAAGAAAAGGTACCTCGAAGAACAGCACCACAACCACCACATTGATAAACAGAGTAATCAATGAGCTCGGGAAGGAGATTGTCGCACTTGGGACAGCGAACCAATCGAACCTTGGACGATTCCGACATTGTTGAGAAAGAATCGAGACAGACGACTAAAGAAACACCATCACCAACATAAGAACAAACAAGAAGAAGCTCCGAGGTTCAAAGTACAGACGAGAAATGAGAAAGAGTGTTTTTTTGCCCTTATTTGTTTCTTCCCCCCAAAAAGCGAAGGCTTGGCTACTTGGCTGGCTTCTCGGAAATAACAACGTTAGAAAACGAAGTGACGAAGGTAGTGCTGGTTTTGGGGGGACCTTAACGAAGAGATCTTTCGTTAAGAAAAGACGAAGAATGAATGTGAGATTTGGGGAGAAAGGGAAAGAGAGGTCTTTAATTGCTTTTTCTTTTGCTGTGCTGTTTCTACTTCTTCTTCATCTTGCTTTTTTTGGGTTTTGTAGGTTTTATTGTGAGAAATCATAGACCTAAAATAAAAAGAAGGGGGGAGAATCAAATCAAAGTGGGGACAAATTTTCCTGGGAATCTTAGAATTTTGTGAAATTAAAACAGAAATTCTTTTGCAGAATTACTGAAAAATCCCAACTTTATACTCTGTTCGGTTCCCAAGGAAGTGGTATTGCCATTTGCCAAGAGCAGAGGAAGAGGAAGAAGCAATTGGGTATTAAGCTGAAGGAAGCGACGTCGTATAGGAGGTTTGTGGCTTTGTGGTGGTGGGGAATGACGTGAGTTTGATTTGATTTGATTGCTTGGAGAAATGGGAAAAGGAAAAGGATTGTGAAATGTGGAAATTGCGAAATGTCAAGTGATAGTTAGTGGACGGCTTCTTTGGTTACTCTTACTGGTTTTGCTCCTCTCGTTCGTACTCTCACAGGACACACTTGTCACTTTTTTATTTTTTAAGTTTTATCTCAATTTAGAACAAAAAAAAAGAGTTTTTTTTCCGTGAAATTTAAAATTTTGGTCAAAACCTCAAATTGGTCCTTTATGTTTGCACGAAGTTTTATATTGGTCCTTTATGTTTCAAAAAGTCCAAATTGGTCCTTTATGTTTGCAAGAAGTTCCAAATTGGTCCTTCCGTCCACTTCCGTCAATTTTTTAAGTTAAGTGCTGACGTGGCATGCTGACGTGTCCATCTAAGCTGACGTGTCATGCCACGTCAGCACCACGTCACTGCCACGTCATCACATATGATGTTGGATGATGACGTGGCAGTGACGTGGCGATGACGTGACATGCCACGTTAGCTTCAATTGACACGTAGGAGAGATAGTGTGTCCATGTCAGCATGCCACGTCAGTATTTAACTTAAAAAATAAACGGACTTGGACGGAAGGACCAATTTGGAACTTCTTGCAAACATAAAGGACCAATTTGGACTTTTTGAAACATAAAGGACCAATATGAAACTTCATGCAAAAATAAAGGACCAATTTGAAGTTTTGACCTAAAATTTTTTAATAGAGATAATTATATATACAAATTTTAAATTCAAATATTTCCTTAAATAATATGTTTATCACTAAAATCAAATGACTTGTGAAATTGTGTGTGCTCTTCTTTGGTGTTGTGTCCACTTCTTTTACTAATGCCACTCCAACTTTACTCTTTCACATCTCTTTGGATGAAGCCAAAATAATAGTAATGTTATGTTATGATCTACTTTTAGTCAATAACTTCTTTGGTTGTTCACTTGTTTTTTCTCTTTGTACTTCATCTTTACTTGTTCTGTTCTTTGATATGGTCCAAACAAAGGGTGTTTTTAAGTGCTTTTTTAATTAAAAAAATGTGTTTTGCTCTCTAGAGATAAAAGTGGCATAAAAGCCAAATTAGAATCTTATGTTTTATAGGATAAATTAACAATTTAGTCATTAAAAAATATAATATGTCTCAATTTAATTTATAAAAAAAATAAAATATTAAATTGAATTCTTTAAAAATATAATTTATTTGATTATCTCAAGTTAGTTTTTGAAAAATTTTATGAAGATCGTAGAAAAAAAAAGAACATTATCATCTTATATATAAAAAAAATTTACTTTGAATTAATTGTAAAGTTTGATATAAAAAGTAAAATTTTGTAAAAACTTGAGAGAGATATGAAAAAAGTAGAGTAATTAATGGGTAAATAATAGAATAAAAAGGGAATAATAATGGTATTGATTGATTGGTTGAGTGTGGTGGTGGTGAGAGAAAAAGGGAAAGAGAAGGCGCGTAACGCTGACAAAGTCTCCCATTTCGCGTTTCTGCTTATCACTTTCCTCACTCTTTATTTACCTCTCTTCCTCATTGGGCCCCACACTACCCCCCACTCGCCTTAATTCCACGTGGTCCCCACGCTCTCCACATCCTCATCTCTTTCCTTTTCTCTATCCCATTCCTGCCACATGTTTTTCACTTGTAGCTAGTTTATTAGATGAAAAAAATTTAAGTGGAATTCTTTGTATTTTTATTATTATATTTTTTAATATAAATAAAATACGTGATAAAAATATTTAAATGATCAATGATATTAAATAAAAAATATAAAAAAATTGATTTAAATTTTTTTTATAAAATCTCTATATTTGCATTACAAAAACTTCAATTCAATTAAATTTTATCTTCATTTTTATAATTCAAATTATATAATAACACTTTTCTCTTAATGAGTGACTAAAAGTAGGTATGGAAATGGGTAAAGTCTGAGTATGATACTGCATTCCTCGTCTCTGACCTTGGTTGTCAATATTTTCTTCATTTCCGTACCCGTCTTCGGTCGGGTGTAAAATTTGATACCCATTATTGGACCCATCGAATACTTAGATCCCCGGACCTTGAAACTTTACTATTTTTCTTATAAAATTTGGTACTTTCATCATAAGTATTGAACACAAATTCATAAATTTAATTATTTTTAAATATGAATAATAAAAAAGGAGGTGGAGTGCTCATTAGTTGATTTTTAAAATATGAATAATAAAAAAGGTTTATTAAAGAAAAGTGAGCTGAAAAGACGGGTGGAGGTGTTGTCATATATATGTATGTGTGTGAATGATATTATTTATTGCAGAGGCACTAATGATATCAAGTATTTGTAGAAATGATTCCATAGAGTACAGGAAATTACATAGGAATGCTTGTGTTCTGTTTTTTGGAACCTACCAACCAATCCTATTTTATATTATTTTTTCCTTATTATATACATTTTGTTGCAGTTGCACCAAGATCTTCTCTCTTTATTAGTTTATTTATCACTTCAAACTAAAAATATTATAATTTCTGGTTATACTATATATTCGCAAACACAGATGAATTTGATATCCCTCTCATTTCTTTGATCCAGAAATTGAATTTGGTGTAATTAATTTTTTATAATTACAGTGTAATTACTTTAAAATGTATATTTTTATTTTATTTGTGAAGTATTAATAAGAACTCACACAAATAAGGGTTTACTATGAAAGGATTAGAGATCAAATTTTTATCAATATTAATAAATATTATCATCCTCTATAAGACGATGATATTTACTAATATTAATAAAAATTTAGTTTCTAATTTGTTTATAGTAGATTTTTATTGGTGTGAGTTCTTGTTAATACTTCACAAATGAAATATAAATATACATTTTTAAGTAATTACACTGTAATTATACAAAAATTAATTATATTGAATCCAATTTATTTTAAGATGTCTTACATCCTTTATCAAAAATATCCATCTTGTTTAGTAATTATAGAATAAAATTTTTGAAATTAAAGATAAAAATGTTGAAAAAATCAATTTTAATCCTTGTATTAATTAGCTGTCAACTTTGGAGGAGCACATATGAAATTTAGTAATTTTTTGGAGGGCAAAACAGTAAAATAGATACAACTTTCAAGGAAAATAATTTTCACTCCCCCTCCAAAGCATGAAGGGAACACAGTTTTCCCTAGGATAAAACTTATGTTCATTTTCTTATGTCCATTTCATCTAATTCTTCAATATAATTATGATACGTGGCAAAAAGTGTTTAAATGACCAATCACAGTAGAGAGAGAATATAGAAGACCACCTTTTATATGACCAATCATAGAAGAAAGAGAGTGTAAATACAATATATGATTGGTGGAATTGGAGGAAATGGATATAAGGAAATGGACATAAGTTTTTTCCTTTTCCTTATCAGAGAAACTTGAATGTAAATTTAGTGGTATAAACGTCGTTCATTTTAGGAACAAAGTAAAATTTGGAGATTGTTTCGTATGAGAAGTTATAAGCTTTAAGTATTTGAGAACGATAATACAAAGTAATAAAAAAATAGAGGAGGATCTAAATTATAGAATCCAAGCAGGATGGATAAAATAGAGGAGGGCTTCAGGTATTATTTGCAATAGAAAAGTACCATTTAAGCTTAAGAGAAAATTTTATTGCATAGCTATAAGACTTGCTTTACTGTATGGTACTGAATATTGGGCGATAAAAAAGTCAGCATAAACATAAATTCAACGTGGCAAAAATAAGAATGTTGCGTTGAATGAGTGGTCACACTATTGATAAGATTATGAATGAATGAATAAATGCATTAGAAAGAAAGTTGGGGTAACACCTATTGTAAAAAAATTAGTTGAAACACGTCTTAGGTGTTTGGTCATGTACAAAGATGGCATTAGAATTTAGAGACTCCTGTATGTAAAGTTGATCAAATAGAAGACAATCCAATAACTTAGAGATAAAGCTACGGAATATCAAATAAAACAATAGGAAGAACTTAACCATAAAAATATATAAAAACATAATACATTAACATCGATCCATGTAACCGATCATACCTAATAAAATAAGACTTTAATTATTGTTGTTGCTTACTTCCTATTAAACATACATAAGTAAAACCTAATTTTTCTCCGACCAATTTCCCTCCCTATAGGTACCAAACAAGCTACAAGAGTTTTGAGCTAGGATTTAGGAATGTGAATGAGTTAAAAATTTTAGTGAAGAAAGTTTTAGCACCATTTAAATCCTTTCCAACACGAATGAAATTATTATTGGGGTATATCCATGGATCACAAGCAACTTGTTTTACATAAAGAGTTTTAATTTACAATGTCATAGTCATCATAGATTTAGACAAAATTAAAGAAGTCTAATTATTTATTGAAAAAAAAACGACAAATTAGATCAGAATTGAGAAAGTAAGTTTGTAAGAACAGAAAGAGAAGAAGAATAAGAACAAGAATTAGAAAACAAAGAGAAAAAGAGAAGAGGGAAAGAAATAAACAGTAAAAGGCATAAAGACAAATAGTGAAAATTGGAAAGACGTAAGTGGCAGTATTCACAAAATTCATAGTACAATGATCATAGTATGACTATTACGTTTCATGTGCTTTCTCCCAAATAATACCCCCAACGCATGATCCATTATATACCTTCTAACACCTTTTTTTTTTTATCTTTTTTCGATATATATGCATGGGAGTTTTTTTTAAAAATAATATTATTTTTATTCATAACAAACCAATTTTTGGAATAATTTGTGCTCAGTTGATTTGTAATTTTTTTTTTAAAAAACAAATTCGCACTATTATTTACTATATATAATGTATTATCCAACAGTAAACATAAAATTTCAATCAACAAAAATTTGTGAGTTACATGCAAAACTCTAAGGCGAAGGTAATTAAATAATATCCTAGCTAGCTATACTTATAATTAAAGTATTCATTAAATTAATTAATTTGACCTTAGTAATATATTACAAATGTATATATGTTGTGTCATATATACTCGATCATATGTTTATACTTCAAGTTGAAAGTTCCCCTCTCTTTTGACTTGGGATTAACTATTAAATATCATTATATATATATATATATATATATATATATATATATATATATATATATATAAAGTTAATTAATTTGTTAAAAAGAAAGAAGTCAATTGTCAATTAATAATTCTTATCTTCATGTTTGGATTAGCTCTCAACTAAATAATAAATATTAAGATGCTCTGGTATCAAGCATGCTAAGTCCCTCTCATGACTATACACAGTTGGATATATTTTCATTAATTAATTAGGTAGGTCAACTCTGAAATTTGGCAATATTATACTTTTCAATCTGAAGAAGAGAAAACTCTAGAAGAAAGTTCATGACCAATTCCTTAGTTTGATAAAAAATTAAATTAAACTATTATTTGTATAGTTTTCATATGTTGTAAGACTATGAGGCCGGAAATTAAGAAATGAACATGTATTTATTTCTTGGAATTTGAAGAAGGCCAATATATTTAGGTTATGGATATTAAGAAATTAATAAAACTATCCACCCTTTTTAATTTGAATCACTTAACCATATAAAATTTTAATAAAAACAATTATTAACAGTCCATCGGCAATCATTTATCATTACCATTATTTTCTTGTTTAAATTAATTTTTAACATAAAATATGACGCTCTTTAATTTATATATGTTTATCCACACTTCAAGAATAAAGAATTTTGAAATGAGAAAATATTTAAAAATAAAGTAACAAAATTAACGATCAAAATGTATAGAATAAATTACACAATTTTTGTATGATTTAATTAAATTATATTTATACGTCCTGATATATTTTTTCTGGTTGTAAACGATATTATTCGCCAATATATACGACATGAGAATGTGAAAATCCTTAAAATAAAAAAATATATATCAATATTGTTTAGTCAAACATTAACAAAGTCAACAATTAGTATAATTTACTCAAATACGTCAATAATTTTTTTTTAATGTTTGCCCACAAATATAAGAAAAAGGTCAAATTACTCTTTTGATCCCCAATGTTTGCACCAAGTTTAATATTGGTCCTCAACGTTTCAAAAAGTAATTTGAGGTCCTCAACGTTTTTTGGGGTCAAAATTGGTCCTCTAGCGTAACTCCGTCTAGTTTTTTTTTGTTAAATGCTGACGTGGAAGGCTTATGTGGCATACCCTCTCTCCTACGTGTCATATTTGGATGATATGACACCCTCTCTCACTCTAACTCAGCAAAAAGACACCGTTTTGCCAAGTTAGAGTGAGAGAGAAGTGATGCAAAACAACGTCGTTTTGCTGAATTGGAGTGAGAGAGGGTGTCATATTATCCAAATATGACACGTAGGAGAGAGGGTGTGTCACATAAGCCTTCCAAGTCAGCATTTAACAAAAAAAAACTAGACGGAATTATCTTAGAGGACCAATTTTGACAAAAAAAAAGGTTGAGGACCTAAAATAATTTTTTGAAACGTTGAAGACCAATATTAAATTTGGTGCAAACATTAAGGATCAATAGAATAAATTGAGCTAAGAAAAACTCATAACATATATAAGACAAGTACCGACATATGTATGTGATATTTCTAATGGCCAATTGGTATTTCAATTGTTTGTGGCTATAACGAAAACTTTGGGTCACCAATTTTTGAAGTAATCTAATTATTCTACGTGAAAAGACCATTATATTTAACTATTAATAAAGTATGATAGAGTGATGTATAGTAAACTTGCATTAATTATAAACTGATTCGTATCTTCTTAATTTGCTTAAAAAGAAACAATAGACCATTGATCTAAGCGATAAACGGTTTGGTATTATTTAAGTAAAATTTTAAATTCAAAATCTTGTAAATACAAATATTTCTATTAAAAGACTCGCCCACCAAGCTAAGCGTGCGACACAGGTCAAGTCCGAATTAGTCGGAGCAAAACCTTAAAGATTGAATTGACAAAAAAATATATATATTCAAAGAAGCATAGACTTCTTCCATCTGGAGTTTAATTAAGGGTTACATCTCTCAATTAACGTTATTGTGCGTCACACCCTTTGTTTATAATATAATCAATTTGCATCATATGCATGTTAGTTGATTTATTTAATTTAATCAGTAGGTAATTACTTTCTAATTAAGTTTATAATTTACAGAGATCATTTCAAGTTTTGAAACTGTAAAAGTTGGAAGGTGTCAAACTGTTGCTAACTCGGTAAAATATTTTACGATTAATTCTAGTTGACTTGAATTAAATTAATTACTAATGTCATAAAACCTAAAGAAAATGACAGAGATTAATTGATTAAGATAAAGAGCGTAAAATTGTATATTTTTCATTTCATTTATAGAGGATATTCGATACTACGAGAGTATAGAAATTTTGGTATTTCTTTTATGTACTAAATTTAGATAAGATTTTTTATATTTTTGTTATAAGGTTCCTTAATATAAATAAGACATGTAGCAAAAAATGTTTGAATGACCAATCATAGTAGTGAGAGAATATAGAAGACCACCTTTTACATAATCAATCATAGAAGAGAAAGTGTAAATGAAGCATATGATTAGGAGAACCTTATAACTAAGATATAAAAAACGTTAACTAAATTTTTTTCTTCTATTCATTACTTTCTATTTGGTCGCTAATCCATTTAATGTGGTCATTGTAATGTGAATTCATGTTAATATTGACAAATACTATTAAATGAATGGAGGGAGTATTAAAAAATTCAATTCTCTAATAATATTATACTTTAATCCGATCTTTTATGTACAATTGCTTAAGGCCCTTAATATCTTTGTACAAAAGGATATGGATATGGTTGTTTTCTAATAAATTTAATTAATTTATACAATTTTACTCATAGATATGTTTGGTGTTACGGAAATAATGAAAATTCAGTATTCCTCCTCTTTCATTATTTATTATTTATTAATATTAATAAAATTTTAATATCTAATTTATTCAAAATAAATTTTTATTAATATTGATAAATGTCAATAATTAAATTTTCAATACTCGAGTAATACTAATAATGGACTATCCTATCTTCTATCTACAGTTGCTTAATACCCTTAATAACATCTCTCAACAATACAGGATATACGTATGGTTGTTTTCTAATGAATTTTATTAATTTATCAATTTTTACTTAATTAATTAAAGACTATAACAATATTTTGGTCTCTCACATGTCAGCGTTATCAATTTAGTCCCTCATAAATTGAACCGTTAATAATGTGATCATTCTGTTAATTTACTTGATAACGTGTCAAGTTAAGTTGTGATTAAGCAAACTTTTATCTAATTAAGCATAAATTAAATATTTTTTATTTTAAAAAAAACCTTTGAAATTAAAAAAAAAACCCTTATGCCCTCTTCTCCTAATCAATCAAGAACCAAACAGATTCAAAAAACATATTTATATATCATTGATGGCACTTTTCTTGCGGTACAGCGATATATATTTGTGGATAATTTTAAAGATTGAAAAATTTAAATACTAACTTTTTTAGAGTTATATTTCTTTTTTGCCGGAATTTTAGAGTTATATATGTGTAAAAAAATCGTTAATGGGAAGTGATTGATATTTTACTGTCTTTAAATAATGTCTAATAATTATGATTATAGATGTTACTCGACTGATACAAAACGGTAAATGAAAAATAAAATCTGATGATGGAATAAGTAGTGGTATTTAAAATTTTTTAGTATTTAGGTCATGTTCTTTTACAAGAAAGAACAATGAAAATGAATATGAAATGAGTGAGGCTCATTGGGTCCCACCTATTTTTTATTTTTTCATTTTCACCAACTTAAAAAAAAAGAAAATACAAAATATCTATTATACCCCTCTGATTTGACACAGTTATAACCTTTTTATTATTATTATTTTAATATAAGGGGTAAAATGGTCATTTTAATACATTTCCTTTACCAAACTTTTACTATTAAACACAGAAAACGCATTCCATTTCCATTTCTGCGTAAAAAACGTGCCCTGCTTAAGACTTAAAGATTGAATTGCATTTAAAAAAAAAAAAAGACTAATCGAAGAAATTAAACATAGTTTTTGTTTGGAAAAAACTTATGTTTTTGGGTCAAAAGCTTATAGGGCTTGCAACTTGTGAGAGATAAGATGCAGTTAGGCCTAGCCCAAAGATTGAGATAACCAAGTGGAAGATCTTATCCTGTTAGAGGCCCTTTTCACTTTTAAGTCATATCAATGGCCAAAATTTTCAAGTCATATTGGGCCATAGATATTGGGTCATATCAAATACTAATGCACGTAAATATGGGCTTCTCTATTTATAAAAAAGGCTGGGCTTTATTCATACATACATACTTTTTGGGCTTTTATGGCCCACTATCTGCCCTTGGGCCTTTTTATTCATACACATCATTTGAATTTGATAATAATTCATTTGAAAGACTTGCAATATTTTTAGCATTGGAGGTATTCACCAATAAAGAGTTGTGGAGAAGCTATTGAAGACAGATAATTTAGACTATTGTAAAAAAAATATATTAGTCTTATTTAAATAAAATAGTATTTTATCCCTCAACCAGAGTAAAATTTATGTGGTACCCTTGGAACTTTTAAAAAGAAATGGTAGCATCATATTTAGCCATAACTTTAATCGTGAATAATATATATTGCTTTGATTCATTATCTAATGAAGTGATGATCTAAATCAAATCCATGATTGTTGAACTATATATTTTCTCCTTTCACACATGCTTGTGATTGAATTAAGAATAAAAGAAAAACATTCATAAAGATGAAAATGTATGAAACTGAAAAACAATAATGAACAAAGTAAACTAGCATCATCATAGGAAGAATGAAGAGATGAAGCTTCAATTCATACATATTCTAATAATAATTGCCTATTCTATTAATACTGATGGATGAAGATACTTACATAATTTCTATTTCTTCCTAAAACTAAAAATTTCAGCTACCCCACGAGTCTTTTCCCCTTTATTCTCCTTCTTCTTCTTTCTGGTCATCTTCATCACCAAATCTCTCCATCTGGAAGACCCTTTTGAGGTTTTGTTTTGGTGAAGCATTTCAGTATTAGAGGGTGTATTGGGGAATGAAAAGGCTTGATCTGATTGGTGTTCACAAGGTGATGATGATGGGAGCATTAGATGTTTGTCTATAAGATTACAGAGAGACATCAATTCATATGAATCATATAATGGGCTCCCACAATCCCATATTGCCATTGTTTTCTGATCTTCTTCTCTTTCTTCTTCATCATCATAAGCTTTTCTCCCCTTCAAATCTCCCATTTTCTGCTTGGTTTCATGCCGATTCCTATAATATAAATATAAATATAAATATGCCAAACATGAATTTTCTGTTTCTTTGACCGTTTTGACAAACATTTAAGCATATAGGACAGCCTCACCTTTATTATTATTTTGGAATTTTAATCTTCACATTTGTTATTTATGACTAAATATACCCCAATTTGAGCACGTAACGGATTTTAGTTTTTTAAATTAATAAAGTTTGTTGGAGGAAAATAACAAATTTATATCATGTGAGTTAGATGAAGGCGGCATGCCAGATTTATGACTCACCAACCCAAATGTGTTTGGGTTTTTCAACAAAGTTGTACTCCATTTCTTCCTTCTTCCTTTTTTTTTTTGGTGTTTTGAAATTTCTTTTAATTTATTTTAGTAAAAGTTATATACTCACCAAAATAAAGTTTAGTCGGACTCTCTTGACCACAAATATGCACCTACTACTTCTATCGTATGCAAATTCCTTGGCTTCCATTTCAGCTCCTCCCACAAACTTGAATAATCCACCCTCCTCTACCTTTATCTAAATTAACTCACTCAACTCAGTAATTAAATCTAGAATAATCAACAAGTTATTAGTCAAATAATTAATGTCCATATATAATTCCCTCAACTTTTACTTGTAATTTATACTTTTAAAAAGTCTTAATTTAAGCCATGTCAATATTAATTTAATGTACAACATACGCAAATGTGATTGTGCTCTCGTAACTTTTAATGTTGATTGTAATGTCAAATCATAATCACAATTAAATTGACGAAACAACGTTGACATCATAATCAACATTATTAGAAATCACGAAGACGGTCACATTTGTATATATTATTAATTATTTAGACGAAATAATTAATGACGTATCAAAAAAACCAAAGCAAATGAAAAGGGTAAGAGCAATTAACCACCTGTTGGATGTGGTTAGTACTAGTAGGGACAGGGACACCATCTTCCATGCCTTTTCTCTTTCTGTTTGGGTCATCACTGATTTCTCAGAGTAAAAGCAGAGTGCTTTCCAGATCTTCCATTGTGGGTTTCAGCTTCCCACCATTTTCCTTCACTCTTCTTAATTATTTCTTCCACAAGCTGTGCTATTGCAATTCCTATAACTCCTACTCCAATCTCCCCTCTAACACCCATATTCATTAATCATCCATCCCTATCTAAAACCTTCTCACTCTCTCTTTCTCATTTTTCCACTTTCATTGGATTTCAAACCATATGCTCTCTACCTTTTATTTATAAATCCACTTAATTATGACTAAATTATGCTTTTAATCCCTAAAACATGTAATTTGTTTAATTTTATCCCTTAAAAATAGAAATATTAAATTTAATTAGTCTCCACAGATATAATTTACTCCAATTTAGTCTATGTGAATTAGATTAGACCTAATCATACATGGGCCCTAAACACCGTCAGCCTCATAAAAATACAATTAAATTTGAAAATAAAAACCTTTTAAAGCGAGCCTGAATAAAAAATAAGTTCGGCGGCTTCCAGCTCGAGCTTTTATCTTGTAAATGAGGCTCAAGTACAAAACAAATAACTTGTGGAAAACGCGGGCTCGGACCCATATTTTGGGAGTGAATACTCGTTAAAATAATTGATGAAAAAAAATTATAAAAATTAAATTAAAACAAATTATTTTAATAACTAAATTGAGATATATTGCATATGTCAAGAATTGAATTTTAAATTTTTATTCTTTTAAAAATTAAATTGAGATATTTTACATATCAAAATAATAATTTACTTATGCATTATTAATACAATAAAGAAAGCAAATAGAATACAAATTTAATTAGGGTCTAATCACAGTACGTACTATTAATGATTAAGAAAGAAGTATAGGTTTTATTTTATTAATAATATCATCCATTGGTTGGTGGTCTATATAGTTGGTATACTTGGTACACATAAAAAAATTACATTATAAAAAGAAGACCGGATTTCCAAAACTTGGTGAGTCAATATTATAGTCTAGACTTTGTCATAGGATTTCACCCTTATTCCTTTCTCACTACTGCAGGTGATCTTGTTCTAAGATTTTTCATGCACTTCATTTTTAAATTTGTTTTAAATATTAAGTAGATTCAATTTCTTGGAGTTTTGTATTAGATTTTGAGAGGGACTAAATTATTATCGTACTCATCCTAACAAACTTTTTTATTGTCCTTTTGTTATTTGGTCATACTTCTATGGGGAATTAAATTTAATTTCTTGTAAAATATATATTTCTTATTTATATATTATACATTATGCATTGATTATGTGAACACAATCACGCGTGTTCACACCAAAGTTCCACTTGCAGACTGCAGTATTGGAAAATAAAATTTTTTTTTAGACCAGTAATGGAAAATAATTAATCAATATTTTTTTAGTTGACTTTGGGTAGTTTGAGCCTTTAAACATCAACTAAAAAATAAAATAAATTTTTTTAGTATATAAAAATTAAAATATTTAATTCTTTTTTCCTTTTCTCTTGTGAAAATTAAATATTTTCTGAAAAAAATTGATGTTTAAAATTCAAAACCGCGTGGTTGAAATAAGAATGAAGTAAAAATACCCAATAATAAGCTGAAAACGTATACATGAAAACGAAGGATATATATTACTAAAAAGAAAAAAAAGATTATTAATTACAATTCTGTTTAAAAAAATTGAAGATATTCATATCCAAGTGAGTGCGACACCATTTTGTTTCAATTGACCTTATAAATTTTGTAGTGTATATATTCGCCTATTCGGTGATAACTGATAATCATTTTATAAGGTTGAAAAAGTCAAAATATATCATAATTGCAAGAAATACTTATTATGACTTGATTGCTTTATTTATTTTTTTAATTTTGATAAATGATTATATTATTCTTGTATAACATGAAATTCATAACTTATTCTTAAACACAATAAACCAACTTCAGTTTATACATGGGTTTTCTAATTCTAAAGAGGATTATATCTCTATATATATGTGTGTGTTATTTCCAGAATTTGAGTCAATGACCTTAAAATTGATTCAAAGCTCACCTCTTACAAATACAATAACATATTTTTTTAAAAAAAGAAAGAAATCATTGCAAGAAAAGAAGACTGAAATTGAACAACAAATAATTAAGAAGGTTTGAGTTTTCAAGCATTGCCTTCAAGAACCATTCTTTAGACTGATCATTCTTCTCAAGCTTTATTTTCTGAACCATCATTAACTTCATGATCATGATCTGCAGGAACAACCAATTCTTCAACATTATTCTTCTTAGGAACTTCATTAATTTCCTTGATCTCTTCTTCTTCTTGAATTATTTCTGTAATCTTCACTGCATTATTATTCAGATATTGATGATTACTCCTTGTCATGTGAGCTTGAAAGTGAAGATTATGGAACTTCAAGATTTCATTATCCAACTCCATAAGCTTCTTCTGGTTCCTTGTCCTTTTACCACAATTATTGCAGCAGCATTTTACATCATTGGAGTACTCATTAATGAGCTTCTCATCTTTTTCTTTCATCATTTTCTTTATGCTTTCCATCTCTCTCAGCCCTTTTCCATTCATCACCTCTTTACTGTATAACTCTATCTCCTCCATTATGGCAGGGGATATTGCCTTCATGGTAGCTTCTACTTCCTTCTTTGCACCTCTTAGCATCACACCATTGTCCTTCTTCAAAGCTCTGCTTCCTCCTAATGAGTTAACATTAGCTTCAAGTTCTTCCATTGTGGTTTTGAAAATCACAGTATTGTTCACTTTCCACTCTGCACTCCAATATTCATACACAAATTCCTCTGCTCCTCCTCCTCCTACCACCTCTAGTAATCCCCCCTCCTCTGACTTTATCTACATAGTTATAATCAATCTATGCATGTCACTAATCTAATTATATATGAGAGGCAAAAGTACCTTTCTGCCCCCAACGTTTGGGGGTTCTGTCACTTTGGCCCCTGACGTTTTTTCGTTGTCAATTGTATCCCTAACGTTTTGTGTTTCTCCCGTCAGGCTTTTAGCTGACACCGTCAATTTTTGGACGGTTTTTGATGACGTGGCATCCTATGTGGCCAACAATTCTGACTGGATTTAATTTTTTTCACATCAGTAATCCATTTTAGGGGTATAATGGACTCAAAAAAGTCAGTACATCAGTAATCCAGTACACCAAAATACTCATTACATAAGTAAAATGGACCCCAAACTTAGTACTATTGGCTGCTGATTTGGAAAAAATTAAGTCCAATCAAAATTGTTGGTCACATAGGATGACACGTCATAAAAAGCTGTCTAAAAATTGACAGTGTTAACTAAAAGCCTGACATTGGGAGAAATACAAAACGTTAGGGATACAATTGATAGCGAAAAAACGTTAGGGACGAAAGTGACAGGACATCCAAACGTTGGGGGACAGGAAAAGAACTTTTGCCTGTATAAGATTAGTTTTTGGGTATGATAATTATGGAATTTAGACAACTACTTTTGAGAAACAAGTGTAAAATACAATTATAAAGAATAAAAATAGAATTATATATATATAGCAATCACCTTTTGGACAAGAGATTTTGAAGTGTTAGGGTGATGATGAGCATCAGCACCGAGCTTGGTGTGAGCTAGGATTAGAAAAAGCAGTCTGAGGAATGAGTTGTGGATTGTGGCTAGTTTCTGCTGGTAACTTGACTTCTTGCAGTAGCTCCACCATCTCAAATTGGAGCACTTGGAGACCAGAACCTTAGCCTCTTCTATGAGTTGCTTTATGATTTGTGTTAGTTTCTGAATGTGTGCATTTTTGGGTTGTTTTTCTATGTGAATGATGAGAGGAGATAGTGAATCAAGTGTGGTTTTGAGATCCTCCAACGTAGCTTTCAACTTCCCAGCATTGTCCTTCACTTTGATGATTAGGGACACAAGTTCTCCCAACGCAGCACCTATAAGAGGTCCTGCAGCCACCTCCAATATCACACTACTCATATCGATTCCTAAACCTTCAAAAATACTATTTTTGCAATTTAAACTTAGATGTATATATGTGTAGAGATTAAATACTAATACATATATATATCCACCAAATTAATTAATTAATTAAGCTCACACCTGCTCTCATTAACAACATATATTTACTTACAACACTCCAAAGACTTTTGACAATCCAAATAGAATACAACTTTTTAGTTTTAGGGGGTAATGATTACGAAACTGATTTACATTTTTTATTAATCATCCATTGCTATCTAGTTGGTATACATAAAAGAACAATCATCATTAATATAAAAAGAAGACCCGGTTACCAAAACTAAGTCAATATTATATTTATATTATAAACGCACAGTCAGATGATTAATCTTAATTAAAAATATAAGATATATATATATATATATATATATATATATATATATTAATTATAATCATTTTATTGTTGAAGATAGTTGTTGAAAAGGGACTACATTATCTCTTGGTTTACCTAACAAATGTCTTAGGGTGTTCTTAAAGGTGATTCTTTTATTGGTTGAGAGAGAATTAACTGTTTTGAACTTGATGAAAAAATTTTAATAACAAAACTAATTTTATAAACTTTCTTGTTAGTTAAGATGAATCAAATCCTTAGAGCTAGCAGCGATTAGTAATATCCTGGTGTATTAATCATAAGTCCTAACTACTCTTTTGTTGTCATTTTGTTATTTAGTCAATTTTATTATTTGTTTCTAGAAATTAAAGAAAAATCAATTTCGTTTTGGAAATAATTATTTTCTTATTTACATATTTATATTTATACATCATGCATGTGAACGAAATCAACGAAGTTTGATTTGCATTACATATAAGAAATAATTGAGATGATTCATAGATGAATTAATTAGAAATATAACATAAATTAAGGATTTTTGACAATTTTAATCACTACGTACATTTGGGAGCCAAACGACTATTATTAGGTAGTACAGTTGTTATAATTTTGAGGTTGGTTGGTTTGAGGAGTATAATTTCCTTTAAATGCCGAACATGTGTATTTAATTTCTATCTTTGACCATTTGACTTTTGCAGGCCCATTATTTGGGCCTCATATATAAGGTATGGACTAAGTTTTTTCCTTTAATAAATAATTAGAGATACTTTGGGCAATGTCTTTATATTATATATATTATTATTTAGACCCTTCGAACTAAAAATATTCATTTTATAAATAATCTGAAGATTAAGCAGGTAAACATTCTCCTGCTTATATGTAAACATTATATTTCACTTGTATACACCATCTTAATTATATGTTCGTGTAATGTGGCTAATGCTTTTGATTATTACTTGTAATGTGTTTGGAAGATCATTGATGTTTAGTCATCACATGCATTTGGATTGAGAATTTCACATACATACATACATACATTTTCGTTTTGATTCCTTCCCCAACACCAAAATATATATATACAGACACACACAAATAATTACACACATGCGTTTTGTGTAATTATTGTAAATAATTTTAAAAAATATTTAGACCAATTTATAAAAACCAGGTCATTATTGTCCAGTATTTTTTTAAAAAAAATAATGAAACCAAAAACTGTTAGTGTAGTACTATACTCAAATGAAAAGCTAGCTATAGCCATTTTATTGTGTTTGATTTCCAGCAGATGTTAAGGAGGAGGAATATATATGGACAAAGAAATGAAACAAAATATAAGAATGTGTATCCGCTTTAAAATAAATTCAAATCCACAAATATTTTCAGGCTTTCAATGCTCAAAATTTTAATTCAACCCAATTAAATATTTTTAATACAAAAAAGATTAACTTGAAGAGTTTATATTTTCTTTTTATTAAAAAAAAAATGGAAGTCTCTCACTAGCTTCCTAAATTCCTATCAAGTGTGACCGTAAGTAATTAAAAGTGCATTCGCAATTAATTTCTTCTAACTGTCCTCTTATATAGATGGAAAATATTATGACAAAATTGATGTTTAATAATATTCAAAGCCGCGTGATTGAATATAATTTTACAAGAATGATGGAAACGTCAAACCTACCAACAAGGCAGAAAATTAAGGCATATACATGCATGAAATTTGAAAAATTAAAGAACGATATTACTAAAAAGAAAAAGTAAAAAAAGTTGTTATTTATATTTGGATCGGATCCTTTTATAAGGTTGAAAGTGAAAACATGAAACGATCCATTCATCGTTCTCACATGCAGCAGCTTGCGCTAGTTAGTTGTACATGTATCCTTTCTTCCCCTGATTAATTATCCTGTTCATAAATCAACAAATTAAAATACATATATACGACTCACTTAGGTGATTGCAAAATTAATTAGAACGATAGAAATAAAGAATAAATTCACATTTTAATCTCTTAAAGATAAAAATATTAAATTTAATTCTTAAAAGATGAAGACATGTCAAATTTATGATGATACATTTAGATCGAGTATTAAGAAGAGGAAACTAAGACGCGGTGTAGGGAAGATAATTTTGCAAAATTTTCATTGATTTTTAAAATTTTGGAGAAAAATGAATTAGAGAATTTTATGTTAAATGAACTTATTAACCGACTTGTCCCCTTTAATTTATTTTATTTATTGATTACTCTAAAATTAAGGAATTATGGGGAAATGGTAGAGAAGCTAAGTAAATCATATTTTCTTGGCAAGTTCAAAAATTCAATAGGGAGATAATAAACTAATAATTTTTATAACAATGTTTTTCATTTTTTTTATAAACTATGCTTTTAATCTCTCCTCCTCTTTTTTCTATTTCCTTGTATCTCCTTCCCTCTTAGCCTTACCTTTTAATCTCTCCTCCTCTTTTTTCCTAGTAATTGCCAAATATACTGAGCATTAAGGAGGAAAGGGAGGGGAAAAAAAAGAGAAGATTTATTATATTTGGGAAGTTAAGAAACTCAATGATAGATAAATTAAATTGTTTTAAAATATTAATTTAATTACTCTATATGTAAAAGTATATAATTAAGGAATTCAAATTACTCAAACAAGAAAATTATTGCTAACACATCATTTAACCTCGTCTTCCAATCCTCTCTATTTCAATCTCTCTCCCCTCTCGATCGGCCTCTCTTAATTGCAAAACATATCTTTAATTGTTTGTGAACAGAGATTCCCAAATCCCAATTATTAAATTGAGACAAATTTCATCTTTCCCATAGTAAATAAATATGAAAGTATATACGCATAATGAAGAAATTAAACACACATAGATAGATAGATACCATCATATTGTTCTGAAGATTGATGAGAGCCAACAAGATAGTGTGATTGCGATTCTGAAACCTGTGAGTCTGATTCTGAATATAGAGAATGAGGTTCCAGACGAGGTCCTTGTTGAGTTTGAAGAGCTTCTTGCGGTACCTAATCTTTCTCACATATTCCCACCGATGGAAAGTGGAGCACTTGAGAACAAGCTTCGTACCCTTTGGCATCAGTTCCCTCAACTCACTCACATACTTGTTGTTATTATTATTATTGCAATGGAGCACACGTTGAGCATATTCAAGAATTGCTTCCATTTCGTTCATTGTGGGTTCGAACATGGCTACCTTGTGCTTCGCTTTCTTCACTGCACTCACTAGTTCTGTAAGTACAACTCCTATGAGGGCTCCCAGAAGCACCTCAGATACTCCTCCATCTATCATCGATCCGATCCTCTCACTATATTTTATATAATATTCTCTTTCTCTTCTATTTTGGTGCTATTACTATTTATACTACATAGTGGACCTCTTGCTACCAAATATCCTTGTTGTTTCTATGTGAGACAAAATATTATTTAGTCTCTGAATTGTTGGTCAAATTATTATTTAGTCCCTGAATTTAGCAAAAATATTATTTAATTTTCAAATTTGAAACTTTATCAACTATTTAATCCCTGAATTGTTGCTACGAAATATTCTTGTTTTTTCTTTCTTTGTGTAAGAGAGAGAATGTGAAGTAGCGCAAATAGAAGTAGTTAATTAAATTCTAGAAGGCCAAACAAAAAAGTTGATTAAATTCTAGTGTCAGTATCGGAGTACTTTTACCTTGACTATACAAAACGGTCTTTCCAATACACACGGTGTTTGTTTGTTTTTTTTAATCGATTTAGCTTGTCAAAATGAACTTGTTTTTATAGGCATGACCCAAGGTCTAGTAGCCCTTCGAAATACAAGGGAGAATGGATTCATTGTTTGGTTTTTTTATGTATTAATATGATAGGCTGATTTTTTTTTTATTTATAATTTTTTCATTTAAATTTGAAAAATAATAAACTTTTTCTAAAAAAATATCTAAAGTATGAACTTTTTCTAAATTATAAACTTCATATAAATCGAGATTTACTATGAATGGATTAGGGACTAACTTTTTAGTCCCTAAATCATTTACGGTAGGTCCTTATTTGTGTGGAATTTTTTATTTTTTTGTCTCTATAACTCTTATTCTTTTAAAAAAATTTACAATTTGTCAAGTTTAAATAAAAAAACATAAAGAAAACTATAAAAAAAAAAGTCAGTTTAACATACTAATTCATAGAAGAGTTAAGCACTAAATTCATTCTCTTAACCTAAAGAATTGGCCCATTTAAAATAAAAAGTTTTAGGTCAACTTATTTCATAACTCACGTGCTGTGGTGAGCAAATAAAAAGTTTTAGCTCAACTTATTTCATAGTTCACCTCTTGCTATGAAATATCCTTGTTGTTTCTCACTAAAGCAAAATATTATTTAGTCTCTGAATTGTTGGTCAAATTACTATTTAGTCCCTAAATTTAGTAAAAATATTATTTAATCTCCAAATTTGCAGTTTTGTCAATTATTTAATCCTTGAATTTGCAACTCTGTCAACTACTTAGTTCCTGAATTTGGAAAAAATACTATTTAGTCCCCGAATTTGCAACTCTGTCAACTATTCAATTCCCGAACTTGGCAAAAATACTATTCAGTCCCCAAATTTGCTTGACTGTTACCTGTTAGATAACCAGCTGACATAATCGTTAAATACTGATGTGGCATGTGAGGTGGCATGTGCCCAAATATTTCACGGTGCCACATTGAAAAAATATATAACTGAGTTAAGGTGGGACAGAACTTATGTCACATGATTATAAGATAAATTTCAAAGTATATATCGTGCCATCTATTTTTTTATATATTAGTTTTTTTTTACTTGATCTGTTCATATTAATATTTGACTGATGATACTCATCAGCTGGAAGGAATTGTTGCTTATGAATGGGATATCCAATAATCATCGAGTATACTGAGATTAGATAACAGATGCTCTCCGCGTTATTTTTTATAACAAGAAGAAAGAGGAAAATTTATTTTAAAGCAAAAGTAAATAACATAGCATCTTGATGGCCAAAAAAAATAATAATAACATAGCATCTTACTATTGAAATTTACCAATATATACATGCATGTAGAATTAGAAAAGCTAACATAACATGTCCTTAATAAATACAATAAAAAAAGAAAACTACCACATTTTTAATGGTAGACAATAATAATCTTCAAAACTAATTTAAGATCACTGCTTAACCATCAGAGGCGCGGTTGCTACTGAAAAATAAGTTGACATGAGGGAGATCGAGAAGATAACTTCTCATAGGTTTAACACTTGGAATCTGATCTACAGAAACTGAAAATTCTAAAGATCCTTAAAATTTTCGAATTCAGCACTAGAAATTTAACGTAGGCGATGGTTCAAATTCCCTTAAAATCATTCGAAATTCTATTTTGGTGTACATCTCTTCATATAGAGATTCCTTGAGACTCAAAAACTAATTGAATAGCTATGCTGGATAAAACTGATTGCGATATTAATAATAATATAATTAATTTCATTGTCAATCCGTTATCATGCTACCTACAGGTCGTCGATCACACACTTCATTGACAATCAATTTGCCATCGTCATTACGCGCTGATGGCGAATTGGTGACAAATTTCTTTTTTTTTAATTCGTCAATGAAAATAATGAATTGGTAACAGCGCAATAAAAATAATACTCTCAAATTTATTATTTTCCTTCTATTGTGTTTTATTTTCAATTGGTTCCAGGACATTTGTGGCGTGCTTCCCAGAATTTGTTTTAGAAAAGAGGTCAGAAATTTTTCTTTTTCTAGAATCTAGATAATATATATAATGAGCAATTATATTGCATCGTGACACAATCCTGTCATTTAATCAATAGAAGGAAGTACACAAGAAATTTACCTCCTAAAACTCTAGAGGATCGATGCATATATAGCTTATGGTGTTGGTCTTCTTTCTGCTATTTGCATTCTTCCTATAATTTCTCTTGTACTATGATTGGCTGCCTATTATAAGAGAATTGTTATTTCTTTGGCTCTTCAATTTGCTAATCCATAACATAGGGGGCAATTTACAAATCTGGTGAAAATATAGCAACCAAATATTTTTCTAATAAGTTATATGTTCAATACAAATTAATTATCTTGAAAACTATATGTTGATCATATTTTAACTTCATTTGTTTATTTCCCAATTTAATTTAATTAGGAATGTTCTAGGGTTAATTTTGAGCTCCTAATGGAAGAAGCTAAGAGCCTTCTCTCTATTTGGTTTAATTTTTCAAAGTCTTTGTATAAGACTTGTTTTTGGTCAACTATCAACTGTCACCTCACGTAATTAATAATGGAGAAGATTTGTTCATAAGTGAAACAAATAATAAAAAAATGTAGGATATATATATATATATATATATATTACAAAAAAGGGCGCTCAAAGTCCACAAATTTTTTTTTTGATGAACAAAGTCCACGATTATTAATTACAGTTAAAATATTCATATACAAGTCACGAGTGCGACAATATTTTGTTTGAACTAATTACTTTGTAAATATTATGAAAAATCTATATTTAGTTCATGAATAATAAAATTAAATTATTTGATTCCTAAATTTTTAAGTTATTAATTATTTAGTCTTGGGTATGTAATCAGATGATGTGTCTTTTAAAAGGCTAATGTGTTAACTTTGTTTGTCTCCTTATATGCAAAACTCGTTTAATTTAGTGACGCAGTTAAACAGCCATGAAAATCACCCCCAAAAAATAATAATAATGAGATAAATGAAGTCTTGTAATATAATTTGATTCATTCAAAATACTAATAATTAGGAATCCATTATTAATGCGAATGGTAAGTTTCCAGAAATGAAATCCCCAGGCAACGAAAAACAATAAAACACATATAAAAGCAGCATTGCTAATTGAACACATAATTGATGAAATACGAATTAATTGAAATTTATATTTTTGTTGTGAATAAAGTTCATGAGATGATAACTGACTTTATATATATATATATACTATTATACAAGTTTATTAATTACTTGTGTCTGGGAAGAAAATATCCAGGAAGAGGGAGAAATGAAAAGCAATCCTCAATTTGTTTCCTGTTGAGAAATGAAAAGAAAATAATTAAATGAGGTATATTAAAAAATGAAAGACATAGATAGATACGCACCATATCGACATGGATCATATTGTTCTGAAGATTGAGGAGAGCGTTGAAGATGTTGCGATTGCGATTCTGAAATTTGTTATTCTGATTCTGAATATAGAGAATGAGGAAGGCGACGAGATTCTTGTTAAGTTGCAAGAGCTTCTTCTGATACCGAATCCTTCGAACAAATTCCCAGCGATGGAAAGTGGCGCACTTATCAACAAGCTTCTTGCCCTCTTGCATCAGTTCCCTCAACCCACTCACATATTTATTATTATTATTATTATTACCGCAAAGTACCACTCGCTCACCATATTGAAGGATAGATTCCAGTTCGCTCATTCTGGGTGCGAACATCTTAGCCTTCTGCTTCGCTCTCTTCACTGCATCCACTAATTCTGTCAGTATACTTCCAAAAACTGCTCCTATCGAAGCTCCCACAACAATTTCAGTTACTCCTCCGTCTATCATCCCTACCAAACCTAAATTTACTTCTATACTTATTTTATTTTACCCATATATACCCCATATCAATCTATCTCTATATATATATATATGGCCTGTTCCCTTTGCCCAAGAAACGTCCTTTTTTTTTTGGGAAATATGTACGTACTATTTTAAGCCGTTCGGTTCGAAGAAAAAACTATGGAAAGGAATGGTAAAAGCACGGCCCCACCTACTTTTATTTTATCCTTTCATTTGATACTTTTTTTTAAAAAAATAAAATAAAATATTTATTATATCTTTTGATTTGATACAATTTCAACTCTTTTTTTATTATTTTAATATAAAGGACAAAGTGATAATTTTAATACATTCTCATTTCATTTTCATTCCAAATTTTTATTACCAAACAAATCAAATCCATTTCATCTCGCTCTCCCTCTCCCTTCCCCTACGTGCCCTGTATTCTTTCAATTTAAGACGTCGTTTGACTATGGAATGAATAGAAAATTAATGATACTATTAATAGGCCGCCCAGTAGACTAACTAATTTAATTGTCAACTGATCAATTTGATATGATTTAACAATAAAAAGATAATTCGTGTCGTCAAATTTACAAATTAAATTACATATAATTAATTATCAAAATATTTCATATTTTTAAAGCGTAAATTGAAAATATCTTTTTTAGAAAACAATTTCATAAGTTTCGTTTGAGTTGTGACTAGGAAACTGCGAAGATAAACTGTATTGGCCGAAAATAGAAAAGAAATTGCCAGGAAATATCTTTTGGTTACTAAGCAAAATGGTTTAGCATGTAATTTCACACATCCCAATGTGTTTGGTTAGTATGGAATGCAAAGGAAAAGACTGTGCCAGTGTGCTTCATCCGACTTTGTTAAAAGTCCACATTGCCATTAACTGAGAATAGTGATAGATCAAAGAAGGAATGGTGAAGTCTGTGAGATCGAAGTTGGTGAGTGGTGACCCCTACTTTGAACTTTCTCACCAACCAACAGAAATATTTATTAATTATAATATAATATTAACAAACGTACACATTTTAATCTTCAACAACAAAATTTAATTCATATTCCTTATATCTCTTTATACTATTTACACTCTCTTTCTTTTATGATTAATTATATAAAATTTAATTTTTTATATTTTTTTATTATGATTGATTATTTAAATATTTTTTTGTCACGTGTAATATTTATATTAAACAACTTCTTTTGCCTAAATTATATTAGAGAACTTAATGGTACAAGGAAGTTAACCAAAAAAATTTTTTTAAATCTTTTACGAACAAACTTCACAATTTTTTTTTACTTTACATTATTTAACATAAAATCCATTCTTTTTACATTCCTCTTTACCTATCAAATAAAGTACAGCCCCCATTACCACATGCTGACAGTGCAAAGAAAAGTTTCTTTTGTCCGTACTGAACGACTAGTAATTATATGTGTATACCATTAATATAAATTTTATTTTTGAAATTTAAAATAAATTAACTTTATTATTTTTAATTCCAAATAATAAAACAATAAACTTTACAAAATATTTTCTAACTGAAATTATAATTTTTTGAAAAAAAATTAATATTTATGTGGCCAAATTATTCATAGGACGTCAAATTTGACCAATTTTGTACGGAACACACAATTATTTTTCTTTCAATGTGTCCCACAGCATGTTCTTTTTTAATTTTACCTTTATAAAAATTTTCAAAAAATGTTACTTCATTCATGAAGAAATTAAATGACACTACTGCCGTACAATATAAAATTACTCATACATCATATAAGATAAAATGGGCTTGCAATCCTAAGATAAAAAAAATAGGAGAAGATATATAGATTCGTAAGCAATACACCTAAAAATATTTAGATTTTAAACTAGCTCTTACATAAATACAAATGAAATAAATCGTTTTTTTAATTTATAGCTTTTCTATTAATAAAGATAAAGGATGAAGATACAAATTAATAAGCAATACATTCTTCTCTCCAGGTAATGTAGATCTAAAAGATGTATATAATTTAAAATATCTCTCATAAAAAGGATGGAAGAAAACATTTTTTAATAAAAGGGAGAAAATCTTTGTTAGTGAAAGGAAATAAATCTTTCCTAACAAAAAAAAAAAAAGAAAACTCCATAAAAAGAGAGAGGAAAAAAAAAAGAACAAAATTACAAAGTACAAACTACAATATAGGAAAGGAGAGGGGAGGAGCTGCCGCTGCAAATTGCATACATTAATCTTGAAAGCCTGCTACAAAAATATACACACTAAAACTTATTTTATATAAATTATTTTTACATCATTTGACCCAAAAAAATTTTTTTTACATTATAAATATATAATTTGTTCTAAAATTTATATAATTGTTTTTTACTCGATTGCCTCAATTTTTAGTTGTTGTGTTTCTAAATAAGTTATAATATTTAACAACTTCATTAACACATACTATTTTTTATGTTGACATATATTTAAATTTTATAAAATATAATGTAATCTATAAAGAACCTTTCTTTTCTTTTCATTTTTTGGCCAAAAAAGAACCTTTGTTTAACTTATACATATGTAATTTTACTACAAAATGGTGGAGGTAACTATTTAACGGCGGTTACCAAAATCGCTGCTATATATAGGAATAGTGAGGGTCACAGTCACTGCCATATCTAGCGGCGGTTACTCAAATGTGTTGAATTGAAAGCATGCTTGTTCAACTTCAAACTAGTTGTCCTCATACATTGGCGTTGTTAATCTGATTTCTCGTAGATTAAAATATTATCAAAGTCCATCACAATTCACAATTACAGATTAAAATGTTATTAATTCGATTTCTCGTAATCAAAACTCAAAGTAATCTGTTTTACTCCATCCCTAAATCCCTGCCCAAGTGTCATCTCAACAAGTAATTAATTAAGTGCATTCGCAATTATTCATTTTCTTTTTCTCACTTATGAAAAATATTCTCATCAGAGGACAAACTGATGTTTAAAATTCAAATTAAAGCCGTGTGGTTGATATAAGAATGATTCAAAAGTACCAACAGGCTCTGAAAATTAATGTGTATATATATATATACATGCATGAAAAACAAGGATACTACTATAAGAATTAAGACAAAAAAAACTCATTATTATAGTTAATACAAATAATTAGATCGATATTCATGTACAATTGGCCAAAAAAAGACATTCATATACAAGTGAGTGCGACGATATTTTATTTTAATTAACCCTGAAATATTATGGTAGTACATATTGGGTCGTTTCTTAAGATTGAAAGTGAAAACAATAAATCATATATACATGTACTACAATTGCAAGCTCAGGTCTTCGGTATACTTTTCAAACAGTAGTATTATTATTAGAATAATAATGTTGGTTAGTGTTGATATATCCTTAACTTAATTACCTCACCAAATTAAACTCCCATTTATATACATACATGCTTCCAAGTAACAGCGAAATTCCAACAAGCTAAGTCAAGTCAAAATTGTATCAACTTGCATTGTGACTTCAGTGTCCAATTAGTAATTAATTTACACGAATAATAATAATAAATCCAGGCTCTAGCAAATATAACGAAGAAGAAGATGGTGTTTCCCATTCCCACTCAATAATATAATGCCTTGTCTTCACATAACATAACCAGAATCATTTCATTTTATAGAAACCTCCATTATTATATTATATATATTGTTACTTAACTATACTCTTTAATTTCTCTCGCGTCTCTTTGTACGTCTCTGCCTCCAATCCACACCTACGCTAGCTTTTGATTAATATGTGTGAAACATAATGAAAAACAAATGATTCTAGAATGCATTTGAGAGCATATATTGGGGTGCTCTTAATTAACCATATGACTAAATTCCATGATCACATCATCACATGTGTGGCATCTCATCTTCTTTTTATATTGCAATACATTTTATGATAATTATATTTTTAATATCTCTAACAATTCTATAATTTCACTCTTAATGTTTATAAAAATTTGAAAACAATTTTAGGGGGCCGTCATGAAGTAGTAGACAATATTGTAGATTATTTTTCCATTATATATAAAAAATTAGATTATTATAAGTAGAGGTAAAAATATAAAAATTTTATAAATGTTAAAAGTATCATTATTATAAATTTTAAAATTATTTGACATGCTAAAAATGTAATTATCATAAAATATAGACTAAATTGTAAATATAAAATGCCACGCGTCACTATGAGATTGGCCTCATGTCCTCAAATGGAGCACTAAGAAGTGGTGGTTTTTTTACCAGTAACCAAAGAAGAGTAGGAAAGACCGAGTTATTTCATTATGTTTGTCAAAATGGGCTTGTTTCATAGGCCCGACATGTTTTTAAGAGGAGTTAGACCAAGAAAAAACTGATTTATTTTAAAAAATGACTTTTAACCCAACCTATTTTAAGCCCACATACAATAATGGGCTTGTAAGAGAAAGGCTGGACTAGCAAAGGCCTTCAAATAATCCATCAGCAAGAAGAGGAAGTGGTAGTGGAAGCCACACCATTGAAAGTAATAGTCCACAACATACTTCCAATATCTCACATCACATGTATAAATATAAATATATGATCATCCATTAATAAAATATGCAGTTTTTTTTATCAAATATCAATAGCCTAAGACTACACCAAATTAGGATTTGACATGGAGGGTTCAAAGTTCAAACTCTAAACTTGGGTTTTCAAAGGCCCACACAAAAAGGGCTTAAATAGATAATGATGAATTCCACCCACTCTTATAATAGTGACTTCCACAAGGAAAACTCACTAAAGACACAAATCAATTTGAAGAATCCCCAATAATATTATTCATATATGCCAAAACAAAATAGTACTAGTTCATTCATCATACTTTCATTGACTTATCTTATTCTTACATATATATCCTATATAGTGTTACACAGTGTATGGATGAATAGATTTAGAGTAAATTATCATTTTGATCCTTAAAAATATATATTTTTTAATTTATTTTTGAAAAGATGAAAATATTAAATAATATAATCTTTAAAAAATTTCGATTAATTATGTTAACGAAGATTCTCACTTCTTATGGAATATATAAATTGAGATCGACAAAGTACATATTTAATTTGAGGTGCTAAATTTGATATTTTTATTTTTGAGTGACTAAATTGTAATAGATTACATCTTTAAAAATTAAAATAATAATTTACTCGTAGATTTGCAATGAATTGTAGAGTAAATCTCACCAATTTTCCTTGATGTTTGATAAAAGTATACCTAATAGTTAATAGTTAACACTCTTCTACTTTTAAAAAATTATATTCTCTATATAAAAAAGTTGGTATTTTACATGGTGTATATATATATATATATATGCATTCATTTTAAAACAAAAAATCATAATTATCTTTATATCATATATTAAGATCATCTCAGGTTGAAAATTAATACAAATTTAATTGCATTTACTGTTTAAATTAAATAAATAATCAATATAACTTAATACAAGTTGGTATAATTTATTCTAAATTGTAATATGCTTCTCTTTTTACATAAAAATCCATTGGTTTGAAATATATGGACAAAACAAAGCCACATGGTACCTTTTGTTTTAATTATTTAATTTGATGATACTTACTATATTAACACTACTTCACCTAAAGCCTCAAGCTCTTCTTAAATGAAAGTGTACCTTATGAACAACTTCACAGTAATTTGTAGAACAAACTGAATATAATCAAATTTATCCATGAATACAAAACAAATTATCATTGTGAGATCCACATTGGAAACCCACTAAATTAAGTAACTAAGACAAATCAACTTGAGCAATCACACCAATTCATGCCAAAACAACACAATGGTATAGTTGACTCATAATATTTTCATCGACTTTTCTTACATATCCTATACAACACATTCTCTAGGAAAAGAAATCCCTATGCTATCTTCAAACATGATCTGAAAGATGCAGTAAGTAATCTATCACCATAATAGATGAATAGCTTTTACAAATTAAAACAAATAGAGAAGAGACAGAGGAAAAAATTAATGTAAAACTGATGATAAAGAGTTTGTGTCCTTAACCATCATTTTTTGGATTGGATTCTTAGAGGAATGAGAAGAAAGTACAAAGGGTCCGACAATATTCAAGAAATTAGTCATCAGACCTGTTCTGGTTTTAATCAATACCAAAAAAAGAAGAGACAGAGCAATATGATCACAAAATATTGTAAATGGAAAAAAAAAAAAAAGTAGATGGATATTCTTTTCTATTTCTTCCAGAAACCAATTCTACCACAAATCCCAGAAAACCCAGTTTTCATTTTCCTGACATTCTCCTTCTTCCTCGTCCTGATCTTCCACACCCTCTTCACCAAAAACTCACTAAAACTATTCACCATGGAAGAATTACCTTTGGCACTTGCTGAAGAAGAAGAAGAACTCACATGATCCTCCACATCATACAAGTGTGTGTTGATGATGATCTGCTTTGAGCCACAAAGAGAATAAGGCAAAGCCATCATGTGCCTTTCAATCAAATGAGTGAAAGACACCAATTCATAAGAGTCATACAATGGACTTCCACAATCCCATATGGGAAAAATTCCTCCTCCTAATTTCTCTTCTTCTTCTTGTTTTTCCTCACAAGTTGGTGTTCTTGTGATCATTTTTCAATTTTCGTTCATTGTAGGTGCCAAGAGTTTTCCATGTCTCTCTGCTTTTAAATTAAGATTTGGACATTTAATAAGACAAAGCAAAAGTTGGTAATGGTAAACGATTAGATTGTCTTCATATTAATTTGGGAAATTAAAAAATTTTAGAGATTCCAAAGTTAACATGGATGTGTAGGATGATAATACATGAAGGTATCAGAAGAATCTGTAAGGGCATTCCAATACAAATTAATAATTGGGTTGGGTTTGTCAAGGAATATGACAGATCAATTGAATAAAATAATAGGTTAATTAAGATCACAATAATCTACTAATCAATCACTGTAGTGTAGTATATAGACAATCTCCCCAATCTCATCATGATAATCAATCAGAATTTTAAATATATGTGCATGCTCACTTGATCTCAAATTAAAAAAATAAATCCATTTAAATGAGAATATTTATAGTAATGATCTAGGGTTTAGGGGTAAGAGAAAGCATGATCCAAACAGACCCAGGGGTAAGAGAGCTCAAACCTGAGACATTAGTGTTCGATAGTACTTCGACCAAAATTGCTTCTAATAGAAGGATATCTGTAAAAAAAACTTATTATTAGACAAATTTTAGTGTCGGAATAATTATACATGTCTTTTTTTAAAAAAAAAATTACACTTGGTATTTTATAAGGCTTATTAATATAATATTATACACATTTTCTTTCTAATTTATTTTCTGTCCACAATGTTAACATCTATGTGTATCTTTATTGACATATAAAGTTATATTAAAAATAAAATTATAATCTTATTCTTTAAAAAAATTTCATTGATAGAAAATAAACTAGATAATATAGAAGGTAATTGTAATTTTCCTCAATAAAATTCATGTAATTTAGTCTATAAAAAATGCAAGATTCTTATGTAATACATAGTAAAATATAATGCCTCTTAAGTAAAATATGAAAATTAGAAAAAGACAAGTGCTGAGTGAATAATATGCAGTGGCATTAATATCAAATATACAAGTCTCTCCGATTTCTTCTATTCTTATCATGAAATATATATATATATATATATATATATATATATATATATATATATATATATATATATATATATATTCTTAACTTTCAAAAAATTATTATATAATATTCTATTAATCAATTTTTATCATAATAGCAACTTTTACAATATTTTTATCGAGCATTATATATTTACCTAAACAGCAATTTCGAAAAATTATATATAACATTCCCAAATTAAACAGGCTTAGAAATAAGTATTCAGTAGGAATATTTATAATTACTTGCTTTGGACACACATATCCAGTATCTACATTTTGATTCATTGTTAATTATAATAAGTTTAGAATAAGAATATATACAAATTTTGTTAAAATGAGAAGGTCCTTTTAATTTGGAAACACAGATTTGTGGCTCTTGCTCTTGGCTACCAAAAAGCAGGAGTTACTGTATTTCTAAAGTGGCCATATATAAAGTTGTAAACTACGATGCCTAATACAGTTAATCCTTAATTGAATTTTTTAAGTATTTAGTCAAAAATTTGATTCATGATGTATATGAAAAGAGTTTCGTGTCCAATACTAAAACCCTCTCTCGAAAAATCTTGAGAGAATTAATTATTAGTGTTGATAGTTTATTCCCAGGTGACAAAAAAAAAGTGGGCCATATATACAAGCTAAGTTTTCTTCCTTAAAAAAAAGTCTTATCCATTTACTATTTTATATTGATTTTATGCAATGATCATTCTCTAATGCCTCTACTTTTTTCTTAATATCTTTGGCATGCATCTTTTGGAATTGATGCAATATTAAAGGTCTATCAAACACAGACTATCTTTTTTCCATTTTAATCTCATCCATTCATATATCTCCTATAACAACAAAAAAAGTTGTCATTTTGAAAAGTACATGCATGGAAGATCTAGAACACAAGAGTTTGAAGATATATATATGATTCACACACAATAATCAATCATGTTTATCCAAAATGACACAAAGTTTAAAACATGACTTAAAACTTTTTGGCTTGGCCGGAACAAAACCACCTAATACATACAATATATCAGCTACTCGATCCTTCTTCTTTCATTTTAATTAGGATATATATATATTACAAAGCCATCACTTTTTTGATAATGACTTTCCCATTTTAGAGAGCTTCCAACAGCAACAACATCCACTAGCCCACCACACCACTATCTAATTTCATTGTAACATCCACTTAACTGCTTTTGAAGCACTAGATTCTCATATATGTATATGCTTTTCTCTTCTAAATCTTTTTTTTTTTTTGTCTTGATTTTGGTATCTAGGTCTTAATGACTAATTTATCGAGTACTATTAGAGTCATTGTTAGAGGTGATCGATCATATCTTAACGGATAATATTCTATTCTCATTCTTTCAACATTTTAACCTAGAAGACAATGATTAAGAGATCAGAGCACAGACATGTTACATCTGTATTATTTCGGATTGATGATGATGACGATGATATTGGTGATGGTGAAAGCTTATTTGTCCTTTATGTTTTAAAGATTTGACAAGTGTTCCTATGAGAACATGCATTTCATTGGTGCATCCATAATCCTATTAGTGTTAACCCACAATTAAAGCATAAGCACGCGCAAGGAGGATATATACTAATTAATAAATTGTTTTAATTTGTGTAAGCTATAGTTTTATCCTCATCAGCCTTTTGTCCTCCGATCCATTTCTTTGAATATTTGAATTCCATGTGTTGGACAACCCTTTTATTTATGGGCAACGAACATTTGTTTTGTTATTTTATTTCCTTGTGCTATTGAGGATTTGGTGTGATGTGAATTTGACCAATTTCTTTAATTGATTGTGTAAAATATTAAACTTCTTTCTTTAATTTTTGTTCTGTGTATGTTTAAATATTAAACATTGGATTTGGATACATTTATCAAGTATGATGCTTCTTCACCTTACGTCAGACACTCACGGCCTTTAATTAGTTCCCACATTTTTTTTTCCTTAATGGGTTTGAATGGTGAAATTCCAAACTTCTTCCTTCCCAGTGTCAACTTAACCTGTGATTTATATGACTATCAGCTCCAACTGATTCAATTTGAAGGTCCTAGTAAGATTTAAATTACTAAAATTAAATAATACACATTAATCATAAATAAATATATAAATACATTTCAAACAAATTTAAAATCATGTCTTTTATGAACCAAATTCACCATAAAATCTTTCAATTCCATTTTCTTAATTCCCTTCTTTATAAAATTACATAAATCTCTCTTGAAATTTAACTAAATTATATTTAATAATATCCCTAATTTTTTTTAAAAAAATAACTTTTTTTCTATTTTATTTTCTTGTAATATTATAATTTTATCTTTTCTTCTATATATGCATGCTTCCAAATCATTATATCCATATTCATATGATCTTTCAACATTAGTTCCAAAATTATTTTAGTTACCACCAACATTACATGTGAAATCCTATCCACAATGGTCAACCATTAGATATAATATTTGCAGACAGAAACAGAGACGATGAAGTTGGCAGGTTGAGGTTAGGAATCTGCTGTCGGCTAAACAAACCATGCCAAGACATCCTTAGATACAAAAACATCAAAATATCTTTAATAATGTTCCTTCATTAATTGCTATATTATTATTTCCTAAGTTCTTTTTTAAAAAAAGAAATTTTTTTCTGAAAAGTCGAAAGTAAACTCTATCTCTTAAGTTTCAGCTTTAATAGTCTGTCCCAACTCCAAATCTATATGAATCAATGCCGTAAGCATCGTTTAATCTATATAATTGATGTGACGTCGTTTAATTTATATAATTAATCTTATCTTAGAAAAAGGGTAATTTTGTTGGGAAGTTAAAAGGGCTCAAGAAAGTGAGGCAGAAACACAATTTGTTGATAAAGGAACTAAAGCAACTTTTTCAAATTGCTATGTTTCCCACCACATTATAACTTGATTAATTGAAAGCAGTACTAAAATAGTTCTTCACAACATTCTCACTCAAGATTTGCAACACTCTACTATGTGTAGGACCTACACATCTTGGTGTCTTGTACTGACTAACAGCAGCTCCTAATCCTAGGAAGTGGTCCAGAATCTTCTGGAATGTTCCCCTCCTCACAACTCGGAGTTCGAGGGGCCCGATGCAGTTGACTTTGCGCGAGCTAGTATAGCCTGCATCCACAAAAGACTTGTCCAAACAGTTGCAGCATTCACTCAGAACTTCTTCACTTGCTTCCCCACTGATTTCCCAGAAGATCACATAGTGACCTGGCTCTCTTGAGACATCAACATGGCTTGTGTAGTCAACAACTTCCAATTTCTCCTCTGCTAGCACTTTGGCTGCTGCTTCCACAGATAACTGCAAATCTTTCTCGGTGTTCTTGTCGATGTTGATTGTAAGCAGAAGGCTGCTCCGGCGAACAAACTTGAGCTCCGGGGTTGAGTTATGGAACCCCATGACCTTCACCACGTCCCCAAGCCTATACCGGTACAAACCTGCACATTTGCTCACAAGTTGTGAGAACAATGATTAGGTTAAAATATCAAACAAAAGTTAACATTGTTTGAAAATTGTATTAAATAAGCATGAATATGTAAGGAGTCTTTGAATTAAGTGAATATGATCAATAGGCAGATAAGGTCAATGTCCAATCTAGTCCAAGATTAGTGACCAATAACTGGCAGAAACCTGTCTTGCAAGACAATGATACAAGCTAATCTGATTAGGTATGGGTATGCAACTTTACAAATTAGTGGGAAAAAGAACAAGTTTTGTGGGGTCCCATGTGGGTCACGTAATAAGTATAAGCATCACCCACTTCATTGGACCCCACAAGGTCATTTTCCATAAAAATTTAAGGAGAAGGTTCATTTTCCAGGTTGATGCAAGAAAAAATAACAGAATTGGTCAAACAAAATTTATGTCTCCCAAGATGAAGGAACCAGAAATCACATGTTGGTGTGGTCCTTAATCTTGACTCGGTGCATAATAAGAAATAAATATCAAAAGAACAACTTCATACCTGCTGGATTGGTGATAACAATTTCATACTCTTCACCAACCTTCACTTCGGTCAGCTCCACCGGCTTAGGTTCGATACAGAGGAAAGTAGGCCCTCCCTTGGTTTGCTCCAGCTCAGCAAGAGGGATGAATTCGAAGTAACCGATATGAGGAAGCACGGCATAAGTGGCCGATTCCGGGGGAAGTTCTGGGTTCACATTTGCAGCAATCCATCCTTCAGAAGAGCCATAGTCAGCAGTCAACAAAGGCAGCTCTCCAGCATAATGCCTCAACTTTTTCAGATAAGGCTCCATTGACCCAGTCATGATCCCATAAATGTACTTAGCATTGGGAAAAAGTTCTGGTATTAACCCATACCAGTTGCTCAAACCCATACATTTCTTGTGAATAAGGTTAGCTAACTCCGGGTTTGGTTTCAGAATTTTAGACATCGCTATTCGAATGGATGGAACAGTGACTCGGCTCGTGAGCTCCCCTTCACGAATATCGGTGCAGAGTTCTTCCCAAACTTGTTCAAAGGTTCTAAATGCATAGACAATGCTGTGTGCAAATGTGGAAGACACCAGCTGAACTTCCTCACGGAAAATCAACCCACACAGGAGATGGCAGTACAAGGATTGATAAAAATCGGGACCGAATATTACTTCATCCGGGCTGCAACAAGGGGACCGGAGTGCCTTCATATTGCGCTTGTAGTGCGCATTTCGGAACACATTGGTTGTAGCAGTTCCAGCTGCCAAACCCCCTTTTGTTTTGAACTGCTTGCTGCTATATATAAAGTTCAAGGCTTTCCCATTTTTTATAGGAAACTCTCTGCAGAATTGGTTTATGTTTGTGTTAGTTCCAACTTACAGAAGAAAAATGTAAATCACTAAGGCAATGTTTGGGCCCAAAGAAAATGTTTTCTTACCTGTTCCTAAAGGCAAAAGAGGTATGATATATCTGCATTGTGGTTTCGAACAATTCATCATTCCAAGGAACATACTTCGGCTTACCCTGAGTAGTGCCAGAACTGCAAGAACAAATAAGAAAACATCTCTTTGAGATTCAATCAACTACTTACTAAAATGGTAAAAATTGCCAAATGGAAACAAGTCAGACCTTAAAGACATTGCAGTGATGGGCTTTCCGGTGAGGATCGAGGAGGCCTCGCCATCGATCATTCTCATGATATAGGACTCCAATTCCTTGTGAGTAACCAGTGGAACACAGGCCTTGAAACTCTCAGGATCAGTTCTTCCATTCAGACCCAAATTCTGCAAATACTCAGCTGAAGCATTGTCCTCCAAGATCTTTCTAAGTGTCTCCCTCTGAACCCTTCCAGCATCCTTTGTCAGAACCTCAAACTCATCAATGACTTTCTCCATGTTGAATTCTTCAACCTTCTCCAACATTTTCATTCACACAACCTTCAAGTGCAAATATTATTCAGAAATTAAAAGTAAGGACTCTATATAGGCAATAAATCAAACAGTTGGTGTTCATTCATTCATACTCATTAAATCCTAACCCAAATAGTCAAATTAGTTACGGTGGTGAAAGCAGAAAAAGCCAAACCAATATTAAATAATAAATATACATTGCATCAGAGAATGTAAAAGCAGAACATCATCATTCACTTGAGGAAGAGGACAAATGAACATTCTACATGTACTTTGAACCTCTAAAAAGAACAAAGCTAGAAAATGAAAGACGAAGTAAAGAAGAAAGAACCAGATTAGCAAGTCCAGCAGTTAGAAAAGTCGGAATTTTTCAGAAACCCAAAGGAGGAATATGTTCATAAGAAGTTGCAATTAAATTTTCTCAGCTCGATTTTTTTTTCTTTTTTTTCTTTTTTTGCTTTACTCTGACGATAGCCAAGTCAAGTAAGTCAACTCAACCTTTAGAGAAAGAGAAGGGAGTCTTCTTCAAAATTATATCAAATTCGTGAAAAACGAACCAAGAAATATCGAGAATAAGGATCAAATCGAAGGACTAGAGAGACTGTAAAAACACAAAGAAAAAGCAAGAGGGGACAAAGGAAATAAACAGTAAAAATAAAATAAAAAGTTGTTCGAGCTCAAAACAAAACAAAAAAGGAAGGCGGAAAGTAGTCTATAAAGATGAGATTTTGAAGTAGCAAATCAAAGACCTATTATGAGATCATTAGTAATAATAGTTTAGAAATAGAAAACACTAACAGAGAACAAAACCCCTCCTATGGGCAAACTACAAACCAATTCTTAGAGAGGAAAAAAACATAACTTTTTTTTTTTGCAAAAAGAAAAAGTCAACGGAGCCATGCCTTGTTTGGTTCCCAGTAATATCAATGGAAAAGGGGAAGAAGAAAAACAGAACAAAAATCAGAATTTATCTGGGTTTGCTTCAACTTCAACAACCACACCCCACAACCACTCTGTCTATGAAAATAAAAATCAAAAGCTTGAAACTTTTCGAGCTCTGAAATAAATACAGTACCTGAGACAACAATAATATCCTCGTATGTTTCAGAAATCAGAGACAAAAGCGAACTTTTTCTGTCAGAAGCAGAAACAGAGCAAGTACGGAAAGCAGGAAAACTCTGAAGAAGCCAATGAAGAGAAACAAAAGGAAGCAAGTAGCGTCTCTCGATCTCTACAAGGCAGAGTGAAAGAGAAGCAGAGAAGAAAAGGGTATGCGAGAAATTTTCCTTTTTTGTTTTTGGGTTTTGGGGAGAGGAAATTTTATAGTAAACTAAAAATCAATGTCTATCTCTGACTTCTCACTAACAAGTGTGTGTCTGTGCGTGTGATTCGTGAAGAAAGAGGAAGATGAAGGCTTGAGATTCTTTTGCTGGGATCGCATCGCAATATATAGGCATTACCAAACGCCGTCCAACTTCCTAACTCCGCATTGACGATTTTGCCCTTCGGTTTGGGCTAGAATTACGGGCAGAAATGGTCCGAGTTTTTTTTTTTTTTTTAAATGGTCCGAGTTTGGAAATAGAAGAAGTAGCCTTTTAGGTACTATGCATTAGTAGGAATAAAATCCAATTATATAAATTTTAAAATACTATAAAACATTTTAAAATGTTAACTTTTAAAAGAAATTAATTGTACAAGATAATATGTTAAAAAAAGGTAGAGAAATTAAGTTTATTGTTAATACTTAATACCATATAATCTTTAAAAATATAATAAAATATGCTTCTAAATTTTGCACTTCCATTTTTCATTTTAATTTGATCTTCTTAACCCTAAAAATAAATCCATTAATATTAAGGTTATCTTCCTTTTATCTTAAACAAAAATAGAAACCGTACATTACAAAAAAAATTATGTAATATTCACACAAGCTAGCAATTTAGTTTTTTTTTACAACCAATTTTTTTGTTTAAAGATATATTTTTTATTTAGGTCTCTTAAAATTAATCAAAATAATCATTGTGTTATGTAATTTTTTTTTCTAGTTGATAAATAGAAGCTCATATATCTATTAACTCATAATTAAGACTCAACTAAATTGCTTTTTTTTTGTTACCAAAACAATGTCATTTAATTTGTATAACTTTTTTTTCTTAAATGTAAGTTATTTTAATAACAATTTTATTTTGTAAGGATTGTCTAAATTATATAGTTTAATAAAAATATATATATAGCTCTGGTCATCTACAAGTTTAGATCATAGTTTAATCGTTATGAGAGCTTTTAGTTATTATTTAAAAAAATAAAGTTCTCAGAATTTTGATTAGGATAAAGTGTAAATGACAAAAATTTTTTTGTAAATGACAAAATTGATAAAAGAGTAGTACTATTTGAACGACAAAATCATTAATTTACTTACTTTGAAAATTAATGTATGTAATTAATTAGTTTTAATGTCTTTACTTTATTTTTGTTGGGTACATTCTTTAACTCTAACATATATTATAATTTTAGTTATTGAAAGGTGTAATTTATTTTTATTTAGTTTATAAAATATAAGAATATTAAATTCAATAAATGAAATATTTTTTTAAAGATATTATTTATGTCAATTTAATATTTAAAAATTTTTAGTACATAACCAAGTAAGGAAACAAATTTCAATGAGTAAATTTTTATTTTTCAAAAACTCAATTGAAACAATATATTTTGAGAACTAAAATGTTTGAAGAAAAAAGATTTAATTAAATTATAGAAAATTTTAACATTATTTATAATAAATAATTTATTCTAAAATTAATATATTAATTTTGAAATTAAATGTAATTCATTGGTATGGATAAACATTAGCAATGGTATTACGATTATAACCCTGATGGTGGTATGATTTAGGAAGGGTAAAGTTATGTTTAGATGGAAAGAAAATTAGTTGGGAATGAGAGAGATAGAGAATAGAGATATTTTGTTGCCAATAAATAAAGAAGCTTTGTTGCATGTGCTAAGAGATAAAATGTGAGTGAGTTATAGTCTTATAGATAAGTAAAAAGAAAATATTTATTTTGCTCACAATAAATTATCAAAAGTAATATTTTTAATTTTATCTTTTATATAATATACTTTTATAAAAATCCTATTTTATTTTTTCTTTTACATATTTTTACATTCATTTTCTACCAAAACAACTATTTTCTAAAACGACAATGAAGGCAGTTTTGATTTGTAAAATTGGGATAAGAGAATGGGAAAAAAATGAGAATTGAGAATCTAAAAAGTCAATTTTGTCCTCTCTTTTAAATATTAATTTGTTTAGGGGTAAACTTATTTAAAATGAAGTGTAAAATTAATTTTTCAAACTCTATCTAATTCTAATTCTCATTCTCTCACCCAAATTCTACGAACCAAACGGGCCTAAAGTAGTAGGTTTCACTTGGATCGGCCATATCGTGCGCGTCCAAAGAAGGAGAAAATGTCTAATAATATAGTAGTATTGAACTTCAGTGTATCCCTTCAATCAGTTGGTCCCTAAATCATTCAAGTTGACCCTTATTAATATGAATTTTTATTAATATTAAGTTATTAACAAATGATTTTACATACTTTTAGAAATGTACTAAACTTTAATGATACATCTATTAAACTTTTATCCCGAAGAAGAAAGTTACAAAAATGTGACGTCATAGTTCTGGGCTCACGGTGGGGCCCACAGAAAGAAAAGGTTGGGATCTGCTGGATGTGAGATGATATTGGGGGATTGGCATCCCTTTTTGGGCTTCCTTCCAATAGTACAAGTAATTAATTAAGTATCATCATACATTTTTCGCCATATATATTTTGCACCTAATTAATCACCTAATAAATATCTATTACACATGATTCTCTTATTTTTATAATTAAAATAATCCTTTGTTTCTATGTATTTCAATGTATAAGTACAAAGATTTTTTTTAAACGAATTGTTGGATTGCACAAAAATAAATTGGTTTCTTTTACTAACTCAACTGATCTTTAAATTTTAAATTCTAAAATTTAAATCCTCACATCCATTTTTTGGTAAATCAAACTTTTAACTTTTTTTAATTATTTTGAGTCCATTAATTAATTTTTTATAATTTGTAGATATCTCGATAAATGTAAAAGTTAACACTGTAATGTAACCATATTTCATACCCAAAATTAAAGATTGAGCTTAGAAATGAACATTTAATTAAAGGTGAATAAATTTGTTCCACTTAACCACATCCCAATCCCAAGTTCAAACATTTAATGTTGTGTAATATAAACAATGCAATCTTTAATTGTATTATTCACCTCCCTCAATTTTAAGAAAATAGTGAATTGTATAGTTAAATTAGCACTTATAGTTTACTTGTCACTATGATTTATTTTTTACCTGGAATCTTATTCAATTATCCATTTACAGATGTAATAATTGTACAAATTAAATCTCATCTTTTACTACATTTGTTGTATGAGATTCTTGTTAACCAATAAGAGTATATTCTCTTCCCCAAAATTAGAAAGACAGATTTTGTTTTCTAATCAATTACGTACTTTATACCAATTAGCATCCAGCTTTTCTTTATCCTTTACTTTACAGATTACATTTTGGTTTTTGGTGAATTTTCCTTTTTGGTTTATAAAATATTCAATCTATATTCTCTAACCCAATCTCTTTTTTCTTTCTTTATATCAAGAAAAACACAGAAAATCTCTCAATTATGGAATATAATATGATTTATTTAAATTATAATTATCCAAATTGAACCAAAAATTGTAAATGGAAATTAAATCTAACAGAACCAATAATATTTTGGTGTGTGGATTAATTATAATTCAATTAGAAATATTTCTTAAAAAATGGAATATATGAGGAAAGAATACGAATCTTGGTGGAAAAAATTACAAAACAACAAACAAAAGAATAGTAATTTGTCTTGATATGTGGGTTGCTATCAATAGTTTTATTTTTATTGATGAAGAAAAATCGATTTAGAAATAAAAACAGGAGCTTGGACTAATTCTTCTTTTGTATATTTTAATTTAATTTTCCACCATATATATTTCATGGTATAGGGAATGCCAAACAGATTGAACGGACCAATTTGCTTTTCTATATATCAATAAGCATTTTGTTAGGGACAAAAATTATTAGGTCGATTTTTTGTATTTTTTATATTATGTTCACAAAAATTAATCGATCACTCTCATATATTTGTTTTTTTTTAAAATTATACATGACTTTATTCAGACTGAAAATTATGAAAACAAAGATATAATAACTTGCATATAAATCTAGTTATTTTATTAATTACAATTTCATTTTATTTAAAAAAAATATTAAATCATATATCCTTAACAATGATTTACTTAAGATATTTGATTTTTTTCTTAAAATATATAATATAAAATAAATGTGAGATATGGAATTTATGAAAAAAACTGAAACGTTGTAGAAAAATAATTCATGGCAAGACATATGATAGATGATAAGCTAAATAAATATTCACACTGTCTATTTCTAAAAAAAATAAATATATTTTAATACATGTCAAACTCATTAGTATATATATATAATTTATTATAGGAAAAAACTTAGGTATATTTCCTTATGTCCATTTCAACAAGTTCCCCAATATAAATATTACACATGGCAAAAAGTGTTTAAATGACCAATCACAGTAGGGAGAGAATATAGAAGACCACCTTTTATATGACCAATCATAGAAGAAAAAGAGTGTAAATACAATATATGATTGGTGAAACTTGATGAAATAGACACAAGGAAATGGACCTAAATTTTTTCCTTTAGTATTTAGTTTTTTTTCGAAAACATATTAGTATATAATTTAGTGTGTATAATTATCTTAAAACACAATTAGTAATTAAAAAATTTATAAATTTAAATTAAACTTATATATCTGATTCTATAAATGAAAATGGCATGGGAATCATAATCTTTTACGCCTCTTGCTGCCATTAAAATTAGGATTTTGTTAATCAGTGCCCTGGTTAAGAATGTATTTATTGTTAAAAAGTAGTCAAAAAGTTCATAAAATTTCTAACTTGCATTAAATGAGTCTACATACTTTTTTTAAAGACATAAATACCCCAATTCATTTCTTTACCATTCAACATTATTTATTTATTATTAAACTTTTCTATATATATATATATATATATTAAGAATTATTTTTAATTTATTATTATAAATAAATTGTATTTTTTATAAAATATTGGAGTATTTTGTATAAAATTAATATTTTATATTACAAAATTCTTAATTCACTTAATGAAACTTTCTGTATGTACAACGTTTCACTTTTTTTCATAGATTGATCTGAAAATTAAAGTTGCAGACTCATTATTTTGCAACGTTTCACTTAATAAATCTTTGTTGCAAATTAAAGTTTTCTAGCCAGAAAGTTTTATTAAGTGAATTAAAAATTTCGTAATATACAATATTAATTTTATACATAATACTCTAATATTTTATTAAAAAAAACTTATTTATAATAATAAATTAAAAATAATTCTTAATATATATATATAGAGAGAGTAAAGTTTAATAGTAAATAAATAATGTTGAATAGTAAAAAAATGAATTGGGGTATTTATATCTTTAAAAAAAGTATGCAGACTCATTTAATGCAAGTTAGAAATTCTATTAATTTTTTGATTAATTTTTAGCAATAAATACATTCTTAACCAATACTCTAAAGACACTGATTAACAAAACCCTTAAAATTATAATTTTGGTATTACGCGGTTAGCGGTTAAATTCTTTTACACTGAAGAGTAAAATTATATTACTGAAAATAATACATAAGATAGTAAAAAACAAAACAAAAAAAAACAATTTCGAGGGAAACAAAGACGAAATTGATCGAGAATAATTTGCATGGATATTTACGAATATTGGGAAATACCTTTTTAAACGATATAACAAAGAAAATAAAAAATACGTAGCTTTACATCGTTATAAACACATTCTTAACTAATACCCTAAAAACACTAATTAGTAAAATCCTTAAAATTATAATTTTGGTATTGCGCGGTTAGCGGTTAAATTCTTTTACACTCAGGAGTAAAATTATATTACTGAAAATAATACATAAGATAGTAAAAAACAAAACAAAAAAAAAACAATTTCGAGGAAAAGAAAGACGAAATTGATCGATAATGATTTGCATAGATATTCATGAATATTGGGAAAGACCTTTTTAAACGGTATAACAAAGAAAATAGAAAATACGTAGCTTTACATCGATCTCTTTAATTATGCCGTAGAGTTATACAAATTAAATACGGAAAACTAATAAAAAAAGGTTATAGAAGATAAAAGATATACGTACAAGATTATTATTATAATACTAGAAACATAATTGTTTCTGATCGACCAAAAAATTATATATATTCAAATCAACACTTGACAGGATTATGACTCACACATGAATTAAATATAAACACATGCATGTATATAGTTATAATTAATTAAAATGTTAATACTACTACTCTTGTAAAATTTTAAAAGATAACGTCATTTCAAGCTAAGATTTGGTCTTAATTAAGATTTGTTTGTGAGTAATGAACCTATGCTAGATATAATGGAAAAACAAAATCCCAGCCGAAAGTTATAACTTATAAATACAATACACCTTTCTTGAAAACCAAGTATCCAATAATTAAATAATTTGGATTGACAACAATTAAGATGTCAATTAATTATTAAATTATATGTACGTCGTCGTCTAAGCCTATTGGCCTTGTAAAGATCAAGCCAATGACGTCCTAACTACAATTGTGAATATATACAATTAATTAACCACCATTTAAATATAAAAAATAAAAAACAAAACAAAAATACAAAAAATTCATATATATGCTTATCAACATTTGGAGTCTAGAAATGGCTATAATTTTCAAACGCAATGACTCTAATTTATTTATATATATATATACCACTAGTCCTTAATTTTGTCTTCATTCCACCACTAACACTGCTAATATAATTAAGCAATATATTATTGTTGTCCTGTATTTTATTTTATATATAATCACACTAATTATCTTGTTCTTCAGCACATATATATAATTAATTTGTTCTCATGTTATATATGTTTGGCGATTTTTTTTCCTTAAAAAAATAATTCGTGATGTAACATTTAAATAAAAAGAGTTGGGTACTATATGTAACTTTTTGTGGTCAAAACTATAATATTCAGATATTCACTCTAACTATCGGTTTAACATTTGTTTTTCTTATTTCATTTTTGTAATATATATATATTTTTGGTAGAACATGAAGCATGCCAAAGACACAATTGAATAATTAAAGGAAAAAACTTAAATTCCATTTCCTTATGTTCATTACATCAAGTTTTTTAATATAAATATGATACGTGACAAAAAGTGTTTAAATAACTAATCACAATAGAGAGAGAATATAAAATATCACTTTTTATATGACCAATCATAAAAGAAAAAGAATGTAAATACAATATATAATTAATAAAACTTGATATAATAGATATAAGAAAATGAACCTACGTTTTTTTCATAATTAAATGTGTAACATCATTCTTGTGGTCACTACTCAATAGTGTTGCATTTCTCAGTATATGTTAGTGCCTAAACTTATAAGTAATATTTAATTATTTATATACACCTTTTTTTATTCTTTAGGCGGTACAACAATTAATTAAATAAAGTAATAACAATGGCTGGCAGTTACAGTTACAGTGGCAGTCTTATCCTTACACACATTTCTTTAATTTATTTACTTTTTTTTTTCTTTCAAACAAATTAAAAATAATGGAACGTTCCCAAAATGGACTAACTTGTGAAAAAAGTTAAGAACTCGTTTTGGTAATTAAGTTCTCTTCTGCCTTTAATTTTAATTAAAGTTTTCTGACAATTATTTATTTCTAAACATAGGTTAAGGAAATGTCTACGTTTTTAACGCTTTTGGCAAAATGATCAATGATATTTTTGTACTCACTAAGTCACTATTACTAAAAAGGTGAATTCTATATAAGATATTAAGATCAATTATGAGTAAATGTTCAGTGGTACAGTAGTATTGAATTTTAGTACATTCTTCCAATCAGTTGGTCCCTAAATCATTTAAAGTGAGACCTGATTAATGTGAGTTTGTATTAATATTAACAAATGACACTACATAATTAGAGGGATGTATTGAAGTTCAATGGTATGGTACCATTGAAGTTTTATCCCAACCGTACGCTGTTAAAAAATTGCATTGATTACTAAAATTCATGAATAAAATTAAAACTAAATAAAGATTAAAGACACAATTAAAGAGAGGGTCATGAAAATATTGTTGAAGCTAGGATTCTGCATAATCAATAACATGATTCTTGGATGATCCATGAGAATGAAATGATCAGAACATTGATATCAACAAGTATGTATTTAATAAAATATTTAATAACTTAAAATAGATAAAAATTAATACAAAATGTTTAAAAACTTCATCAATTAATCACATAAATAAAAATAATCTAATCAAAACAAAAACCCTGGTCCTTTATGTTTGCACGAAGTTTTATATTGGTCATTTATGTTTCAAAAAGTCCAAATTGGTCCTTTGTGTTTGCAAGAAGTTCCAAATTAGTCCTTTCGTCCACTTCCGTCAATTTTTTAAGTTAAGTGCTGACGTGGCATGACACGTCAGCGCCACGTCACTTCCACGTCATTACATATGATATTGGATGATGACGTGGCGATGACGTGCCATGCCACGTCAGCTTCAATTGACACGTAGGAGAGATGGTGTGGCCACGTCAGCACTTAACTTAAAAAATAAACTGACTTGGACGGAAGGACCAATTTGGAACTTCTTGCAAATATAAAGGACAAATTTGGACTTTTTGAAACATAAAGGACCAATATGAAACTTCGTGCAAACATAAAGGACCAAGTTGAGGTTTTGACCTAAAAAATATAATGTTATTCTCTATCAGAAGTTTCTATAAAAGTTCAAAAGTCCCAATTTTTCCTCAAACCCGAACCAAACCAACCCGCTAACCACCCCCTAGTCCCAATTTAACTAGGGGGAATAGCTAATCCCTAGCTATTCCCCCTAGTTAAATTCCCTAGCAATTTCCTAGCTAGCTACTATTCCCCCTAGCTAAATTCCCTAGCAATTTCCTAGCTAGCTAATTCACCCCTCCAAAAATTGTCGCCGGCGACCATTTTATATTTTGGCTAAAGTACTATTTTGGTCCTCAATGTTTGCATGAAGTTTAATATTGGTCCTCAATGTTTCAAAAGTTTAATGTTGGTCCTTAATGTTTTATTTTTTGGTCGATTTTGGTCATCAAACGTAACACCGTTAACTTTTTGCCATTAAATGATGACGTGACATACTTATGTGGCACACCCTCTCTTCTACATGTCATATTTTAATGATGTGGCATGGCACATCACTACCACGTCACCCCAGATGATGACGATAATGATGATGATGAAGAAGAAAAGATGATGATGTGGCAATGTGGGGTGACGTGGCCGTAATGTGTCATGCCACATCATTAAAATATGACACGTAGAAGAGAGGTTGTGCCACATAAGCATGCCACGTCATCATTTAATGGCAAAAAGTTAACGGTGTTACGCTCGAGGACCAAAATCGACCAAAAAATAAAACATTGAGGACCAACATTAAACTTCATGCAAACATTGAGGACCAAAATAATACTTTAGCCTTATATTTTTGAAAAATAGTCCTAATAGGCCTCGAAGACGGAACATCATGTATAAAAACATTTAGATCAACCACTAGGCCATTTGTCACTTTTTAATTTATTAATGTAAAACATTTTATATATACACATATAATAAATTAGCTAGGGATTTTTTCAGGGAAATCCGTAGCAAATTCTTAACTAAATTTTCCCGTCTTTTCGCGTCAAACTTTTTTACCAATTAACTACGGATTTTATCCGTAACTATTTAGTTAGAGAAATTTTTCCTAACTAATTTTCAGAACTAAATCAATATTTTCTTGTAGTACATATCACGACATAGTGTTTGGTGCATGTCAATTTAAAGTGTATTTATATTTGTTGCCCATACCAGTTTAACGACATGTGAACACTCTACAGCCTACAGGAACCTATTGAGGTAGCTGATTTAAACTTCATTTATTTCCAACTCAAGTTATTCAAAGCTTTGAATGATATTAATTTCTTCATCTGGTTCATAATGAATCTGCCTCATTGGTTGGTTCGATTTGGGTTTAAAATGATCAGCTCAAACTATAACGGTATGGTTAACGACTTTTGTGTTTTTTTTTCTCGAATCAACCCAAATCATTAACTTGCCATTTTATTATTTTTCTAAAAAAAAATTATATTTACTTAAATTAAGAATGATCTTCTCATATTGTCTGTTTTTTTTTTTTACTATTTCTTTTGCAAAATACTGTACAAGCATTATGATTATGAATATGCATTTTCTATATCTAAGTGATACCATAAAAAATGTTTATCGAGCAACAATTTTCATTTCTTTTTTGTATTTCTTGTCAGATATCATTTTACAAATTATGTCACTATTGATGTAGTGAGTAAACTTATAATTCAATCAAATTTTGCTTTAAAAAATATTTGCTTATTAAGGTTTTTTGATTGGAATAATGTAGTGACTACAACGCGTATAGAATAAAATAAATAGAGAAAACCCGTTGGCCTACCAACCAAAATCAAACCACCAATTGATAGTTTGAATTAACAGATCATTTTTAATGAATCTGAACTAACTCAACTCGCTGTCATATTTTATCAGCCCGAACCAACTCCCTTCAACCCAAACCAATCTAATCCGTATGCAACCGTAATTTTCAAGGTCCATTGACGTTGTTAGTAGATTTTTTAAAAGAAAAGAAAATATAATAGAATTATTTGTTTCTTCTTTTTGTGCCTTTGGGTCAATCAATGGTTGAATTTAATCACGTGCTTGAAAATACAGTTTCTCTTTTAAAAAATTTAACAATTGTCTTCAAACATTTGCTAAGATTTCTTGATTATTGTAAGAAAATATATTCTCTTAAATTTAGTAAGAAATCAATAAAAATAATTTTTTAAAATTCTCTCATTAATAGAAATGAACAATAGTTAGGACAATCCAAAAAATTCTTTTACATGAACAATAATTAAGGATGACATTGATAAATTTTGTGGATAAAAATTAAGATGAAATTAAAAAAGAATCCGAACTTTAAAAAAAAGTTTTTTCCTATATATATAGTTTATTTTATTTTTTTTAAAAAATAGTTTGAATGCAGAAAATTAAAGATACAATTCAAAAGAAAACAAAAAAAAAATGAAGTTTAATAAATATGGTCGGAGGACATAAATTAAACAACATTTTTTGGGAGCTAAAAGGGTAGTACTGAACTTCAGTACATTCCTCCAATCAGTTGGTTCCTAGTTCATTCAAGGTGAGTCCTAATTAATGTGAGTTTTTATATATTAATATTAATAAATGACACTATATGATTATAGGGATGCACTAAAGTTCAGTAATACAGTATTACTAAACTTTTATCTGATCCCTCCGGGTGCTGCTTTTAGTGAGAAAATGACGGCAAAATGTTTTAGGAAAGGGAAATTTTCTTTGGAATTTGCAGTTTTCATGATTATCTAAGATCTTAATCGTCCTTAATTTTAAGGTTTTTGGTAACAAATACCTTTAAGTCATTATTTAATTTAAATATTCATTTTAATCAATGAAATAGCTTATAAAATTATTCTTATTAACTTTCCACGAATTTCACGATAATCAATTCGCTTTCAACAAATAAAAAAATGAACAAATATCTTAGAGTACTTGCTAGATAAACTATAATTTTAATTATTATTTTTTTCATTTTCTATGAGTTTTTCACTTAAAAGATAAGAAGAAAAACATGTTCCTCGTTAGGGTTGAGCATTTTTATCTTTATATAATTTTAAAATTTAATAAAAAAAATTATTTTTCAATATACAAGAAATACAGATATATAAATTATTTTTAAGAAGGCCTTTACCATATGACATGGTGAAGGTCCTGTCAACATTAGGGACCTTTGCCTTGGTAGAGGGTCAAGGTCCCTCTTTAATTTTGTATTTATTAAATTAATGGACCATTGCCATTCAAGGTGGAGCAGGTCCATTGTTGTAAATATATAATTAATTCTATTTTTATTCTTTAAATTATAAGGTTTGAGATGATTTATATATTATTTATATTTTAATTAAAGTAAAAAAAGCAAATAAAAATAGAAAAAATGAGGATTAAAAATGGGATAATATGCAAACCATCACAAAATTTTCAATTTAGAAGGATTTGAAAATTGTGATACTTAATAGGACAAAATCACTATTTTAATTATCTATGTTTCACTTAAGTTTAGTTTTAATCCTTTATGTTTTAAAATGTTATTATAAAGTTTTTTGTGTTTTGAATTTTGTTAAAATTAATCCTTTTGTCTAACATCATTAATTTTATCCATTAAACATTAACATTTACCACTTATGTGACTCGAATCTCTTTGGTGAATCCAGCGACAATCAAGGAGAATTCATCAAAGAAGTATATATAGATTGGGACGATGGATGGATTTGATTTTTGGTTAATGTGTTTTGTTAATTACAGATTGGGACAATGATGACACCAAGGTCAATAATGACAATTCACTGACTTTTAAAAGCCAAAATAATGACAATTCACTAAGAAAAAAAGAGGAAGAAATTAAACTGAGTGATGTTAGGATAAAAGTACTACTGAAGTTTAGTACATTCTTTTAATTATGTAAAGTCATTTGTTAATATTTCTTTGAGAGGCTGATTAGTGGAATAAATGTCACATTGATTATCACTTTTTTTTTTCAGAAATTCAAACTTTATTTACCATGTTATGAAAAAATAACTTAATTATATTATCTCAACCACAAAAAATGCTCTTTTAGACTTTTTTTTTTTGTGGGGAAGAGGGGGCCAAAAACCCCCTAAAGAACAATCTTTTAGGCTATGTTTGGTTCAAAATTTTTATGGAATTGGAATTGAATTATTTGAATTGAAAAAGTGTATTTGGTATGAAAAAGATGAAATTGAAAGTTTATAAAAGAAGGTGAGGTAAAAAGACTAATTTGCTCCTTAATAAATATTAAATAATTTTTTTAAAATTTTATTTTTTAATATTCATTATAAAAAATAAAAAACAGTAAAGAGAGAGAGAAAGAAAGTAGGGACAAAAATGTCTTTTAAACCCAATTCCACAAAATTTATCTCAATTCCACAAAATTTACACACCCAATTCTAAAAAATCAATTCCACGTAATTCAATTCAAATTTCACATAACTCAACCAAACTAAATAATTCCTAGAATATTGTACAATTCCATGTGGAATCCAATTTCACGTCCAACCAAACAAAACACATTTTATGGAATTGAGAATTGGATTCCATGGAATTGAGTCAATTTTGTGGATTCCAATTCCAATTCCACATGACGAATTAAACTGAATAATTCATCGTATTTCGTAAATTTCACCTTGGATTCTAATTTTACGCCGAACCAAACGCAGCCTTAGACTTCATTAGTACTTTGATTTGATATATATAAATAGTTGGTTTTTAAATTAGAAATAATAAATCATTTATAAAAAAAATAATCATAATAAATCATGTGTAATTCATATTCGAACGTTCTTATATATCTACTTGGTGTGCAAAATTTAGTGTGTCAAAATTACGAGTCTCTTAAATTTTAATTATATACTAAAGAAAATAAAAATGATTGATCAATGACCGATCAACACAAGTGTGATGAAAATAAGAACCACTTATTAAAAGTGGTCCGAGGAAATTAATTTTAAGATGATTACACAATTTCCCATGCATTTTAATTGTTTGGTTCAAGTTTATCTTATTGGAATTGAATTCCAATTTATAAAACATTTCCATGCTTTAATCAGAACATGTATAAACAGCCAATTCCATTATTTATGCAAGAAGGAATTGGAGCAAATTTACTAGAATTGGACAGGAAAAGAAAAAATTGCCCTCAGTCCTTATTATTTATACAAGGAAAAGACGCAAGTGGGTAGCGTAACGAAGTGTGCAGGTGGAGTACTAAGCTTGAATATAGTGTGCTGCCAATTTCATTTTTTACTGTTGAAAAGCTTTTTTTGAAATATTTATTTTTTGGGAAATAATTTAAAATTTAAATTATTTCATATCTAATCACGGGTAAATTTGTCCTATCTTCTCAATCACTTTTTAGACAAATTTTCCCATGCATGCATGTAATTATCATTATATATTAGTCATATATTAATTCCAACTAATTAAGATGACAATGACAAAGGTAAAAGGACAAAGTTGGAAAAAATGTTATGTGATTAATTAATTAGTAGAATGTTATTCCTGCTTAATTATTGACTAGTAATTTTTGCACCGGCACCTTGGTTTAAAGCTAAAAACTCATACCTTGGTCCTTGATGTACCATGTTAAAGGATAGATACAAATAGTAAGGGGTTATCGCTTCTCCATTTCAATTTCTAAAAGAATGAAAAATAGAGTGTTATTCGTTGAAAATATAAACCTCAGTAATGGACCATGTAATATTCGAGGGATTAGTCATTAAGCTTGCTCTGATAGATACCTCAATCATAGACCAAAATAACAAAATATATATATTTGGAAAGACAATAATAACCAACCCAAAGCCGAAAGGTCTCCATATTTCTTATTCTTACACTATCTTCGTATATAGGGATACAAGTTCAATACTACAGACTACAATACAATTAAACTTTGACATATCTTCTTAATTATGTAGTGTCATTTATTAATATTAATTAAAATTCAAATAAATAATGATCCACTTTACTTAAATAAATTAGATACCAATTAATTGAAGGGAATCAAAATCCAATACTAACGTAAAGTAGTGAATATCTTCTTGGGGGATAAAAGTTCAATGATACCGTACCACTGAACTTCAGTGCATCCCTCCAATCATGTAATGCCATTTGTTAATATTAATAAAAACTCACATTAATTAGGGCCCACCTTGAATGGTTTAGGGACCAACTGATTGGAGGGATGTACTGAAGTTCAGTACTACTGTACTACTGAACATCTACTCCTTCTTGGATGCATGAATCGCTTCTATAATTGATGAGGACCACTTTGTGACGAGAAAGTAAAGCATATTACAAATACGCTAAATAAATTAATCAGCTTCTTCAAAAGGGAAATTTAGAATAAACTATATATCATTAATTAAGAGATTCCATTCTTATCCACCAAATATTCTATCAATACTAGCATTTTATTAATTATTAGGTCTAAGATCCTAGTGCTGGCTAACTAGATACATACCATTTTGTAAAAGGAAGACTTAATTATAATAACATTGTCAATTAGAGCTTCATGAAGCTTTAAATTTATGAAGAATTAATAATATTATAATTTTGAGGTTTATTTTGTACAAAACATTTTTTTTTTGACAAAATAGTTTGTATAAAACAGTAATTAAAACAATAATCAAATCTCTCATATTAATTAAGTATTAGACTTTAAAAGCACCAAATTTTCATTAAATAAGACCTTCATTCAATCGGATATAAATCAGTACTACAGAAATATTAAACGTTAATATATCTCTTAAATTATTTAGTGTCAATATTTTTTAATATTAAGATAAATTTATACTAACAAAGATCTATTTTAAATAAATTAGAGAAAAATTATAGAGCTTTCACAAATGAAGAGGAAGGGAACAAAAATTGAAATGGGCATATGGGTATTTTTCAAAGAGGATCATAATGAATATGACATACATATTATTGTAGGGCAATATATATTGTTATTACCGACCCATGTGATAGAGCATTGAGCATGGGTCGGAACCAAAAACGACGCCGTTGTACGGCTTCTCTCATAACTAAAAGTTTTTTTTTTTTCCGTCCAAAAATATTCACTCAGATAAGATATGTTTTCTATCTATAAAGACATAAAGTAATTTCTGAAAGGAACACTAACGATAGTGTTGCTCAATGGTTCAAATTGACATCTAAGGGTCATAATTAATTTTAAGATTTTTTTTTTTAAAATTTCTGAACTTAAATTTACCAAAAAATTGTATGAAATATACCATTAGAACTCAGCTTGCAATAAAAGTCTGCAATTTAATTTGAATAATTTAGCCAATTAAGTTGAGTTTTGGTTCCATAATTTTTAGATAAATGATTTGGTTACAAATTAAAATAGGCTTAAATTTGTGGGAGTGATCATATAAAAAAAATGCAGGGATGGATCGAGTTTTTTTAGATCAAGTTTCTCAATGTCAAAAGTGGAAAACTCCATGTGCTATATACTATTATGTAAAGTTATTAGTCTCTCATTGGTTGAAAAGAAGACTTTAAATCATGTTTAATTACCTATTTTTGTTTGGACTTCTCTTTTCTAATTTGACTAGAAAATTTTGAACTTCAAAAATAAAATAAAGCTTAATTACATTATAAAATTAAGGCATAATACTTAATATATATATTAAAAAGGTTTTAAAAAATATATTTATATAAAATTTATTATTATTATTATTTTGATACACAAAAAAGACGGTATTTCCAAATCCTACCGCACATGATATACTAGTGGCATGTTATAAAATTTATTATTACAGATTTACGGTGCATCTATATATATTTGCACATTTTAATTATTTATTTTACATATTTGTACCTTTTTTCCACAAACAGTTATCTTTAACCCGGATCTAGTGATGCCTATATATAAAGGGTTTAAAGAATGGTTATGTATAAAATATGATTAGTTATAAATTAATTAGGCAATGGAAGCCAATTAAAAAGCTTAAGATTCTAAAAAAAGATTAGGTGTCAAATATGTACCATTTAGTTGAAGAGTCTTTTCAATTATAAAAGTTTGTGAATCTTGATTCTATTTCCACATTACCCTTTTTCTTCAACCTATATATATGAAATAAAATCTATAGGATGCCTATATATTGTCTTTTGTAATTGTAAGCAAAGGTTTTTAATTTGGCTCTTCCTATTTGCCTAATAATTAAAGGCAAACTTTTCTCTTTTCTCTCTGTTCTCTGTTTACTCCTTTCTTTTCCATTTCCATAGCACACAGGATATTCAAACTTGTACTTATCCTGCATTTCTATTATTCTCTATTGATAACACAATGCCAAGAAGGAAAAATGTACCCCCCAAAAAAAATGACAATTAAGAAGGAAAAATAAAAAAAAACACTAAAATCTCTAATATCAATTATATATTTTTAGTTTTACATGTTATATGTCAATGTCTTATGATCATATTAAGTTATTAACAAAATAAGGAAATAACTAATTAGGAGGTTTCTTGAATGAGGGAATTATAAATAATTCAATTTTGTCTTAATAATCGGCAATTTCAATATATATATATATATAAAATTTTTATTTTACCTTATAAATATACAAAATACAATACATTTTTTATAATTTTTAAATAATTAATAAAACTTAATACAAAGTTATTTAACTTATAATTCCTCAATTTTGTTTCCTGCAATTATTTTTATTGGAGATAATCATGCTCGATATATATATATATATATATATACTATTTTTATATATATACTATCGGACGAACTTAATTGATTCATAGATTAAATTTTGAGATTCATAAATTAAATTTTGAGATGGTGGAAATGATAATGAGATAGATGTAATATAATTAGAAATAATTAAGTATTTTTTATAACATAAAAAAAGAATGAGATTGAAGGTGAGAATATGAATGAAAAAAATAGTATAATAACTAATTTACTTCTGTAATTAAATTTGGTGACAATAGCAATAGGTAGGGGCAATCTTTTATGGACAAAAGTGTAAAAGTACACAAAATTTGTCTTTAAGTCCTCGCTTTCTTTTTATGTGATCAGATTTGTTATTTCCCTCACATGTGAGAGACAATATATATATATATATATATATATATATATATATATATATATATATATAGAGAGGAAAGATAATTCTCCTGTTCATATTCAATCAAACATAAGAGTGATAATTCACATTTTCATTCTCATATTCTAAATTTATCAACCAAACATGCCCTAAATGTAAATATTAGCGATAATTCAAATTTTAATTTGTTAATTACATTATGAAAAACTAATATCTTCTCATATTAAACATGAACTCAAAAAATATTTTAACTCTCTTCAGTCTTCTCATTATCATTCTATATACATAAGTCTAACAATATATAATTTCAAATATTAACAATAATCATAATTTCTCAAAATCATTATAACTTTTTTAAGGAGATAATCAAATTATAAAAAAGCTCGACGACACTTGCACTATATCAGACAACACTATTATTATAATAATGAAGAGTAAATTGTAAACAACATTGTTGAATTAGAAAAAAAAAGTCTGGATGATGTCATTTGAATGATAAATTTATGATGGTAATTTTCACTGTTCTTGAAGCCGCCAACAAATTTGTTACTTTTATATCTTCTACATATTAGATCTGAAGTGATGTTCACAGTTAAAAGTTCCATATATTCTTCTAACGATGAAAGAGTTAAAGTTTTTGACAGAAGATCCGCAAATTGTAACTCTATATATTATAGATCTTGGATTTAGAAGCACTTGCTTGTCAAGAAAATTACACAAAAAAAAATACACAAACACAATAAACAAACTCTAATAATTAGATCTAAAGCGATCTACTAATTAAAGATTAAATTTTCACAGAAGACAAGAACTAGAATTAAATCTAAAAAATAACCACCACTAAAGTTGGAGGATGAAATAGAATTGAAAATCTACCTATTTTCCAAACTCTAATAACAAAACAAATTAAAATTATTATAATATAATTATTGTATAGGTTAATTCTCACATTGGATTATTAGTAGAATCAAACGAACTTTCCATTAATCATAGAGCCGCAAAACTAAAGCATATTCTCTCCGACCATGTTAAAGAATACGTTGCCACACAGTTCATTTTCTTCCACGATAAATTAAAAAAGCAACAAAGTATATATAATAAAAAGTCAATTATTATATATTGATGAGAATAAAATAAAACTGTAATTAATTTGAATATAAGAATAGCGCAATTAATTAACTTTATTTACAATTATCTATAGCTTATTAGATCCAGTTACCAACGTGAAATTTACAATAAAAATGAGTATTGTCAACAATTTATATTTCGACGATTACCACTAATTATTAGTATTTTCGACGGTCAATAATTGTCAATAATATTATTTTTGACAATACTATTAAAAAAATATTGTCACAAAAGTATCATCGACAATTATTAAGTACAAAATGCTGTTATTGTTTTTTATCAATAACTTAATTATTTCTACGGTTAAAATTTAATAATTTAAAAACTATATTTTTTAATAATTAAGTGACTGGCGAAATATAAAAATAATAATAATCAAAGCCGTTTGGAACAAAATTATATGGATCAAGTCAATATCTGCTAAGTGGCCATAATTTTGCTTGAGGAAGCAATTTAATTGGAACAAAATTATAATTAGGAAGAGAATCAACAACAATAACAACAACAACAACAAAAAAGTTATAGACAACGACACATTCATGGGACCATTTTTCTTTTATCAAGATTATCACATTTTCTAACAAGTTATATGCAACATACTCTCTCTCTCTCTATTTTTTTGTTGAAACTAGAGTATCTACTATCGAATAAATAATTTTTTTGCTAATTTATAGATACTTCAATCAAAAGATACAATAATTGATCCGTTAATTTAAAGTTATTTTATATCCAAAATTAAATCCTTGAATAAATATTTTTCACTCAATCATACCTCGATAATATATATAGAACATATTATACTCCACCAAAAAGTGAAGCTTAATTAAAAAATAATTAAGAAAGCAAGAGTGAGTGAGACTCTTTTTGTTTGGTTAGAAATCATCATTCATTCATGCAGAAATTGTACTATACTCATACAATACAAAAATATTGATAAGGTTTATACATTATATTATACATAATAAAATAGGTATGCAATCTGAAAATAACATAGGATAAAAGCAAAACTATAAAATAAAAAATACAAAAGAGGATAATACATAAAAATGGGGCCCAAATGTTGATCCATTGAACAGAAGAAAGCATTGAGATGATGAGCCGCAAATGGTCGGAAAGCCCAAAAGATCAAACCTTAATCACTCCCCCATCTCCCACGTGCTCTACATCAAACAATTACCATCAAATTAAAATTAATAGGATTAATAATATCTTAACTTTCATTTTATTTTTTAATTTCTACCTTGAAAGGGATCCAAATAATTCTTTTTTTCTTTCTTTCTAAACTAATTCACTCATGTGCTTCATATGCAAAATGTGGCCATTTCCACTTTACAACTACTTTTATACTTCTTCCATATTCCACTGCTCACTACATTACAAGTGTTAATGGAAAGGGGGAAAACTACACTTAAAAGTTCACTTTGGCTTAAAATACTTATCATTCATTGTAGGTTATATTGGTCCTTATAGTTTATTTTAATTCTTAATAAGGTCTTTTGTGTCTTTATATATACTTATATATATATTTGTAATTAAGTCCCATAGCATTATAATTTAGAGCTTATTATCGTTTAATTTATGTTTATACATTGAAGATTGATGGTTAGGTTTGTGCTTAATTTTTTTAAAAAATTGTGATCGAATAAAAAAGGGGGGAAAAAAAACAAATAGATCCCTAATTTTGTACTATTATTATCTTCTCTAAATCGGTGAAATCCACTTATTCAATGGCTGATTTATTTGTAGCGGGAGAATTTGAGTGGGATGTTAATTGAGAGAAGTTTAACAATAAGAATTTATTGGTTTTCTAATGGTATTTTTCTATTGGAATCACTCTTGTTAAAATTAGTTGAGGTCTCCCAAAATAAAATTTATCCGTAATACTAAAATTTGAGATCTTAATTAATGAGAGAAATGAAATGTCACTTCAATTAGTCACTTGTTAAGTAGCAATGAAGATTTAATTACGGATAAAAGGTCAATGATATTTTACCACTGAACTTCAGTGCATCCTTCCAATCATGTAATGTCATTTGTTAATATTAATAAAAACTCACATTAATTAGGGCCCACCTTGAATGATTTAAGGACCAACTGATTGGAGGAATGTACTGAAATTGAGTACTACCGTACCATTGAACATTTATTCTTTAATTACATAGAGACAACTAAAAGTGAACAGTGATAATTAATGTAGATGAAAGAAGAAGATGGAAGTGTGATGTGAGCTGTCCAAAGGGCCCTTACTTATTAAATCCAAAATATTCGATGCATCCCCATCACTTTCAGAGAACGAACTTCTTGAAAAAACATCACTTTCATTTTGCATTATCCTCTTTCTAATCTTACTAATTATTTTCATCTAGTTTCCCAACTTTATCTCTTATTTTTGCATTTATTACTTTTGACTCCACCCTCTTATCTACACCACACAAAATTTGTTGCCTTTTCTTATTAACTATAACCACTATTTTTTTTTCTTAATTGATCGACCCTATAGTACCGCATCTATTAATTATCATAATTATAATATCTCTTAAAAAAATTTTCTAATGCATGTGATTCTTTAATTAAAATTTTAAGCATGAATGATACTGGGCTTATATCTTCTAATAGGATGGTTATTTTAAGGTTAGATCACAAGGGATGGACACACTTATATATAAGTCATTTGACTCTTTTATCTTGAACTTTGAATTTTCATATGAATCGCAAGGTTGGGACTATGATCATACTATAATAATGTTTGATGGGACGGGCTTAATCTACATTCATATGATTATAAGGTAGAATAATACCGGTAATTAGAACAATAGTTTTCGTTAGTTATTATAGCACCCTCTCAAACTTTATAATTTGTATATATATATTTTTAATTTTTTAATTCAAAATCCTAACGACAATTGATAAACACATCAAAATTATTTAAGGTGTTTTTTTACACAAAAATATAAATTTTAATGGGTTTAATTTCTACACAACCTCTCAATTAGTTAGTGGGAATTATACGCATTTTGATATAAATTGATTTTGTTACTATTTTGGATGAAAAAGACAACCCATGAATTTATTTTTTTTCAAAAATTACAAAGTTTAGGAGGAGGGATTTTAAGACGATTTTTAGGGCACCTTTTGATAGCTAGAAACGGAAAGAGAAAGGGAGAGGGAGAGGGAAAGGGAATGGGTTTGATGTGTTTGGTAGTAAAAATTTGGAACGAAAATGAAATGGGAATGTATTAAAATGACCACTTTACCCCTTATATTAAAATAATAAAAAGAAAAAATAGTTATAATTATGTCAAATCAAAGGGTATAATAGATATTTTATATCTTGTATTTTTTTTAATTTTACATATTTTTCAAGATAGAAATAAAAAATTAGATAATATGTGGATCCACATTTTTTTTCTTTTCCATCCACTTCTCTTTACCTATTTCTATCCATCCGAACATGCCTTAAAGTCAAAAAAGGTTATCCCGCATAACCTTTAGTTTAAAGGGTTTTTAAATTGTAGTTTTTTTTTTTATTATTATGGACTAGTTAAAGTATGCATTGGAGGAAGGAATAGTCTTCTTTTCTTCTTTTCAAAATATATAACTAATTAAGACAATTTAATTTGACATCCTTGCTCGTATATTATATGATCTAAATTTATAGATCTTTTTTTAATCAGTCCATGTACTATTTGTTAATTTCTATATTTTTAATATCAAATTATAAAATTATAAAGTTTGTGCAAAAAAAATCAAATTTTATATTATATCACTAACTAATCGGAACAGGAAATGGAACCTTCCTATAATCTATTATAATATTAATACATGCCTGGGTTCAAAAAGTATTAATTAATCTTAATTATATTATGGTGTTTTCCCACGTATATATATACAGCATATTGCATTATAAAATTGAAGAAAGCTTTTGTGATGTTATTTTGTTTATTGCAACCAGTCAAAACCTGGTTTAGTTAATTCTGTCACCTCAGTTAAGTGTTTGTTTGAATTAATTAAGGAAACAATTGAGAAAAAAAGAACCAGAACGCAAGAATCTTATCAATTACGAATTAATTAAGTGGGTAATTAACGGCCATGCATCTTGAAGTCAAAATATTTGTCAAATTTTATTTTTCTACACCAATATGATGACGAAGAGTACTCCGTTAATAATTAGATCATGTCCTTTTTCTTTACTTAATTACTTAATATTATAAAATAAGATTATGTAAGCTTAAAATATACCTCAACAAAAGTATTGATCTCTTCATGAAAATGGAAATGAAAATGGTGGGGCTCACCAGACTCCACTTATTTTTTCACTTTTTCATTTTCATCAGTTTAAAAAAAAAAGAAAAAGAATATAAAATATCTATTATACTCTTTTGATTTGACACAATTATAATCTTATTTTCTTTTTATTATTTTAGTATAAGGGGTAAAATGTCATTTTAATACACTCCCTTTCCATTTACATTACTAAATTTTTACTACTAAACACATCAAATGTATTACGTTTCCATTTCCATTTCTATTTCTGTCTAATGAACATGCCCTACATATATTTGTATTTTAAACGTAACTTTTGATATTATATATTTAACTAGTATCGTGTTTTTTTAAATAATATATATATACCAGGGTTTTGGATTTTAATTTAAGGCACACAAATAAACATTTTAATAAATTAATTAGTAAGTTGTTTAAGATGAACGATTAATTTAGTTTTTAGTTAATAATCATTCAAGAAATCCATCTGTGTTGGAAGGTGAGATTTATAAAATATTATGTATTTGTTGAATTGTCGGCAGAGAGAGAAATATTTATATATATAATATCCCATGCACTTGGATAAAAAGAGGTCTATATCCAAAGAATTCAATTCTATCACATATCCACTACAAAAGCCATTAGTTACTTTTATCTTTATGTAAGGTTATAATTTTTTTATATATATAAAATACTGTTTTTTTATAACTATATATAAAATATTGTTAAAAAAATGAAATACTTTCATATTTTAAATATCATAAGTTCATAGCTAATAGTAAAAATTTTATTTCCCTTTTACATATCTTATAAATAAAGGCTGCTGCATTGGAAAATTTCAAAATAAAAATATACTTTGTTTTTAATTTAGTCTAAACAAAAATTAAAACTCTCAATTTTAGCGTCCAAAAAATATTTTCTAATCAGTTTAGTCTCTTATATGGATTCTCTTGTAGATTTACAAGGCAATCCAAAACATGACATCTGTATGTAAATATAACTATAAAGACCAAATTGTTCCCAAAACACATTAATTACTTTGCTTTATGTGGAAGCTACTATATAACTCAAAATGATGTCTAATCAATTGGGGTTTTCAATATACTAATTGGGTCATTATTATTTGCATTGTCTCCAAGACTTTATATGTTTGTCTGCTCAAGCTTAATTTTTTTAAAAGGATATATGCAATAATAATAATAAGCTCTTTTAAATAATTTTCCTTCCAATATATATATATATATATATATATATACATTTCACTTTTTCTACGTGAATTAATTTGATTTTGATATATATGGACAATAATTTGCGCTATTGCTCAAAGGAATATCAAAGGCCCATTTATAGCCCAATATTTTATATTATATTATATGTGCATGTAATTTGTTTTTATTTATTTTTTAAATATATAATATAAAATTATTATTATGATTTAAAATAATAAAATATTAAATATTTGATAATTTTTTAACTTAAAAAATATAATATAATAATTATATTTTAAATAATATATTAGATCATGGGAAGTTATTTATTAAGAAGTTATTTTTAGTGGGAAGTTATTTTTTTGGTGTCACACTTTGCTTTTGTGACACCAAAAACTCCAAAGCCATATATATATACTAGAGACTTTGCATGCACATACGTGCATGCAATTTATTCTTTTATTTTTTTAAAATTTTATATAAAATAATAATGATATTTCAAAATAATATCAAATTATAATTTCCATAAAAAAAATATCAAATTATAATATTTGGTATTTTTTAAATTTTTAAATAAAATTGTTATATTTTTAAATGAAGTCATGGGAAATTATGCACTTCTCCACTTTTTTAGTAACTACCCATAATGCATGTATGTTAGAGTAGTTATTTTTTTGGTGTCACACTTTGCTTTTGTGACACCAAAAACTCTAAAGCCATATATATATATATAGATAGATATAGATAAAATCTTCTTTTCTTTTGGACTGAATAATAATAATAAAAAAAAAAGGATAATTTGTATTGGGTGTAATGAGTCTGCTTGGACTACAGTACCTTAACTTCAGCCATTTCAGGCCTAGAAGCCCATGTTTAAACTGGGCTTAACTACGAGCCCAATCACATGGTAAGGAAATAGGTGGACATTGGGCTTTTTGAGGTCCAACTAGCTATTCACATTACTTATGGAGGTTTCAGTTTTAACATGTATAAAAATGCATATTTTTTTAATTCTAAAATATAATATAGTACTTCATCAAAATATATATATAATATAGTATTCTATAAATAGTGTGGTTGGACGATGGATCCTGACCATCAAATTGACTTTTAACGGGTCAACACTTTGGTATAACCAAGACTTGCTCATTAATTTCTTTACAGACTATATATATAGATAACTCCTCTCATCTTAACTAAGCATTTATCTCTTAACACTCCACCAATAATATGTTTAGTCTCAATCTAGAGCTCTTTCTCCCGCTCCGAGAAACTATCAAACCTATCTCAAGTCCGTCCATCAAGTTCAATGCCTCTCTCCGTTGCCATTCCTCGTAATCTCTTAGACTTGTGAATGTCTCCAACTAAACAAACTATACGTGAACTATGATATCTTTTGTGAGTATATAAGCGTTGGATCATCATCGACTTTGAGTCCATTTTCATAAGACTTTCATCCGGGGTCCTACTCTTCTCTCTTTCCGACAACCTATCGACTCACGGAATATCATAATATAAAATAATAATTATTTTGTTTTGACAAACCACAAAATTCTTTTATAGCCTCTCATTATCTTTATTGTTTTTACTCTCATTCTCTTATATAGCATATTTTATTTTACTTTTTCTATTATATAATGTCCAATTTTAGATGCCAATAACCAAAAAAACGGAAACCATTATAATATAGATATAACAACTAATCATTTGAAGCCTGCAGCCCGCGGGTGTAATTTGCACTATTTATCAAAGGCCCATTTATAGCCCAATATATAATATAAACTCTTATTTTCTTTTGGACTGAATAATAATAGCAATAATAATGAGCATATTTGTATTTTTTTCTTTGGTCTGAATAATAATATAAAGAGAGTTTTTGTATAGTAATAGTGAATCTGCTTGGACTATAGTACCCTAACTCCAGCCATTTTAGGCCTAGGAGCCCATATTTAAACTGGGCTTAACCACATGGTAAGGAAATAGGTGGACATCGGGCTTTTTGAGGTCAAACTAGCTATTCATATTTCTTATAATTAGAGATTTCGCATATATAAAAAATGCTTATTTGTTTTTTTTTTCAGGCAAAAAAAATGCTTATTTTTTATTTTAAAAAATAATATAGTATTATATGAATGGTGAGATTGAATGACCGGCCCTGACCATGGGATCGAGTCTTAGTCAATCAACCCTTTGACACAACTAATACTTGTTCACTAATTCTTTTTTTCTTTCATCTTAACAGGTATATCTTTTTTAATATCCACCAGTAATACGCTTATAATTCTCTCTCTCTCTCTCTCTCTCTCTGAAAAATTATGAGACCCATCTTAGGTATGTCCATAAAGTTCAATGCCTCTTTTCGTTGTCGTTCCTCGTAACCTCTCAGACGTAGGAGAGGGGTCATAATTGACTTTGTGTCCATCTTCCTAAGACTTCCATCCAGGGCCCTCCTCTTCTCCCTTCTTTACAACTTATCGATTCACGGAATATTATAAATATAAAATAATAGTTTTGATTTGAAAGAATAAACTCAATTATAAAATTTTATTTAACTCCACAATTTATTCTCATTCTCTTATATCACATATTTTTATTTACTTTTTCTATTATATAATATCCAATTTTAGATACCAATAACTAAAAAAACCGAAACCATTATAATATAGATATATATAACCACTAAGTAATATAACAAAGTCTTTCAAGAAATGAGTAGTTTAACAGAACAAAGAAATATTGTCCATTAAGCTTTTCAGTTGGTATTGTATTGACGAAAATGACATCCATTTTCTTTTGCATAATGGAATCTAAATTCGTGAAAGTTGGTTATAAAAGCCCTTTTCACCTGTGGAATTCAATGGCCATTGCTACATATAAACTTTACTCTTCCATACACCAAAAATATTCTTTTAAAAAAATCAAATAAATATTATGGTTGCTGTTCGTCCTCTATGCTTGTGGTGAAGGCTACTCCTAATGTCACGTCAAATTCTTCTTAATAATATAAGATGGACTCATTTCAAGTCCCTTAATCACCAACATTGAAGGCATCGATATAACTCAATAATTAAATCATTTCGTTGTTAAGTTTGATTTAAAAAAAAAACCAATTTTAGGATTTTAAATTTTTTAAAAAAATTAAGAATAGAAATAAATAAAATTTACTAATTTATTTTCTATTTTCATACGGTTGACGTGGTCGTTGAAGGATTTTGGCCTTTTGGGAGGCAATTTTTGTGGGAGTGGAGACACCAAGAGATAACGCCGTTAAAAATTTGGATTAGGTTTCCGTCAATGCACAGAATGCCTTTCCAACAATCACTATGAACCGTACCATGTTCCTCATCGTAGGTACTTCCTTTCAATTTTATTCCATACTTTCTCTTCTGTAATCCCTTTCTACACTCCACCTATCTTCTAATTACACCTGGCCTTTTCTGGACATTTTGGTCATTCTCCTGGTTATAATATATTTAGTCATAATTAAAGTTCTTCATTACATGTTTGGAATTTTTGTCTATCAACTTACTAAAACAACTATGTATTTAAGAGGAAGTAATATTTTGTACGATGAATGGAGAGAATAAATTAAAAAAAGGCAGGTAATTGATGATTTGCAAACTTCAAATCTCAACATGAAAATATAATCTAGTTTAAAAAGAAAATTTGCTACTCCTAAACCCACATAACTGATTCAATATTTTAAATTTTGTAAAAGTTAAAACAATTAATAATTCCAAAAATATAATTTAGAGCACTTGGTTAATATTTTTTAATTGATTCATAAAATATTTATTAATTTAAAGTTCCTAAATTTAAAAAGTTTTAATATTAAAAAGATTCATTAAGATAAAATGAAATCTTAACAAACAGAAGAAGGTAGTGATAAAGATAATGTGGTCCTTGTAGCAGAGGAAAATGTCCCTAACTCCACGCGTCAACGAAAAGGAGCGAGTTTCTATTTTCTAATTGTGGGAGCGAGTAAGTAGAGGATCCAACGAAACAGGACAAGATGCGTATATATATAAAGTCGCCTCTTAATGGGAAGCGGACGCCGTCACTTCGCGCTCGTGTTGTTGAGCCCTCACTCTCAGAGCTTCTCTGAGCCGTCGCAGCCATTACTACAGAGTCTCACACACAAAGAGAGTGACCTCAAACACCGAGAAATGATCGCTCTTCTCCGGTGATCGCCGATCAGAAACCACACCGTTTCTCCCGAGATCTCACTTTCCGACGAACTAGCGTCTAGGCCAGAGATCTCTTTCTGTTCTCCAGGTTAGGGTTTCCGTTCCATGGCTTCAGAGGATGCCAAGACTAGCCAATCTGCTGTAACCAAGATCGTCAATCTGGCCGAGGAGGCGAAGCTCGCGAGAGAAGGCGTGAAGGCTCCCAGCTATGCTCTTATGAGCATCTGCAAGTCCCTCGTCGCCGGTGGGGTCGCTGGAGGAGTGTGAGTCCTTTATTCGTATATACGGTTGTTGTCCATTGAGTAATAATGAGTGATTCCATAGCAAACGTATCTGAATTGTGTTTGGTCCATTTCTTTTGTTTTTTTTCAACTGATAAATTGATTGATAGACTTTAGTTTTTTCGGAATAACGTGGCTGAAGGAGAGTTAAAATTTTATGTTTCATTTGAAGGGTTCCTTTGGTGCCTGATATTATCATTTATCAACATTACTATCATGTTGAGTTTTAATTGATTTGAAACTTTCTTTATCTATGCAGGTCAAGAACAGCTGTTGCACCACTAGAACGGTTGAAAATTTTGCTACAGGTCAGTTTATTTAGCTGTTTAGATCTGACTGGTTACAGATTTTAAATCTTCTTATCTGTCTGTGATGACATACATGTTCGTCCTATAAGCTACTGTGTGTGTGTGCGTGCAAGTTTATGCATCTGATATGTCTCTGGACCTTGCCATGACAGGTCCAGAATCCCCATAACATAAAATACAATGGAACAATTCAAGGACTAAAATATATTTGGAGAACAGAAGGTTTCCGTGGACTGTTCAAAGGGAATGGTACTAATTGTGCCCGTATTGTTCCTAATTCTGCAGTGAAGTTCTTTAGCTATGAGCAGGCATCTAAGTAAGTTTTCCCTAAGAAATGCGATGATGTATTGATTTCTAGTTGTCTAGCTTTTTCTACCATTTGATATTAATCTGGGTGCAATGTTATACTAAATTATGAATTAATATCATGATGCAACCTTGGCTTCAGCAGCAATCCTGTTTTAACCGTTTTCCTTTATGGCACTCTCCTGCTCAATTGACAATTTTTATTTTATGCACTCCAACTCTGTATTTTCCTTTAACTGTTCTTCTTTGTTTTGACAGAGGCATTCTGTATATGTATCAGCAGCAAACTGGAAATGGTATGTCCATGGTCATTTTATTTCCTTGTGGATTATTGTTTTGACTTGTATATTTAGAAGATAATTTTGTCTTACGATTTTTGGTATAATTATAAAATTTCAAGGTATCTCTATATTATCTTGCATGTCCATTTTGTTCCCTAACCACCTAGGAATAAATTATGCTATTGACCACAAAAACTGGATCATGCATGGGCATCTAAAGCTCTCATAGGTGGCTTTTCATTTTTTATTACTCATGTAGTACTGAGTACTTAGTTCTACATCCATTCATATTTTGACATGCAATCTAATTTATTTTTTTGGTAAAAGCTACGTAATTTAGTTTGGAATTATATGGTTGAGATAAATCCTGAATTTTAAGTGAGAACAACTTGTCAAAATATAAATATCAGTAGTACTAATGGAAATTTCTTCTTTCAGATATTTTATTAGTATTCTAGCCATGTATCATTAGGTTCCTCCAGTTTAAAACAGATCTGCCACTTTACCGATGTTACAATTTTGTGTCTTTCCATTTAATATGCAAACCTTATCCCTAATGTTTAGATAGTTAGGCAGTTTGTGATGTGGATCTTGAAACCCCATCTGGCATTCTGGCAATATAGGAACTCTAGGTCTTAATTTCATGCCACATCTTGACTGTAGTATTTGTCTCATCAAAAAGCAATTCTGCAGCTCTACCCTGTTGTATTATCAAGAATCCTTATGTTTCTGGGTTTTTGTTGCGGGCTTTATCAGTTGAATGGCATTGATGCATCACCTGAAATCAACCTTGTTATCTTTGAGAATTTTCTCTGTCTTTGGCAGTTATAAAATGCTTCTGGTTATCTAAGTGTTTTAATTGTGCTTCCTGCAGAGGATGCTCAACTGACTCCACTTTTACGTCTCGGAGCTGGAGCTTGTGCTGGAATAATTGCCATGTCTGCAACTTATCCTATGGATATGGTTCGAGGCAGGATAACTGTACAGGTGCTTTTTATTTATTTATTTTTTTAAATCTGTACATTTGACAAAATTCTTGGTTTGCTTTTCAGAATGGTGGCTGCAAATGCATAAATAAGTAATATTATACCTTACCTAATTGCTGCAAATTGAATTGAGTTGTAAATCCATCTAAAATGTGTCCCTCTTCCTTTTGTTCTTAGTATTTATCAGCAAGTTTGCTTTCCCATGAATTTGCAGACAGAGAATTCCCCCTACCAGTACAGAGGAATGTTTCATGCCTTGTCAACTGTGCTCAAAGAAGAAGGCCCACGCGCTTTATACAAGGGCTGGCTTCCTTCAGTCATTGGAGTTGTGAGTAATATTTCCGTGATCTTTCTGATGTTGAAGATTATGGTTGTGATTCTAAAGAAATTCAATACAAATCCAATTTTTATGCTTTATTTACTACCATCAGCTCCATAGATAGCGGCCATACAGTTATTTTTTTTAAAGAATTTGTTTTATAGTATTCTTGAAATCCTAATTGGAGCATCCAAGCAACTGTAGTTAGACTGTTAGAGATCACATTAGAGTCGAATAGATTCTACACTTCATTATGGTAGAAGAGTTTTGGCTCTTTACACCTTAGATGGATTTATTTATAAATAACTGACTTGGTCTCAAGACCTCTGAAATTTTTTATTCTTTTCCCCACTATTTGGTGCCATTCATTTGTTTTTGTTGCTTCTAGATGGGTAACCTTGGGATTATGCATATGTAACTGAGGTCTTGTTGAGAAGTTTATTCCTGGTTATGGTAGAATTTATTGGTAAATTTCCATCTATCCCTCTATATTTTTAGGCAGAAGATAGTTATGACTTGGGACTTTGGAGCAATACTGGCTAGGTTTACCTGAAAGGCCATACCTAACATTGGCAGGATTGATGTTAGTGAGATATAGTCTTTTACTTTTCAACAGTCTATTCTGGTTATTGTTCTACCACAACTCAATAAGAAAGGACGTGCCAAGTGTTAACATTGGTTGAATGAAGTTACTGAAGTGATAGAGGCCTACTATTCTAAAGAGTTTTTTAAACTTCAATATTCTAGTATCCTACCTAGTATTATAGAACGGCTAGTAGGCTGCAGCACCAGAGGCTTACACAATAAAATGGTCTCTACAACATGCTTCATAGTATTAGAGTATTAGTTACTATTGACACATTGAAGTTCTTTGGTAACTTTGCATACAAGCTCTCTATTTGACTGCTGGAAATCGAATTAATATTCATACTATTTTCTTTTGCAGATTCCTTACGTAGGTCTCAATTTTGCTGTGTACGAGTCTTTGAAGGACTGGTTAGTTAAATCCAAACCATTTGGTATAGCTCAAGATTCTGAACTAGGTGTAACAACACGGCTGGCATGTGGTGCTGCTGCTGGAACTGTTGGACAAACTGTTGCTTATCCTCTAGATGTCATTCGTCGAAGAATGCAGATGGTTGGTTGGAACCATGCTGCTACTGTTGTAGCTGGTGATGGAAGAGGCAAGGCCCCTCTTGAATACACTGGAATGGTTGATGCATTTAGGAAAACTGTTCGTCATGAGGGATTTGGAGCCTTATACAAGGGTCTGGTGCCCAATTCTGTAAAGGTCAGTCTACATCTAATTCTCATGATCTATTGTGGCTAAGTGAGTGGTAACTTTATGGCTTATTGTCTACATGATTATTCCTTTTTATGGACATTGTTTATTAGAATATGGTATGTTTTCTAGAAAGATCCTACTATTTCAATGGGTCACTAACAATTTGTGGGACACTTTCATGCTACATGGATTATTTCTGTGTTTGATTCTCACCAAGCACCTATACTCTGCTAAAGTTATTCCTGGCTAGAACTGTAAATGTAACCAGCTCATCCGATTAGCCCAATTCAATTTGCTCTGCAGTTATTATAACATCCAATCTTTATTCAAATATTGTTTTATCCTTAACTTTATATTACTCATGCACTATTTCAGATCATATTTATAAAATGCTAGATCAACTATGCACTCACCTCTTATAGGCTTCCGTTTATGCTGTCTCAGTTGAGATCGTAGAATCATAGGACTTGCTTTTAAATCTTAAATTTTGCTGCTATTAGACTTTCATTAGTTGTCCAAAATCCATGCTTGACTACACACTCTGCAGACATCCCCATTACTCATGTTTCAATTCCATTAACATAGGCCTTTATAATATGTTAATAAACATGAATTTTTCCATTATTCATATTTACCTGAAATTATTATTTCATGGCCTTCATTTTTGTTCAATTGTAACAATATTCTGGCTCTTATGATGTCTTGCAGGTGGTCCCATCCATAGCTATTGCGTTTGTTTCATACGAGGTGGTGAAGGACATTTTAGGAGTGGAGATCAGAATATCAGATTGAAGGTGGTTACCACACGATATCTGTTTTTATGGTGTGGTATTTTTGTAGGCAAGGGGATGCAGAGATGGTAAATTAGGGGTATTTTCTTCATTTTCATCTCTCTAAGGATGAGTTTAGAGAAGCTCTTGTGCTAGTGTTTATAAATTTATTCCCTTGTTATCCTATTTGTGGTGCTGTAGCTTTTAGCTTATCATTCATCTTCTATGTCAATAAGCGTTGTGAAGGAACAATGCAAGGACATATCTGCATGACTTTCTACAGGAGTCAAGAAAGCATTTTTAATGCTGGAATTTGCAGTGATTGGTTACTTAGTTCCCTTCCCTCACCCCACAAAACACTAGTATTGTCTTCATGTGTCTAAGAAGCTGGTTAAAACGATGAATAATGTTATATTTCATAATCAGTGAACATGGGATGTTTCAAGTTTTGCCATTATAAAACCGAACATGTTACCTGCTGGTATTTATGCTTGTACCTTTATTGCAATGTAATTGATGAGATTGTGTTTCAACTCACATGATGGAGGAATATGCATGAAATCCCGCTACACTACTCTGTTTCTCCTAATTTTATGCTTTTGTCGGTATCAAGAGTTTCTTTTTTAACTGATACGAGAGCGAGAGGGAGAGGGAGGGAAAAGAAAACATGTGGACTGGTTTTTTCTAGAGTAATCCTATACATTTTTTTGATGGAATTATGAAAGAGATAGAGAAAAAAATATTCTTATAATTTTCTTTCTTTATTTTTTTTATAACTTCACAAAAAATATAGAAGATTATTTTAGAGGATTCACTCCCGCTTTTCTTATTATACTCAACTGTACATTACCTACCTTCTGATGGCAAATATCGGTCTAAAATTTCTCAGGTGATGAACATTAAATTTGTGTCTTGATTTTGATACATAAAACCTTTTAGAAATTGATACGAAGACTCACTTTTTTTTATTACGAACATAAAGGGTTTTTTTTTTTAAATCTTTATTAGATGGTTGTATATATATGGTAAAAAGTCCATACATACTACGAAAATATAAATTAAAAAAATTAGTATACTATAATATATGATAAGTCCATTAGTATTTTTTTTGATAACATAAGCCCATTAGTATTGAATATTGATTCTACTAAATTAAAATAGCAACTTTTCTTATTTTTGATAAATCTTGAAAGTTGAAACCATTTTATGAAATGATAAATATTTTTCAAAAGAAAAAAAACCTTAAGATTATCAAATTAAATGATAACAAATAATATTTAATCTTAATAATAACATTTAAATTAAATATATATTAATGAAATCGCATACGTATGAAATAAATTAAGTCTGGGGTTTCCAGCACAAAAATAAAATTGAAAAAGTTATAAATTTTGAGATATTTTGACATTCCTTTTAATTTAAAGGGGTTAAATAATTAAAAAAAAAAGCTAAACTAAGGTAAAGTTCATTAGGTATTTGCTATCAAGTTCTTCAATAAAAATTATACACGAGGCAAAAAAATTTGTATAACCAATCATTATAGAAAGAGAATATAAAAGACAATAAATTACACAATCAATCAAAGAAGAGAGAGAGAGTAAAAATATAACTTATTGAAATTAGATCCAGTGAAATTCCCTTCCGTGCAATTTCGGTGCAATTCCTATAAAATACACATTTTTACTTCATTTTTGAAGTACTAATATGGACTCACACTAATAATAATTCACTATGAATGGATTAGAGACCAAATTATTATCAATTTTGACAAATATCATCATCTTAAATGGATTAGGGACCAAATTGTTATTGATATTAAAAAATAGTCTTACGAGGCTATTTAGTGATGATATTTGTCAAAATTGATAATAATTTCATCCCTAATCTATTTATAGTGGGTTATTGTTAGAGTAAATCCGTATTAGTACTTTAAAAATGAAGTAAAAATGTGTATTTTATAAGAATTGCACCGGAATTACACGGAAGGGAATTACACTAGATCTAATTTCTAATTTATGATTAGTGAACTTGATAGCAATTACTATTGAACTTTACCTTAGTTAAAAAAACTGTATAATGTATATTCTAATTATAAATTTTAAAAAGGCTAAAGGTCTATTTTGGTCCTCAATGTTTACATGAAATTTAATATTGGTCCTCAATGTTTTAAAAGTTTAATGTTGGTCCTCAAAGTTTTTTCTTTTGGTCGATTTTGGTCCTCGAGCGTAACACCATTAATTTTTTACCGTTAAATGATGACGTAGCATGCTTATATGGCACACACTCTCTCCTACATGTCATATTCTAATGACGTGGCATGACACATCACTGCCACGTCACTCCACATTGCCACATCATCATCTTCTCTCCTTCATCATCATTTGGGGGTGACGTAGCAGTGATGTGTTATGCCACATCATTAAAATATGACAGGTAGGAGAGAGTGTGTGCCATATAAGCATGTCACGTCATCATTTAACGGCAAAAAGTTAACGGTGTTACGTTCGAGGACTAAAATCGACAAAAAAATAAAACATTGAGGACCAACATTAAACTTTTAAAACATTGAGGACCAACATTAAACTTCATGCAAACATTGAGGACCAAAATAATACTTTACCCATTTTAAAAATTGATATGATTAAATTTTGATAGGATGGTTAGGGCTTAGCTTCACTTAATTACCGCGTGCCGAGTGTGGCCAAGAGAGGAGACACGCCATATAACTTCTTTAATATCACTCTTGCACGTGACAAACCGTCAAGTAGGACCCACCAAACCTTTCAAATTACAATCCTACCCATACATCTTTTTCTCTCTAATGTTATGGGTTACATACAGAATAGTGTTCCTAATTAAAAGCACGATATTTAAAATTAGTCAGTTACCATATGAAAGACAAGTCCTTATTTACGAGAATTGTTTTTACTAATGGAAACTTTCTACTACGATCTCGTTGAAATACTACTATATTAACCAATCTTTTTTTCACAAAAATACTAAATATTTCTTTAGAGTAACTAATATATTTTTAATAATTTTTTTCGTCTATTTTGATTTTTAATATTGAGAGCCTCATAAAACTTACCAACAAAATATTAAAAAAAAAAAGATTAAGACCAAAACCTAAAGTTTGTTATCAAAACAAATTCATGTGAAGTTGGTATAACAATTTGCTTATATTATGTTTGAAAAAAAATCCACGTGGACTAATATATTTAAATAAACATAAGAATATTTTAGATTTCTTGCCCCATAAACATGTTGGACTAGATATAACAATGATAATCAATAAAAAATCTTAAGTAATTTCATATATAGTGCATACAGATGAAAATTAATTTACAAAAATTATAAGAATGGGAATGGCTTGACCTGTGAATAAAGAGAAATCCCTGCCCCTTTTTTTATATATTTTTATATGAATTTGAATTTTAGAATAATATTTCAAAACCAAGACCAAGAATGTCTTGCTGGCTGACGGCCATGAAAGAAGAAAATATCGTGGCTGCACTTTTTGCCTCAGACATGAACAAGGCTCAGAACTAATTAATATTTTTTTTCAAAAAAAAAAAAAAAAAATTCATGGCCTTTAAAATTTGTTCATAAATATCTGTATCTAACACTTCCAAGTTTTACTTTCAAGGCCATTACTCTGAAATCAAGTCTCATATGGGTTTTTTTTCACAATATTGCTACTTAATAGCGTTGTGGGGAGAGAAGATATTTTCCCTTGTAACTTTGGTTAGATGGTGATCCTCTTCTTTGTCCTGTTCTTCTTCTTCTATTCTCTGATTTATGATCTGGAATGCCATTGTTCCACTTTTTCTCTCTAGGGCTTTATCCATTGGTATTACATACTTTCTATACAGAACAATTCTTGGTCTCTTAGTGCATCTTTTTTGCTGCTTTAATGTCATTTTCTTCTTCTTTTACTGCCCAAAAGAATTACTTGTTTTTGTGCTTTTAGTAATTATGAGGTTTAGATTGTGTTTTGTTGTTCCATGAACATGTTTTCCTTCTGATATGAGCTTGGTGGTTGAGTTCATCTTTTGACATGCATCTTGCCCTTTTTGTTTCTTATTGTAATGTTAAAAGTTATTTTGCATCTATAATTTTGTGAAATAGCAATAGGGGTATTCTGGACTTCAAATTATAGATTCCATTGATGGGTCTGGTACTGATAGTTTTACTTTTATTGGTGGACTTCATTGATTCAATATGGTTTTCAGATTAGATTAGATTGAATTAGTTGAAAGGAATTAAATGTTAAGGGTATGTTTGGATTGAGGAGAATGGAGAGGAAAGGTCTATATTAAACCTTACCTTTCTCCTCCATTCTCCTCAATCCAACAGATACAGGCCATAGAATTGTTGATATATTTGTCATTCTCACACTACAGGGCAGAGATTTTCAAATATTTCATTGTTGAATCATTTTATGTTGAACTTTTTCAAAGTACACTGATCTTCGTAGTGATCATAAACTTATTAATGTACATTTTCTTGCAGATTTAGTTTCTTTGCCCTCTCATGCTGTATATCTTTTAAATCAATTGAAGGAATTACGTTTGGATTGCATGGATTGATGAATAGTGGGGGACATGGCTGCAAATGGTGGGACAGGGACTGAGGAACAGAAGAGGAAAGCCAGTGATTGTTTTCAGCACCGAAACATGTCGGTTTCACCGAGAATGTGCACGTCTATGAGGAAGGATTTGCCAGAGAACTTTCCAAATAACCATGAAATTGGCAATGAGGATAAGCATTTGACTAAGTGCCTCATTTCCACGGCTGGATCGGGACCTCCTAGTACTAGTTTTTGTTCCACAACAGGTGATGAACACATTGTTGAAGACTTAACTGCTAGAGATTGTAAGATCCCAAACTTAGCTTTACTTAACTACCCACTTAGTTCCAGACAACTTCAGAGAAATCTATTAGGTTATGAATCTAGATATACGAGCTTGAGTAGGGAAATTGCACCACAGGATGAAGAACAGATGCCTATTAGCACTATGATGCAGAATACTTCATCTACATATAATTTTTCTCCATTGATATTAAAGCAAAAACTGAAGGGGAAGGGAGTGATCTGCAAAGATGAAACAGACGAAAGTATTGAGCCTCAGGGAGTGTTTATTGGCCGGAAGGATGAAGCACCTGCCTGTATAACTAAATTTGTCAGGTCTGGTGCAGAATCCTCTGATGATGGAATTAACTTAAGAGAGTGGCTGAATTCTTCAAGTTGTAGAATTAATAAATATGGAAGGTTACATATATTTAAGCAGATTCTAGAATTTGTTGATTCTGCCCATTCACAAGGAGTTGTCTTGCAAGACTTACGACCTTCTTGTTTCACTTTATTGCCTTCAAGTAATGTAAAATACATTGGTTCATTAGGCCAAGGGGAGGATGTCATGGCTTGCAATGTGACTAAGAAGTGGCCGCTGGAAGAGGATAAGTGTTCATACCTTTGTTTGGGTGCAAAGCAGCAAAAGCTCAGCAAGGAGAAAAAATCTCTTGGGCAGCAGTGTCATTTCCCTTTTATTCATGGCTGTAGGACTAAATCAGTGAATCAAAAGGATTTCACAAAAAGTGTGCACCAGAACAGATTCAGCTACCTAGATGCATCTTCTGATGAGCAGAAGCTTAGGCCTCTAGCTGTGCAGTTGGAAGAGAAGTGGTATTCTAGTCCAGAAGAGCTCAATGGTGGAAGTTGCACATTTTCATCCAATATTTATAGCCTTGGAGTTCTCCTCTTTGAGGTATGGAAATATATTGTGTAACCCCTTGTCACCTGTCATAAAACTTTATCTTGTAGAATAACTTCTAGGAAGCCAAATTATTCTCATGAATTTGATTAAGAATGTTTTCTGCATGAATTTTGTTTAGGAAATGTTTAGATTGTTTAATTTCCCAGTATGTTAGGTGATATTATATGCCTAAGCTTCATTTAATGCAGATAAATATGTAACTTCTAGTTATGGAGCTTAGTATGAACTGGATAAGAGAAGTAGTTCAGTGCTATTGGTTTAGCACAGTTCTAAAGCTATACATTCAACTGTTAAGATCTTCACCTTAGAAGCTCTTCATGATCTCTTTCTTAACATTTAAACTTAAGTGGATGTGCTTCTCAGTTGTGCAATATTGAGTTATGGGAGGTGCATTCAACAGCGATGTCGGATTTGCGTCAACGAATCTTACCACCAAAATTTCTATCAGAAAATCCAAGGGACGCTGGATTTTGTCTTTGGCTTCTGCATCCTGAACCTTCTTCTCGTCCCAATACTAGGTAATGTAATATATACAGATTTATGTTTGGTGCCATTTTCTATACTATCATCATTTTATGGCTTGATGATGAACTATAACAGTAGTATGGATAAAAAGTTAGAATGCAGAGCTGTAAAATAAAACTATTTGTCATTCTTTTTAGTGGGCATCCCTTTTTCTTGTTTCTTTTTGTTAAATGCGTATATCATTATATAGTAACATAAAAAAATAAAGATAAACTACCATTTGTACTGCTCTATATGACTTGGAGCTAAGCTATATTGAATCTTGAGCCAATTAAAAGATCCTTAAAGGCAATGAACATTATTCATGTATTATCTTAATATGTGTTACAAACATATGGTAGAAAGAATTTGATGTTGATGTTAAAGGTACATCCTATTTCTTCTATGTAATAATATTATATAAACTTTTCTGTTTTTGTGTATTCCAGGACGATTATAGAGTCTGAATTTATACGTGAAAAATTAGTGGAATTGAATTCTGAAGATGATATCACAGTATCTGATGATGATGATGAAGCTGAAACAGAACAACTACTACATTTTTTAATTTCACTGAGAGAAGAAAAGCAAAAACAGACTGCCAAGTTAACCGAAGAGCTAAGTTACTTAGATGGAGATATTAATGAGGTTGAAAGAAGGTATTCAATTGGGATTGCTTCATTATTTCCTTTAGCAAAAGAGGATGATACTAATTTTAGTAGGAACAGTTTCCATCTTCAAGATCCTTTCAGTTCAGATATCAGCAGATCAATTCCAGGGTCATCTATTAATGAATCCAGATTTATGGGAAATATTGGTCAGCTAGAGACTGCTTACTTCTCCATGAGATCCCAGTTCCTTCTTACAGAAGATGCAGCTGTCGAACCCAATGATAAAGATGTGCTAATAAAAAGTAGAGGGAGATTGTCTCAAGTACAGAATGACATTGAGGAACACAGAACAATGAAGAGATCTTTTGATCGTCTTGGATCCTTCTTTGAAGGTCTATGCAAGTTTGCCCGTTACAGCAAGTTTGAAGAGCTTGGTACATTAAGAAATAGAGATCTGCTTAGTTCTTCCAATGTAATATGCGCTTTAAGTTTTGACCGTGATGAGGACTACATTGCAGCGGCTGGAATTTCGAAAAAAATCAAGATTTTTGATGTCAGTGCAATTTTGAGTGATTCTATTGACATCCAGTATCCCATTGTTGAGATGTCTAATAAATCCAAGCTTAGTTGTGTTTGCTGGAACAGCTATATCAAAAACCATTTGGCATCTACTGATTATGATGGTGTGGTTCAGGTGTGTATTCCTCGCACATTAACACTAATGATTAAAACCACTCTTTAGACCTTGGTTAATTGCTTAATCTCCTTGGGTTGAGCAATTTTAACAAATATTTTATAAACTTGGGGTAAGGAATGTTTGGGGACCCCTTGATAAATAAATCTGATGCCTCTTATGCCAAGCAATTGAGAGAGCGGTTCTTATTATATTGACAATGACCGAAGAATTAGTATGTTGATTAGATCTTCAATCGCTCATATACCTTTTGAGTTGTTGGAATCCCTTATAGTCTTCTTAAAAAGGAGAAAAGACAAAAAAGAAGAAATTTTAGTTCAAACTAGCAAGTCCATGTACAAATGCTCACCCCTACTTTTGTCATATTTTGACAGTGTCCACCCAAGACTTGTTCCCAAAGTTCAGTCAATTCTGTTCCTTTTCTTTTGGGAAAAAAAAGCTGTCCTTTATTGATTTAAATATGGTGAAAAATTCTTCAAAATTGCTGCTTTCTATACCCTATCATTTGTTATGTACAAGCAAAATGTAATTCATCTTGCTGTTGACTATTTCCTTAAATTTATCGTCATTAATTATGTGACATACATGGATCAATGCAGATGTGGGATGCTGAGACTGGTCATCCATTTTCTCAATACACAGAACACCAAAAGAGAGCATGGTCTATTCACTTCTCTCAGTCCGACCCAAAAATGTTTGCTAGTGGAAGCGATGACTGCTCTGTGAAACTGTGGAACATCAGTGAGGCATGCTTTCTTTTATGCCCTATACCTGCAAAAATGAGTGAACTAAAGCAAAGAAATTTAAAAAGAAAAACTTGTAAACTAGATATCCCTTTAACAGGATATGCATGAAGTTATACATTCTTACTTCCCAGCATATAAAAATGTCTCAATTGTACATTGTTTTTTCAGAGAAACTCTGTTGGGACAATCTGGAACCCTGCCAATGTTTGCTGTGTTCAGTTCTCTGATTACTCAACAAATCTGTTAGTTTTCGGGTCAGCTGATTACAAAATATATGGTTATGATCTTCGGCACACTAGAATCCCTTGGTGCACATTATCTGGCCACGGAAAAGCTGTTAGCTATGTCAAATTTCTAGATTCCGAGACGATTGCCTCTGCTTCCACGGACAACTCTTTGAAGCTCTGGGACTTGAAGAAAGCCAGCACTTCTGGTTTGTCATCTGGTGCTTGTGGCTTAACCTTTACAGGCCATAATAATGAAAAGGTTGGTTCCTAAACCTATTTTTTCCTTGATATTTCTTATTTTATTTTACTTTGTTTGTCCTAATTGCTCATCTTTTGCATTTTCAGAATTTTGTGGGTTTGTCTGTCTTGGATGGATACATTGCTTGTGGTTCAGAAACTAATGAGGTATAATTTTGATTTGTGGCATGACCTTCACTTTTCATTGTTTCATGAGGCTAGGAAAATATGTCACATCCTGCCATAATTGTAAGCAAAAAATTTACTAAATTTCTCTATCATAAAATTAACATCTAATTTAACCTATATAATATATGGAAGGTAATTGGAGTTCATAGGTCATGCTCCTAATTTAATGTATAGATAGAGGTTCTGTGCTCTCACAAAGTCAGACATCTATAAAGATTCCCTTACCAAAATTCTTCTAATAATATTTGTGGAAGCTTCCTTTATTTTTATTTGTATTAATGATCAAATGTGAGTGAGATAAACAGGGATAGATAATATTTTTCTAGTACTCCAGTACTACCACCAATCATATTTTGACAAATAAGCTATTCTCACATAAAATTTAGAATCCAACTCAACTATAATTTAAAATTGAATAATGTGGCTATATCTAATAAGCAGATTCAAACTCTAATTCATTTGCAATTTTTTACCTTCCAGGTATATTGTTACCACAGATCTCTGCCTGTGCCTATCACTTCCCACAAATTTGGATCCATTGATCCCATTTCTGGAAATGAAATTAATGATGATAATAGTGGGCAGTTTGTTTCTAGTGTCTGCTGGAGAAAGAAGTCTAACATGCTTGTTGCTGCTAACTCAATTGGAGTTGTAAAACTATTAAAGTTGGTCTGACAGGAAAAATGAAAAAATGGTTAATACTAGACCAGGAAAGCGGTTATTTTGTTCGTCGGCATACTGGGCATAAACATTATTTGGGATGATAGCTAGAATCAGTGTTCTATTCAGTCTAAAATGGTTCATAAGGAAATAGCTGACATAGGGTCACTGTGTTAATGAATTTCAATTGGTTCAAGAAGCATGCTTATGGCTTTAGTTACGACACGTAGCTAATCCTGCAGCACCTCATTTTAAAATACATGCCTTGAGGAACATTTACTTGGAAGATCTGAACCAAACAGGATGGTCAAGAAATGTACAAAACATGTGCATAACAGTCTTTTTCAAACAATATGACAAAAGGAGTCCTCTGATCCGCTGCTAATGTTTGATCACTAAGGCACACCGGCCAAAGTAAAATACAGAAGCTTTTCGTTCAACAAATTCTCGTCTTGGGGGTATATTACCCATTGTCAAGCTGGGGCACCCGACTGAGATTAAATGCTTAATTGAAACTGTAAGTCACACTTGTGATTTGTTGCTTCACAGTTTACAGCATAGGTCCTTACTCTTACTGTAGTCGTTCCAGGAAGTGAGAGAAATATTGCTAAAGCAGATACACAATATATATACTAGTTATTTTAAGTTCCAGCTGTAATTTATTAATGTAGTGCAATTTCAAGATATCATCTGTGTATTGCATTTACATGAAATGCTAACTGTAGTTTATAGAATGGTTAAATTATTACTTGTACACTATCATTTGAAGCTACGGAGAATTGCATTCTCAATGGCACCTTAGAAATTCTAGTTCTCATTTACCTCGTTCGACTTCAAATAACATCTTTCTAATGATTAGTCAGAAACACAGAATGAGATCTCAGGTTGTCGTCTTGAAACATTTTCCATTTTAGTTTTTCTACTATACTTTGAGTTTATTTTATTAACAATCTGATAATTTTGCAAAATTCTATTTTTTTACCATTATCTGTTGGCAATCCCAATTTGAGGTTACCAAATCTTCATACAGATGGAGTTCTATACAACTGTTCTATTTCTCTTGAACCCTTAGTCCCCTCTTCTTTATGACCAATAACAGTTCTCGGCTGCTTTTATTCAGCAAAAAAGAGTTCTTCCTGAAAATTCCAGTTGGAGTAAAAGAATTAATCATAATTTATCATGCCCTTTAAATCAATGACCACTAAGTAAAAACTACAAACAGACAGAAAGATAATCACTTTATTGAAGTCTAAGGTATATTTTATTCTTTTTCCCTGAATTACATATTTTGGTTGTATCAGTCAGTAAAGATAAGGGAATTCTGTCATGCATTAAAGAGCTTTTGAACTATCTAATGGTGTGATTACAAGAAGGCAGTCACAGAAAGCTATACTGTTCCTATCCTATTCACAAGCTACTCATGCCAAGATTGCCTTAGTTCAAACTAGGTAAGCTTCTGAACTAAGATAAGTTACAACTATGCGATTGTAAATGAGAAGAATCTTCAGTTTATATTTGGATAAGCTATTTGCATCTAAGAAAGCTCAGTCTGAGAAATGACCAGCAGATGCTCTTCTCATTCTTGAATTTATTGTCATAAGGTGGCTCTCTGAACTCAACTTTTGACTTCGTGAACGAAGAGAAGCTTGTGGAGGCCTATACAATCGTCTATTTGTTGTAACTGTATTGAAAAACATGAAGATGTCAGAAAGCAGTTATCCTTAATTCAAATGTTAATATAGATGTTGTCTTTGATATTTTTTGCTGTCAAAAGTAAAAAGAATGGGATACTTATAAACTAATGCCTCTAACACTGACATTTATACATTGCTGATGCATCTATATTGCTTTCTCAGGTATGATTACATTCGTATATTGTGCAATTAAGTGATGACATCCAAATTTTAATGCTTGCAATGGTGAAGGAAACTGAGATATTATATGCTCAAGTAATGACAGGTTGTTGAAGTACTTTTTTCTGGCTTGCAATGGTGAAAAAAACTGGATATATTATATGCTCACTGTACCAAAATCTGATACATATGTAGGTGAGTTTGTTATTGAAGTCACAATCATTTGTTCTTTCCCCTTATCAAGCAAGTACCATGCAATATAAGAATCTTAATAGCTTGTTTCTCTGACTTCCAGTTTCTAACTAGTTATTGAGTTTTTCATCCATCCTTAGTGCATGATATGTTTGTAACTTAAAGTTATAGAATAGCTATTGAGGTAGTTTGTTAACTTCAATTAATCTGGACTTAGACTCGTAAATATAATTAACTGATGTATCTAACAACTTTATGGATATCACCAAGAATTAAAAGATGAGTCTGAAGATAACCTGGTTGTTTGATGCCTCTCAAGTCTGTTTTCTTGGGCAGTGAAAGATTCCTGCTAGGACGATCAGATCCAACTAAAGATTTCCTTCCTATTCTTGATGGTAGTGGTTCATCCCCAGAGGTAGCACTAGCATGTTCATCACCACAGGTTGAAACCTCGCTTCCAGTATCAGAGTTCTCCTTAGAGCTTAAACTTATGTATTCTTTCTCTATAACTCGGTATGAAAACATTTGAAATGGAATTTGTGATATTGATGATGGATCAGAACTTCCCCAAGAAGGGAACTTCCTCAAAAGGGTTGACTCCACGTCACAATAGTCTACTGGTGGCACCGGTGGGTCTAGCTCATTACTATGATCAGGATTCAGTGCAAGAAACCTTTTTATGTAACGAAGAATTCTGCAGATGGAAGAGAAGCTTGGCCGTTGATTTGGGTCAGTATGCCAACATTTCTTAATCAAGTTTGTAATATATTTTGGTGCATTGAATGGGAAAAGTGGTCTCTCTCCTGCTCTTATGTTTCTACTTATTTTGTCCCCTTGATGGTGATTGTCATCAAAAGGGACTTTACCAGTTAGAAGTTCAAAGCAAACCATTCCGAAACTGTACACATCTGATTTCTCTGTGTACTTGGCGTTTTCAGTACTCCCCGTTTGTTCTTGCTCTTCAAGAACTTCTGGAGCATACCTTATAAATGGGAGAGTCCCATTCTGATTTGAAACTGCTTTTTGGTTCAAATTCTTAACAGAAGATAGCCCAAACCCTGAGATTTTGGCATGGAGGTAACCTTCTGTAGATGCACCTCTGGGTTTAACAAGAATGCTTGAAGGATTTAATTCCCCGTGATATATTTTCTTCCAATGTAGATATTCCATCCCTCTGGCAATTTGAAGCATAAGATCAACTGCCACCGGTAGTGTGAATGATATCCGTTTCCTTGGGCCATAAACCTCTTTGATGTAGGTGCAGAGGTTTTTGCTCATCAGTTCTGTTAGCAAGAAGCACTCTTTCTTCTCTTCATCAGCAAACCCACAAAGAAATTCCACTATATTTGTGTGGGAGAGGGATAAGAGTGACGTGATCTCTGGTTCTAAAGCTTGAACATTCCCAGAAAATTGCCTTATAACAAAGCTTTCACCTAACCACATAATCTCCTTGTACTGTCCGCCATTCCCGAGTCTTCGCCTCATCTGGTAGCCTTTCATTCCCAACAAGGTTGAACTCGGTAGTAGCCTTCCCTCCAGTAACTCTGACCCTTCCAAATTCTTCAAGAGGAGGTCTGATAATCTCGTCCCTTGCTTCGACAAACCTGACTTTCTCTTCTCATGGATTTTGTTGATGATAAACCACCTATCTTCCTTCCAAACCATGTCATAACGGTTGCAGAAATCCTGAGAAACAAGGTACTGCTTCCCAAATTTCCATTGGAAAAGATTCATGTCTCTATATTCTCTACTGTACTTACTAAAATTGATGATTCTCTTCCTCAGCATTTCGTCCTGATCCTGCCCTGATGTTTCTCCTGCAGATTCAATTGCTTCAACAACAATGGGGATGCAAGAAAGCAAGTTGTGGATGTAAAGCTCAACACAGTCTCTGTTGTGATAGAGAGTGATGGCTTTAGCCCAGAAATCCTTTGTTTCCAAACATTGCTTAACATAAGCTTCTCCTTCTTTGAATATCCTAAGGACCTCCTTCAATGGCTGTTGAAGACCCCTCCATTTCCCACTTTTCTCATCAAATTTGAGATTCTGTTGGATCTCCTCTGCAATTGAATCGTACGCAAAGGTGAAGACATCAAATAATAAACAACACTGTCTCTGATTGATTTGGATATCCTCTTTGAATACCATTATAGCCTTGACGCTTCCCAATGCCTCCCCAAGCTGTCGAAATTGCTCCATACCCGAATTAGCCTGAAACAAAAGGCACAAGCAAAAGAAAAAGAGGTATATATGATCATGTACGAAACATTCATTCAGACACAACGCTTTAAAATTGTTTATGATAAATCAGAAAAGCAATGATTGAAGAAACTGACCGAAAAAGAACGGGTGAGGAATAGGAAAATCAATTCCGGTGTGGATGCAAGACGAGCATGAGACCCTCCAACTTGCTGAGCGAGATTTTAAGCAAACCCAGCAAGTGGGAGGATCTAATAATCTTGCATAAGCAAGATGAAAGTAAAAGATCAGAACAAACAAGAACACAGTCTTCAGTAATATCATTAAAGTTGAATAATTAATACTTGAAGAGCGATACGAAGAAAAAATTTTCCCGGAATTTCTCTCAAGAATGGAAAACTTGTGGAATGTGGGAGCCACAGCCACACAATTGGAAGAAGCAAGTAAAAGGTGCGAATGAGAGCTAAGCCGCGAGTTTCGATATAAATTCATCGTGCGCTTCACTAATAGTAAATACTAAATAGAATAAATATATAGTAAACTTACCTAAATTTTGTGCATGGGAAATAATTAAATTAGTGGTTATTTTAAAAGGCAAACTTAAAAATCCTCCTAATCCCTTTGGGGTTTACAATTAAGTTTCCCAAAATCTTACTAACAGTTAAGAGAGTTTTAGTTCATGTTAGCATTTAATGAAAAATATTAATGATGTGAGACAACATAATTGTTTTTGAACTGTTTGAAAACATAAAAGATTAATTTTAATCTTTTAAAACATTAAGGACCAATACAAAATTTAGATAAAATATAAAGGAATAAAATAGTGTTTTGTCCAAAAAAAAAAGTGAAACTTTACTTTTTTAAAAAAAAAAAATTAAAAAAAACTAAGTAAATTAATCCCATTACCTTATACTCAATTTGATTATCTAAAGATAAAATATCTCATTTTAGTTTCTTTAAAAACTATCTCCTAATCAAGGTAGTTTCTTCCTTAACAAACTTTAAAATGGCACTCTTTTGTAGAGAAGTGCATACTCAAGAGATAAGATAATCTGCATTCATATCAAAAGAAAAGGCATAAAAGCCGTACAAGAGAAGTTGCTAAGCTTACACGTAATCAATAAAAATAACACAAGACACTCGTATAGGTTATATAATTAAAAGCTTTTAAAAAATTCAACAAGAAAATGCATTTTATACTACACAGATTATTAGTTTAAGAAGTAATTTAATACGTACAAATTTAATAAAAATTTCTCAAACTATTTTACCTCTTTATACAACCTCAAACATTAGAACTAAATACTTACTCAATAATTTTAAATTTGCGTATGATCATCTCTTTCAAAATAATTTCATCAATTTATAAAATTGATCATATGCAATTTTTTATTACGTCTTTGTTATCAATTTTCTTTAATAAAAAATGAAATATGAATAAATTTTATAATCCATCGTCAGATTATATGATACCTTGAGAAAACCAAAGCTCAACAATTCAAAGTGATTATCTATACCAGAACCAGAGTATAGCCTGCATTGCACAGACCTAATTAAAAAAAAAAAAGATCTAGATTAAAATCATCCTCAGAATGTACCTAATTGAATATATATATATATATAAGAAGCTCAGTAATGATAAAAATATAATAAGCTATACTTTAACTCTGGTAATAGATAATCACTTTCTCCCAATGCGATGCTCTCGTTCAACTCGTCACACCTCTGTCCAAGCTAGCTAAATCCCAAACAGAAGACTGAAGGCCGGTGAAACGGTGCGTTTCAAGGCCTCATCGTGATTGCCCCGTTCGGTGAGTTTCCCTATGTGCAGATCTGCAGAAGCCGAGGAAGATGCAGTGGTACTTCGTCGCGACGCTTCTCACCATTCTCACCAGTTCGCAGGTCATTCAATCTAACCTCTACGTCTAAGCCATTCTCTTTTCTTATATCAACTTCATGCTGCATTTTCATCTAATTTGCACTTTTAAACCCTAACTTTCTTCATTGCAGGCTTTAAATCTTCTTTCTTGGATTTGTTATTTTTTTTGCTCATTCGTATAGTGTGTGTGTGTGTCTGATCTCATGTATTGGATTGCATTCACTCTAAAATGACTCCAATAGTGATATTGATTCCTAGATGAGTATTTGATACCAACTTGAAGTTGAAGATGTACATATGAGGCCTTTGATGCCCAATAAATGCTAAGAATTCACAAAGTAATCATTTCATTTTGATAATTTCTTTTGGCAGGGAATTTTAACTACACTCTCACAGAGTAATGGAGGCTATCAGTATGATTATGCAACTGTCCCGTTTCTTGCTGAGGTTTTTAAGGTAAATTACTACGGTAGCAAAATTATCAAATTTGTTTCTAATATATATATATATATGTGTGTGTGTGTGTGTGTGAATTTTCAATCCAATTGATTTATGGTTTTACCATGGACATCTTTGTCTTCCAATATGCAGCTTGTAGTATCAAGTTTGTTACTATGGAGGGAATTTCAAAAATCATCTTTGCCAAGGATGACTATGGAGTGGAAGACTGTAGCATTGTACCCCATTCCTTCTATTATATATCTAATTCATAATAATGTTCAATTCGCTACGCTCACTTATGTTGACACATCAACATATCAGATAATGGGAAATCTGAAGATTGTTACGACTGGAATATTATTCAGGTGCTTCTCTTTCAGAATTATAATTTTCTTTTGTCATACTCTATCAGTCAATGTTTTTAGTTTGGTTTACAAATAAAGTTGATGTCAAACAACTATCTCTAGGCTGTTCCTAGGGAGGAAGCTTTCCAATCTGCAGTGGATGGCAATTGTGCTATTGGCTGTTGGGACAACCACAAGCCAGGTTCAAAATAACTCGGACTTGCACTTCCTGTTCCCCAGTTTTTGTTTGGTTATAATTGCTTATATCTAGAGTTTCTTTATGATTTGCTATAAAATAATTTTGTCCACTGAACTTTCTGTATCATGAGTAATGACTAGAATTCAGATGAGCATCTAGTTTTAAAACCTTATTTCATGTAGTGGTTAGAAAATATATCTAAACTTAAGCACAAATATTGACAGATATAGGACACAACATGGTACAGACACTGTGACGCAACAAAACATATAATGGTTAAGTCATAAGTGCAATTTGAAATGTTGTGTCATATTTGATACTACTTTCAAACATGTATTGGACATGATATGGCTTTCTATTTGAAGTATTAGTGCTTCGTAGATTTATAAAGCTAAATTATATCATCTGGTAACGTAATATTCAAATTTCGTAAGGTTATTTTTCATATGCAAAAATGGATCTCTTTTGGTAGTTTCTGTCTTTTATTGCTTTGTGGAGGATGCCTTATCTCACTTTTTTTAACTTCATCTTTCCTTCTCGTAATAGAATTTTTTCCTCTCTATCAGCCATGTGGTCAATCGACCTCATCTAGTGTGAAAAGGCATTGATTGTTGTTGTATCACCCATGTGGTCAATCATATGGATTCTGGAAAGCTGACCAACAAATGTTTGATTAAGTTGTAACTGTGTCGTTGATTAGATATTAAGTCATGAAAATCATTTTAATGAATTAAGTATAATCATATTAAACTAAACAACACCGAGGAAGTGTTATATTATGATTTATAGACCCGAAATATTGATATGCAATTCTGAAGGTTTAATTGTAACATTTAGGGTATGTTTGGATTGGGGATTAAGGAAGAGAAGGGAAGGGAGGGGGAGACTATTAAAATATCTTCTCCTTGTTTGGGAAGATGAAAATTGGAGGGGAAGATAATGGAAGATCAATCCTTAACCCTCCATTATCCTCCTCCTTCACAAATTCAAGATACTCCAAATTGGAGTATTTTGGAGGAGGTATCAACATCCAAACAAGGGGAGGACATATGGAAGCTTAATCTTCCCTTCCCCTCCCCTCCCTTCTCCTCTAATCTCTCCCCTTCCCTCCCCCTCCCAAAATCCAAACAAAGCCCTAAGGTTCTAACAAGTTCAAGTGTTCGACTTGGGGAAGTGCATTGGCTTCCTTTACTAGAACTTTTTTGGGGACAGAAAGATTTTATTGATATAGATAAATAGATAGAACACGAATAGATTAAGAAACAAGATACTGATTTCATTGGAAAAGAAATAAGAGACATACTGAGCCAGGCTTTGGACATGAAACAGAAGAAATACAACAACAAAAACTTCAAACAAGACCTTTTCACACTAGGTGGGTTGGCTACATGGATCAAGCAATGCCAACATGTTCTATCTTGGAATGAAACAGAAGAAATATTGTAAGAATTTAACGAAGCCAAGCATGTAGCTTGCATACTAAATTTTTGGCTTCATTGTACCAAATTAACAAAGAAATGTCCTAAAAAAATATACAACATGAAAGAAAAGTATGATTTATTAGATACATTTTCAATTTATAAATAATATTGTTTTGGTTAATCATTAATGCATATGGGTAATGTTAACTAAATTTAATTGCTTTCTTCTTCTTAATTAGTCCAAACTCTTGCCTGTTTTAGAAAAAAACAAGTGTAAGTTTATTAGGAGCTACAATAAATTTTACTGATATCTCTGCGGTTCTCTGTTAATTTAGGTTAAGGGCTGTGGAGAGGCTTCATGTGACTCTCTTTTCTCAGCACCAATTCAGGGATACACATTAGGAGTTCTATCTGCCTGTCTCTCAGCGTTAGCTGGTATTTATACTGAATTCTTGATGAAGAAAAACAATGACAGCTTATACTGGCAGAATGTACAGTTATACACGTAGGTATTCTTTGTTGCATATACCATGTCAAACTCACCTTTCCATTCACATGTCGTGGCATTCAAGCAAATGATTAGACTGCCATGACCATATACTTTAGTTATCAATAGCTGTAGGGGAACAGACACTCTAGAAATACTAAATTGAGTTTCTTTCTTCAGTTTTGGTGCAATTTTCAATATGGCGCGACTTCTACTGGATGATTTCAGAGGTGGATTTGAAAAGGGACCCTGGTGGCAACGTATTTTCCATGGATATACTATCACTACCTGGATGGTGGTATTAAATCTTGGGTCCACTGGTCTTTTGGTTTCATGGTTAATGAAATATGCTGATAATATTGTAAAGGTATGTCCTTTGACTCTCTCATGGGTATCTTTTTCTCTTCCACTTTTGTACATAATTCATGCATTTGATGTATATCTTGATGAGGAAACTTGGCTTTTAAAAATAATGCTTCTCTTGTGAGTAAAATAAGTAATAGTAATGTGATACTGAGTTGAGTATTGAATTAAGTTTACTGCATATGGTGACTTTTTTGTTCCTAACTATTAGTTATGATTGTTTTCTTTAGGTTTATTCCACATCAATGGCAATGCTACTGACAATGATTATATCAATATATCTCTTCAACTTCAAACCCACATTGCAGGTAACTTCCCAGCCTATGTAATTCATCTTTGTGTAGGTAACTATTCTATGCTCTCCCCTCATGGTCTTACAGATCATTTGGACCTTTGAACAATACATGGAGACATAAACATATTATGATTTTTTTTACAGAATATCAAAAGCTGTTTTTCTGTTTCTCAGGTTTTTAGTTTGATGGCGTTACATGTTGTAGAATGCTTTAAATTTTTATTTTTAAATTCTTTCTAGTGTTGTGCAAATTCCATTGAACTGGATACATTGTATATGCTGTTTTCTGTTCATGATTTTTGGCTATCTAGTGCATGCAAATACCCTTGTTTGCATATTTTTCGGCCAGACTCTAGTTGAAGTTGGACAATGATATGATTGCTTAATGGCATGCATGCCCTTGTTGCTAGGCTATCACTGGACAGTGGATACTAATTTCTTGTTTCTTTCCATTTTCAGCTTTTCCTGGGCATTATCATTTGTATGATGTCTCTCCACATGTATTTTGCCCCACCAAATATGCTTGTAGATATGCCATTAACAGTAAAAGCAGATGAAGAGAAGCTGATTGAAGTATCTGTCGATCGAAGAACACGCCCATGATGTTATATCACTGTCTAAATGCAATGCTTTGGTAAGCCAACATGTAGATAATTAGTTTCAATTTTCTTTTCTTTTTTATTTTCTATATACATCAGAGTATATCATCACCAGATGATGTGTAATATTGCTAGCTATATAGCCTATATCATGTATGTATCATTAAGCAAGTGTTAACTTGAAGAGAAATTTTGAATAAATAAATAAATGGTCATATTCATAGGGAACCGCGGGAACATTACCTTGTATTCTTTAATGAAAATTATTATGAAATGATAATTATGTATGTGCAGGTTCGTATGAGACCTCCAACCTGTCACATACGTAGTTTAGGGGGCCAATTTTTTGTATTGTGAGTAAGGAACACCTAACCATAGAAATGTGTAAAGACAGAACATGTTGGCGTCGCTTGATCCATATAGCCGACCCCACCTAGTGGAAAAAGGCTTTGATTGTTGTTGATTGTGAGTAAGGAACAGTAAAGAGATGGGTTGCCTGCAGTTTTCTATTTAATTTGCTGTTAATGGTCCAGTTCAATTTTTTTTTTTAAAGATATTTCAGTTTTGGGCGTGTATTATTTAGTATAATTTACTGGCTTTGACCCTTTGTCTAATTTCAAAAGAGATATCATACCACGTTGCCCTGCTAATTCTGTTGTCAAAGTCAAATCCGTACTTGTACCTTTTGAACTCATTTGAGAAATATATGTTTATCTCTATTGTTTGTCAATAATACCTGAAAGCAGTACACTATTAAGTTTAATTTTGCTTCTTTTACCATCAGTAATAACTTATCCTTATCTTGATAGTAGGTTCTAGGAGAAGCCATAGGCAAATGTACCTACAATTAAAGAAAGGAAAGAGAGTTTTAAATTATAGTTCTATGTAGCACTTCATAACATAAAGGGAAAAATACTGTTTGAAAAGTCACTTGTTCATTGTTAATTAAGTAAATTGTGATAGGTTAGTCTAATTGCCATATGTGTGTAAAATTGAATTGTATGTGTTCTTTGACTATATGGTGGTATCACCTATGATTTATTTTTAATTGATTACATTCTTACTTTTTCTTTTATTTTCAGAGTATAATATAGAATGATTATTTTTATAAAAATACAGTTGGACTTGTAGCTCAGTACTCAATCCCCAGTTGATGCCAAGGCTTATTCTAACTTTTAACAACTATGGTGGTAAGCGGCTGGGGCCTGATACTGATCTGACGAGGGGGATTTAGCATCTGTGTTCTCAACTGTTTCTAGTCTTGAAATTTATTTGATTTAAACGGCTGAGTGATGATCAATCACCATCTTTTCCCATATAATTGCTTACAGAACACAAGATTATAACTGCATTAAACTGGTATTTGTTTGACTATATTAATAATTTAGTTTTTGAAAGATTATTTTTTTTTCTCTTGTTTAATTCTTGAAAGATTAGTTCTATATAGTTTGGTCTCTAAAAAGATTAGCTTAGTCTCTATAAATTCTAAACCCTCTACATATTATAGTCTCTATAAATTTAAAACCATATATATATATATATATATATATTAGTCTCTCAATCATCTGCCTACATTAAGTTATAAAGAGTAATGTGTATATAGGGTTTATAATTTATAGACTAAACTAAATAGTGCTAATATTATCTTTGAGAGATCAAACTGTACGGTACTAATCTTTCAAGGACTAAACAAAAAAATATGAATCTTTCAAAGATCAAATTGTTAATGTAATCTTTTTGTTTTAATTATTTCATTTATTTAAATGAATGGCTATAATAATTTAAATGTCTAAATATCTTCAACAACTAAAATTGAAACAAAAAAACATCTGATTTCACAGAGATGTTAACTTTTACGGTTCCTGTTGATTTTGTCATTAGACAACAACTAGGAATTAATTGTTTTCAACGCTTTTTTGTTGGCTCTGCAGGGATTTTTAAACTCCAGGCTGGTCATACAAGTAGGCCTACACGAAGTCAATTGTTCTATAGCAGGAATTTTCTACCCCAGTCCGCTGTAAGCGCTTGGGCATCTTCAATGGAATGAAATGAATTCTATAATATGAACACCCAGTGTGTTATGTTTAAAAACGAAGATATTAAAGAAAAAGTTGGCTTTAGCAAATGTTACATAAAATGTGGTTTAGGTGCAAATAGAATCTTTCTTTCCATTAGATTTGGTGAGTCTTCAAAATGTATTTCTGATATGGGTACCGCCCCATTGAACCTATGACACACTTGAAAGTCAAGCCACCATATGTGGTCTATATTTCTGAGTGGCCGGTTGTTGTACACACCACACAATTCTGCATCGCTAATTAATTTTGTCAGTAGTTATTCACAGTAGATGAGAACCACCTTGTACAGTTTTTTCTCTTTTCTGTCTGCTATTATTAAATTCTCTCCTTAAACGACCTTAAGAACACTCTCCTATATGGACATAGTGCATTTAAAATTTTATTCCCAAAATATTTCGTGGAGGAACTGAGTCCAAGTTAAGCTAAACTCTCTTGACCTTGTACTGTTTGATGCATGTATTGAATGCTTTCTGATTGAGGGAGAAGTTGCAGGTCATGTCTCGGCCCAAGGAGTGACTGTGTGTGTGGTTAGTGGAATTGAATCCGCTAAAGTGTATTTTGTATGAAGTGCACGATTTAAATCATCAAATGAGAATCGAGATATGTATTTATACTACAATACTCTCATTTGATGATAGAAATCTTATATTTCATGCAGTTACACTTTAATCATTCAAAATATGTGGTCAAGAAGTAAATTGTCTGTGTAGCCATGTCTGTGATTGCATTAATTAGATAGGACAGGAGCTAGCGGGATTGATTTATGACCATAAACTCTTTTGCTTGAATCAGTGGACGAAAAGTGGGGGAAATATATCTTCCCAATTAGATGAGTCAATCAATTCCTTTGTCTGGAGGGTTGTCTAAAATGAAGGTTTAGAAACCAATGTAAGAGAATTGATGAGGCTGTCTATTCTCAGTAAAATTATTGGGATTTTGTGCAAGTAAGATGAATGACTTGTGGGGAAGAAATTCATTGTAGTGAAAGCATTGCTGTTTGGTGAACTCAACCTGAAAAGTTTATGGTTCCATGTGTGGTGGATTTGGATTCTTTGACACAACGTGTTTCAATTTAACACGCTTTTAGGCTAAAATTTCAAACTTATTCAGCCTTGCAATGTTTATTTATTCTACGGAAAACTTGAATAATAAACAATTTATAGTATTTATGACACTCACGACAGTTCTTACAAGTGCAGAGATTATAAGCAGAAAGCATTGATGCTACGCAACTACCAAAAGTGCCTTCCTTCAATAGATTCCATCCATTAGTGGAAGTTTGGACCGCTGATTACTTGCAATTGTTACAAAGAAAAAACTAGTTTATTGGGTAAAAATATCTCACAATATTGTATTTTCAATTTTATGTGAGGTGAGGAGATGTATCATTGTACACATTCGAAAGTTGACGATTGTGAATATTGTGATGATTCACTTTATCGAAACTTGTTCATTGATAATACTTTTTAGTATTGCCATTGGCAACTTCCAATATTGAGGTCTATTAGCCTTCTCCTTCTGTATAATGAATCTATTACATCTTAATCTATCTATAAGCTCTATGTCTTAATTCAGCTTATAATTGATATGTAAAAAATGTCCTTACGTTAGAAGATGTGACTTGACCACCAGAAATACTCATCCTAAAAAAACCAGCAGCTTATTGGGTGGAAGTGATACCTATGATTTTTCTCTTTGGAGGTAGACATACTGTTTCAAACTTCCAAAGCATGGGGAGACAAGTGACCTTTTAATTATACAATTTTCTTATTATCTTAGAAAATGACCAATCAAACATTGTCATTGGAAATAAATATTTTTCTTTGGTCAAAATGGCAGAAATAAATATGAATACTGTACATAAACAATACCCGCCAGGGCCACCATAAGTAATTGTCTCATTCTTTTCTTTTCTCTCGAAAATTAATATATAGAATTATAAAAAATAAATAAACAAATAACGCGGCCAATTATATATACTATTTTTACATTCAATCTATGTACATATAATTTTAAATAACTTACTCAAATTCCTTGACATAAGTTGTATTATATTCTATACACATGTGAATTAATTTCACCTAGTTACTTATGTTTATTTCTTTTTTATTAGAATAAATGAAACATATTTGAATTATTAAAATGACACATAATTACACACCCATCATCAAAATTTAACGACAATAATTAAATTAAATTTTTCAAGAAAAATGATGAGGATCTAATTACAAAATTCCAATGGTCAAAACTTCAAATTGGTCCCTTATGTTTGTACGAAGTTTCATATTGGTCCTTTATGTTTCAAAAAGTTTAAATGGGTCCTTTATGTTTGCAAGAAGTTTCAAATTGGTCCTTCCGTCCACTTTCGTCAATTTCTTAAGTTAACTGCTGACATGGCGAGCCGAGGTGGACACATAATCTCTCTTACGTCTATCAGATAGCTGACGTGGCCTTAGATACACTAAAAACACTCAAACGACGTCGTTTAAGCCAAAAATAAAATCATGCTGAGAGGACCAATATGAAACTTTAATGAAACATAAAGGACAAATATAAAACTTCAATGAAACATAAAGGACCAAAATAGAACTTCAATGAAACATAAAGGATCAATATAGAACTTCAATGAAACATAAATGACCAATATAGAACTTCAATGAAACATGAAGGACAAATATAAAACTTTTGGGAAATATAAAGGACCAATATAGAACTTTTGAAAGATAAAGGACCAATTTAAAACTTGTGTGAAACATAGAGGACCAAAATGGACATTTGACCAATTCCAATTTATAGGCACTAAGTTAAAAACTAAGCAAAAGAGTAATTTAACATATTCACCCTCTCACCTCTATAAATAAGGCACCCATTTGCCAAAACTAGCCAAAAATGAAGGAAGTGATCATAGATTCTTAGTTAAGAGTAGAAAGACCTTGAGCACATATATATAGAGAGTAGAGTGAGAAACTAAGAAAGAGGAGGCATGGAGGCAGAAGTAGTAGTGATGAGTAACAAGGGTTATTCAGAGAAGTCACAGCAGAGAAGATCATCAAGAGATGAGAAAGGAAGTGATGGTGATGGTGGTGGTGGTGGTGGTGGAGGCCAATTTCAGATGCCACTGCACTATCCAAGGTACACAAAAGCTGATTATGAGACAATGCCTGAATGGAGGCTTGATTGCTTGCTTCAACAATATGGCCTTCCTCTCACTGGTGATCTTCATCACAAGAGACACTTTGCCATTGGAGCCTTCCTTTGGCCTTGATTCACTATAATTAACTCACTACTTCACTCACACCTTGTAATGAAATTAAGTACAAGTAGCTGTTTTCTTTTCATATTCAAAAGGGCAAGGTTTGAATGATCTGAGTCGAACTAGCTAAAATCTCGTTAGAGCTCTTTTAACATAAGATTGAAGTCGAGACCTAAGTATCCTTCGACTCTAGTTGTAACCAGAATAAATATTTTTGGAATTTTCTCTGTTTATCTTATAAGATAGTACGGGCAAAGATTGTAATATTTTTAGGTTATATGTTAAAGTTGGTGTTTTCATTAAGAGTGGGTTGATGTAGAGTTACAACTCAGCTAATTTGCCTGGCTTAAGAGAAATGTGGAAAACTATTGTACTCTCTATCACTTGTGTGACCATTTCTACGTAGTTGTGAATATACACTTCATTACAAGAATTTCTTTCCTTCTCTTTAAAAAGATGCAAAAGGCAAAAGATCTTACATTACATAGTTGATGCATATCTTAATTTCCATGGGTATCAACTATCACACACTAAGTATGTTTGGTTCAAATTTTTTATGGAATTGGATTATAATTGAAATTGGAATTGGAATTGAATTATTTGAATTGAAAAAGTGTGTTTGGTATGAAAAGATGGAATTGGATTATTTGAATTGAAAAAGTGTGTTTGGTATGAAAAAGATGAAATTGAAAGTTTATAAAAGAATGTGAGGTAAAAAGACTAATTTACTCCTTAATAAATATTAAATAATTTTTTTTAAATTTTTTTTAATATTCATTATAAAAAATAAAAAACAGTAAAGAGAGAGAGAGAGAAAGAAAGTAGGGACAAAAATGTCTTTTAAATCCAATTCCACAAAATTTATCTCAATTTCTCAAAAATACCCTACAATCCAATTCCACAAAATTTACACACCCAATTCTAAAAAATCAATTCCAAGTAATTCAATTTCAATTCCACATAATTCAACCAAACTAAATAATTCCTAGAATATTGTGCAATTCCACATGGAATCCAATTCTACGTCCAACCAAACAAAACCCACTTTATGGAATTGAGAATTGGATTCCATGGAATTGAGTCAATTTCTTGGATTCCAATTCCAACTCTACATGGACAAACCAAACTAAAAAATTTCTCGTATTCTGTGCAATTCCACTTTGGATTTCAATTCTATGTCGAACCAAACACAGCCTAAAGAATTTTATGTTTTTTAATGTCTTGTGATGCCAAAAAGCATCCAGCAGTAATCGTTCATCCCTAGGAGCAAATACCATTGTGCCAAAACCTAACTAGAAATTACCATTGGGGTTATCATTTTGTTACTTACTTTTGTCCCATATGGTTGCCTATCTTCGATTATTTATATTACATTTTTGTAAATATTGGTTTGTTTTTTACGAGTGTTGTGTTATGGCCCAAATCTATGCATATGTATGTGATTTTAGATAGTTACCCACTGCCTAACACAAAGTGCACTAATTTGCTAGTTGTCAAACCCTAAAAGGCCAAACTTTTTTTGTCCATTGCTTCTAATTTCATTAATCTCCCTCCTTAGTAGTTGGATTAGATGCTAACATCAAGGTGATAAAGTTACAAAGATAAAGTGAAAATTAATTAATTAGTGAATCATGCAAATCGATCTAGAAGATCTCTCTAGCTATTTCAATCACTAACATCATAAATTTGATGGCTTTAGAAATATTTTTATTGAAAATAATAATAATACTAAATTGATTAAAATCATAAAAATACTGTGATTGAATCAAATATTTAATTTAATATTGCTAGAAATGTATAAATACATATTTTTGACAATGTTTAGAGCAAACAAAATGATTTTAATAATATCTCTAAAAGTGTGATTGCCAAGACAAGAACCCCCAATTAAGTATAACTTTAAAATATATATATATATATATATATATATATATATATATATATATATATATATCAAAATGAAGGGTAATTTTTCACTAAAAATAAGATATTTCTTGAGAATACAACATTCTCAATTTCTCATCCTTAGTTAGGAATGAAAATTTCAAAATTTTTTTTTTGGTCAAATTTCAAAATTTATTTGCAATAATGCTTATGGCCAACCCTATATTGGGCCTTCATATCCTGATGTGGGCCCAAAGTAATGACCATGGGCCTTGGGCTTCAGTCATCACAGACACAGGATCCAAAAGGATAAAACCAAAAATGACTAATTCTGCTAAGTGTTTACTGTTAACCTTCTTTTTTTGGGTTTCAAAAATCAAAACTTGACTTTGTTGGTAAGAGTAGACACAAAATCAATCACTCTCACTCAAATAGTATTACATTACACTAACATAACACTACCATCATTTCATTCCTCCTGGGATTCTCAGGCTATTTATTGAATTGTGCCTTCGTTTCGTTTCATTTCATTTCATTTCCCTCTCTTACTATTACTCTTTTTTTCTTTATTCAAAAAGGTAGTCCCCGCCACCACCAACACTCATTATACACTTTTGTTCGTGTTTTCTTTCCATATATTTTCCGATCTCATCCAAACCCTACTTTCCCGAGAAACAAACACCAAGATGCCGAGAGAAATCATCACGCTTCAGGTTGGACAATGCGGGAACCAGATCGGCATGGAGTTCTGGAAGCAGCTCTGCCTCGAGCATGGCATCAGCAAAGAAGGCATCCTCGAAGACTTCGCCACTCAGGTAAGTGTTGTGTGCCTTCTCGATTCTCCGTGTTTATTAGTCACAAATGTGTAGATAACAGTGTTTCCCAGACAGCACGAGGAAGAGGAGGAGGAGAAATGGAATCCAATTGCCTGTTACGATTATAGTCAATAGGGAAATTAAGGAGACTCGTCGGTTTATTATATTATTTTAGTTTAAGTAAGTATTCTATGCTAATTTGTGGCGCAAACTTGGCTAAAGAATAACAAGTGATTCAATATATAAATTTTACCGATTGCAAATAGTGAATTCTTAATATGAGCTGCGCCTTTGGATACGCAGGGTCACTGTGAACGGTTTGTACTGCGTTACTCTTGACTCTTGAGAGAGATGTTAATTAATATTATTTCCTACTTGAATATTGTTGTTCCTAATTAAGATTTTTTTTCTAGTTTCTGTTGTCATTAATAATTAATTCAATAGTTATGTGGTAGCCATCTAGTTTATGGTGGGAATTGATGAGATGATGTGATTGGTGAATGAGTTCTAGTAACGAGTGTGCATGTTATCCTACCAGTGAAGATTTATTCTGTATCCACTTATTTATGACAAAATGCTGCAGGGAGGTGATAGAAAAGATGTGTTTTTCTATCAAGCCGATGATCAGCACTATATACCACGAGCTCTATTGATTGACTTGGAGCCAAGAGTAATTAATGGCATTCAAAATGGTGACTACCGAAATCTCTACAATCATGAGAACATCTTTGTCTCAGACCATGGAGGGGGTGCAGGAAACAATTGGGCTAGTGGCTATCATCAGGTGTGTTACTATATCATCCTCTAATCTAGATTTAGTTTGTCCTTGAAGGCTGCTTCGAAGTTCTGTTGCTTCCTTGCATTTGTAAATTGTAATCCTTTCCCAACAAGTAATAGTATAAAAAAATTAATGAACTTATCTTACTAATGCCATGGCACCATACATAGACGCTTCAGTACATATGTATTTGCAGTGATGCTTCATTTATGTGTTGTTTGGTTTTTTCCATAAAGCAAAAGTGCATAAAGTATAACAGGACTTTGGTTGTGGGTTGTTGCTGTAGTCAGTGTTTGGAAATTTACAGTCTTGCTGCCTAACTTTGGTAATAGGTTTTCTGGAGTTCTAGTACTGCCAGTGGTCTGCAGTTGTAACGGATGTCAGTCAATGAATTTTGATATGTGTTGGAGGATTAATTGATTGGGTAATAGATGGTTGTCTTTTCATGGAAAATGGCATCTAAGTTATAGAATTGAAAAATGGATTTCTTCTGTAGTATTTGGATCCCTTTAGGGACTTTATCTCAAAGATCGATCTTGGCATAATGATGTCACAGAAATCATTACAAGTTACAACTTTACATGAGATCCAAATGTTATGCTAGAGTTATGGGGCAATGACACATGCATGATTCTTCTACTTCTAGGACAATGGATGCCTTAAACCAGATACTTAAGCAGTTTAGTACAGGCTTGTTTTATACCACGCAAACAGATTAACTAATGATAATCCTGATAACTCAGTCCTTAGCATACTATCATTAATTTAAAGCTTAAGGGAAGATAAAGGGCTGTGCTTTTGTACTCATATTTTTCAAATTCCACTTTATACCTTACCATTTAGGAGTGCAAAGTAAATTGTGTACCTTACAAGTTGTTAATGTTTGGTCAGGGAAAGAATGTTGAAGAAGACATAATGGACATGATTGACAGAGAAGCAGATGGAAGTGACAGTCTTGAGGGTTTTGTTCTATGTCATTCCATTGCCGGAGGAACAGGCTCAGGTTATTTTTTTTACTGTCATATCTTTCCTCTATTTGTCCATCATGTTTCTTCACTTTTTCTTTTATTGTGGATTTGTTTATTTAATGCATCAAAGGAAGCACAATAGTGCTGAAAAAACTCACTTAATTTGGCTCCCAATGGATAGTATATGTATTAACCTAAAATTAAATTATTCTAAATACTCAAGTGAGGAAATTGTACTGGAGTTGCAGGTCTTAATTAATGTCCAACTAAAATTGTTGTCAATAAATAAATGGTTGCTTTGGAACTTGGTATTTAACAAGATGAAGGCTTGGGGATTACTCAAGTATACTGTATGCTTTTCTTGTGTATCAAAACAAAATGATTTTACTTGTGTATTGGGTAGCTTTAATATATTTGAATGCAGGAATGGGATCATATTTGTTGGAGACTCTGAATGATCGCTACAGCAAAAAACTGGTACAGACATACAGTGTATTTCCTAACCAAATGGAGACAAGTGATGTGGTGGTCCAACCATACAATTCACTTTTGACACTTAAGCGATTAACGCTCAATGCAGACTGTGTTGTTGTTCTTGATAACACTGCCCTAAATAGAATTGCTGTGGAGCGCCTTCATTTAAGTAATCCTACCTTTGCTCAAACAAATTCCTTAGTATCTACTGTAATGTCTGCCAGTACAACTACTCTTAGGTATCCAGGATACATGAATAATGACTTGGTCGGTCTTCTTGCCTCTTTAATTCCGACACCAAGATGCCATTTTCTAATGACAGGATATACACCATTGACAGTGGAACGTCAGGTGAGATCCATGTGCTATGTTTAAACTACATATGATCTTTTATATAAAATAATTTATGGAGCAGAGTTTGATCAAAGTTGTATCCTGTGAAGTTTGTTTTGCATTTTTTTAAACGTTGAGCTGAAGAGAAAATAATAATCTCTCTCTCTCACTTCCCCTTCTCCTTTCATAGCTGCATTATGTCATTTTTGAGGGATTTACATATGTTGCTAGTTGCTGAAAAGCTGTGACTTTCATGTAACACATTTAGGGGAATGAATTAAAAATTTGGTGACATTTCTGGCAGGCTAATGTAATTCGAAAGACCACAGTACTTGATGTTATGAGAAGACTTCTTCAGGTATAAAGTCTTCTTATAACAGTTAAACTTCATATCTAATGGCTTGCACTCTGCTGACATAAATATTCTTGGCAGGCAAAGAATATTATGGTTTCTTCGTATGCTCGAACAAAAGATGCTAGCCAAGCAAAATATATATCAATTCTGAATATAATTCAGGGAGAGGTTGATCCAACTCAGGTAGCATCCATGGCATTTAGATTTCCCCCCCTCCTGTTTGTTTGAAACCTCGTGTCCTAAAAGCTGCAATAAATCAATTCACCTTCTGCAATTTGTATTTAGGTTCATGAAAGTTTGCAGAGGATACGTGAAAGAAAGCTGGTTAACTTTATTGAGTGGGGTCCTGCAAGTATTCAAGTATTTATTCTGTGGCCTTGAAAATGACTTTTGTCGCATCTGCATTATTTTGTCTCCTTTTATCTGAGGTTATATGACATTATCTGATCTCTTTCTTTTCTTTTTTCTTTTCCCTCATCGTTTGTGTTTGGTAGGTTGCTCTGTCTAGAAAGTCGCCATATGTTCAAACTGCACATAGGGTAGGACTATAATCCTTCTCTTAGTTTATTTATGATATTTAGCTCTAAGATTATCTCAGACTTAAATATAGAATCTCAACTTCTTGACTATCCTTTTAGGAATAGTCAAGGAATTGAGAAAATAAATAACCTATAAGTGTCACATATGGTAGGTCAGTGGTCTTATGCTAGCAAGCCATACTAGCATTCGGCACCTCTTCAGTAAGTGTTTAAGCCAGTATGAGAAGCTGAGAAAGAAGCAAGCCTTTCTTGACAACTACCGGAAGTTTCCAATGTTTGCTGTAAGTATACCAATTTTATGGCTATATTCTAATGTCACTTTGTTTAAACTGCTGCTGCATTTATTGAATACTTCTTCAGACTGCACTGGCTTCATATGGTATTTAGATACTTGGCTATCATCTAAAGTTAACAATAAAAAAAAATGGACAGGATAATGATCTCTCAGAGTTTGATGAATCAAGGGACATTATTGAGAGTTTGGTTGACGAATATAAGGCCTGTGAGTCACCAGATTATATCAAATGGGGAATGGAGGTAGATGCTTTACTTACTCGACTTTTCATTTTAAGTTAATCTGCATGCTTCTAATTTTCTCCCCCTATATAGGACCCAAACAACATGCTGACAGCAGAAGGCAATGCTGCAGGAACAGTGGATCCAAATTCAGTAGTGTGAAGAAACCTGGGAATGGTAAGCCTTGATAAGGTCGTAATTCAGGTTTTCTTGAAATTTTCTGGCTTTCATTTTTCTTTCTTTTCATGTGAAATATTCAACTGGGTACATGCTGCTCCTTTCCCTTGCTTACTCCTGGTTAAGTAACTCATGGAAGGGAAACAAAAAAAAAAGGGTTTTCATAGGAAACTATTCCTTTGTTTAGCGACCTGTTATTTGGAGTATGGCATACCACCCCAGTCAATTTTTACTTTTCTTATTTCCACCCAATTCCTGTTCAAAATGAAGATTAAACGTCTAAGCTCCTTAATGACTTGTTAGTGACAAGTTTGAAACAAATCATTGCAGGTATGGGAACCAGGGGAAAGGAGTTTTTGTATAAAGATGGAATGGTTTGTAAAAAGCTTTATCTACATTAATGGATGGTTTGCAATTTGCTTACTTATGGTTTATATTGTTAACCATTTGGACATCCACGGATGATTGACTGAGTAGTAAAGAGTCTCACCGTATAGAGATTCTTTCTAGGGAATGTAAGGTTTGTTGGTCGCTAGAATAGAATTTAGGGAATCCAATTTTATTATCTGGATCTGAGGTGTTTGATGGGGGATCCTGCTGTTGCTCCATGATGAATCTTAGTATATTTGAATTTATAAAGGAATGTGGTATTGTTCTCATGTGGCAAGTCAAACATAGCATGTGTTGGCATAGTTTTGCTTGCTATTATGGACCCACCCCCCACCCCAATAGTATGAGTCCCAGTGATGGCAAAATTTTCTAACTGATTCTCACCGGGATTCTCGGACTTGAATATGAGAGTTTTCTCCTTATGGGGATGAGAATGGGGGCAAATTGTTCCAAAGCAAGTTTGAGAATGGAGATGAAGATCATGCCCTCTTCCCCCTCCGAATATATTTATTTAAATATTTCCTTTTATAACATCTCTTTCTGTTATTTGTTAATTAAAAAATTTAAAAAGAAAGTAGGAAACTTATTAATAACTCTAGACTTCGAAGTCTCATTTATTCTTTTTTTTCATCACATTTGAAAACTTAAAAATTATAACGAATTTTTGATTATCTAGGTAATAAAAACTAGTATTGTTACTTGTATAATTTTTTGTTGATATGCAAAATCCTTTTGGGGGTTTCTAATTCTCAAATTCTTGTGGAGAATGGAGATAAAAAAAAGATTTTTTTTTTCCTTCTACCTATCGAATAGCCATAGGGAGGGAAATAGAGGACAAGGGATAGTAAGGCACTTCCTACCGCTCTCGACTCTATTGCCATTCTTTTAGATGTTGTAATTTCGTTATCAATAGTAGTGAATAGCATTGGGGGAATGTGATCAAATTTGTTGCCTAACAATTTTTGAGATAGGCATAATGGAATTCTAAATTTCTGCGGGGGGTTTAAATGTAGTCCACAAAAAAAGTACGATTTGTCATTTGAATTAGATCCTACCAGTTTCCGATGTTGCAAGTTGTATAATATTGGTAGCAACATTGAACGTGGCATGTCAAGAGAATTTGAACATATTAGAAAGTAAAAACCATTTGAGTTAAATCACCATTCTCACTTTAATTTATTAGGTCTAGTTCAATATGATATGTGTCACAACTCAGAAGGTGATCTGATTCATTCCTGTAAAATCAAATCAGGCACATGGGGATGTCTTTTCAATTCATTTGCAAACATAATTGAATTAACCAAAGTGGTGAATCCAAGACTTACGTTTCGGTGCCATGCTTGTGCAGAACATGCAAGGAACAAGCAATCTCATCGTATCACATGGAATTGTGGTTGACGTTTGACATGGATGCATAGAAACATTCTATTCAATTATGGTCTGCTCCCTCTGGGAAAGATAACAACAAACAAAGCAATTTACTTCTTTCACTGTTGACCACAAATCCACAATTATTCAGATGACACAAAATCACACCTCAACGGATCCGTTATCCTAAGGATAAGTGATAACATTCAAAAGTTAGTTCTAAGCATTTGTTTTCAATTTATTTCTTCTAAGAAATACAAATAAGTTTCAATTAAATTCTAACGCATCCCTTGTGTGAGAACCATCCAAACATTTGATAAAATTCAAATTCAAAATCCTACTGTGACAGTTACCATATCTTTCAGAATACCAACGTTAAGATATCTACATAAGGGTAACATAACAGTAAATAAAAATTAAAAAGAATAAGATAAAATAAGCAATGAATGAAGTGAAGTAAAAGGTCCAAAACCAAAGGATAGAAAATTTGAAAAAGAGAGGAAAAGGGAAGAAACAGGTATGAACAACCACATGGCCTCGTAAGCTCCAATTCAAAATAACACAATAAAAGATGTGCCAAAGTGGTCCCATAACAACCAAAAATAAACCATAGACAGAACACACACACACACTCACACTCATATTATTTACCTAACGGCTCCCACACCCTCCAATTTTTGTTCTATATATAACTATAACCCTCTTTCTCCTTCTTCATTCTTATACTCTACTCTCCCAAACTTTATTAAGTCTTCTCTTTCATTGCTTCCATCTTCAGTTTCTCTCTGTTTCTTGTTTTTCCAAAAAAAAAAAACCAGAGAGAGAGAAGGAAAAAAAATGGCTTTTTTGAGAGGTTTTGTGGGAGTGTTGGCAATTTACACTCTTGTGTTTGCCATTTTTTCACATGCTTCTGTTCAGGCTCAGTCCCTTTCTCCTGCTGCTGCTCCTGGCCCTTCCAGTGATGGTAATTCTCTTCTCTCCTTTTTTTTTAAAAAAAAACAAAAAGAAATTAAAAATTACATTAATCTCTCTTTGATATTTAGTAAACGGTGATTAGTTCTATGATACCAAAAATTATTTATTTTTATTAATCAAATTTATTGGCTAGAGAGAAATTAATGACTAGAAATTGGTAAAAAATCAGGTAGAAAAAACCATATACTGAATTACTGATTAACAAAACCTATTAAATAAATGTAGCCTTTATTCACTTTATATATATATATATATATTTGGAAGTACAAAACTTATATGTTGTTGTTTACATGCTTTTATTAAGATTATCCAATTAAAAAAACATGTGCCAATTTTGAGAAGATGACATAAAAAAAATTGACACATGTCTATTTGGAATTCAGGTACAACAATAGACCAAGGGATTGCATACTTGCTGATGCTTGTGGCGCTGGTTCTCACATACCTCATCCACCCACTTGATGCCTCTTCCTACCACTTCTAAATTATTTGTATCTATCTATTTATATATATATATGACTTGAGATCATTTGAACATATATATTTACTTTACTCTCCCTCGTGGACTAGGAAATTGGAATGGGTGGTTTTATATTTTTCATTTTTAAACCTTTCCTTTCTATCTTGTATTTTTTTTTTAATCATTATTTATGATAATTATATTCTGGTTGGTGTTGTTGTATTCTGTTAGACTTTGATTATTATCAATTAATGGTATTAATTTATTACTTTGGCTATTGGTTTATGTTTATTGCAATGCCTTAGCCTTCCTTTCTTTTATTCTGTGTTTGGTGAGTTACAACTCACATCTACCAAGTGCATGTGCAGTAAAATCTAAAATCAGTTAATAAACATCATTACCCATTTTATTAAGGTTAAAATGTGCATAATTCCTTTAACTCATTACAAGAAAAATGTGTTGGCCAAAAAAAAATTTACAAGAAAAATAAGTATTTTTAATAACTTATTTTTTGATAGCTATTTAATTGTTAAAAAAAATATATACTTTTTTAAGAATTAAATTTTTACCATCAAAAATAAGTTGTTAAAAAAAGACAATAATAATATTTTTTATAATCAATAATTGTTGACAGTATTTTTTTGACAATTGTCATTGAAAATTATATTTTCAAAAATAATATTATTCATAATTATTGATTGTAAAAAATATTATTGACTTTTTTTCAACAATTTATTTTGACATCCTAAATTTAATAGTGGCCGAAATGTAGGTTGTTGACTCTACAAATTTTTCTTGGAGTGAGAATATAGGTCATGTATTAATAATCCTCTAAACTATAAAATTGAATTTAGAACCCTTTCAAACTTGTAATTTGTTATAAAAAATCCCTTCGTTAATTTTTCTATCCAAAACATTTATGAAGTGTAGACATGTCGAATTAACATATGAGATTTGCACAAACTACAAAGTTCAAAGCTTTTTATGCATTTTAGCCTTTTATAATTTTATTCATGTTTGATAAACTTTTATTAAAAAAAATTAATTTCATTATGGTAAACTAAAATAAAATTTAAAAAGATAAATAAATTAGAATTTTTTAGAGTATTTTGTTTATAATAAAGTCATAAGGACTTGTGTGAATCACATGAATGATGGACCAAAATTCACACAAGTCTCTTCCAGAATCACATGAATCACGAAGATAATTCTTCTGCAAGAGACTTGGAATTTTCTTTATAGTTTTGCACATGAATGATGGAATGGCCCTTTGATGAAACATTCAATGAAATTGAAACAACACAGAAAAATAAAGAATAATGCTATAGAGAGACGGTGAAATACGAAATTGGATCCAGTGCAATTCCCTTTCGTGTAATTCCGGTGCAATTCCTTTAAAATATATATTTTTACTTCATTTTTTAAGCGCTAATACGGACTTACTATAACAATAACCCACTATGAATAGATTAGAGACAAAATTATTATCACTTTTGACAAATATCATCACTAAATAGCCTTGTGACAAATATCATCACTAAATAGCCTTGTGAGACTATTTTTCAATATCAATAACAATTTGGTCCCTAATTCATTTAAGGTGATGATATTTGTCAATATTGATAATAATTTGGTCTCTAATCTATTCATGGTGGATTATTGTTAGTATGAGCCTATATTAGTACTTCAAAAATGAAGTAAAAATGTGCATTTTAAAAGAATTGCACCGAAATTGCACGGAAAGGAATTGCACCGGATCCAATCTCTGAAAATACATATCCAATAGTTAATATCGGATAAGTTTGAGTTTTTTTATAATTTTAAATACTTACCCAAAAATAAATATACACTATCAAGACCAAGATAAACCAAAGGACATGAAGACTCATGACTTCTGACTTGTTAAGCAATATTATAAAAGAATACCAATACCATTAATTAGAGGTGTCAATTAGGATGGGCCTCATACTCAATGACCTAAGTTATTTAGGTTGGGCTTCCCAATATCTTAGCCCTTAAAACCAGCCCTAAAATTATGTATTTAACATTTCAATAAAGTAATTTTATTGAAAAAATAATGTTAGACTCTCTCTATATTGGAGCTAAAATGCTGTATTTAAAAATGGGTTAACATCTCATTAACTAACCCAATCCTATACTATTTATTATTAAGATGGGACAAATTGACTTGTATTGACACTTATCCTTTACCTTCACTGACACAACCTAACATGGGACCAACATGGGAACACCTATAAATGGTCCTTAATAAATCTTAACTCCTCCATACCTATTCCTTGTAAATAATAATGGAAATGGAATTGAAATTGGAACCTTAAGATTGGTCCATAACATATGTCCACATCTGAACAATCCGTCTTAGAAGGAATATTAATGTCCTTTCTGTATACTTGCGGAAGATTTCACAAAACACCATGTTTAAGAATGAGTAAATTAATACTTTGGTGCTTGAAATATGTGATTGTCTCAATTTAGTCTCTAAAAGATGAAAATATTAAATTTAGTTTTTGAAAGATATATAATTTTTTTCAATTTAGTCCTTAAAAGATAAAAATATTTAATTTAATCTACAAAAGATGTAATTTGTTTTAATTTAATCCTTTAGAAATCTTCATTAACATAAGTGACAGAAAATTTCACATGAACTAGATTGAGACAAATTTTAACTTCTAAAAACTAAATTGAGACAAATTACGACTTTCAATGACTAAATTTGACTTTTTTTCATCATTCTGTTAAAAACTAAAATGAAACAAATTGCATTTATCAAAATCTTAATCTACTCTAAAAAGTTTTCATATATGAATATTTAGACTTTGCAATTTTAGGAAAGAGAAAAAGTTCAAATAACAAGCCATTTCCTTCATAAAGACATTAGGAAGCCTATGTTAATTAGATACACAACCAACCCGCAACCAGTCATCAATAATTAATGGAAAAACAAACTGTGATACAATAACAATATATATACCAGACCTTTCTGAAGTAATAAATAAGATATAATGAAATCAAAGGAAATTACTCAATCACCCTCTTCCTTTCAAGACATCTATCTGGAAATTATTTGGTACACTTCTCATAGTACTTCCTCTTGAAGTGCAACTTTGTAGCTTTGTTCCACAAAATTGTAAAGTACATGAAACACTCATGGAAACTGCTATGACTTTAGCAGCAGCTCCAATTACTCTCTGCCACCTACCTTGGTTGCACAGGAATTCCATGCAACCATGTAGAAAACTACTATTGCTTTTCCTCTTCTCATCAACAAAATCTCTTCTTCCATTGCCAAAGCTTGCATTCAATTCTTGTATCACACCTAGTGGCCTTCCTTCATACTCTGACACTTTCTCCATCAGAATTTCTCTGCTTTCCTCTAACTGGTTCACTGCAGCATGCATGTTTATCATATGCCAACCCCTCATTCTCTGTGCTTATCAATGGAATCACACAAACATTAATGGCTATGTGGAGGAAAAGTGAAAAAAGACATTTAAATGAATTGAGTTAATTAATTAAGAGTATATTATCATTTTGTCCCTAAAAGCAAAGCTGCAATCTTTTAGGGACTAAAGTGAGACAGATTGCATCATTTAGAGACTAGAATGAAAATGTACTCATTAATTAGTTACCTGTATATGAATGAGTATGTCTTCCACATCCTTCAAACAATCTCTAGAGGCAATCAATCTCTCCCTCTCTTCAAATGGGGTTTCTGCAATTTTGCACAACCATCCTTGTTCTGAACAGTAATTGCAGAAACTCACAGTAGTATTGTTGATTTCTTCATTCACTCTCTCTTGCAAATTGCATGCCTTCTCAATCATACTCTCTAACTCTTTATTCAACTCCATATTCAGAGAGACTTCAAGCCACAGAAACAAACCCCACCAATCAAATCAATCCACTCATCATCTCCTGTACCTTATAGGCTTATACCTTTAGACTTTGTTCTTCATGTCTAGCTTTCACTTTTGTTTTACTGCATTTCTTGCATACATATCTTGTTCAACTTTATTTAATTTGTCGGCTTTTGTAGCTTTTGTTAGGAATTTCTTTGACAAAATATTGGTCTATGAGGGTTTATTAATTTTTCAGCTTTTGTGCCTTTAGCATTTTGCACTTTTTCTTATTTGGGAACTTTGATTTTTATTTATGAAAATTTTGAAATTGATGTATAGGATAAAATAATGCTAATTCCTATATTGTTATAACATATCTTATGAATAATTTTTCATGCTATAAAAAAATTAAAATTTTCATAAGCCAAATAGACCACTTATTATATCTGACTTGATTTATTCATTTGTAGTATATATAAAATCAATCAAATTATATTTTAAAAAAAAACAAAATTAGATAAGCTCATATCATCGCATATAATTATAAAAATAGCTCTAATTAATTAATCCCTCCCAAAATTAAAAAGAAAAGCATATATATCTAATTGTAGTGACAAGACTTGCTTCAAGGCTTGGTGTTTGGATCAAACCATGTTGGTGTGTCACTTTCCCTTTTTATTGGATTTGCTTTAAAAGAAAGTAATGTTTGGTTGCAGCTTAGATTAGCTGTGGATAACCCCACAGACACAATTCACTTTCTATTATATATATATATATATATCTCACCATGACTCTCCTTATTATGGATCTTCATGTTACCAATGCCCATCCCAGAGCTGTACTCATAAGTGGATGTAAGTATGATCTGTTTATTAGAAAGAACATATATGTAAGCAATCATTTTTTTAATTAAAAATATATACTTCTCCATTTGAATTGCAACTTCAACCTCTGTCTTGCTCAGTTTTTCATTTTTAAAAGAATTAAACTAACTATTCATATCATATGTATTGCTTCCAAGTGAACTAGAATGATTTTCTCTCTGTTAACCTTTTTTCTGTTGGCCTCATTTTGGTCAAAGAGACAAAGACACAATACTGAAATATTAGTAGGACCATGCATGCCTAACTAGATAATGCATTCCAAAGCCCATATTATTATGGGCCAAAGGCTTCATGACAATAGTTTTGGGTTTATGGATGGAATCCTCCCAATAGTAAGGCTCAAAAGATGCTCACTTGTTTGAAATCCTTGTATGAATGAGAAGACCCCACATACACACAATCTCAGAATGATTTAGTTAAGTTGTTGATTTTTAATTAATTCCAAAAAAAATTATTGTAAAAAATTTACATTTGATGAAATATTTAATAAGCAATATTTGAACTATATTTTTTATAAAATTATTTTTTATTGTCTTTTTGTCAAGAATTAAAAATTTTCATTATTGTGAATTTTAGCATTAGTTGTTAATTTCTACTAAAACACCATCTAGAAAAAGAAAGATTGTCCAAAAAAATCAAAAAAAGAAAGAAAGAGAGGTTTGCACTGAATTCCCTAGGTTTGGTAGGTGAAGGAAGAACTGTGGGCCTAGTGGGCCCTACTTGTATAGGAGAGGGGGTCACTATAATCCCTTGTTATTAGTATACATAACATTGTGTATAATCCAAAAACACAATCTATTGAAAGTTATTGTATATCTTGGTTTCATAACTTATCATATCAATACAAGATTTTGCTGCCCCACTTGGGCCCACTAACTATTACATGGGCTCAAAACTGCTGTAGGCCCTAACACTTGACATTGAAGCCACATAGTATTCACATGAACATCCATGATCGTGAGACAACTCAAATCATGTCATATATATATATTAAATTCAAAAAATAAAATACATAAAAATATCATGATTTTCTCTCTTCACTTTTAGTATTTGATAAATCAGGATTTAATCAAGGATTAAACATGAAAGCATTAAACAAGTTCATGAGGGTCTAATCTAACTCTCAAAATCTAGCTTGGTAAGTATTTCTTAAGATTCTATTATATATATTGGTTAATTAAATAGTTGCAATTGAGTACATTTTTTTGTGGTGTATACATCTGTAATAATTTTCTATTCTCTCCAATGTACTATTAAGTATTAATGTTATAATTGTATAGAGCATTTTTAAATATTTGAACCTATCGTCTTCTCTACAAGTCACGAAAGAATTAATTACTATACTTAATAATAATAAGTACTCTGATATAAACAAAAAAAAATTATTGATCATTTTGAAGGCGCCTTCGTTTAGGAATTAGGATCACTTTCCTAGAGGGACCAGCTACCTTCTACTTGTTCCAACGCTTTTAAACAAAACTTTTATATTTTTCTTTGTGTCTATTATATCTTTTTCAATGTATGCTTTTGATGCTCAGTTCAGTCCCACGGATTTTTTCAGATTGTCCTAACCAATATTATTAGCTTTTATTTTCTTTTTCTGTTTTTTTTAAGGATTTTCCCCCCTGTTTGCTGCCCATTTTTTCATATTTGAACTTATTTTAAATTTTCGATTGCATAGAGGTAGAAGTACAAGTAAAACGTGATATATAGCCCCTCATAATTAATAATTAAGGTACCGATTACAAAATACAACAAAGATTCGTTTCATTATTGATCTTAATTACATCATTATACTACACAAAAGTTTAATACTTTTCAACAAATGATATAGATAAATGAGATGAAAGTTGAGGATAAAAGTTCAGTGATACTGTACCACTGAAATTCAGTACTTCCTTTCAATTATGTAGAGTCATTTGTTAATATTAATAAGGACCCACATTGAATAGTTTAGGAACCAACTGATTGGAGAGATGTACTGAAGTTTAATACTACCATACTACTGAACATCTATTCGAAAGTTGAATACTATATATAGAATATTAAAAATTTAGTATTTTCTCTATTTTATATTTGTCGTTTGTTAGAGATTCATATAAATAGAAATTTATGAATTAAGGTCTAAATTTTTATTATTAATAACAAATTAAGAAAATATTAAATTTTTTTTTGTTTTCCTATATGAGGCAATCATGTTCGAACTAATTGAGGTTCATAACGAGGATAGAACTCTCCCAACAGAAATTTTTCCATACCGAAAATATTGGCAAATACCTTGGCGTTCATAAAATTGGATACAAAAATTAAAAATTAAAGAAATTTTTGTATTTACAACCTAAAACCGAAGCTTGTTATGTTATATGTGCATTGGAGAAAAAATTGCATCCAATTGAATTGATATAGTGAATTCAGTAGTACACAAGACAACCCCAGCCAGATTTGTGCATTGGGAGTCAGGAGATGTGGAAAAGGCAGAAACGAAAATAAATTTTTTTGTGGTACTCCAATGTACTATTAAGTATTAACGTTATAATTGTATAGAGTATCTTTAAATATTTGAATCTATCGTCTTATTTTTTAAGTATCTATAAGTCACTTGAGAATTAATTATTATAGTTAACAACAATAAGTACTCTAATATAAACAAACAAATATTGACCATTCTGAAGGCGCCTTCGTTTAGGATCACTTTCCTAGAGGGACCAGCTACCTTCTAGGCTTCTACTTGTTCCAACGCTTTTAAACAAAACTTCTATATTTTTCTTTGTGTCTATTATATCTTTTTCAATGTATACTTTTGATGCTCAGTTCAGTCCCACGGATTTTTTCAGATTGTCCTAACCAATTTTTTTTTTTTTTTCTGTTTTTCTTAAAGGATTTTTTTCCCCTGTTTGCTGTCCATTGTTTATTTGAACTTATTTTAAATTTTCAATTGCATAGAGGTAGAAGTACAAGTAAAACTTGATATATAGCCCCTCATAATTAATAGTTAAGGTACAGATTACAATACACAACAAAGATTCGTTTCATTATTGATCTTAATTATATTATTATACTATACAAAAGTTTAATACTTTTCAACAAATGATATAAATAAATGAGATGAAAGTTTAGTACTATATATAGAGCTATTTTATACTTGTCGATTCGTATAAATAGAAATTCATCAATTAAGGTCTAAATTTTATTTATTAATAATAAATTAAGAAAAATCTAATCTTCTATATAATATATTAAAAGAGAATACATGAAGCAATTTTTGGACATGTGGCAAGAGTGTCATCATTGGAAGAAATCTAGCATGCCTCCAAATCAACGGTTGAGATCAATCCTTGGCTATAAGTAATTACTCATCAAATAAATGTTTTGATTTAAATTACTATTTAAGATTAAAATTAAATTGAGTTGACTTCAGATACTAATTGATTTGAATTAGAAATCTTGAGATTTACAAATCATAACATAATTCTGTACACATATAAAATTTTATGGTCAAATGTTCATTTTGGTCCTCTATGTTTCACTCAAGTTTCAAATTAGTCATTTATGTTTCAGAAGTTTTAAATTAGTCCTTTATGTTTCCCATAAGTTCTAAATTTGGTCCTTTCGTCTAAACCCGTCAATTTCTTAAGTTAACTACTGACACGGACAAATTTTTGTTTCTCAGGAACTAAATAATTAGATAATGTAAATTAATTTTTTGAAAAAATATAATACATTAAATAACATCAGTGAAATGTTTGTATCCTTAATTCGTTTCCTGCCTGCTTAATATTTTTTTTATAAATGTTTAATATGTGTTTTTGATGTATGAAATTTGATTTTTTTTTTTTCATATCTAAGAGATATATACATTTTTTATGTATGAAAAATATAATACATTTCCATATCGAACGGATCTTCATGTATTCTCCTCTTTTTCTTTTTTTCTTTTTTATAGGTTCATGTATTCTCTTTTAATATATTATTAGAAATCAACCCGTGTAGTGCATGGTACAGGCTTTTCTAAGAAAAAAAAAGTTGTATCAATATTCAATTAATACTTAATCATTTATGTACTCCTGTTAAGATATTATTAATTATGAAAAAAGAAGATGTCAACATAATCAATACAATAAGAGAATACATGATAACCTATATCAATTGAAATAATTAACATTAGATCAATAAAAATAAAATATTATTTTAAAATTCAATCTCAAACACCACTGCAATTATAATGTGCTCAGAAATTGATACAAATTAAAACAAAAAGAAAGGAATACAAATAAGCAGCTAATTTATAGAGTCTAGAAATTCTATTTAACATTCTAAATTTTTTTTTGTATACAACGTTTGTAATTGTATTAACTAATGCACTATGTTGATTTCTGACCAATATCTTAATGTCGGACCGTGATCGTACACGTGAGAAAACAACATATAGTTGACCATGACTAAAAACAGGACGTGGTAGATATAATCCTACATACGGTAATGTCTGTCTTTGACTTTTGTTAATAGTCATCGCAAATAATAACAAAATTAGAAATTGACGACGTTGTAATCTGAATGGCAAATTGGAATTTGAAGGTGTTATCAACATACACGCACTAATAACTTTCTCACCTGAGAATTTGCCTAATACAATAGTAGCTTCAATAACATGATCACACATACATGATACTATAAGTTTGGTACCATTACATAACCCCAGTGATTTGTTAATGTTACGAAGCAACATTATTATAAGAACACCAACCTTGAGCTTTAACTCATGGTAAGGTAATCTGGACCCAAAAATAGTATTGAGAAATTCAGTAGTATAAACATCTGCAAATTTAAGATTAAGATCTTGATTGAAAATACTATCATAGCTTAAAAAAAATGTGTTCATCGAGTTACAAACCCAACATGTAATCGGCATATTTGTTTTGTGTTCTTTTTTCTCATGAAAGTTTATAGATTTATTTGTTTATTATGAAAAAATTGCAATTCAAAAAGTTAAAAAGATAGCTAAATAATTCTATTTGGAGGCAGAATGAAAAAATCCCTTGGTTAGTTGAAGTTGTTTTATTGTTTAAAATTGTTCATTTTCAAATTCTTCTTTTAGCAAAGAATACCAAGTATTTAATATCAATATTAATACTTCAATAAGATTATTATTGACATATCAATAATGGATGTACACAAACAATAATAAGAACCTCATATACTCTGTATTATTTTTGCCTCGTTTTTATAATTTATAAAATTATTCAAATTAATATAAAATAATCTATAATCTTATCTCGTGCATCGCACGGGTCGAATACTAGTTTTTTTTAACAAGAGGCAATTCTGTTCAAACTAATTGAAGTTCATAACGAGGATAAAATTCTCCCATCAGAAACTTTTCTATACCGAAAATATTAGCAAATACATTGGCGTTCATAAAATTGGATACAAAAATAAAAAATTAAAGATTTTTGTATTTACAACCTAAAACTGAAGCTTGTTATGTTATATGTGGATTGGAGAAAAAATTGCATCCAATTGAATTGATATAGTGAATTCAGTAGTACACACAAGAGAACCCCAGGCAGATTTGTGCATTGGGAGTCAGGAGATGTGGAAAAAGGCAGAAACGAAAATAAATGGTTTGTCGTTTACGTCTGACAAAGAGGGTTTCGTGCGTGAGATGCGTAGCTGGATCTTGGGTGGAGTAGGGGACCGATGGTGCAGAAACGCAGACGATGCGGCGAGGAACACAACATTCAATTTTTGTCGTACATCTATAGACGCCATCTCACCTGTCCACATTCTCAAACTACTCAGAACATCCACTTCCCTACTCTCTTCTTGTCGTTTACATTTAATTGACCACTCTCAAACCAAACTAAACGACACTCGTTTTCTACGTTTCTGTCAGCGAGTGTGAGCCTGTTCCTTCCACTTGCACCTTCACTTTTCACTTATATATGATTTAATGAATAATATTTAATTTTGTTTATTGAATCATTAACTATTAATTAATATGGTAAAAGAAAGTAATAGAGTAGTGAGTAATAGTTATGAACTTATGATGAATATAGAGACAAATTAAAAGGCTAGTGTTACGTACATGCTATATATTTCTTAAACAAGCTAAAAACAACATCATTCGTGAGACCAGTACTCCTGCATTATGTCCTCTCCACCCAAAATCATGAGATGAGACTTTAGGTAAAAAAACCATTTCAATAAATTTAAGTTTTTTAAAAAATTATTTACGTGTTTATTAACTAACATCAATTATATATATAGTTATATATATGATGTTGATTAGAGTTCTAAAAAAATAGTTATTTTTCGCGTTTCCTTGCGCTCATTATATTTAAAAAAACAAATATTTGAGTGATGCCGTGGGAAGAATTTATTTATGTGTTAATTGATGTAATTTTTTTTTTAAAAAAAACAATGTACTTCAAAATCTGTCCTCATATTGGCGGACAAAGTCCCACAAGAATTTGTATAAAAAAAATTAGGTGGGACAAACATATATTTGTGGCTTAAGAAAAATGACTAATTACAGGCTTGCAAGGTAGGCAGGAGGAATATCTATCTAGTTTTAAACGTCTTGTTTAGATTTAAACTTAATTATACTTTTATTGTTGTTAATTTTATTTTAATAATAAAATAAAGGAAAGGCATGCATATGCATGCAAGTTGCTCTGTTTTGAATCTTGTTCTTTCAGAGATACATATCAACGTAATTCAGACAATTGGGGAAACAAAAAGTCTGCCCTACTCTCCCTCTCTACAGCCCCTTTCATCAAAATATTCTTTTTTAAAAAATATTACATAGTTGACCGGGCACAACAAAATAAACAAAAACAAAAGTCAAATATTTTAAAAATTATTTAATCTCATTTTAATTTGATATTTTTTTAATTAAAAATATTTTAAGTTAAGTAATTAAGTTTTTTATATCTTTTATCATGTATTGAAAGACTTTATAACAAATATATTATATCTAACTTAAAACTCTTTTTGCCAAGCTCATATCTAAGAGACATAATATATGTATAATTAATTTGGTTTAATTAGTACTATATATCTATTACACTTACACTCAATTCTATTCGCACATTCAAAAATATCTTTTTGTACTACAGTGGTGGCTCCCAACTACCTGCCATATATACCATACTTTGTCTTTTTAAAAGATCATCATGCTCCTACAATTCTTTTAACTGTGAGAGCTCATGCATGCTGCTTCATGCCCACATATATAATATATTATTTTTGTAATCAATGGCCTTAATTAATAATTAGGTGATTAAACAAATCGAACCTTATATGTATATATATACACACACATGTATATACGTATGTACTCAAACAAAGACAAATCTCTATGGACACAATCTTTGTGTGCAAAATGCCACCTTCATATATATTAGAGAGAGAGAGAGAGAGCCAACCCCACTGTTCATCTAATTCTCTTTTTGCTTTTTCAATTGTCACTTGAAAATGACCTATAAATTGAAATTTTGTATCTTGTATTCAAAACATATGCATACACATATATAATTGGCTCCAACTACCACAAAACTCCTACATAATTATCATCTTTGTGAGAGTGACTTTAGCATAATATGTAGTCATAGTCGTGCCAATATATATATTGCACATCTCTTCATAACTAATAATTAAGGCTATTTAATTAATCATGAGAATTTTGTGATTTTATGATAATTCAATTTTTTATTATATAATAATAATTAATACTCATGTGAATAATAAATAATAAGTACTAAGTTAGGGATGAATTCATATAATTATTCATTATTAGTTAGGGATTTAGATTCTTTCAATTTTGTCAAGGTTAAAATATTTTTTTCCCCACAGGTATTCTCCTATTAAAGGAATCCTGTTCAAATTGACTAAGGTCTCATAACGGGAATAGAATTCTCTCATCAAAGATTTTTTCATAATAAAGACTCGAATCCGAGACCTTACTTAATGAGAATGATGTACTTATCACTATAACCAAATACCTGTTGGTGTCAAGGTTAAATTTAAATCCATATTTGTGAGGCTGCTCATCTGCAAATAATTAATTTCAGTATATAAAACAAAATATTAGTTGTGTATAGAATCCGCTTGATCAGTGTGTGTGTTTTTATAAGAGTACGTGTGTTATTCTTTTAAATTATATATATATATATATATATATCATAATTTGTATATATTTTTCTTTAAAAATAATGTTATCAATTTAATTATAGCAAAAATTGAGATGATGACTCATCAATTCATAACTATTCGTATATTTACAAAAATGTAACTTTCAAAGAGTTTAAACAATGAACTTGAAAAACTTTTATAAAGAACTCTAAACTAGATATTCACCCGGAGATTATATATAAATTCAAAGTATATATTTTAATTTGCATGTACTTAAAAAGGGGGGCTTATCCAAAATGTTAGCTAATGAACAAAAATATCTAACATTAGTATTTTTTAGAGAATACATGCCAAAAAAAAGTATCTTTTAGAGAGTGACTTTATTTTCAAGCCAGTAATATTAATGATTATGAATCATAGTGAGTCTACATATTTTGTTAATTTTTAAAATATTCAAACTTAAAATAATATTCTAGAAGCTTGAATTTTGGTATTTCAAATAACAAATAATGAAAAACACCCAAAAAAAAGTGCTAGAATTTAGTAATTAAATTTAGTAATTTTTTGAGTGTCATAGTCATACAATTGAATTATTCAAATTATAAAAAAAATGAATTATAGAAAAAAATTTATGATTCTCACAGAAGAGAATATAAATGGTGCATTTAAAAGGGGCTTGACCTCCAAAAAACCAAAAGAATGGCTAAACCAAGATGCAGTATGTGTGGCTGTGAAGTGCTTAAGGTGGCAAACCATAGAACAATAGAACATGAGAAATAGGACACACCACTTTTCAACTTAGTGCATTGTCGACACTTGCTTTTTTACTTTTTTCTTTTTGGCCCCTCCCCTCCAAACCCATTACAATTTCGTTACACAATAATAGGATGGATCATCCAATTAAAATATCTACGGACTAATAAAGCATTTTTATACACAATACTCGAAAAGATATATTTGTTGATTGTTAAATACAAATTATAATTTAAATCTTATAATTAAGCTCACAAATTCTCGGCCAAAACCGGAAAATCACACATTCAAAATTCATCAGGATGACCAAAACTTGATTACACAAGAAAAATCTAGAAGAAAGAAACTAGAGAGTAATTTACACACTTCAAAAACGTCCTTCTGACTTCACCCAATGAATCAATACAGAAAAATCAAACCCATTTTTCAATGTTGTCTTGTTCTTCAAAGTAACTGTCCATATCCCATATACACGACTTGAAATCTGGATCCAGACCAAACGGAAAGTCCCCCAAATCCTCGTTTGAGACCAGGTGGGGCACTATGGTTTCGTCGAAGAACATTGGAAGAGGTTGTTCCAAATCCGAAAAGGGATTAAAAGATGGGGAATCAATGAAAGAAAAGTTTCCATCGGCTTCCAAGTACACTTGTTCTTGTTCTTCTTCTTCTCTGGCCTCTGCTTTGGGTTCTTCTTCTACGGACTGAAACCTCAAAACAGAGGTCGGAGAAGACTCGCGGCTATTGTGAGGCTCTTTCACTGAATCATTCTCCGAAACCCCCAAATTGTTGGTCGACCCTTCCTCGGATTCCTCGACGGGTTCGGGGTTCTTTGGCGGCGGTTTCAGGATGTTCGTGAGAGCGTCACAACCTCGGAGACGAATCGCCGCCTTGTCGTACACCAGAGCGGCTTCCTCCGCCGTGTCGAACGTCCCCAGCCACACTCTCTCCCGCCGCACCGGATCTCTGATCTCCGCCGCCCACCGCCCCCACTCCCGCCGCCGAACCCCGCGGTACTTCTTCCCGGTCGGGTCGGTTTTCCCGGGTCGAACCTTACCCGAGTTGTTTCTACATTGCTTTGGCCTACTATTATGATGCTTGGAAGAGAAATTCGTACCTCCTTGAGCCTCTCTGTTCGCCATGAAATCAGAGCATTTCTCCATTCTGACTTCGTTCACGAGCCTCCTCGCGCTTTTGTGACGGTGTTGGTGGTCGGCGCCGGCGTCTTCGTCGCTCGAAGTGTCAGTGGCGTAGTGGTCGGTGACGGTGATCCGAATAACTCTCGGAGCCCCATCGGGAAACCCGGTTTTCACGAGCTTATTTGTGACGATCTTTGATTCCTTCATGTTTTTAAGAGATGAAGGGAAGCGAAATTTGGAGTGTTTTGGAAGAGAGAGTCATTTCAGAAGTAGTAGAGTCAAAACGGTGAGAATCCCGGATACATATATATATAGTTGGCGTTTTGCTATAATAAAAACTATTTTTTTATTTTAAATGGGATATTTATTTAGGCAAGTTTCTAATTTAATTTTTTGTTTCTGGAATTTTTCAAAAATATCGAAATAAGAATCTTCAAGAGAGGCCAGGGCGCAGATTCCGGTAAGCGTAATATGAAGCATACGACTCGCCGCGTTTACGAATAAAACCGTTCCGTTATAGCCTTATAGGTAATACTTAATAGGTGTCTTCTTATTCCAATTAATATTTCTATTTCTTAATTAATTTTACCCCAAAAATTTAACAAATTCAAATTGTATATTGGTTCAACTGAATATTACTAATTCTAGTCCATTCACTTTGCAAATAATTCACTTGCATCTTTTTAAAAGAAATACTTAACAGCGTTAATATTAATAAAAATGTGTTAACTGAAGTTAAATTGAAAAATATGAACCCGATAAGATATTTGTCACAAAATGCAGTTCAGAGGTATTTGGAATTAAATGATATAATTGGAGGGGAGAATACGCATTTTGTTTTCTAAATATGATCTATTTTACATATACTATTACTAAAATTAAGAGATTCTTGATTCCATCAAAATTTGAACCAATAACATCGGATCTAAATCAATTAGGAACTCTATCTACTTGAAGAAATTTGGAGCCTTTCATTTTTTAATTTTTATTTTCATATTCCATACATGTTTAAAGATGGTCAATCACCAAATCCGACTGTCTATAAATAATCAAATATAATATACAATTATAATTATCAAAAAAATCATTTTGAACGATTCATAATTTCATATAAATGTTTGAAAAAAGAAACAAATTAAAGCAAAATTATTTAGATATTTGCTGTTAAGTTTCTTTAATCATAGACTTTATTTATAATCTAAAATGTTTACATAATATCATATATAACTAATTATATAATAGTATAAATACTATTTTTATAGTTAAAAAAACTAGTTTTATAGTAAAGTCTTATTAAAAAAAAAAATTAGAGTAAAGTCAACAGGCTTTAACAATTTAGTAAATTATAATATAAGTAGAGAATGAAAGCGACTGTTGTAAGTTGTAACATAAAAAAAATCAGAGGAAATTAATTAATAAAAAAAAAATCTCTTGTCCTTAATTTTGATACGCCTTGGTGTCCAAGACAATATGAAGTGACAAAGATTTAATATAACGGGATTTACGTAATACGTGAGCCGCACGCTCGAGAAAAGGGAGATTGACGTGTCTATCACCAATTGGCTAACGGATGAATGTTGGAGACCTCCATGAAGATTAGAGCTTCTCCACAGAGATATTGGTCACGTGAGGAGGGGACCACGAATGCTCATTCGTCTGTGATATGATAAGGTCACAGTCATGTCAGGCAGAAAAGTTTGACTGGGCGGTGAATTAACCAAGTAATAATAATGGTAATTATAATATTTGCTTGCTGGTTTTTTTTTTCTTTTTTTGGCTATAATGTACGTTCATAATTATTAATTAGTACTTCAATTTTTCTTCCAATGTTTTTAATAATCTTCATTAGTCATTACACATTTACACTCATTCCCAAGATACATGCTTGCCCACCAAGGAACCTCTTTTTTTTATATATACTGAGAGTCTATTTATTTGTATATTTTAAATTTGACTTGGATTTTTTTTCCCTATTATTCCATTAATTTACATTACTAATTTGGTAGCTTAAATGAAAATAAATTCCTAATATCAAAATATATGTTTAATTTGAAATCATTGCTTTAGAGATTACAAGTAAATTACAGTATATTTTTAACTCTTGCTCAAATGAATCATATTTTTTAAACGTGTAATATATATATTTTTAAATTAAATACCAAAGTGGCAAAAAGAAATTTAATTGGTCAACTTCATAATAAAATGTAATTGAAAAGAAGAGGAGATGCAGGTAGAGTATCAAAATGGACTAGACCCTACAAAACATATAGGGCCAGACTAGAGAATTTTCAATCTTAATTAAAAACGAACCAATCAAACCCTAAAAAAATAGGACCAAATTAGACAAGGGCTAGCCCATTTTTACTTGTTTATTTTATTTTTAATATTTATATATTGAATTAATTAATAATTTTACATTAATTTAAATTATATTAAGTATTTTGAAATTTTATTTAATTGATTTCATTACTTTAATTAAGATTTAATCAATATATCTTATGTTCTAAAAAAATTAATATATGTTATTTTTTCAATAAACTAATATATCTTATTATTTTAATTGAAAATAAATATTATAAATTAAAATATTTTTTAATTATTTAATAATTAAAGAATAATTTTTTAAAAATAAAAAAATGGGTCAGTCCAATCCAACCCTAAGTCTTAATAGGATCGGGCTGGATTGGAGAAATTTTAACCCTAATTTAAAACGGGTCAACTCAGTTTAATTCTGACAAAATAGAGCCAAAATAAATTAAGACTTAGCCCAACTAGCCTATCCTGATACCTTTAGATGCAGGGAGTTGTGACTAAATAAACAAGAAACATATGGATGGCAATAAAATGTTAATTTTGTTTATCGAAAGTAAATTAAAATAATATTTTGCATAATAATTGATATACTTTACCCTTATTTTTTTTTTCTAATAAAGGAGGAAGTGATTGTAACTATTGGGGCATACAGGAGACATATGGACCGCACAAATTCCATGTGAATACTGAATGAATAGAAGAAGCACTTCTCTGCGCAAATAGTTTGATGACTTGGTGATCAAGCAAGGGGAAAAAAAGGATATTCTTTTTTGTCATTTACTTTTTTTATTAATTTTTTTTTATATAATTTTGGATTTGAGATTTCCCATTTCATAAATTTTAAAGAAATGAATAAAAGAAATTAGTTTCCTTATCTGGCTGCTGGAATAATGAATGTTCAATAGTACAAAGTTGGTTCATTTATGTCTCTTATTGATTTTTCATTCTTTCCACGTGACCTTTAAATTTTTCTACCTCTTTTTCGATTCCTTTTCCTTTTCAATGTATTATATATGTAAAAAAAAGTTAGAGATTTGAATGGATATCTAGAGAATTGACAAATAAAAAAAAAAAGGATGGGGATTCTTCACAATGACCATTTTCATTTGGAAATTTGTGTGGATAGTTTCTTTTCATGAGTACCAAAATTTTTAGATGTCTTTTTTTTTTAATGAATAATCTATTAACCTTAAAAGGTGACTCACTTTCATAAACCTCTCGATCCTTCTTCTTTCAAATTTTGCCTTATTGTTGTTATTATTTAAGTGGTGAGAAAAATATCTAATTAAGAAAAAAAAACGGCAAAAGGAGGGAAAAAGGGGGAAAGGAAATTAAATTGTTATGATAGTGAATAACAAATTAAAGTACCTAAAGTAATTAGTGATCACAACCATTACCAGTAAGTCCTTTGCGCCACTTAACATTCAACTTTCAAGTCAACCTTCTATTTTTTCAGTTTTTTTTTTTTCAGAACTCTAATTTTTCAGCTATTTTTTTTCAAAATATAGATGTTTGATTATATATAATTTTTTTTTTTACAAAGTATTCTAAATTTTCAACCTTTTGTCTGTAAATCATATTTAGTTTCTCTTAACATCTCATGACATTAACCTTTCATATTTTTCAAATACTACTCAATCTCTACAGACTACAAATAAGTGAAATAACTAACCCATTAATTTATTTTTTTTAAAAATGACTCAGCTAATTTTAATTAAAAATATATCAAATTAAAATGAGATTAAATAATTGTTGCCCACTATCTATCAATGATACCATGATTCTATGGCCAATATCTATACTAAATTTATTAAAATGTTAAAATAGGGCAGTTAACTTTTAAATTTGAAAAATAAATAACTATTTAAAACTTTAAAAATTAAATTAAAATTATATTCAATCTCTTTATATAAACTGCCTTACGTTAAAAAATAATAATTTTGAGATGGCCCCTAGTCTCTTATAATTTATAACTACTTAGAGATTTGTCTAGGATATTTTGACTAAAAAATAAAATTATAATATCATAGTAAGTGCATCTGATAAAAAATTAAGGTACAGTTGCTTATATGCTTGCTATGAAGTTCACCAATCATAAACATTATTTATATTCTCTCTCTTACTTGATTGGTTATGTAATTTATTGCTTTTCATTTTCTCTCTCTACCATGATTGGTTATACAAAATTTTTTTTTGCCACGTGTTTTAATTATATTGGTGAACTTCATAGCAAACACCTAAGTAACTTTACCTTAGTTTAGTTCCACCGGGTTTATGCTAGTGATATATAAAATAAGTATCTTTATGTTGATATTAAGAATAAAACTATATATACTTCTATGTTAGTACTTAACATCAAGTTAATTGCTTTTAGTATCATAATAAAACTCTAATTATAATATTATACTATTTATCAAAAATATATATATTATACTATGAAATTTTTTTAAAAAACAAGTTGAAAAGAATATGAAATCTATAATATAATATTAGGAGGGCCAGTAATAATTTATTTGTTAAATATATTACTGTATTGTGTATTGTATGGGGTACTAGACAAAGTTGCTAAGAAATCAGCCATAATTATGGACAAGGCTCTCAGATTCTGCATGCCATACTTCAATTATTGATAAATGCTTAGCTTGCACAAATAGGTACAACACATTAATTATACATGCATACATACAACACAAAATAGACAAATATATATATATATATATATATATATATATATATATATATATATATATATATATATATATATATATATATGACTTTTATTTTCTGTAGTCTCCAAACTATATATATCCCTCTTCATCTATATATCCCTTCAATTTCTTCCCTCCATACAATAATATATATAAATAAACCAAACACATTTTCAATAATTTCTTCATCCAGACAATGTATACCATAATAAACCATGCATTATAATTAGAGCATAACTTAAACATATAAGTATCTTGCTGATGTATTATATATTTGCTGCAAAACATTAATGTCCTGAGATGTTTTGTGTGTGTGTGTTTTCTCATTATTTGTATCAAAAGGAGATTAATATCAACATAAAGATATTTATTTTATATATCATTTTAAAATAAAGAAATGTTATATACAAATTGAATTTTATTGAGAAAAATAAATAATAGAAAAATTCAATGTCTTGATGAAAAAAAGAAAAGAAAAGAAAAATTCAATGTAATTTTTAATTGAGTCCCAAGAAATTGCAACGCTCTATAATTATAAGAGGCAACACACACAAGGTTGGGCTGAACCAATTTATGGGTTTGACCACAATCTCTCTCCGCAGTCCAAGATTTTTTTATATGAGAGCCATAAGTGTATTTTCTTTTCTGGCCAAGACCATGAGTTTATTTATATTTGACTGTTTGGCCTTAGAAAATCAACTTTAATTATTATTTTCATTTTATTTATTCTGTGATTTATTATAATCTTGAGGTTTATCAACGAGATATTGATCCAAGATATAAGTAATTTGATATCATTTAAGTAAGATCTTGAATTTGAAACATTGTGAATACAATTATTCCTATTGGAAGACTCTCCCACCATAATTAAGTGTACGATATGGGTTGAGTTTTGATTAGTCAAGGCAGTGCTTCAAAAATTGGACGAACAAAAAAAATCCGTTTACATGTAATTTTTTTAAAAATTAAAATGCAATATAAAAATATGAATATATGAACCATAGTGATATTAAAATAGATAAACATGTTTTTTTTAACCATAAAAAATTATTGTGCGACACTAACAGTAGTGACTACAAAAGGCTCTTAATCATATTAATATGTATATATATATATATATATATAAACACATATTAGAAGTTTAATTAAAAAAATATACATACAGTTAAAATTGATACTTATTCTACCGAACTACATTTTTAAGTTATGTTATTTTTTTATTAAAAAAATAATAATAATAAGCAATGGCAGACGAACTTCATTCTTTAAATTTTTTTTTAAAACTTTGATTTTAAAATATAATGAAGTAGCAGAGGGAGAAGCCAAGTGATGGTGTAGAAAAGAAGCTGTTTTTGGTCGGAAGCTAAGTGGGATTTTGATGGGGTTGAGAAGGAGCAGTTTCTTCATTTATTCATTTTTAAAAAAGAAATGGAAATGCTAATGAGATTATGGTATATAAACAAATCAAGTCCGACGGACATGATTTTAAATTTTTTAAAAAATGAAAAGAAATTTGTCTGGGTCTCAAACCGATTTCAATCCATATAAGATGATTTCTATTAACAAAAAGACAAAAACGAAGTATTGAGGAAATTATTTTATTTGAGGATGAAAATTTTAGAGTTTAATTTGGAGAGGATGGGTTGTAAGTAAAATTGCCCCCGATCCCCATCAATTTTTAATTTTTGGCATTGAACATTTTTTATGAAGAATTTTTTCCATTTTTTAATAGAATTAATTTACGTCAGTAAATATTTTATCACATCAGTATTTTTTTATTGCAAAATTACCGAAATGTCTTTCAATTAGTTAAATAATGTTAACTTGACAAAGTATTTGTTAATGTGGTGAAATTTTGTTAAAAAATTGATGAAATTCTTAAAGGAGTGAGTTCTCTAGCCTCTTATCTTTTTTTTAATATTAGAGTATCCGTTGTTGAGTACAGTAATTAATTCTTCGTTGACTTGTAGGCACATTGAAAGATAGAATAATTGACGAAACATTTAAAACTACTCCATACAACCATACTCAAAGCGAGGAATCAAATTTCTAATAATACTTAGTCAAAAATAAATGAATCACTTCTAATCCATCACACCCCTTTGTTATTTTGCCTCTTGTCCTTATGCTCACTGCTCAGTTTCTCATTTCTTTAGAATATGTCACTTCTATATTTTTTGGTTGATTTGTGAATTTTTTAAGGTAGATAACTCCGGGATGAAGAACGAGAAAATTTAGATACTAACTGTAAATTGGGTGTGGAATCCTATCAACAATTATATAAAAGGAATTGTAAATATTACAAACCCGTGAATCTGCATTTTACTGTACACTTGAAAGAATTAAATAATTAATTGACATTCGTATACATTATTTTAATCTAATCACAAGTAATTTAACAAAAAAATGACCTCAAATTCAGTGACGGACACTCGGATAGCTAGTCAACCTCCTTTTTATGCAGTAGCCATAAAGTCATTAGATTTTGATCCTGCCAAAGAAACAACCTTAGTCAATTATGAATAGATTAGTGGCTACCATAATACTCATGTGTCCCTCTAAATAAAACAGAAATAAACAATAAACAGGAAAACTCAACTATAAATATAGCATTATATGAAATCTTAATCTATCTAGAATTGAGATTTAGTATTGTAAGAAAATATGTCAGTCCACTCTTGGTGAATTATACCCAAGTCTATTTAAATTTGAAGCATTTTTGAAAATACCATAAACATGGTTTTTATAAAATGTAATATTTGCCCTTTTTATTTGCATGATAAAATCACCCAAGAACTCTCTTCTTCCTCTCTTCCATTCTCTTCTCTTTGATCCCATATGTGTGTATTTGCTATGTATCATGATTCGAATCTATCATTGTAACCGAATCAGGCCTGGCTACTTAAACTTGACATCCAAGTATGTCCAAAATCCTTCAAGTATTTTATACCGCTGAGTAAAAATTTTGTGTATTATTATATGGTACTTTTGTGTGAATTAGAGAACTTAGTTTTTAAAGTTCTTCAAAAACTTTTTAAAAGATTTTTCATTGGTCAAAAAACACTATTTTGATCCTCTATATTTCATCTAAATTTTGTTTTGGTCCTCTTTGTTTTAAAAGTTCAAAATTAGTCATCTATGTTTTTAAGTTGGTCCAAAATGGTCCTTTTGTCTCATACCGTTAGTCTCTTTCGTTAAATACTGACGTGGACCAAATTCTTGTTAGCATTCCCAGTTTATGTCAGCATTTGACAGAAGAAGCTAAGGATATGAGGTAAAATGACTATTTTGAATCAACTTGAAAACATATAGGACTGATTTAGAACTTTTAAAACATAGAAGACCAAAACAAAACTTAGATAAAACATAGAGGACCAAAATGATGTTTTACCATTTCCTGTAAAAACTTCATTTTTAAGATTCTTTGTTGTGTCCATTTTTTGTTAAAAAGAAAAGTAGTATCCAGAAATTGAATAGGGTTTGATTAATCTATCTTGAATTTGTTAAAATCTTACATTTAGGGATGGGGTTCTTACAATAAATTTTAGATCCTTTGCATTTATTATCTATTGTAAGAAACATATAATAACAAGAAGAAAAAAAAAAGAGAGACTCAAACATAATGGATTATGAGCCAACATTTTTTTTCTTGTTATATCTCAGTTATTACAAAGAAATGCACACATTTTTAGATGATCTATACTTACAAGGTGTTTTCATATGTAAGACTTGAACTTTAGATCTTTAGCATTTGTTTATGAGAGATCATGCATTTCTCAAGAAGAAAAAAAGAGAGAGACCTAAATGGATTGTGCTCAATTTTTTTTTCATGCCTCTTTCTTAATGCACATAAATGAAAATTTTCTCATGGAGAGGATCAAAATGCTAGGAAACTACTTGAACACTAGACCTTATGAACATAAATCTTCAGCTGTTGAGTAAAGAAACATTAAAAAAGAAGGAGGAATAAGTAGTGTAGAAAAGAATGGTTACCATTTGAGAGTGGTGATTGTGCATTTTGGGGATCGTCCAGCTTCAAGATTGGCCCAAGGCACACCTCCACAAACCACATTGATCTTCAAGCTCCCCATCTTCCATCCCTGAAAATTCAACTTAATTTTGGTTTTAGCCTCAACATTAGGCACCACCTGCTTCTTCTCAAACCGTACCACCAAACTCTTCCGGTGCGCATCATCCACCACCTGCCCCCTCACCCTCGTCTCCGCCTTCACGCTCACCACCTCCTTCTCCTTCACCGTGAACGCCGCCACTGTCCCCGATCCCAACCCTACATCTCCTTCATCCACCCACACAGCGAACCTCGTCCGCCCGAATTCGAAACGGATCTTCCCGTTCGGATTCCTCACCTCCATCCGCGCCACCGTGTCCACGTCCATGTACGATCCGTCGATTTTGTCCGTCACGTTGAATTTCGGCACTCGGAAGGATTGCAGGCGGAGGATCGGCGGTTTCGGATCGTAGATGAAGTAGATGATTGCCGCCGCCACCAGAGTCGCGAAGATCAGGATGAAGATGACGATCCAGAAAATGCAGCAGCAGTAGCAGCAGCATCCTCGGCCACGGCTGCGGCGGCGGAGGTGTGGCGGTGCGTTCTTAAACGGCGACGGATGAACCTGCATCCCTGGCGGCGGTTGTATCGGTATCGCCACCGGTTGGCCCGGGTCCTTGAAACCCGGCGGTTTCATTGGTTTAAATGGTTCCGCCATTTTTTTTTTGGTTCTGTTTCTGGATTCAGCTTCGTTCTTATAGGCAGTGAAACGAAATCGAGTAATTAACGCATTCAATTCTTTGAATTCATCGAAGAATGTGTGTGGAAAATGCAGGGGAATTCAATTATGTGAATTCGGAATCTGAGCGCTGATGATTAGTTTAGAGAAGCAAACGCGAGTTAAGATTGTGTTGTTGTTATTATTATTATTATTACGACTATCATTGTTTAGACTGAAAGTTCAAATTTGGTGGAGAAATCTGAGAATTGTATGAAATGTGGTTGAGAAGTGAAGGAGGAAGGAAGTGTATGGAAAGTGAATTAGGAGAATTGAGAGATGAGAGAGTGGAAAACAAGTAAAGGAGAAAAAATGGGATCAGAGAAAAATGATGAGGAAGAAGCGGAGAAGAATGTAACGAGAATTGAACAGAGGATGGTCAAGAGATGAGGAGAAACTGGACAATGCACTTGTCTCACATACACTTAATATTATGTTTTTACTTTTTACTATATATTGGATCTAGCTCGTAAATTCTTCAAAAGAAACAAAAAAGATTTAGCTCATAAAAATGTATTTTTAAAATTATATTTATCTTTTTTTGAAATTTTGATTAAATTACATGTATTTTTTGTGGTTTTAAACATTATAGCTAGCTTTCAATTTATCTTTTCTTAAAGACATTAACTATTCTATAATGAGTTTTTTTTAAAGAACTATTAAAAGTAAATATTTTTCACAATTTGTGACAAATAATTTAAAAACTAGAAAGTTCATGGAGACATTAAAGAGTGGTTCAAGTAATAAGTTTAAGTTTAGCCATTTAAAATCTTTCGCTTAATGAAGAGTTTAAATACAGAGACAATTATTCATATGAAGAACATTAGTATTATTTGAGTAAATTATACTTCAATCTTTTAAAAAAATGTCAAAATTATACACTGTTCAAAATATATATTTTTAAAGATTACAAAACTTCCAATTTCATATATTTTGACCAAAATTTCATATGAACAACATTAGTATTTGAGTAAATTATATTTCCATTCTTGACGTTAAAACTTAAAATTATACTTCAATCTTTTAAAAAATATCAAAATTATACAGTCTTAATATTTTTAAAGATTACAAAACTTTTAATTTCATAGATTTTGAACAAATAAATACCCATTTAGTAATTAGTATCATATTTAAAAGCTAAAGGATATTTGCAGATGGAAAAAATAAACATTACAGTTAAATTTGAGAGAATTAAGTTTCTTTATCTTTAATATTTTATTTTATTATTATTATTATTATTATTATTATTATTATTATTATCATTTAATCTTTTTCTCCAAAATTTTATGCAGCCTAAAAAGTAAAAACGACGTCGGTCGTTGGCTTGTATAATTGTGTTGTGTCGTCGAGTTAACCCCTTTCAGTCTTCCTAGCTCCTTCGTTCTCTCTAAGCCTTAGCTGCCATAGTTGCCGCCGGATATGGAGTACGTCAGCCCTGAAGGACTTCGCTTAGACGGTCGCCGACCCATGGAGGTCCTACTTACCTCTGATTCTCTTGCAAGTTTTTTTCTTCTTAAAACCATATTCACTGTTTTTGTCTATAAATTTATTGCATAAATAACCAAAGCTCAGATGCATAAATAGATTTTCGGTTTCTTTCTAGTCTCGAAGCACTACCCTTTTAACATCTTCTCCTCCATTTGCAATCTCAGATGCGACAAATTCGAGCAGAGATTGGTGCTGTAGCCAAAGCTGACGGGTACGACGAATTTGCTTTCTTGGGCTTTATTAAATTTTGTTTTCTCAGTTCATTTTGAACTGTCCTCACTTATGTTTTGATTTTCAGTTCTGCTGTTTTCGAGATGGGCAATACCAAAGTGATAGCTGCCGTCTATGGCCCTAGGGAGGTAAGCTTAAATTATTATCTAGTTCATGGTCCTTTGGTGTTGTACCTTATTGTTTATTTAATGTGATTTTTCTGCACTCCAGGTTCAAAATAAGAGCCAACTGATCGGTGACCAAGCTCTGGTAGTTCTTATTACTGATTATCTATAATGCTTTATATGTTTGTTTCATTGTTCTGTGTGTCAATGTCCATTTCGTTGAGTAGGCTATCATTGTGTATGTTCTTTGGATGTCTGTAGGTTCGGTGTGAATACAGCATGGCTAATTTTAGCACTGGAGATCGCAGAAGGAAACAAAAGGGGGACAGGTTTTTTTCTCATCCACTAATTTAGCTTCCTAGACCTTTCTGCATATTGATTCAAAGAAAGCTCTTATTGTGGCAAAAACTCTATCATGTATGTCTACATCATGCCCACCAATCAGCTATATGTCCATTGGCATAGGAAAGTTTGCCATTTTATGAGCCAGTATTGATTCAGGCTTTTGGCCACTATTGTCCTCGACTATGTTTTATCTTTTAATGCTTCCACTTTCGTCATTTACAGTCTCCTTTGATCAAATATCCTAGCATTTAAATTTTCAGTGGTTCAGATATCTAGAATTGTATGTATCTGAGTGTGAAGTTCTCTTACTCTAGATTGACGACCTTTTGTCTCCATATGGATTGCTTTATCAAGATCATAGGATTATGGTCCTTAAATTTGTGGATGTTTCTCATGCTACAGGAGATCCACTGAGATTTCTCTAGTTATCCGACAAACTATGGAAGCATGCATAATGACACATCTGATGCCTCGCTCCCAGGTTTTATTAAACAATGTGTTTGTTAAGTTTTGGTGCATCATTCTTCGTTAATTTTCTTTTTAAATTATGTGGTTATACTGCAGATAGATATATATGTCCAAGTTCTTCAAGCAGATGGAGGTAATACTAAATCCCAAAATGGAAATAGTTGTCTCGTTGCATTATTCTCATTTGTTCAGGTGCTCTTTCAAAAAAGTTGTCTCCTGTTACTTGTGTGGGCAAATATTGAAACAGGTCTCTATACTTGCATTTAGCTGTTCATAATTCAGGATTCAGTAAATTTTGTTCTTGACATGTCTTGTGCAGGAACTAGATGTGCTTGTATAAATGCTGCAACATTGGCCCTTGCAGATGCTGGGATACCTATGCGCGATCTTGTTACTTCCTGTAGTGCTGGATACCTTAATAGCACTCCCCTGCTTGGTAAATGATTGTTTTACATAAAATTTTAACTGGGAAATGGCATTATAGGGGTAGTCTGTGCACTAGTCTATATATTGAATGAAAGTTGCCATGTAATATGGACAGATTTGAATTATGTAGAAGACAGTGCTGGAGGTCCTGATGTAACGGTGGGAATTCTGCCCAAATTGGACAAAGTGACACTTTTTCAGGTTCTATACATTTTATATTCTCCCAGTTTCTTTTGTAGCTAACAAAATAACTAATTTTCACATTCTTGACCTATAAAATTGTGATAGCTGCTAATCTTCTTGGAATAGTATATTAATCTCTTATGTAGAGGCCCCAAACACCCATGTTTCTTTGTTAAATCCCCTTCTTTCTCTTTCTCTCTCTGATTTGTAAATTAAACTTGCATGAAACTGTGAACCTTCTATTCCATCCTTCATTATCCTTTGCATTATACTTCAAGCTAATGCCTCTATTTGAACACTTACATTTTTTACCTTCTTTCCTACCCAAGTTTCCATACTGCATTTTGACCAACATTGTTACCTTCTTGGTATGGTCTTTTGACTCTTTTGCTTCCATCAATGCTCTTTGGTGCACGTTGGACAAATCATTTGGATTAGCATTAGTTGTATATGTATATAGGTTGGTCAAGTGTAACTTAATATTTCAACTCCATGAATCTTTTGTAATTTTTTAATTTGCATCTTTTTTCATTTATCCAAATTTTGGCTGATATTTTAAAGCTTTTATTTTAGTATAGGGTTGATTTATAAAGGAAGATCGAGATTACCTTGAACAATCTAACACCTTGAACAATCTAACAAGAAATAGATCACTGTTAAACATTTTTCTTAAGAGCACAATGGGTTTATTTTTTCACTCCATTTCTTTTTTAAGACATTTTTTCGTATACACCACTATTGTAGATGGATTCTAAACTACCAATTGACATTTTGGACAATGTTATGCAACTGGCAATTGAAGGCTGCAAAGCAGTTGCAAACTACATCAGAGAAGTAAGAAACTTTGCTTACTTCTATTATTAGTTTGTGAGATTGAAACAAAACTTGTATCTTTTCTTAGCTTAGCCAATCTGATTTCATCATTGGTTTGGCAGATTTTACTAGAGAACACGAAGGAGTTAGAGTATCGGCGGGGTGTATAACCATCTACCAAAAGTAAGAAATTCTCTCCTTATGCGCTTCCACTTTCCTGTCTCTAGTGTTTTCATTTAACCAGATACTGCTATGAATCCTTCTTAAATCTAAAGATCCTATATTTGAACAATTGCAGGTACTTTTTTTTTTAAGGGAGTACGGTGCATTTTTGGATTTGGATTAGATCTTTATTTTATGACATATAAACATTTTGTATACTGAACTGAAGCAGGAAATATAGTGAATGAATGTGCTAAGCTATCTAGCGTTGTTTCTGTTTTGCTTAGCTTGTATAAGTAGGTTAGCCTTTTGTTGTCCCAAGTCTCTGGAAATTGAATGTGTTACCATAAAGCCTTTCATTCTATCCTTTTCTCCACAACACAAATTAGAAGTCATATTTCAATAGTTGAGTGGTGAATCTTTTTAGGCATCTGGCCCTATTTGAAATAATTAAAATTATATTTAGTAATTTGATAGTAATTATTTTTTAAAAATTGTCAGACAATAATATTAATTTTGTCAAATTAAAATAATTGCTTTTACTTTTGCAAGTTTTAAAACAAAAATCTCCCCAGAAATAAAATAAAAGCTGAAATTCATGGGCCTGGCTGGCCCCTTAATATAATTGATTTAACTTCTGACTCAAAGAAAGTTGTGGCCTTTGACTTTATGAATTTTTGTTTGGTGGCAACAGAATTTTTCCAGGTGATAAAGGCCATAACTTGCTAAAAGAAAAGCATTCAGATATATAAAAAGAAAAGCTAAAACAAAGAGAAGCGCATTGGAAATTTATATATTTTATTTTTATATACAAAATCAATATAGTATTTAGAATTAAGATTAATATCCTGAATTTGATTTCTAAAGTGTCAAGAAGTAATAAATAATGATCGCTTTAATTTTTTAAAAAATATTTGGTGCTTTAAAAAATACCTTCAATTCTACTTGAGTTCTGTTAGTACTTGGTATTGCAGAGTAAAATACTGTAAAATAAAGGAAAGTACTGTAGAGAAAAGTGAGGAGAGAAATAGAGAGAAAAGGTATGATAAAAAGTGTGTTTGGTATGTATAAAATATGATATAAATTTTTTTTGGGAATTGTGAGATTACATGTAATGCACTATTTGGTAAGTATACCAAACGTGCCCTTATTTTTAAAAAATCAAGTACCCAATTTTATTATCATAAAATCTTTTTTTTACTACAATTATCATAAAATCGAGTTAATATCTTTCATTTTTTTTTTTAATACAAAAATTCAAACGAAACGAAAATAGTGAGGTTGGAAAATAAGGGTTTGTCATTAAGTAGGAAACGCGACCGTAGTTTAAGAGTTTTTCATTAAGTATAAAGTGTTAAAGCTTATAAAACATCTCAACAATCAGAGTGGCGCAGCGGAAGCGTGGTGGGCCCATAACCCACAGGTCCCTGGATCGAAACCAGGCTCTGATATAGTAGAGTAGCTTCCGAACCATTCACTTTTTATGACAGTTATGCACGCGTGGGTCACGTGAAGTTCTGTTATTCGGTTGCTTGATAAAGATTACAACTAACAGAGCGTGTTCGGGAGAGGCGTCTAAACTGTTTCTTTGATCTTATAATATAAGATGGTCCACGAAATGGGCATTGTCAAGTTTCGTTTCATTTCATTTCTCACTCTCTTCCAGCTTCTTGATAGTTGATAGAATGAAATCCCCACACGCAATAGTTCAGCCTTGGCTTCTGTCTCATCCAGTGCCTTCCGCATCAATCAATAAACTCCCAGTAATGGTAACTCATCTTAATTTGATTTTTCGCTTTATTTAATTTCTCTCATTGCAAGAACCCAACCCTAACCTAGCTCAAGATTATTTAGGTTAATGCGTGTACTGGAAAAATGGGGAAGGCCGTCATCGAAACAGCAGAAATTAATGGATTGTATGTTGTTCCTGTATCATTTAGCAGTGAAGGGAGGTGTGGAGGAGATACTTATCTCACTTACCCGCTCTCTGGAAAGGAGTTTCTTGTCTTCGGTCCTTCTTCTAACAGGAAAAAGATCCTCAAAACCATCTTTCATCACTTTCCCGATCTCATTGTTGTCGATTTTACAGTGCCTTCTGCTGTCAATGGTACGACTACCACTCTTAATTTCGCATCACAAAGAAAGAAGCTAAGGGCAATCATTTGTTTCATTAATTATATGCAGCTAATGCCGAATTGTACAGTAAGGTTCGGGTGCCCTTCGTCATGGGGACCAATGGTGGAAACAGGGATATGTTATTTACCAATGCCCGTGACTCAGATGTTTATGCATTGATATCTCCGCAAATGAATAAAAAGGTATATATTTTTCATAATAACAAATTCAACCTAATTCATTTTAATAACCCCTATATATATATTTTTTTTTATCCCATTAGATCGCTGCATTTTGTGGAGCTGTGATAATGGTAGCAGAAAAATTTCCTGAATCCTTCTCGGGGTATTCCTTATCTGTGAGTAATATGTTAAATTAGTTTTTTTTTATATGTTTTGTGGTTAATATATTTTAATATTGAAATGTGATGCAATGTTATGTGGCAAGAGTTTAGGCAGTGGAGTCCCGACCAGCAATAGACGTCGGTGTATCTGAAACTACCAAGTGTTTAATTCCTTCCTTCAAGAAATTAATGGGAGTGGATTTTGATGTGGATAAGGTGTGTGTGTTACAAATACATCATCAGAATATAATGTGGCATGGGATTTAATTTCTTATAATTAGGTGTGGAATGAATTGTTTTAGGTAAAATCGGTGAGGGATCCAAAGTCACAACGCGAAGCCATTGGAGTCCCAGAGAAGCACCTGTCTGCTCATGCTTGTCGCTCCTTTACTTTGTTATCACCAGATCTAACGTAACAAATCCACATTATATTTATGGTCTCTCCTTTTCTTTATATAATATATTGTTTTTTTTGTCTAATTAATCACTTTGATGCATGTATGTGTAGAGCTAAATTTCAATTTCAACATTTTGTTTATGGTACATCCGAGTATGCAGAGGGTGCTGCAGCTGCTGTTCATTATCTCCACTCAAAGGTTCTAATTAACTCTTGTAATTGTCATTGCGGAAGGCTTTCGATTTGATTAATTAATTGTGAACCTTTTTTGATGGGTGCAGGTTTATTTACGGGATGCCAAGAAAGTGTATACATTTTTTGATGCCTTGCTTCGCCACTAGCAATTTTCATTTTCAGTTTGCAAATTTTGTAATTGCGCTTGTCTCAGTACTCTCTCAAGGTTGAAGCAAATCTTACTAAACGATTTTGTACCGGTTTCACGAGTTTACTTGCAATATTAATTCCAATTTCCTTTCTAGACTAAATTAAGAAATGCTATTAAGTGAAGCAAGCTCTCACAAAAGTTACAAGTCCTAATTAAATTATTAATACTAATGGTCAATATTAGCTTGTTAGTTTCCTTTTCTCCTAAATGAATTTTTTTTTTTTTTTATAAAAAAACATTAAAGTTTCATTATATTGTAAAAAAAAGCTAAACGGCACTTACAATAATTTAGAAAACTCCAATCTAATAATACTGAAGAATAAACCCTAACAATTATTGAACTAAGTAAACAAAGTGTAAGCTCAGCTGATCCTATTTCTTCAGGATGAAAAATCTCACCGTCCTTGGTGTTGCCAATAGAGTTGTTACTCTTATACCTCCCGCATATTAGATCTGAAGTAATCTTCAAAGTTGAAATTGTCGTAGGCTCTTCCAACATCATGATGAACGAGTGAAAATTTTTTAACATAGATAATTCGTAGATTTAGATATGATTATAACAAATCTTGAATCCTGAATCACCTGATTGTCAAAAAAATTCACAAAAGAAAATAAATACACACAAAATAAAACAAACTCCACTTACTAGATCTAAATCGATCTAACAATGGGAGACTACGCTCTCACAAGAGAGGATTAAAAAACTCAGAAGTAAATCTGGAAGAAAATCACCACTAAAATTGGGGGAATGAATATCTACCTTATTTATGAAACGTAACCACAGTAACAAAAAAAGAAGAAAAATAGGGAGGGGTTGCCAATTTTTGGATTGGCAACCCCTCCGATTAGATCTGCAGAAAAAAACTGGTTGAAGAACGAACGTAGAGAGAAGAGAAAAAGCGACTGCTAGGATTTTACCAACAATTATATAACTTGATTTCTATATTTTGTGCGACTTGGACTCGTCCTCGGCTGGGTATAAAATTTGATACTCGTCCCCGGACCCATCGAATACTTAGATCCTCAGACCCGGCCCCGGACCCGAAAAATTTACTATTTTTGCTACAAAATTTGTTACTTTCATCACAAGTATTGAGCACACATTCATAAATTTAATTATTTCCAAGTTTAAGAAAAACAAACTTCAAACACACTATTTGATATGATATATAATATATTTTTATATATATATTATATCACCGGTCCGGGGTGAATACACCCTTACCCAAATCTGAATTTTTATCCGTTAAAATCTCCAGACCCGGACTCAAACCCATTTTTTCAATATTCAGACTCAAACCTAACAGATAAATTTTTCGGGTACCCGTTGGGTCCGAATAAGATTGCCATCCCTATCTAAGAATAATACACTGAATTTGATTTCCACCTTCTGTCACTGAAGTAATAATATATTATGATGAATCCAGTTAATGTTTTTTTTTTTTAATTTTTATTTTATAAAAAGCTCAAATCTATAAAAGTGATCAAGTAAATAAAAGTGAAGGGCATATATTAACCATCAGAGTGGCGCAGCGGAAGCGTGGTGGGCCCATAACCCACAGGTCCCTGGATCGAAACCAGGCTCTGATAAAGAAGAGTAGCTTCCCTTCCACTGAATTCTTTTGATTAGCGCTTCCTTCCGAGTTGTGTATCCACTGTTTCTTGTTCATAGAATGAATGTTAGGCCCAAATCCAATGCCTTGGCGGTGGGTGAGTCAGATCAGCTACGTATTTTTCTGCTCTCAAGTATGCTTGCTCTCTTCCACTTCTACTCACCCAACTCTACGGTCTACCTACCTCTTCCACAATGTCTCTTACTCCATTATTTGTGGGCAAGGAAACAGTGTTTCCTGCCCAAACAATGCATTTTTTTTTAATTAAACAGTTATGTGGGTCCATTATTTAAATACAATATTTATCTATCTTTCAATTTTATTAATAAATCGAACTTATTTGTTTTTATAAAAAAAGATATAAAAATATATTCATTAATAGTTTGTGTTAAATTTGTTAAGTCCCACTTTGCTTAATTGAGAGATATAGAGAAGAGAAAGTCCATACAAGTAATGAAAAAATATAAAGATTTTTTACACATACACCATAATAAATTTATGTATTGTCTAGGTAATTGAGAAAAAGTTTATAAAAAAATTAACATTTTTTTGTGCAAAAATTATAAAGAGTGTATTTATATATTTTGATTTGATTTTCATACTTCAATCATGCATACTAGAAGACTTCATTACATTCTTTAGTAGCATTTAGTTAAATTATTTAACATATATATATATATACTTTTAATTCTCATAATTTATAATTGAGACCATTTGTGAAATTTGGTTACACCAAATTCATTAATTCTATTACTATAATATCATACTCACTAATTTTATAAATAATTTAATTGATTACTAATATGTATAATTAATAATATCAATAGTATTAAATATAATAAAAATATTAATTTATATTTGGTAATTTAATATATTAGTGTTAGATTCAAATTTATGTGTTCTATACCTCACTTTTCAAATAATGTTAATTATGAAATATGAAGTTTATTAAGATTAGAGGTTTATCCACTCTTGCTAATTTCAACGACAACACTAAAAAAATTAATTTTAATATTAATTATTTAATATCATTTGTAATAGCCGATGTTATATTTAATAATGTCATTTGTTAATAATATTATTTGTTAATTTTATTGTTATAATTGATTTAAAATATTATCGACGAGATGTTGTTGTATAGCATTGAATTTTAATTAGTACATTCCTCCAATTACTTGGTCTCTAATTCAATTAAAATGGGTCCTTATTAATTAGTGTAGATCCCTTTTTTTGGTAGAATATAGATCTCTTTAATAATGATAAATAACACAAAATGATTAGAGAAGCGTACTGAAACTTAATCTTCCTATAATATTGAACTTTTCTTCGATCTCAAAACAATCACTTTGTATGTAAATGTCAATCATAATGTACACTAATAATACTTTTAAACTAACACTAAGATTATATTTTTTTGTAGTATAAATAAATTACAACTTTAAGTTTAAGTTAAATGATAATAACTAGTCAAACAATAATTCAACATAACATTTGATTTGAACAAGATAATGATATATGAGTTTTAAATAAGAGTAATACGTCCACAGTAATTTAAAAATATATATATAATAATCAATATTAACAATTTATTTGTTCTTACTAATTTATACGAAAAGTTATAATTATGAGTTGGAGGATATCATAAACAAACAACTTTATTTAAATAAGTTTAACAATATCATTTTAAGTTTTACACGAGAGTATGGCCTGTAATTCGTAATAAATTGAGATTATAACAAAAATAAATACAAAATAATTAAATTTTTATAAGCATATTTTTTTTTATAATATTCATTTCCGAAGATCAAATCTTTGTATTCTTTTTTTTTTTCTCCCTCCTCAAACTGCAAAAGTAATTTTGACCTCAAAAAAAAAAACTCAAACAAATTTTGAAAGTTGTTAGTTGTTAGGCGCCAAGTTGATTTGTTCGTTACTACTTACTATAGTATTAAGAAGCATTCCGAAGCTTCTTTCAGTTTTCACACACACTCTGTTTCTTCTTGACGCATCTCGTTGTCAAAGCACAAGTTCTTCCATGGCTCCGTCGGATGAATCAATGTTAGACGCACCATCTACCAATTCTCCTCCGGACGATTCTTTGTCAGACGCAAGCGATTCGCCGTTTCACGCTTTTCTTGACAATTTTCCATTGCCTTCACCAGATGAGGGTTCAATCCCAATAATGGTTAGGGATTTCATTTGCTGCATGAATTTTGGCACGTATATGTGTTGTGTGTATTGAAATTTGTGTTTTGATGGTTCCAATTGATCAGGTCAATTCCTGTACTGGGAAAATGGCGAGTTCTGTGATTATAGAAACATTATTTCACGAACTGTACATTATTCCTGTATCATTTGGCAGTGAGGCAATGTCAGGGCAGACTTATGACATCAGTAGCAAGAAATTTTATATGCAAGGTCCTTCCAATAGGGAAATTGTCCTTCAACATCTCCTTGCTAAATATCCCGATATGATTGTTGTTGATTATACGCTTTCTGCTGCACTTGATGGTATGTATTTAATTTCTTCATATATACACTCTTACATCAGAATTTGTTTGAGTTGATATACACAATTGAATTGTTTATCTTCTCAGCTAATGTAGAGTTATACTGTAAGTTTGGGGTGCCCTTTGTGTTGGGGACCAATGGAGGAAACAGGGACTTGATGCTTAAAACAATTCAAAACTCACAGAGTTATGCACTTGTATCATCGCAAATGGGAAAACAGGTATCTCACAATTAAAATATAAAAATAATATCCATTTTATACTATATTCAATTAAACCATGTTTGTCATCCTTAGACTGTTGCGTTTCTTGGAGTTCTGGAATATATGTCTAGCCGATTTCCTGGAATGTTCGCTGGGTATACCTTACAAGTAAGTAATTCAGTTAAATCTAATCTAATTTACTGCTAGTGATTGGATAGATATTCTTAAGGATTGTGTAAGTGTTTGATGAAATTGTTAGCTAGGTCTGATCATCGACTCATTTTCTGCTGAATTATTCTGAAATCTTAGGTCAAAGAGTCCCTTGATGAAAGCAAAGCTAAGTCACTTATAACTATGAAGGCTGCATCTGTTTTCTTTAAAAGATTGGGAGTGGCTATCAATATGAATCAGGTATATATGTTAGGTCACAATCTATGGCTCATTGCAACATGTGATCCTTGCTTCGTCTAGAGCCATATTGATTTTAGCTTTTAAGTGACACTTTTTGTTCCTTGCATAGCTTGTGTTCTTTCTACTTTAATTTTTGTTCCTTTTTTGTAGTTGGGGTATTAGCTTTTATTGAGGTTTTCATGGCAGTAATGTCATGTTGGTAATTCATTCTATTTTTGGTTACCTGTTACTTAATCTTGCTGAGATAATCTATTGATTCTCAAATGTTTTTGATATTAAGGTTTAAGTAGTATAATATATTCAGACAGGACAACACTGATCTGGATCCTACTTATTGGTTTCTAGATTTCCTGAAAGCAAGTTAGAATAAAACAACAGTGACTTATCCTTTGTTCTTCATAGTGGTGTTTCTTCCATTCATAGTTAGCATTTAGTTCTGGGAAGAAAATTCAATTATCACTCATCTGATGTTGGAGTGTAATCTAAATTAATGATTTACACCTTGTCTTTCTTTTTCCCCTAACAATGGTTTTTTTTTGGGGGATTTTTCTCCATTCCTTTCCCAATGAAATTTGTTAGGTTGAATCGTTGAGGGATCCAATACAACAACGAGACGTGGTGGAAATCAAGGAGGAGCACTTGTCTTGTCATGAATATTATGTGTTTCATTTGACGTCATCAGATAAAATGTAATCAATAAGTATTCTCATCTTATAAATTTTAGGGTAAAGTACCTTGCCGCCCTCAAACTTTGCTGTAATATTCATTTCTGCACCAAACTTTTTTTCTGTTCATGCCTACCCCCAAACTTTCAATTTTGTTCATGTCTGCCCTTTTTGCTAACACCGTTAACTTGCTTGACGGAATTTGCTGACGTGGACTATGAATGTGTATCTCTTTTGCCACCTCATTTTACATCTCATATTTAACTTTTTACTTTTATTTAAAAAAAATAACCTAATCCAAATTAAAAAAAATCAAACTTTTATCCTAAAATAGTTTTTTTATTTAGATTATGTTAATTTTTTTTAATAAAAGTAAAAAGTTAAAGGTGAGGTGGATAAAGATGTGGCAAAAAAAAATACACATTCATCATCCACGTCAGCAAATTCCGTTAAGTAAGTTAACGGTGTTAGCAAAAAGGGCAGGCATGAACAAAACTGAAAGTTTGGGGGTAGGTATGAACAAAACTGAAAGTTTGGGGGTAGGCATGAACCAAAAAAAAGTTTGGAGGCAGGAATGAACATTACAGTAAAGTTTAGGGACAGCAAGAGTACTTTACCCTAAATTTTAATTAATTTATGATGTTTTTCTTCGCTAATTATACATATCATTCCTTTGTTATAACATCAATGTAGGGCTCACTTTGAGTTTCAAATTAAGGTTAGTGGTAGATCAATGTATGCAGAGAGTACAATTGATGCAGTGAAATTTCTGAACAAGAAGGTGCTTCCTTTGTTATAATATCAATTAGGATTTCATTTAGTGCTTCCTTAATTATAACTTGTATTGTATGGATGCAGATTAAAGAAAGGCATGGCAAGAAATTATACAACATGCTTGATGTCTTGCGAGAATGCGAGCAGGTTATATAGAATAAAATTCTTTGGCTGAACTTTGTACAAGCAATTTTGATATTGAGTTCTCACTTGTACAACCAATTTTCATATTACAAGATGTTTCATTCATCCATAACATTGTCATCAAATTTTTCGTTTAGAAATTAGAATAAGAAATACTCTTCATGGGGGAGACTTTTATTCTTGTTTTTTCCTTTAGTATATTATACATACCTCAGTCAACCTCTAATATATACATCCAGTTACCTTCGTTGTTTTTTTATTTGATTTATTTAGAGTTTTAGACTAAACATGGTGTACTAAAATCGGCGAAAAATAAAAAGTAGACAATTTCAAATCTGTACTATTCAGTGAATTCTAATTACATTATTAATACTAATAATCAATATAGCTCTTATCTTTTTTCCTAAAAGAATAATATTTTTTTGCTGTCCATTCGGTGTCCAAAATACTATCTCGACTAATCCGAACTCGACTCACATCACACACTTGACTATGATGGAAGAGTCTCCTAACGTAAATAGCTTCACAAAATGTCAAACCTGGGACACTGCTTAAACAATAACAAGTCGCTTACTACTTGGACCAACCACATTGGTAGCAAAAAAAAAATATTTTAAGGTGTAATAATCTGTATTATCTTAATTTTGTTCCTTATTATTTTATTTAACTATATACTACCTATTCAAGATTCTTTCTTTCTTTCTCCTATACTTAACGATACTAAATTCGAGATTCTAAAACACCTAGTTATTTGTACTTTTTAAACCAATGAGAATGAGTTGATAATGAAAGTAGCTAAAGAAAATGAGGCGTTGAGGGAAAATGGAATTGGCAGTTCAATTAATTATAAAAGGCGTATGAAGATTTTAATTTCTAAATATTATTTTAGATATTTACCTGCTTATACAGTTTATAATTTAAGTTAAACAATAGAAAATGTGTTTTCATTATTTGCGTTAATTAAATAATTAATTTTCTGTTACTTGTAATTTTTTTTGCCTAAACTCTTCCAAAATCCAAACCATATAATGTATGCCCAATGAAGAACATGACATATATTAAATGTATATATTTTCTATTAAAATTTAATTTTGAACTCTGAATTTTTTCTTTGATAACAAGATAATGGAGTTTAGGCGCCAAGTTGATTTGTTCGTTACTACTTGTATAAGAAGCATTCCGAAGCTTCTTTCAGTTTTCACACTCTCTTTCTCATTCTTCCTTCTTGACGCATTTGTTGTCAAAGCTCAACTTCATCGATGGCTTCGTCGGATGAACCAATCTTAGATGCATCAGCATCACCTGAAGATTATCCTTCTTCTCCTTCCTCTGCTTCGTCCTTCGATTCCTTGTTTCAAGATTATCTTGATAATTTTCCATTGCCTTCACCGGATGAGGGTGCAATCCCAATCATGGTTAGTACTTACTACTTAGTCATCATCTCTCAATTAGGGATTTCATTCGCTGCATGAATCTTGATGATTCCAATTCATCAGGTCAATTCTTGTACTGGGAAAATGGGCAGAGCGGTGATTACAGAAGCGTTACTTCGTGAAATGTTCGTTATTCCTGTATCATTCGGCAGTGAGGCAACGTCAGGGCAGACGTATGACATCTGTGGCAAGAAGATTTATAAGCAAGGTTTTTATCACAGGGAAATCGTCCTTGAAATTCTCCTCGATAAATATCCCAATATGATTGTTGTTGATTTTACGGAGTCTTCTGCAGTCAATGGTATGTGTTTGCTTCACACATCCTTTCAAAGAAATTTGTTTCTATAGATCATGCATTAGTCTTAATTTCTCAACAGATAATGTAGAGTTATATTGTTACTTTGGGGTGCCCTTCGTGTTGGGGACCCACGGTGGAGACAGGAGCTTGATGCATCAAAAAGTTAAAGACTCAAAAGGTTATGCACTTATATCATCGCATATAGGAAAACAGGTATCTCAGAATTTAAAAAACCATGTTGCCATCCATTTTATACTTTATGCTATTGAACCTCAACCATATTGCCATTTTTTTTTCCTATATATTGTTTAGGGTATTGCGTTTCTTGGAATTCTGGAACATATGGCAAACCGATTTCCTGGAATCTTCGCTGGATATTCCTTACGAGTAAGTAATTCAGTTAATCTCTTGAGCCTTTGCCATTGTTTATTCTAATTTGTATCGTTACTTTACAACAAGTTAAATCTAATTTTACAAGAAGAGAAGTTGCAATAATGCAAGAAATTACAATCAACTTGGCATAAAACATAAATATGTTTTTCAGGAAAAAGATTTAGCTGTCAACTTGGATGTTCTTAAAGGATGCTGCTTTGAAGAGCAACTCTTACTTTCACATTGATATATAACTGCTTGATGAAATAGTTAGGTGTCCGATGGACCCCAATATTCTAGAAACTTCAAGAATGCAGGCAGAGGGAAGGACAGGTAAAGGCAGGGCATTTTTGTATGGTTTTGGGCAGAATGGGTAGTAGGCATGTGTTGTAATTAACATTGGGTGAGGTTGGTTATAAAAAGGGGTAGGAAGAATGGGAGGGGGAGGGAAAAGGTTTGGAATGAAGTGGGGAGAGTTGCTAGCCTCTGGAAAGCCAGTAGTAAGGATGCCGTTCTGGCTGCTACTAGAGTGTAGGCATAATCTTTCCTTTCTATCCTTTATTTGCAATGTTTTCTTATTTCTGGTGTTGCTCTTTACTGTTATATTGGTGTAGCTGAGTTATTAAACTGTGTTGTTAGTTGTTTTGCTTGGTTTTGTGGGCTGTTTTGTTCTGTTAAGTGGATTTCTTTCATTATAGAGGCATATTTTCAGTTTTAGAAACAAGGGCTCTATCAGTTAACTCCTTTTTTAGTGGTACTTGAGCTTCATTTCGGTGCAATAATATCTGCTGCATTTTTCTGAAATCTTAGGTCATAGGGTCCCTTGATGAAAGCAAAGATCAGTCATATACAATTGCGAAGGCTGCAATTGCTTGCTTCAAAAAAATGGGAGTGGCTTCTAATACAAATCAGGTGTGTTAGGTCACAATCTATGGCTCATTGCAACATGAGATTCTCTTGAACATCACTTAACCTGTATGGTCATTGTTCTTTCCTTGTTGAACGTTTAAGCTGAAAGTTTATCCTGGTATATTTTGTAGTTATTAGAAAGAACCTTGCTTCGCTTACAGCATCTTGACTTTAACTTTTAAGTAACACTTTTTGTTCCTTGCATAGCTTGGGTTCTTTCTACTTTAATTTTCAGTTTCTTTTTGTAGTTGGGGTATTAGCACAAGATAATCTCTTGGTTCTCAAATGTTTCTGATATTAAGGTTTAAGTATACAAAATATAACTTCAGACAGGACACCACAAATCAGTGTCCTACTTCTTGGTTTCTAGTCTTCCTAAAAGCAAGTCACACAATAAAACAGCAGTGACCACCTTTATCCATCCTTCAATTTGCATAGGTTTAAGATGAAAAATTAAATTTTGACCCATCCTTTATTTTGCATAGTGGTGTTGCTTGCATTCATAGTCAGCATTTAATTGTGGGAATAAAATTCATTTGTCATTCATCTGATGTTGGAGTGTAAAAAATTTAGTGATACTTGCTATGCAAAAGCACTATTTTGGTCTTTCTTTTCTCCCTGACAATGATTCTTTTTGGGTTTTTTCCTTTTCTTTCCCAATGAAATTTGTTAGGTTGAATTGTACAGGGATCCTAAACTACAACAAGAATTGGTGGGAATCCATAAGGAGCATTTGTCTTGTCATGAGTATCAATTGTTTGGTTTGACATCCCCAGATAAAACGTAAAAAAACAAGTACTCTCATCTTAAAAATTTTAATTGATTAATGATGCATTTCTTCACTAATAATATCATTCCTTTGTTGTTTTCTCCATAATATTAATGTAGGGATCTATTTCAGTTTCAACTTAAAGTTGGCGGTAGATCAATGTATGCAAGGGGTACAATTGATGCAGTAAAATTTCTTGCCAAGAAGGTGCTAACTCTTTCATTTACCTCTTGCTGATAATTAGGATTTCATTCAGTGCTTCTTACCCACGTTGATGATAATTATAACTTGTATTGCCCATTACTCTAAGTTGGATGTCTATTGATCGATGTTAGTTTTGAATAATTTTCAACTAGTGATGCATTAACACAACCCTTACCAATATGGCTTGTATTGTATGCATGCAGATTAAAGAACAGGATGGCAAGAAATTATACAACATAATTGATGTCTTGCAAGCTGGTTATATAGAATGAAATTCTTTGGATTCGAGATGTTGGCTGAGATTTGTACAAGCAAATTTGATATTCAGTTCGGAAGCACAGATAGGTGCATGTTTCTGGAACAGGCTGTTTTAAGATGATGTGTAGATAACTAAAGTTTTTCTTAGTTTCATCCATCCATAACATTGATCTCAAATTTGTTGTTTTGAAATTGGAATAAGAAATATACTCTTCATGGGGAAGACTTTTATTCACTTTTGACAAGTGCACGTTAATCTTGAGTATATATTAGTGAACCTCTAATATGTAATGCAGTTATCCTTCGTTATTAATTTGATTTATTTAGACTAAAAAAGCTATCTCTCTAAGGCTCTAACCTTGTTCCTACTCTCTAATTAGTAGTTACATATTCATGTTTTTAAAAAGTAGACGCAACAAAGGTAGCCCTCTCTTTCCTAATAGGGATAGAGATCGACTTCTGTCTGTATGGCATGACTAATGTTTGTAATCAAAACTCGACAACCCTGTTATCTTTTGTCACACTAACCATGTGCTATGCTACCATCATCCAAACTGAAAATCACATATTGATTGTGTATCAACTTTCTCTGTACCTATTTTGATTCAGTCTATCCAAACAGAAAATTAAATATGGATTGTGCAACTACTTTCCCTATACCAAAGCGTAGTACTAAAAGGTTGCTTATTCAGGAGAATCTGACTTAATTGAAAAGAGATTCACACAGCAGGCAAAACTAATCATACCCATCTCCATTTTTCTCTTTAATATTACAGTCAAGTAGCAAGAAGCGAGTAATTTGCCACGAACAAAAACACATGAAAACGTTAATCTAGGGCCTTCCTATTCTTTCAATGATAGTAAAGACCATAGGTAGAATGAACCATTATCAAAACGTGTATACAAGCATCTTCAAAGGCACACAAGCATTTGCTTACAGAAGAGAAACATAACCAAGACTAATACAGTCAGAATCGCTTTCCTCAAATACCGTTAGAAGCTTCAGAACAATCATTAATTAATACACAACCAACTATATAACGGTTCAACAACCCTCACTAAACTAAAATCTCTAGTTCTCCACAATTTACAAACTTCTTAAGGACGTCAACCACCGCTGTCAAATCTAATAAAATCCAGTTTTTTCATCCTAAGTAACTGATAAGCAAATGAATTAGTTCTTTAAGGTCTTAATGGGACATAGATCCTAAAATTTTCCAGTTCCATCCCTCTGAATACTGTTAGCAGTAGTAATTTTGGGCTTGTAATATGCCAAAACTACATGATCAGCCTATGGTTGCTGGTTTCAGGATCAGCCAGCTGCGACTGCATCAGCTCTTGGACTTGTATCGAGTAGTTGATGCAGCTTTGCACCAGTGTTTGGCTTGGTCTCACAAAAATCATTCTCTTCCTCTGCGCTTCTATCGTTAGAACTGGAATTATTAACTCTAGAGAGCAAGTTCTCTGTGCTTTTTGGTGTAACCCGCTTGCTGTCAATACTATTCAAAACTATTTCTTCTGTCTGTCCCTGTTGAACACTCTTCAGTTTTTCCTGTGTCAGAAGAAATGGAGTTTTTAGTATCACATAATGTAGAGGTAAAGACAAATATTTTGAAAACAATACCATCAATGCAGCATTTTCTGCCCTCAGTTTCTCAGAATTTTCAGTCAATCGGTCTATTTCTGATTTCAGCGTCGCATTTTCAGCATTCAAGGAATCAACCTTTCGTGCAAGCTCTTCAGTCTCAGCCTGAATGGAGGGAACATGAACATAAACATTAGTCACAAACCAATAAGAATTACTTCAAGGTCGGAAAACTGCATAAATTCATACCTGCTTCCTTAGCCTAGACCTTCTAGCAGATTCTCGGTTTGACTGTTTCCGCCTCTCACGTTTTAACTCACGCTCATTCTAAACAAGCCACAAACATACCCATTAGAATTACTTTAGGGTAAGCAAATATTGAAGACACTATAAATAGGATAAGATGAACAATTTCTTGTCAATTCACACCTGTAACCAGGTTTCAGGAGGCACTACAGTACAAGGTTGCGGGAGATTTGTTGGATTTGGTTTAGAATGAACAGTTTGTGGGTTCCTTAGCTCCAGCGCTGTGGTCATACCTGAAGAAACCACAGGGGTAACTGGCACTATCTTATTGCAAGCTGCATTCGCTTTGGCAACTGGAGTGGCTTGCATCTCTGTTTTCCCTTCTCCATCTGCTTGTACAGTCAAGGAAAAGCATAATAATCAGCACATGAATAATGTTGATAAGCAAACTCCCAAAATTCAACAGCTTGAGATGCTTGTAGATATTGCCTTTACACATCACACAGGTAATAGGATGCAAGAATAACCTTTTATCATTTATTAATGACCTGATTATATCGAGTCTGAACAGAGGTGGCAAACTTGCACCTCATAGTCAATCTTATTGCTAAAAATTTGGTAATTTCAAATTTCCTAAGCATAAACGACAGGACAGCAACAAGAAGCCCCTACTCGATAACCAAATTGACATTATGTGTCTCGAAACTTAAACAGAAGTACAATTGTGTTCCCAGGACAACTCTATTGTTCATCAAGATGTAACACTTGGTGAAGAACAGAGTCATACCAGTGGTTGGTGTTCCCTCACGGCTTCTTTTCCTTCTTGTTCGATTAGCCTGAGCATAAGATGGGCAAATATCATAATTTAATGTTTAAATTTTATATTAGTGCATATGGTCAGAGAAATGCAAGAAACAAGTGCTTATAGCAGCAAAGTTCTTACCCCTGCAGTGTTGCCATCACTTCCATCACTGGAACCCTCGGTATCCTCACTGATCAAATCATCATACAATTGTTAAGTTAGGAGCAAGAGTGTATTAAACTAACCAACTTACATGGACAGATTATCTAAGGGGAAAGTAAATACTGTAGAGCACTAGAGCTCATTCCATTGAAAAACACAACAGATTTGCCCTCTACCTCCTCCAAACCCACAATAAATAGGCTGAGGAAGAAAATTTTATTCAGTGAAGTGTAAATAAGTACATGTATGATGAATATAGCGGTCAACGAACCTCTGTGACAGCCTGTTTTCAACCCCACGCTCAGCACTATCAGCATTGCCATTGCCTATTGACATTGCAAGCCCATCAAACCCTTTCAATTTCTTCATTAAACCCTGATCAGTATTTCCGGTTGATTTGGTTGGCGTCTCCACCATGTTTAAAGGAGTTCCAGCCTGCAATGTTACACCAAATCAAACCTACCATTTGATGGCAATCAGAGACTAAAGGGAAGGACAAGGTCTAAGATAATCAAAACTTACTGCAGTGGAAGACGGAATTCCCTGACCATGTGATTGCGGCCCCTATGTATACCAAAAAAATGTCATTAGTGTCTGATTTTTTATTTAAAAATATCCAGACAGCGAGGGGCGGGGGTATACAAACAATGTTTTAAAACCCGGACCGGACGAACGGCCGGTCTGGGTTTAGCTAAAAACTCGATTTTAAGTTGACCCGGGTTGGACCGGTCAAAACCGGTGACCCAGACCGGTTTTGATTGACCCTTTTATTTTTTGGAGTTGGACTTGACATTTTGGGCTAAACTTTACTACATGCATTGTGTATCTTACAATTTTAAATCTTATATGATTATGAAACAACTAATATAGTGTGTAAATGATATAAATATTTTAATTAATATTATTTGAGCTTATTTTTTATTATTTTTTTATATATATAGTTGAATAATATAGGGAATGAAAGGCTTTGATTGTTGTTGTATAGTTGACTAATATAAATTAGTCATTATATTTCAAATTCATGTATAAAAATATAAATTTTGTAATATAAAATATATATATTGATATAAAAATTATTCAAATATTATTATTTTTATACATATAATATTAGCAGGTTCGACTACCGGTTTAACCGATTGAACCGGTTAGCCCATGACCCGAAAGGTTTTCCGGTTCAATGAACGGTCCGGTTTTTAAAACATTGTATACAAAGAATGAGGAGCTTTTTATAGTCAACAAAATCTAAGATGTAAATTTATGATTACTTGATCCACCTGCGTGCAAGTTATCAAAGAATGGGAAAATTAATAGCATCAGGGATGGACCCAGGTATGCATAATAAATGGGCCTATAGAAACAGAATGATGATCACATCCTGGCTTTCAAGACATCCTTAACCTTCTACAGCTCATTGCCTACATGATAAATTTAAGAATGCATGAAATGACCAACCTATGGTCTGAAGCATATGAGAAGGTTTCAATTACAAAGGAGGGAAGTGAGAGACCTTCAAGTGCTAGAATGTAGACTTACAATAGGAACTGCAGGGTGAGGATAAACACCTCCATGTGGATAAATTGCTGCATAAGGTGCCCCATAAGGTGGCATCATAGCCTGAAAGAAATAGTAAGTCAACAAATCATCCCAGATATCGTGCAGGACATACCAAAAAAAAAAAGGAATAGTGGTAACTATGACATAGCAAAGATGCTTCGTGGCACTACCTGTGTTGGCCACATGTAAGGGTGAGGTGCATGACCAGGAGCCACGGCAGAGTTGTAGTATGGTGGCATGGTGACTCTTGGCCCATAAAATGCCTGAAGATATTCCAGATACTTTTAATCACCATTATACCATATGCAGTTTCTAGGGTCAATTATTATTAAAAACTTTCTAGGTAAACCAAGGCAATTCTATCTTTCCTTCTAATTGATAAAAACTGATACTGCTACCATGAATTTTCTGATAGATAAAATCCAGGGGCAACTTTAGTGACTTTACATATTAGACTTATAATTTCGCACCAAGTAATAAACAAAATTAGTAACAAGCCAATGCAAAGTTTCAGTGCAAAATCTATTAAGGAGTAAAAGTAATTCACAAGATGCAAATAATTTATGACAATTAAAAGCAGTAATTATCAATTCATAATTAAGTAAACAGGACAAAAGTAAAACAATTGTTTGCTAAGTATGAAATTTTATCAGTTCATGGGTAAAAGAGGAAAGTAAACAGGATAAACAGAGACAATCACTGACACTGAATGATAATATTGTAGCATGGAGGTAAGGAAAAAGATGTGGACACTGATGCTGCGAGTTTAAAATACTAACATGATTAATGGAATTGTGTATAAACCAGCAGTTGCAGAAATAAACAAACTTGGCAATTTCTTGCTTTAACTAAGAGATAAGCTAAAACCACCAAGTAGATTGACTATGTGAGAACAGGAATCTACAGCTTAGACCACTAAACTTAAGCAAATCAAGCAACTATTGTCATTGGAGAACTAAAAATAAGCACCCCAATCATTAATAAAAACAGAAATTGGGAAACAAAGGGAAAAGGTGAATAACCTGCATGGCAGCCCAATCAGGATAGACATGGATATTGGACTGATTGATCTGGTTAGCCTGATCCTGCCCATTTGTCACAGGAGAAGAGGGTTTTTCCACTTTGGTAGACTTCCCTTCCTCACTGTTTCCCATGGTAAGCACCAAGTGGAAGACACAGCCACTCCCAAATTAATGGATAAGCTGCATTAATAGGATCCGTGTCAGTTGCAATCCACAAATAAGGGTTGCAAGGAAGATACGAAAAATTCATAGATCAGAATTTACTTTCAACAACAGCAAAAGTGCAATTCCCACATTCTAAACAGACGTTATAATCCAAGGATTGCAATTCTCAAAATAATATAGTTCTTATAGTCACTTCCCCCACCCCCCACCCCGGAAAAAAAAAAAAAGAGATAATCTTGATATAACTCAAGTGATATAAAAACCGTCCCTGTAAAGTTGACGAAGCAAATCAAGTTTCAGATGAAGTTTGAGAATGATTGATTGCTCCAGAAGATGATGATAGGTTTGTTGTTACCTACAGGACATAGACCGGAACAAAGAAATTCTTTGGTTTTTTATGCTGGAAGCTGATGTCATCGAGCAACATGACTAACTAGACAAGAATAGAGAAAAAAAATTTTAGATTTTAAAATTTTATAAACTAGTTCAAGACTGAACTGGGCCGAAGATATTAATCCATCAGGATAAGAGACATCTTATTTCCGTTACTGGTATCATTTTTCTAAAGAAGAAGAGGAAGGGATACCATAGTATTGGTTGAAAGCTATCGATTTTCCAAAGGAGCATAAACAAAATGGAAGATATAGACGTAATACACAGTCAAAACAGAACGGTGAAGGGCAATTCTGTCTTCTACAACCCCACAGTCGATGAGAGCAAGTGACGAACACAAGTAACAAAAAATAACCTAATCTAACACAACATAACAATATGTAGCTAAATGACAAAAATACCCCCCAAACCAAACTTTCTAATTTTCAGATGGGTCAGGGAATGGAAAAATGTTAAAACTCCAAAATTAGCTATCTGAACCTCCATAGATTATGATTATAAGTTTTAATCTTCCTAATCCAATACCTCGGTTTTTCAGCCCAACTTCTATTATTCTTCAACTACTTTACAGGAAAACTAGAATTACAGATTTTGGCATGAAAATAGCAAATTTTACACCCAAAATGAAATAATTATACTTACCCAAGCAAATCAACACAGAGAAAGTACAAAAAATCAAAGTTAACAGAAGTTAGGAGAGGAGATCCAGAGGATTCTCTACTCCAATTCTCCGTTTGGTTCCCCTAGAAATAAAGAGCTATAACTAAAAAGAAATAGAACAGAAAATGAACGGTATTCTTCAGCCTTTTATGTTACTACAGAACAATACATCGAAACGAACCAGAAAATTTTCGCATCTTGCATGCGCAGATATGTCCCACGGTTCTCACACTCAGTTGAATTCCTATACACTCAAATTCGCTCATTCTCATGAATTTCTTAAGACACCGAATAAAACTCAAATCTAGAAACACATTCAAAAAACTCCAAAATTCAACAAAGGGAGCAGCAAATTCCACATACCTGACAGGTAATCAACGCTTCTCGCCACGAAACGACGACCAAAAACAAGAAATAAACCCAAAATTTGTTCGTGCAATCAAAGAACCCAATCCTCGTAGCTTCAAAAATATTCTCGAGTTCCGAAGATAAATTCAAAGTCGTAAAAAAGGCAATTTAACCCTAGCGACTCGACCTCTCTGCATTCAAACTCTCTCTCTCTCTCTCTCTACTTTCTCTCTCCAAAAAATCCGAGGGAAAGAAGAAAAGAAACCTTGCTTTGACAGAAAGAAGAGAGAACAGAAGGATGGGGAGGAGGTGAAGAAGAAGAAGAAGAAGAAGGAGAAGAAGAGAGAGAGTGCCAAGGCGATGTCCACGTCATCATACACGTGTCGTATATGGAGGATGGCGTACACGTACACCGTATATACGCAATGGGTGTGGTGGTTGTTGAGCTGGCCCATCGATAATCGCGCTGGCCATTTATTTATTCCAACGTCATCGCCACCGTACACGTGGTCAACGGAGAATCGATCTACGCGTCTCGGATTAGGGGGTCCATCCTAGCCCACCCCTCATGTGGCTTACGTGGTGTCTGAGATTTAAAACAATATTATTATTAATTATTTAAGAAAATCAAAATTCAAGTTAAACTAAATTGAATAAGTCCTTTGGAATCCACCAATACCCACTTCACTCTCTGTTTGACCACGCAAAATTGCGTAAAATTGATTAGAGTAAATTATATTTCATATCTATTTAAAAATAAGAATTGCACATTACTCTCATTTAGTTTATTTTTTATAAGACAATTAAGTTAATGTTAACTTTTACGCACAAAAATTTTTTTAAAAAAAAAGTTAGTGTTAACCTTCTAAATAAAAAATTTTTATATTTTGATAAAATTAATTTAATAATTTTATTTTATTATTTTATGAAAAATTCACATTAATTTGAAATATATTGGTTACAGTTTACAAACTATTAGAATTTTCAAATCCTTTTAAATTAAAAGTTGATAATATATTTATATTAATATTTTGATTTTGAGTTTAACTTTTGTAAAAATTATGATTAAGTTGAATTATAAATTTTAAATATAAATCACTTATTTATTAATATAAATTGTTTAACACTAATATTTTCAATGCAACAAACATTATATCACTGCTTCTTAGTTGAGAGTTTTAAAAAGAGTTTGGTGAGGTAATTATTAATAGAACGATATATAGTGAAGTGGAGTAATTATTAATGGACCGATGTGTAGTGGGGTGGGGATAGGACGAAATGGTTTAAATAAATTATTTCACTGATTAAAATTTTTTAAAAAAATTGAAGAGGTGATAGACATAATTACCCTCATAATGAGTGAACAAGAGTAAAAAAAATAATGTTTATAATGAAATTAAATATTATAAGTTATGTAAACTATCATAAATCCCCTAATTTGTAGGGGTTTAAAAATTGAGGTGTTAGATGGTTTGAAAATGTTTTCAAACCACCATAAACCATCTCACTTCATTACTCACTTAAACATCAAACTAAAAATTTATAACCTCACATCACCCCACATCACCCTCAAATCATTCTCTATACAGATTTAATGGCTGACAAATAATAAATTTGAGCTTTTACATTACCCCAGATTAATATTGTTCCGGGAACGGGGGGTTCGAACTTGGAGGTCCAGAGCAATTCGGGAGCCAGTCACTGGGAAGTACTTAGTAGGCGAGAAGTGAAGCACTCTGGGTAAATTGTAAGTAAGACAAGAGAGATTAACGTTAGTAAATAAATTATGTTCTTACCAAGCTCAAGGATTTGGGAGTTCTGGATGAAGATTTCTCTCTCTATCTCTGAAAAGTTTCTTTCTATCTCTCCCAAAAGTCCGTCCTCCTGAATGTCTCACGGGGGTCTATTTATAGTGGAGGATAAGATAAGTCAGTTACGGGCTGATGATGAGTCACATCCTAAAAACATGGGTAGTGCATGCACGTTTCTTGACATGGTAGTGGTGTCACGTAATGGGCTAAGGTTGAGGAAATTGGAGAACATGGAGCCACATGAGGTAAGTAGTGGGATGAAGTTGAGGGAGTGAGATTAGGCATGTGGATGTGGTTACGTATGTATGAGGTGTCAATTATTAATGACGTGTCTAAGAGAAGGGGGTTATGAGCTCAATAAGAACAATAATAAATTTACTAATATTAAACTCTTACCTAGTTTACCAGGGCGATCATGCCTAAGCACGGAGAACCTTCACCTCAATCCTACCAAGCCACTCTCTAAGACTGTTCCCGGGAAAGGAGGATGAAAATCGCTCCTTCACGACATTCCCAACCTTGTCTAAATTGGGCGTCGCGGGTGGCACTTGGCCTACGTCAAACCCATTCCAAGAGCGTTGCTTCCTCGCGAAGTTGAAATGACCTTGACGTGATTCTTCTCATGTCAACACTGCGCTGACCCTGAGGGAGGGGATGACCCCATCACACTTTCCACTACCTCATACTTATTAAAAGAGGGAAAGTGAGGTATCTTAGTTTACTGTCCAAGGGACGGATTCACTGGGCACCCTGAAGCACTTTGCTCAGCAGGGGAACTTATCACTGGGACTTAGCACTTTACTTATGTTTACTGTCCAAGGGACGGATTCACTGGGCACCTTGGAGACTTAGTACTTTACTTATGTTTACTGTCCAAGGGACGGATTCACTGGGCACCTTCTATGCTTTGAATGACATGTCTATTCATGAAAGAAGCCACTTTACATAATCGTCACGGTCATGAGATTTAAACAAGAAAATACATAAATAAATAAACATGTAAATAAATAAATAAAATAAACCTATGTAGGAACAAATATCATATTGAAAATTTACCTTTCAACTAAATTTCTCCTTCATTAATGATATTGTAACATTTATTTCATTAAAAAAAAAAAAGATATTGTAACATTTATTAAGTAAGATATCATCTATTTTTCATCAACCTCAACCCAACCAAATAGGAGGATCCACGTGGAAAATTAGAAAGAAAAGAAAAAACCAACCAAATGAATTTGTCTTCTCCACCTTCATTCTATTCAAAACACTTATTTAAGTCTCTAATCAAAATATAATAAGTAGACAAATCTTTCAATTGAGTATTTCTCGCCTTTATATAGTATTGATGGCATCTTGAATACAATTTCCTTTAGTAATTAATATCTATGAAAACCAAAATTGTGTCTTTAAAAAAAAGTTGTTTTTATGAATTATCTTTTTATTTAATATAAAGACAACACAATTACTTAAATTTACCCTTTTAATCACAAATATATAACGTCATCGATCTTCCTTAATTTTTATATTTGTAGTTTGAATAAATAGAAACTAGTGATTGGTTCTCTTCCTTTCTCTTATAAATTACTTCTATCTTTTACTTAATATTTTTCATAAACTAATTTAATTTATGATTCTCTTCCTTTTCACGTAGACTCGTTTTGATACTTTGGTTCTTTTTGCTTTTATATATTGCCTATATTATTTTATAATATGTACACAAAGATCTTCCTCTTTCCTTTATAGTTTTTTTCCCCTCTTTGTGCTTTGTTCGTTAGCTCTGGCCTATGATATTTATGATAATGCCAAAGCAAAATTTTGAAATAAAAATGTTGGGTATTAGTGCTCAGAAACGACCATGTGTTCAAAAAAGATTTCACTGCTCACAAGTTCAAAGATTGCCAATCACAAATAGTTAATAGTGAAATGCTGACTAGCAAAGCACCCAAATGCCAAAGTGAAAAAAAAAAATTCCAATCCCATTAATTTATCTTCACCCATCTCTATCAATGAATTTGGATTTTGTTGCTGAGGTATATATCTTGCAACTTTATTATAGATTAAAAAGGAAGTAAATAATTTGTCCATTTAACTTCCAATATAATTTTAATTTCTATCTCTTTCTTGTTGTGTGTCCTCTAAGTTTTTTTTTTTAAATTTTAAATTTGGTCCCTTAATATTAAATATCTTTAAGAGATTAGTGTAATTTGTTTATAGCAAGAAAAAAATCATCATGAATTTATAATTGAACTATTTTAATTAGTTAGTATTATCCAAATAGGCCACGTATCACAGACTAGCCTAGTTAGAACATCTTCTTCTTTTTTTGTCAATGGTTATAACTTCAAATAGACAAGTTCGAGTATAATCAAAATTAGGTCCATTTAAAATAGACTTAAATGAATTGGCTCCGATGCGCCCAAAAAACAATGATTTTAAAAAGTTCGTAAAAAATTCAAACATTAATATATAATATTTTAAAATATATATAATTTTATGGTGATTTTATGTGTTACGTAAATATTTTATTGTTATAATTCATTTATATAAAAATTAATTAACGAAATAATTAAACAAATAATTAAGTCAAAGTAAATATATATAACACTAATTTTAATATAAATGCATTAATTATATATATAACAAATAATATCTTTCTTAGGTCTTAACACACTCATTCTGATTTCTGAATATGTGTTAGTTAATATGACTCTTATATTGATTAAAAAAGCATTTCTTAATAAATTAAATATTGTTTCATTAATTACAAAAATGTTGTGCGCACATGGATTTATGAGTTACGTGAAAAAAATACCTGGACACCTTTTTTTTTTCTTTTGATAAAATGATAATACTTAATTAAAATAAAAACCGTCAAGTAATTACATACTATATTATATTAGATTTAGGAAAAAAATTAGGTCTATTTCTTTATGTCTATTACATCCAATTCCCCAATATAAATATGACACGTGGCAAAAAGTGTTTAAATGACCAATCACAGTAGAGAGAGAATATAGAGGATCACCTTTTATATAAACAATAATAGAAGAGAGAGTGTAAATACAGTATATGATTGATGGAATTGGATGTAATGAACATAAGGAAATGGACCTAAGTTTTTTCCTTAGATTTATATCCTACTAGATTATGACCGGCCTGTACTATGCACGGGTATTATTATTTTTTTATGGGGTTATTATTATATATAGATAACTTTTTTATATGAATTACACTAGTAATTACATAAACATAAATTGGAAAAAACTTATGTGCTGTTACTTACATACTTTCGGTAAGGTTAACCAATTAAAAAAAGACATGTGTCACTTTTGAGAAGAAAATTGACACATGTCTTTTTTTAATTGGTTAACCTTAGCAAAAGCATGTAAGCAACAGCACATAAGTTTTGTCCATATAAATTATATAAGTCATATTTAAATCATTTAAATTATGACATGATAAAATATTTTATTTGCGTATTAATTTTATGTTTTGAATTTTTATATTTTATATTTTAAATTTTAATTGAGAATTAACTTATTGAATTTATTAATTAATTTCGTTCTAAGAATGGTTAAATACAAAAAAACATATAATCGTTTATTAATTGTTTAAGTAAATAGGAATAGTACTATTTAAAAATTTTAATGATAGAGTGAATTATACTAATTTATCTTAAAATATTCTTAAATTATATATTCGTCTCTCTTATGTTTTAAAAATACAATTCCCTCTTTTTGAGATATAAAAAGTTTAACATAATAGAGATGTTATAAGTGAAAGGATTAAAATCAAAATTGTCAAATTCTATATTTTAAGTAAAATCGTAGAAAGGGATCAATTAGTATATAAACTCGTATAATAGACTTGTAAGATTTTATTTATCATAAAATCATAAAATCTTAAGAATTTCCCTATGCTATAAATAATATATGTTATAAAACATAAGTACCATGTTAATATACCAAACTTTTATTAAAATACTATAAGAGAACCAATATTTTAACTATAAACATATTTATATTGACCTTTTTTCACAAATTTGGGGTAACTAAGTATGATTTGTGAGGTTAGGATTTTAAGGTAAAATCGTTGGTAAAATTACAACTTTACTTGATTCCACTAATATCACTGTGATTTTACACCAGAATGATTTTATACCTAATTCAATTAAATTATAGGATATGAAATAGTAAAATTGTACAATTTTATGATTTAAATCGCATCTTAACAACCTTCATTACAATCACTAATAATACTAAAACCAAAATTAAGAACGCTACAATTATAGTTAATATAACCACTAGCAACTTGAAATTGTTCTCTTCTCTAAAATTCCCCTTGAATTCTACGCGTATGATGATCAATCAATTTCTATAGCCACCTCCAAAAGATATTCTCCCTCTTGGTTTCTCTGGTCGCAATTTCTTCGGACAAAACTCTAATATTATACAGAGCATTATCTAAACCAATACAAATTATATTGATTTTGTATTCCCCGATTGAATTAAAATAAAAAAAGTGTTACAGAGACTAGGATGATTTTGATGAACTCAACTCTAATTCATCATTTGTAATTTTATTCTCACCTTAACACCTTAAAAGGTAACTAATTAATAAATACGAACTTTGTTGTACAAAATAATCAAACTGGATATTTTGACCAATTAATTTGCAGTACAATATCTATGCGATGAAAAATAAATGCAAATGAAAGTTATATGTGATCGATAAAATGATCAACATTAATAACTAGATGTAGCATTTTGACAATAAGTTGACCCAAAAAAAAGTGAAGGGTAAAGTACTTTTGGTACCCTCAAAGTTTGCGCGTTCGGTCAAATATACTCTAAACATTTGATTGTTGTTAAATATACTCCCAACGTTTCAAATTTTGGGCAATCTTACCCTTTTCACTACCACCGTTAAAATAACTAACGGTTTTTGCTGACTAGGCATAACATGTGGTATTAATATCTGACTGGGATCAATTTTTTTCATGTTATGCCAGTCAGATATTAATTCCAGTCAGATATTAATGCCACATGTTGTGCCTAGTCAGCAAAAAACGTTAACTATTTTAACGGTATTAGTGAAAACATGAAAAAATTTGATTCCAATCAGATATTAATGCTATATGTTATGCTTAGTCAACAAAAACCGTTAATTATTTTATCGGTGTTAGTGAAAAGGGTAAAATTGCCCAAAAATTAAAACGTTGGGGGTATATTTGACAGCAATCAAACGTTTAGGGTATATTTGACCGAACACACAAACGTTGGGGGTACCAAAGTACTTTACCCAAAAAGTGAAACAATTAAACGCTTTTGATATTAGTATTAAATAATAGTCATTACCAGAACTATTACTTACAAAACATCAATATAGTGGGATCAAATTGACAATAAATTAAATTATGAGAGATCAAATTAACAATATGTCAAATTATGAGACAATTGAATAAATTTTAGTTAAAATGTGTCACGTGTCTTGCACAATGTCACCATACATTGTAGACACACGACATACATATACAAATCAAAATAAAAAGTAAAAACTTTTTATTTTTTTTGGCGTAGACACACCTGATACATGTTAAACTAAATAAACATGACTTTTACTTGATTCAATCGTATAACTACTTTAACAAATAGAGAAAAAAACACAAGAAAGTGAATAAAATTTTAGAAAAACTCATTTTATTGGGATTATTTAAATTTTTTTAATTTGTATTTCGCTGTACATTAGTACTTGACACAATATAATTTTTTTTATTTAGTAAAATTAATTTTCAAGCTCCTACTAAAATAAGTAAAAAACAATAGTGAATACTTAAAATATAAAATAATAATAGTTTTATTTTCTTTATAAAATTATATTTATTGTATCATGTAATGTATTCTTAACTCCACGTTTTTTCTATCAAAATGAGTTATAACTTGCCAATTGGTTCATTTAAGTCATACTTGGATCGATTGAAAAAGTCATAAAAAAAACTAAAAAATTTTATATAAATTAATTTAAAATAAATATTAATATATTATTTTATATTTTTTATGAAACGATTACAGATTTTTCATTTGTTATGTAAAAATTTTATTTTCTTGAATATAAATAAAAAACTTACTTGATAAAAAAATTTAAAAAAATTAAATTAAAGTAAAAATAATACTAATTTTAAAATAAATACATTTCTAAAAAAATTAAAAAGAAATACATTAATTTAGACATATTTATTTTTATTATAATAATTTAATTAGATTTAAATTATTGGCCGGCTACTCCTTAGATTATGATAATCTTTTCTTTTTTTTTTGTATTTCAGCCCTTGGTACCCCTCTAATAAACAGCTGAAACCTGACACGTAACAATAATCATCCGCAATAATTCCGCATAATTAATAACGATATTATCTTCATAAAAAAATTAACGATATTATATCTATCTAATGCTAGCTATATTATATTGATATAATGTATTAATTAAATATTTACATAATTAATTGTTAAGAGATACTTTTCTACAATAAATGGGTCAAGAGGCTAAATACTTTTTTAGTTTTTTAAGGACTTTATCTATAAATAGACCTAAGCACATGAAAAATCGGTTGTATTCAATCAATATAAATAAAGTTCTCAAAAAACAAAAATAATAGATGAAATTACACTACTACAAATAAGTGCTTTAGTAACAGTTTTTTTAATTTGCTAGTAAAATAATTATTTCTAAAATATATGAATTGAAATTTTCCAGAAAAAATAATGATCTCGAATTGCATATCTCTCATCATATATTAATTATTTACCAAATAAAATTGACGTTAATATTATTTAGGAAAAAACTTAGGTCCATTTTCCTATGTCCATTACATCCAGTTCTCCAATATAAATATAACACGTGGCAAAAAGTGTTTAAATGACCAATCACAATAGAGAGAAAAATATAGAAGATCACCTTTTATATAACCAATAATAGGAGAGAGAGTGTAAATACAATATATAATTGGTAGAATTGGATGTAATGGACTTAAGGAAATAGACCTAAGTTTTTTCCTATTATTTATTATACGAGAATGTCATGTTAATTTCTGGCATAATACATATTGATTATACATATAACCCAGACAAGTATTATAAAACAACAATTTTATTTAATCCAAATGAAACCTAATATTTGTTTACCTCTTGTGAGCTATCTCCTTAATTTAACGTAAGTGGATGGTATTGGATTTTTAGGGGAAGCATGGATTTAATAGATTCAACTAATTTACTTGGTAGTACTTGACTACTCGATAAAGATCCATTTGTAGCACAATCCAATAGATTTGGGATAACCCTAATATGAGATTTGGGAAATTTGGAAGAGAGGTGGATGGTTAAGGTGGATCATTTCAGAACTAGTAATAATATTATAAAAAAAAAACTTTAGAATATAATATAATATATATAGGTTTGAAATGGAAATAAAGTTGAGGTAAAAGGTTGATCAAGCGGGTAAGATTGTTTCGTTAGGGGATCGGTCTAGGTGGAGGGGTATGGGGCCCACCTAAAACAGAAGGAATGAGGGAAGGACAGTTTTGGTATTTCAAGAAGCGGTGGCATCTCGCTTTCCGACGCGGAGAGCACTCCATGTCTGACGCATCTCTTGCTTTGACTCGGACCATCTCTAATCTCCACCGTCCATTCGCGATGCTGATTCCTGAATCTCCCATGTCACCTCCTCCATTTGCGGCCCACGTGTCACACACCCCACAATCCCATCCAGCAATGCATCATTTTTTTTAATATAATCAAATCTCATTAGAAAGGGAAACGCGGGACCCACGTCTGACGGGTACGCCATCGTACGGCCTCCGTCGATCCAATCTGGACGGTGACTAAGAGGCCACGCCACACCGAGATGAGAGCTTATAAATGCCAGCGAGGCTTGTCTGGGCGCAAAAAGCGAGCATCAACAAGGGGAGGGAGTGGGGCCCACCAATTTTGGGTGATGTCGGTGGAAGTGGTCCGGTCACCGATGACGTGTCCCACGCACTGGACTCTCTGACCCTTATGTGGGGCCCACCAAGCAAAGCACACGCAGGTTGCGTGGCCGGCTGCCTCACCCCATCACGTCTCCCAGAGAGAGTATCATAAAGTGCCCCACGTGTCTGATTCTGCATCCACGTGGGAGGATAACCACGTGGCCCAAAATTATTGGATCTCATGCGTCCACGTTTCTTTAGGAACTTGTATCAATATTTTATGGATTTATAAATGAGGTTGTATGTTTAAAATTTTTTATGAGCTAAAATAATGTGAATTTGATTCACTTAACCCACATTTTTTAAAAAAAATTTCAGATTATTTATTTATTTAAATTATAATGTTCTAATCTTTGATAACTAGTGTTTCTACATTGTACATTATACTAATAAATATATAAGCAACACATAAAAAAATAAATCAACAATTTAAATAAATAAATAATAATAATGCATATCTCAAATTAAATAAAATAACAAGTAAAATTGTATTTTTTTTAAATCAAAGTGAAAAATGCACATGTATTAAATTTATAAATGTCAATATTTTAAAACTTGCCCTAAAAATTATGAGAAAAATAAAATATCTAAAGAACCTTTTCAATTCCATAATTCGCTTCACTTGTTTGTCATTTCATTTATAACTGAGAATAAATTGGTTTTAAGTCAAACTACATAAAAACTATAATTTATCCCTTTTTTGTAACTTTTAAATAGTGAGAATGTAGGTTTTAAATAGATGGAAGTTAGATTGGGATGCGAAAGGTTACGTTGTCCAGGAAATTCCTATCATCTTGCAACAAACATTGTATGGTTTATTTTAAAGTACAGGATTTTGAAGCTTTCCAAAAATAATAAAACTCTTTCTTTCAAATAATGATTAATTGAAGACAATATAAACCTCGTACAAGTGAAGAGATATGGAATTTTCACTTAAGTAACTTTATCTGAGAACTTGGTTAGTTGGTTTGGCTATCTTTAGACTCATTTTGAGAAAATCAAACTTCAAATTAATAGTTTTTCAAAATCATACTCATTGATCAATGGCCAATATAATCTAACAAAAAATTGACTATGTCTTTTATTTATATATTAATATAATTATTAAATTTTTTTTTTAAATAGTCTCTCAATTAATGCTGTCAAAATAGGTCAATTCGACCATAACTCGCTTTAACCTTATTTAATTAGAGTTGGACTGGGTTGACCTATTTTTAATTAATGTCAGAAATTCTTCAGTCATGCTCGATTAAGGCTTAGGGATAGACTGAGCTGACCCATTTTTATTTGTCCTTTTAAAAAATATTTTAATTTATTAAATCATTGCATCATCTTTTGCAAAATCTTTTATATAATAATATTTATCTTTATTTAAAATTCAAAATATTAAGATACATTGATAAAATATGAATTAAACTAATTAAAAAATATAAAATAATTAATACAATTTAAATTAAAGTAAAAATGATAAAATTAATTCATTATCTAAATATTAAAAAAAATGAAAATGGACTAGCTCGGTCAAGTTCTAACCCGCTTTAGCTTTACTCTTTTTAGGGCTGGGCTATACTGACCTATTTTTTATTAAGGCAAAAAAACTTCAGCCCAGTCCTATAAATTTTACAGGGCCAATTGGGCCGACCCATAGGATCTAACTAGCATATTTTGATAGCTCTACTCTCAATTAGCACTATCAAAATAGATCGACATTAAACAGGCTGAGTTGGGCTTAAATAAGTCAATTCATTTATGACCTATTTTTTAATATCCAAGCACAACCATTTAGCAGGCGAGTCAAGTTAACCCGCAAGCCTAAGTACATTTTAACAATACTACCCTCAATATCTATGTGTTTAGGACTTTATACCTAACCGCCTTAGCCTTAAATTGCAAAACTAGTACATTAAAAATTTTAAGCCTTAATTAAATACACTTATGCTAATTTCAAAAAGCATTGCTTAACAAATAATTATAGATATTTCATTTTCTTTATAAAATATCTCTAATTTAAGTTATTTATATTTAAATATCATAATATTATTTAAAATTTAAATAATATAATGTGTAAGCGAATTATGAAATCGAAAAATTTTATACTCTTATATCCTCTTAAAAATATTAATGAAATAAAACAAATATGGTGCTAACACTGATTTCTTTTTAGTACAAAAAATTATATTGAAGTGAGTTTTTAGTATTTAAGTTTTGTTTTGGTATAAATATATATAAATTTGAATATTTGGTTTCGGTTGTATCACATTTTTTTGATAAACTTTTATATTTACCCTATTAGTCTGTTTTGAAATTTATACTCTTATATCTTATAGAAATTATTTTTACTAAATCTTAAATTCTAAACTCTAAACTCTTATATCATCCCAAGACAACAATAATTAAAACTTTTTTTACTAGGTGGAGTCGATTATATGAATCAAGCGACACCAAGATATTTTGTCTTTGCACATTTATATAGTTAGGTTATTTACGGCTAAATCCCTCTTAATCGTTCCTCATATTATTTTCTTTGGTATTCTTCTACCTTCTTATATCATCTCAATAATATTTATGAAATTATTTTACTAAATCTTAAACCTTAAACTCTTGTATCCTCTAAAAAATATTAATGAATTATTTTTACTAAACTTTAAATCTTAAACTCTAATATAATTATCATACAAAATTTAATAGAGATTTACGTGTAAATTCTAAACCCTAAAGACATGGCGCAATATAAACTTTACACATGAAGGTTTGTACCTATTAATATGGAGCATAATTTATATGTTAGAATTTTTACAATTAAATCTATGAATGTTTTAGCAAAATTTTTCTTTTTCCAGAACAATTATTTCGTCGATTCTGTTGGGCACGTTTGACGTAAATGAAAATATTAATGTGAATGAAAATGTACGAGGGAATAAAAATAGTAATTTAAAATTAATATGATGTGATATGAATAGAATGAAAATGAAAAAAATAATTATTTTACTCTTATATTAATAGTAAAAATGAAAAAGCGAGTAAAAAATAAGAACAAAAACATAATTTCATCACATTAAAAAAAGTAAGGTATATTCCATTTATGGATGAGTTTATGATACAATTTGTTGCATGCATGCAATACAATTTCGATTGATAAGATTCTTATCCAACGAAATTACATTGCATATATACAATAAATTGTATCAAAATCTTTTCAAAGTGGGTTGGCACAAATGGTCAAGAATCCGGAGGAAAGTTCTCGTCTCACCCATGGACTAGGGTTCGAATCCCCCTTAAGCCATCTAAAATCCTGCTTTGGTAGGCATCCATCCTCAGAGAGATCTCCTAGCACCCAAAGGCTAGTTGAGTAACTGCGACGGTGTAAAATTGCTTGCAGTAATCATTTGAGTTCCTAATATGCCACTCGCGTGTTGGGAGTGTCTTTACATGGCCGTGCTTCTAACAGGTATTAGATTTTGAAGTTAAGTAATGAAAGTAATACTTTTTTACTTAAAAGAATGGAAGAAAAATCTAAGAAAAGTAAAGTAATTGTCCTAAACTGAGCACATCTAATCACACTGTAACCTGATGTGAAAACAGTAAAAAATGAGGGCTAGCTCAAGTCAAAGAAAGCGGTGTGGGTGGGGTTATTATGGTAAATTGAATAACCAAATATCGGATATTCCAGGAATAATAACAATTTGAAAATTTTTAAATAAGCAAGAGAGAGATGAGATCGGATCTGGAATTTGCTTGAGGTCCACGTCAATTGGGCCCCACAGTGAGTTGCGTAGTATGCCATGTGACTGGGGACACGTCATCCTGTCGGTAACAAGCGTCGTCGTCTATGGCATTGGATAAAAGAGGCCGCCACGTCAGAGCGATAAAAGCGCACCACCGTTGATGGCGCCACAAAAATCAACGGTGGTTGTTGGTGGGTGACGTGGCCCTTCTGAAGCTGGCGTCATGATCCACTAGGCCCACTCACATGCGTACGCGTGCTTTTACTGCCAAAGCACTCACCTCTCGCTCGATCCTTTCCTCATCCGCCTTTTCTATTCCGTTCCACTTGTACGGCTTTTTTATTCTAGAAATCTCCACATATCTCTCTCTCTTTTATTTTATATCCATTTTATCCTATATTAATCTCATAGAAATAACCTTGTAAACTTTTTTTTTTATTTGAGACTAACATGTAAAAAAAAATTTATTGAGAGAGCTCTCCTTTTATTATAAAATTTCTGTTAGCTCAAATAGGATAATTTTTAATAAAAAAATATTCTTGAGAAATAAAAAACAATTTTTTTTTTGGTTCCTAAGGTATCTCCTAACCCGACAGGTTAAGGACTAATCCTCCATGGATCTGAGTTCCATTTAAGGGTTTGCCGCTGGCCAATTGGTTGCTGCATACACAAGGTGGGATTCAAACCCCAACACTTGCTTAAGCGACCTAGTGAGCTAACCACTAGACCAACAAATTCTTTTATTATAAAATTCTTTTTATAACTAAATGTCTTTAATCATATATTAATTAAATAGAATAATTATTTTAATTAAAATATAAGTGAAGCTTAGATTTAAGTGCTTCTTTTCTTTTTGTATTTTTCAATCGTGCATTTGAAACACGAATTAAAACATCCAAAAAAATTTGTAAGTTATGAACTATGAAGAACTAATTTGATTATTGTTTAATTTCAAGCAACATTTGTCAATTGTCACCTTAACATAAAGGTTCCAACGAAGTTTGCCAAATAAAAAAAAATCCCAAAACTGTCACTAAAGCTAAAAGAAAAAAAAAGAAGCTATTAAAGTTAGGCTTAAAAGTTTTGAAGATAGTGGACTCGAGTAGTCATTAATGGAGTGAGGTGAAATAATTTAAGCAAACTATTCAATTGATTGAAAGTTTTAAAAAAATGAAGAGAGTGGTAAACAATACTCTTATAATAAAAAAATAATAATAATAGAATTAAATATTATAAAAAATACAAATTATCATAAATTTCTCAATTTAGAGAATTTTGAAATTGAGGTATTGGATGGTTTAGAAGAATTTAAACTATTCTAAACCATCTTACTTCATTAGTTACTTAAACATTCAATTAAGTATTTATAACCCCAAACCACCCCATACTAGATAGTAGATACCACTCTCAAACTATCATCCGTTACTCTTTTAACTTTTGAAAGTTGACAGAAGCCTTTACATATTAATGTTTTAATGGCTAGAATTATTTTTGTCTTTTTAAGGTTTTATTTTGATTTATCATTTTACTAATTGATACAATTTTATTATTATTTTTGGTAGCCCTAAAGCCCAAAGAACACTTTGATAACTTATTGATTGCGTTTGGTTGCAATTTGAAATTGAAATTAAAAAATTAGAATTGAAATTACGAAAATTGAAGAATTTTAGTGATTGGTATGTCATTTGAAATTGAAATTTTGATTATTAGAATTGTCCAATTCTAAAAGTTTATAGAATTGAAATTCTAAGAATGAGATATAGAATTGTTAGTTAGAATTAGAATTAAGGTAGAAAAAGATTTTTTTGTCCCTCCTAATTAATTAATGTAATAAGGTATGAATATATTTTATTAAAAAATATGTTATGAAAAATAATTTGATTTTTTTAATTCATTTTCCTTCACAAATTCTCCATTATATTTTTTACATATCAAATATGCTTTTCAATTCCAATTTTCTTTTCAATTCAATTCCAAAATAAAAATATACCAAATGCAGCAGTTGAAGTTTAAATTAAATTACTTTTTCCAAAATATAATTAAAGCTTTTATAAAACCAAAATACTTTGATAACTTGTTAAATTTATTCACTTATGTATTTCAAGTAAAAAAAATTATAATGAATAAAAGTTACAATTCATACCCCAAAAAAAAAGTTTTGGCCTATTCCAAGGAAGCTGTGAAACCTTTGACGGAACTAACATTGTATCACAAAAGAGATTGTACGGGTCATTGGAAGTTGTTTTTTTTTTTTAATTTCTTAAAATCACCACCTAGGGTATGTTTGGTATAAAATCCAAACAGTACAATCTTGGTGTTTCACAATTCCCAAAAAAACTTTATATCATATTTTATACATATCAAACACACTTTTTATCATACTTTTTCTCTCTCCTAATTTTTCTCTCTATCTCTCTCCTCACTTTTCTCTACAGTACTTTCTTTTATTCTACAATACTTTATTCTACAATACTTTCTTTACAGTACTTTATATCTGTGCATTTATACCAAGCGTACCCTTAAGTTTTCTGCCAGAAGATAATTTTGGCGAGTATACAGTGATTTTAATGAACACCATCTTCATCAATTCTCTCTAACGAACACCACCTAAATTTTCTGCCATAAGAACTACTTAGTTACCTTAGTCTTCCTACTTACCAAAATCAAATGAGATATGAAATATATGTTTCATACATACATATAAATTAAAAGAGTATCATACATTCTGATTTCATTAAATAAATAATATTTGACGTTTAACATTCTAATTTGCTTCATAGTTGCAAATAGCTCTATTGGTATTTAACATTGTCAATTTGTCATATATTGGTCAGAAAAGAAAAGAGAAAGGAAATTCACTTTCATTATTCTTTTATTTTTGGTAAACACTTTCATTATTCATGTGGCCCACTGTAAATGAAACTTTATCTTTGGATCAAATGACTGTACTATCCAATACTTAGGCCCAACCCAGCTGGACCATCAAAACAATAAAAGCTGAACGAGTTTCAAATTTATATGAAAACAACAAAAAGCATTTATAAACATAGATACTAATTTAATTTCTCCTTACTTTAGTTATAACTAAACAAGAATGTATAACAAGAACATTCCATTGAGATAATTTCATTTCTATCTCTTTGTAATATTATATATACTATATGGGAAAATAAATCAAAATAGTGACATCACTTTGAAATATATAGTAGAAAAAGGATTTTAGTGCTATCCAGTATCCACAACACATCCTTACTCCTTAAGCTTGAGAAGATGAGTCCAAAGGCATTAAGCATCACTTTCATGGTGGTTGTATCAATATTCCTTGCCGGATTCACAGAATGTGCATGTGAATTCAAAGCAATCTTCAACTTCGGGGACTCCAATTCCGACACCGGCGGCTTTTACGCAGCTTTTCCGGCAGAGTCTGGTCCCTTTGGAATCACCTACTTCAACAAACCAGCAGGAAGAGCCTCTGATGGAAGACTTATTTTGGATTTTTTAGGTAATTCTTTAATTAGTTAATTCAATTTTTTTTTTGTTTGGGTTTGTTTATTCATTAGTTTCTTTCTTTGATTTCTCATATGAGCTATTGTGTGTAGCTAACTATTACCATGATCATTAGATTCATCTGTAGCAAAATAGTAGGAAGGGAAGTGCTTGTTTTGAGGAAGAGAAAGAGGTGGCTGTGTCTTTTATCTTATATATTTATTTATTTTGATATTGTGGATATGATGGGCCAAGAGTTGGGCCATACTGGGCCGGGAAAACAAGGGTTAAGAGATTGTATTTGGAAAAGTAACATAATGTGTGTAAACTTCTGCTAATTAAACTGTGATTAAAACTGCTTTTTTTATATTGCAATATATTATTGTCCTATTAATTATTTAGGCATTTTTTTGTACAAGACATGATGAGATACCTAGCTGGAATCTAATGGACATTTGTGGATATGTATGACCTACCATGTTTTGTTTCTATTCCCCTGCCTTAGCACTTCCTCAATTCTGATTTTTGGTACTATCTGAATAACTTTCTTCCCACCTATACCCCTTATTATTTATTTGTTCCAGGAAAGAAAAAAATAAAAGAAAAAAGAAGAAGATCCCTTTTGAAATTTTAAATGACTTTGTATCTTTATGTACTCACAATTTGCTATCTTTTTTTTTATTACCTTTGTTAGATAATACATCATAGAGTTTTCACATTTGATTTTTCAGCTGAAGCTCTTGGATTCCCATATCTGAGTCCATATCTGCAATCAATAGGAAGTGATTATATACATGGTGTCAACTATGCAACACTTGCATCTACAGTTCTTCTTCCTAATACTTCTTTGTTTGTCACTGGTATTAGCCCTTTTTCCCTTGCCATTCAGCTCAACCAAATGAACTACTTCAAAACCAGAGTTGATGAACCTAATCAACAAGGTAATGTTATGCATGTATATTCAGGGGAGTAGGTCTGTTGAAGTAACTTCAGTGGGCTGCACAATCTTGACCGTCCATCTCGGTCATCAACAGAGATGGATGACCTAGATTGAGATCGTGGCGAATAATCAACAGTCATGATTGTGCAGGTTGCTGAAGTTACTTCAACGGATCTGCTCTCATATTTTCATAATAGGAGAGAAAAAGAAATAGGGGTGAAATTCATGTGAGTCGCACATTCTTACAACATATTACAGAGGTTCTTAGTGGGACTTGCATTGCATATCTTTATGTACTTTCTTACATCTTGTTCATTAAGTTAAATTTCTTCTTGTTGTAATTGTTGCTCAGAAACAAAACTTCCTTCCCCTGATATCTTTGGAAAATCTCTCTATACATTCTACATTGGCCAAAATGACTTTACCTCCAACTTAGGTGCCATTGGTATTGGTGGAGTGAAGGAATACCTCCCCCAAGTTGTTTCACAAATTGCTGCCACTATTAAGGTAAGAGTATTATTATCAGTAAATTTCTTTGCCCCTAAAACATACACTTTGTCTGGATATAGTTTCTAAGATATTAAAATCTTTAATTTCATCCTTCAAAAAACGTTTTTTAAACAATTTAGTCCCAATGTTGGTTATATGATTGCCTTGATGTAATACTATTTGATCATTCATGTAATACTAATGTTATATTCAATGTTTGGGAAATATTCTTTAGAGAATAAAATTGAGGATTTTAATCTTGAAAGGAATGAATTGAAACAAAGTGTATCTTTTAAATACCAAAAGAGTAATTGACTCTATTATTATTAGATTCAGCCAGAAATATTAGGTTTTATATAACTTAAAGCCTAGTGAGTTCGGCACAAACGATGAAACGAACTAATTTAATTTTTATATTAAATGCAATATTTGCTCTCATTCTATGTATTTGGCTATATTATGTCTCATTTTGCTTGATACAAAATCTGAATTACTTGAACAACACAAAATGATGTTAATTTGAAATTTGTTGGATGAAAATGATAGGAGTTATATGAAATTGGAGGTCGGACATTTCTAGTGCAAAATCTTGCACCAGTGGGATGTTACCCTGCATTGTTAGTGGAACTTGGTCATGAAAGTTCAGACATTGATGAATTTGGATGCATGATTTCTTACAACAATGCAGTAGTGGAATATAACAACATGTTGAAGGAGGCATTGAATCAAACAAGAGCAAGTATTACAGATGCTTCCATCATTTATGTGGATACTCACTCTCTTTTGCTTGACCTCTTCCACCATCCAAATTCTCATGGTACAAACATAACATGTTCCTTAGATTGTTTAGTACTCCACAAACTGCTTTTTCAAACCTTACACAAAGGAAGCTTCGGCATGCTTAATGGAACATTCATATAACTTGGAGTAAATTATCATTTGGTCCCTAATTTGTCTTAAATTTAATCACTAAAAGATGTAATTTATCTCAATTTAGTCCTAAAAGAAACAATTTATCTCAATTTAATCATTGAAAAATTTTCCATAAGTTATGGAAATGGATTTTCTAGAGGGTGAGTTTTGAAGCAACAATAAAGTTGGTGTCATGTGACTAGGAGGTCATAGATTCAAATCTTGTAAACAATATATCTGTTTGCATGGAAAAGTTGTATACATCTAATCTTCCCCAAACCCCACATGGTGGGAGTCTCATGCATTGAGTCGCCATATATATATATATATATATATTTAATGGATTTTTCAAGGACTAAATTGAGACAAAATGTATTTTTTAGGAACTAAATTTCACATTTCCATACTTCAGAGACTAAATTGAAACAAATTGTATTTTTCAAAAACTAAATTTGATATTTTTATATTCAAGGACTAAATTGAGACATATTGCTTCTTTTAAGAATCAAAATGATAATTTACTCTATAACTTACATGGAGTCTAGATTATTTAAAAATCATTTTTTGAAAGACCAAAACATCAGTTTACTCTTAAAATTACAAGAATGTAGCTATTTAGGGGCTATTTTAGACAATAAGGTGAATAAGAGTTTTGGTAAAGGGTTGTAAATTTCAATCATCTTATAAAAAACAATATACATAAAAACTTAGACATGGAGGATTTTTTACTTACATATATCATCTTATAAACATTAATTTTATTGGTGGAAAAGGGCTGCAATATGGTACAAAAGCATGCTGTGGATATGGTGGGGGTGACTACAACTTTGACCCAAAACTTTACTGTGGAAATTCCAAAGGCATAAATGGGAGTACTGTGACTGCATCAGCATGTGATGATCCCTATAACTATGTGAGCTGGGATGGTATTCATACCACTGAAGCTGCAAATAAGCTTATCACTTTGGCTATTCTTAATGGTTCTTACTTTGATCCCCCTTTTCCTCTTCATCAACTTTGTGATCTTCAACCTATATAGCTTCAAGAATGTTTCTTGTTTAATAATCTATGAAAATGGTCAATCTTCTGTTCAGGATGTTGTTACAGTAATAATTTCTATCAATAGGAAATGCATAATTTTATTGAGCAAAAATTTAGATGCAATTCTTAGGTGTTTGTTATAAGTGTTTGTTATAAGTTTTTCAATAGTGTTTATTTATCAAGATTCACATTCATGATAATAATGACACAATACAAGGAAGGAAGTATACCCTTAGACTCCTAAAATATTATTAAGCATTAATTGATTTTACAATTTACAAAGAGAGAGAGAGAGAAGGGGCGAAGCTTAAAAGTAGCCCTATTCACATGACAAGTAAAACAATTGTTCAATTCTCAAGTGTAGGCTGGGTTCTAATCATAGAAGCACAAGGCATTTTGCTTTCCCCAACCCAAAACACACCAAAAGCCTCACCTTTCTCTGCCTTTTCCTCCATTTCCCTCATCTTCCTCCTCTTCAATGCCATCACAAAACCCACAATAACCAAACCCACTAACCCCATACCAATCACCCCACTCCCTATTCCCAATCCTAAATTCCACCTTCTTCCCCAAAACTTCCTTCGCCTCTCAACTTTCTCTGCTTCTTCCTCCAATAATGGAACCACAAGAGAATAGTGCCCTTCCTTCTCTGCCTCACACACATATCCCTCACTCTCACTCTTACTCGTGTTTTTCAATTCAACCATCCCCCCACCACCAAACACTGCACAAATTGGCACTTTTCCCTTTTTCCCATGAACCCCACCTTGGAAAAATCGAACCTTGATGCTTGTTTGGCCTTCTCTTCCTCCTAGGATGCTTAACTTCAACCTAGTGCTTTCGATTAAGGTTGTCCCTGAGGAATTGTAGGCCATCAACCCAAGAACAGGAGCTATGATGGAGTGATTAGGGACATTGTAGTAACGAGATGACAAATTTCCTAAGTTTTCATACACTATGGCCATTCTTTCTACATAAGGCTCTGGTTTGATCCATGGTGGAAGATTGAAGAAGCGGGTAATGTTCACTCCTCTTGACCTTAAAGAACCACTTCGGAGTCTAATGACAGAGAATTTGATGTCTGAGAAGTTAGAAGGAAGTGGGATGTTGTATAAAGTACCTGTACGAGGTTTTGGAATCTCCTTGTTTGCTCTCTCAACAACAAAGGCTTCTAGAGACTCAGGGTCATAGGATTTTGAGCCTTCGAGGGGATTAAGGAAGATGATATGAGAGACAATGATTAGCCAAGTGATTTTCCAGCATTTTTGGAGATCCATGACCATTGATGAGCCAAACCCATTTGAAGCTTTTTTATTATTGTGCAATATTTCTTGCCATTGATTCTCCTCTTCTGATTTTTCTTATATATATAGATAATTGTTTTCTTTTAGTCTTTATAAAAATGTATGTATATGAAGGAATACACAATCAAATTTCTCTTTCTTTAACCTATAGTAGTTGCAGAAAGATGATGTAATGCATGCAGGCACAAAAACTATATGGCAGGCCATAGTTGAGCAGTTGAACCTGAATGGCCTTAAACAAAGATATTTTGTTTTTTTTTTTTAAAAAGGTGTTTGTTATTGAGATATTCTTTTAAAAATAATAGAAACAAATTTAAATATGTCATTGTCAATAATTGATTTGGTCATGAATGTTAATAAATTTATCATACAGTAGTCTTTATATAACTGATTTTAGGATGCAAGAAGGATTGATATGGAGCATAATCCTTTCCACTCAAATAATTGTGTAAAAAATTAAACTAAATGAAAGGTTTTCAAAACGAAAATTAAATATCTCGTGATGAGGATAATTTTAAAAACAAAGTGGTTAAATGGTGTATTTGTGTGTTTTGACAACTTGTAATTATTAATAATTGGAGTAGCAACAAGGATTTTCACTTACTAGCACCAATTTGTTTGTTTGTGTTTTTTTACTCCTTGTATATTTATTTGGTGAGAAGAACAAAGAAAAAGAAGACAAGGACTTTGGGTAGAGTAGTTAGTTCCATAAGAAGGGTACAAATGGTTATTTCAGGCAAAATATGGGTTTGGGCGGCCACTATTAATATTACGACAATGTTTTCACAAACTCGAGTGCGGTTAATTTTATATGAAAATTTTAAAATATATAATTAAAAATTAGTTTAATATAATCTAATTTTTTTGTAACTATCAATTATAATTACATTTCACATTTTTCTTTATTTTGTTTCACTAAGTTTTTAACACATGAGGAGTTTATGTACTATTTATACGACATGAGTTCATAAATTATACTTGGTTTTTTTTTTTGGTTGACAGGAATTTAGGTGAACCTTTTTTTTGGCCATATTTAGGTGAGCCTTATAAGTAATAAATAAATAAAAACTTTTTTATGTTTAAAAACTTTACGCCATTTTTTAATTTCGCCTAAAACTTTTTTTCAGTCATTTTTATTTTAAAAATTTTAAATTACAATCGACAAAATGACATAAACTCATTAGGAAGAAAGCAGTAAAGGACAAAGTAAATGAGGATTTTTTTTAAAAAATATGATACATTTATGTATAAAAAGATTAAGGAGTTGAGATACAAAATTTTCACTATGTGTGGGAGATACATTACCTCTACATGAAAATCTTTCTAGTGTCTTTCCTTTGTATTCTTTGAAATTGTAATACTAGGGAACCGTGAGGTTAATTTTCTTCTGCTGTTTGTTTAAGGATTGTGCAGGCTTATGGTTAAGTTAGATTAAAAATCTCGTATCCTGTCAAGTCTTTTGTATTTTCAGGTCTTTAAAGTCTAAAAGATGCAATCTCTCTTAATTTAATCCTTAGAAAATGAAAGATATAATTTTTAATTTGATTCCTAGAAATCTCCATTACTACTATAACTCGCAGAAATTTTTCAGGGACTAAATTGATAAAAATTATATCTTTTAGGGATTAAATTTGAAATTTTCATATTTCAAGGATTAAATTGAGACAGATTTTATGTTTCAGGGACCAAAATGATAATTTACTAAAAAAATTAAAAAAGAGAGCATATCTAGCTCTCCTACAACCATGAGCAGATTAACTCAATCATGAATTCATGAGTGAGACATAAATGGTTTTCATTCACAGGCCATAATTTTAAAACTTGCCAAAATATTCCAAGTACGAGCTGGGGTAATACAAGATTGATAGAGGTTGAAAGTAATTCTACTCTACATCAAAGGATACACAGAAACAAAAAACAAATGATGATCGAAGAAGATCAATCTGACTAGCCACTCGCTAGTACAATTCTATTCAGTTCCAGCAATTTTCTTCTTGATTGCCTCAATGTCATTAGCTAGTTCCTTTCTGCTAGACTGTGTAGAAGAAAAATTATGTTATTCGTGAGATATATATCGTCTAAGGTTCACATGATTAACCCAAAATGGAAGAAGCAATTCAATATAATAGATTTAAAAGGTTAATTGCAAATATACTCTGCAACTTTAAAAACCCAAAATTTTTCCCTTTAACTTTCACACTTCAAAATTTTGCTCAAAACAGAATGTGTTTGATTCTAAAGCAGTAAAATATATGCATATATTTTACCTACCTTAAAAAGAAGGTAACGGTAGACAAACCATCCAGTGTACCCTAGGCCTATCAACTCCATAAGCTTTGGAAGCTGAAAAATAAATGAATTATTTCAGATGAGTTTACAAAACCTCCTATTTTAGTGTATAAAAACAGAAGCATGTGCATGCTTGCCAATGGATCTAACTCTGCCACAAGAAGGGACAGAAAAAACCAATTGATTGAAGAGATATTTAGTAAACTTGATCTACAAAAAAAAAAATTAGCAGACCAAAACAGTCATCAAATAGATAAATAAACATATCAATATACTATTTAACAAGATCCACTTTTGATATGCTTATATATTCTCAGACTCTCGGTGCTTATTCTAATCTGCTAACTTTTTGTAGACCAAGTCTACTTAAGATGTTTCCTGCCGAAAGTGTATTCAACAAGAACGTTTGCTTACCAAGGGGACTGAATTGATGGCACCCACAACAATTGAAGATAGCCAAACAGCAACTATAGCCCCACCTCCATAAATAAGTACTGTGGACTTGTTTTCAACAGCATCCCACTGATAATGATAAACATAGTATATTACTCCCACTTGGTTAAAAGGCAAAGATTGCCTAGACCAAGAGAGGATATGGATTTGCCAAAAGAAAGTTTGGGATAAATCAAGATTATTGAAATTAGCTTAATGGAAAACTTCTTGCCTTCTCCTTCAAATCTGTTAACAACTCATTAGCATCTGCAGTAGATGTTTCGTCTGAAGAAGCTCTGGTCTGAAGAAGAGATTTTCGGGACTCTGAAAGAAAAGACAGAATAGAATAATTTAGAAGCATTGAAAGATGATGTTCAATAAGTAAACCTCTTATTTTCCTTACTTCAAAACCTATTTATGTGTCATATGTCTCAAACTTATAAGTTTTCAAGTATTTAAAGAATCAGGATACCAAACACAACCTAAAAAAGAGAAATAAACATAAAATGTGATTAAGCTCATAACTTGCAGATAGTGAATTTTCAGAAACAGAACAAAATAGTAGAGCTTTAATTCTTAAGAGTGATGACTAGCGCTGATAACATATATAGAACGAACTATCAACTCAATTTCAAAATGTTTATTGGTTAATTGTCTGGACTGGCCTCTATATAAGGCCTCCAAGTATCTCAGCTCCTAATTATGCCTACAATACCCAATTTCAACTTAGAGAACTTTTAAATAGCTTTGTGAATGAGAACATACATCTCTTGTACATAGTTGGCGAAGGAGATCAAAACATGAAGTATATGTAATTGCAAATAAACTACATGCCCATTATTTTCTCTACCTCAAGCCTTTCATCAACTTCAAAAAGCTAATACTTAGACTTCTCATTGAAAAACAGAGTGAGCTACATATAAAAAGAACAGTAGAAAATTTAATGAATATCTTTCTTTATTTTTATTTTGTAAGAGGTAGAGGGGAGATAGTTAGATTTCTTTCTTCTTAAGTCGTTAATTAAAATCTCTATCAGATAACGAAAGCTAAAACACAACATGAGAGGATGAGACAAAACTTTAGTAGAGACAGAATTTAGATTAATATTCAATAGAACTTTATTTGATCAATCGGGCGTAATCACAGCCGTTTAAATCTTTGTTCCTTAAATTTTTTTAATAACTAAACTAATAATTTAGTCCGTAAATTCCCGAAAATAACAAATATACTAACACATGTCTACGCAAGTCCTTCCAGCATTGAGTGATTTTTTTTAAAATAAAATAAAATTTTCAAGGATTAATTAAGGCAATCCCTAGTTTTCGAGAAGTTACAAATTCGGAAACGAAATCGATAGTTTACACAATTTTGTTCACAAACGCATTTAATCAGGAGTGAATTCAACCGAAACCATACCTGGAAAATGTTTGAGGGAAGTGGAGAAAGACGAGGAGGAGGAGAGGCGAGGAGGAAGATAAGGCAAAGCAGAGCACCGAGTAACGGTGGCGGTGGTTGCCGGAATCCGAGGGATGAAGACGGTGGCCGCCGCTGCCGCTGCCATTGTGAGTGAGGAATGAGAAGTGACGTGGCGCAGAAACAATTCCTTTTATCACAAAACGAAAGCTTCAGCTTCTGTGTTTGATTGGTGTGACTTTGATAGTGCTCTCTGAGGTCTTCCTTTCTGTTTGCTTTGCTTCCACAGATATTTTTTGGTTTTGAGCGAAAAAATTTGGGAAAAAGAGAGGAGCTTGTTATCCAGTATTCACCATATTATGATTGGGAACACTGGTCTCAATTGTTGACACGTGGACATAATCGTGCTTCTCATTGGCTCATTACCTATCCTCAAAATCCACATCCCACTCCATATGCTTTATATTTATCAAATCATAATTAATAATGGTATTAAAATTCGACTTGGACTCCTAAAGTTCATAGAGTTCGTCTCTACATGTTTTTCTCTTAAATTATAGACCAGTCAATAGTTAGTAACGAATAAACTTCAAAAAATTTAAGAAATTCTGACTATAGATGATCCAATTTCATTAAAACTGTAATTTATATAAATAACTAATAATTTTAGGTTAAACAACTTTACTTAAGTACTTAACCTCCTTTTAAAGACAAATTATAGTTAATATTGTTAGAATATTTTGTAATTTGTATATTTGTATTGTGCATTAGTAGAATGACCTCTAAATTATGACTTGATTCCTCTATATGTTGAAGAGGAAATAGTTTATCAAAATAGTTAGAGATCTATTTTTTAATATTAATATAAATACACATTAATAAAGACTCACCTTGAATGATTTAAGAACCAATTTATTAGAGGGATATACTGAAGTTCAGTACTACCATATCACTGAACATCTACTCAAGAGACTGATACTCTTATTTTCTTTAACTAAATATTTGAGCTTCATGCTTTGTATATGAAAAAAATTACATTACGAGATTTAACTAATTCTAACTAGGTTAATTAAAATTCAATAAATTTATAGATCATGTAATAAAAAAATGATTAATAAAGAAGTTGCATGAAAAAAAAGGGGGTTTCAGTTCTCGAGATCATGGATTTCAAGTGAGATTGGACCATAAGTAATAACTACTAAATTACTTTAAATTACAAAAATAGATAAAAAGTTGCAAAATAACTCTATTTGCTGCTTTTACCCATAAAATATGCAAGTATAATCACCATTTATATATCTATCAATCACACCTTGTGCTCCATACTAGGGAAGAGTGTGGTTAATTTTCTTCTGATGTTTGTTTGTACCTTTTAATCTAATGATATGCGTATTTTGGTGAATTTAAAGAGAAAAATAATACAGTAAGCATATCCAGCTCTTCGCAATTCACATATAGCCCTAGGCAGATTAACTCCTCAGTCACAATCAAACAAGCGAGAGATCAACGATTTCCATTCACAGGCCAGACTTTTAAAAGTTGCTACATTATTTCAAGTACAAGCTGTGGGGTGATACAAGAAAGAAAATGGTTGAGTGCAATTCTATTCTACATCAAAGGATACACAGAAACAAAAACAAATTATGATCGAAGAAGATCAATCCGACTTGCCACTCACTCAGCAATTTTCTTCTTGATTTCCTCAATGTCGCTAGCTAGTTCCTTTCTGCTAGACTGTGTAAAGTAAAATTATATTCTTCGTGAGATATATATGTATCTAAGGTTCACATTATTAGCCCAAAAGGGAAATTTGATCAAAGAATAGAATATCATAGAGAAAAAGAGGTTAAATGCAAATCCTCTGTAACTATAAAAGACAAAAAAATCCCTTTTAACATTCACACCACGGGATTTGAAACCATCTATTCATTTCTTATTGATGGAAATTCTACTTCGGACCCCTTTTCATTGAAACATGGCACATCCCTGTTGGTTTAAAAAGTAATTAAGTGAGCAACAGGAACATGCCATGTGATAGAAGGAATGAAGTGGCATAGAAAGTTAAACGCTAAGGGGCATGATTTCAAATTTTAAAGTTGAAGGAGTGTTTTCAAATTACATAATAAGTGGATCCAAATCCAACAGAGGGAAAGAAAAAATCACAAAGTAGCCTGCACATCAGTGCAATCTTGGAATAACTGATATACAGAACCAGCACTTATTTTGCACAAAGCAAAAATGTGTTTGATACTAAAGCAGTAAAATATATGTATGAAATATACCTACCTTAAACAGAAGGTAACGGTAGACAAACCATCCAGTGTACCCTAGGCCTACCAACTCCATAAGCTTTGGAAGCTGAAAATTAAATGAATTATTTCAGGTGAGTTTACAATAGGTCAACCACTGCCACCAGGGGGGGACAGCAAAAAGCAATTGACCAAAGACTGAAGAGAAACTTATAAGTAAACTTGATCTTCAAAAAATTAGTAGACCAAAACAGTCTTTCAAAAGATATATAAACATATCGATATACTATTTAATAAGATCCACTTTCATATGCTTACATGTCCATCTGGCTATTATTTTAACCTACTAACTTTTTGTAGACTAAGTCTGCTTAAGATGTCTCCTGGCTAAATTGTATTCAACAAGAACAAATGCTTACCAAGGGGACTGAGTTGATGGCACCCACAAGAGTTGCAGATAGCCAAACAGCAACTAGAGCCCCACCTCCATAAATAATTACAGTAGACTTGTTTTCAACAGCATCCCACTGACAATGATAAACGGAGGATATTATTCCCATTTGGTTGAAAAACAAAGGTTGCCTAGCCAAAGAGAAGATATGGATTTTCCAAAAGAAAGTTTGGGATAAATCAAGACCATTGAAATTAGATTAATGGAAAACTTCTTGCCTTCTCCTTCAAATCTGTGAAAAGCTCACTACCATCTACAGAAGTAGATGTTTCCTCTGAAGAAGTAGCTCTGGTCTGAAGCAAAGACTTTCGGAACTCTGAAAGACAAGAAACAAGAGAATAATGTAGATGTACTTGGAAGACGAGGTTCAATAAGTAGACCTCTCATTTTCCTTACTTGGAAACCTACTTTATAGAACGTTTTGAATTGAGAAATCTTGATATTTCCATATGTCTCAGACTTATAAGTTTCCTGAGTACTAAAAGAATTAGGATACCAAACACAACCTAAAAGAAAAATAAAAGATTAATTGATCACGGTTGTTATTTTTCGGCCCAACAGACACTTATGACCTCCATTTATATCAGCTCCTAATCCTGCCTAAAATAGTTAATTTCAACTTATAAAGCGTTCAAATTGCTTTGTGAATGAGAATGGGCATTCCCTGTGCAGAGATGGCGAAGAAGATCAAAATATGAAGTATATGCAATTGCAAATAAAGTATGTGCCATTCTTTTCTCTACCTCAGGCCTCTCATCAACTTCAAAAAGCCAATACCAAGACTTTGAATTGAAAGACAGAATGATGAGACAGAACTTCAATACAGACAGAATTTAGATTAACTTTATTTGATTAATTGGGCGTAATAAAAGCAGTTAATCATTGTTCCTTATTTCTTTTAATAACAAAACCAATAATTTAGTCCACAAATTCCCGAAAAATTACAAATTTGTAACACATGTCTACGAAAGTCCTTCCAGCATTGAATGCTTTTTTTTTTTTCAGAAAAGCAAAAATTTCAAGGATTAATTAAGGCAATCCCTAGTTTTGGAGCGGTTAAAAATTCGGAAACCAAATTGATAGTGTATATAATTTTGTGTAGAGAAGCATTTAACGAAAATTAGCGTGAAATGGGTAATGAGGAGTGAACCAAAATAATACCTGGAAAATGTTTGAGGGATGTAGAGAAAGACGAGGTGGAGGAGAGGCGAGGAGGAAGATAAGGCAATGCAGAGCACCGAGTAACGGTGGCGGTGGTTGCCGGAAGGCGAGAAATGAGGATGGTGGCTGCCGCTGCCATTGTGAGTGAGGATTGAGAAGTGACGTGGCGCGGCGAGGAACAATTCCTTTTTCACAAGACGAAAGCTTCAATTTCTGTGTGTTTGGTTTGGTTGGTGTGACTTTGATGGTGCTCTATGTCTATGAGTCTGAGGTCTTCCTTTCTTTGTTGCTTTTGCTTGCAAAGATATTTTTTCTTTTTTCTTTTAATAAATAAAAAATTGGAAAAGAGAAGGGCTAGTTATTCTACTACTACTAGCTTGTTATCCAGTATCCACTATGTTATGATTTGGAACACCCATTTCAGTTGTTGACACGTGGACAGATTCGCGCTTCTCATTGGCTCATTCCCTATCCTGAAAATCCACATCCCACTCCCGCCTTCAACCAAACTTCCAAAAGCTATTTTAATACCATACCAGTGTTGTTTATATTGTATTGAATCATAATAAATGAATTTACATTCGACCTGTTCAAAATATATAATTTGATTCATTTAAATAAAATCTCAAATTGGAATCTTTATGAGCGAGCTCAATTACTTCAATTTAAATTTAATCAAGACTCAAGACCAGCCTAATGGTCTTCTAAATAATAATTTCAATATAATATATTAAAGTCAAATCATCGCATCAATTCATCACGTTATTTATTTGTGAGGTCTTTCTAATTGTTATATATAAATAAAGGCCTCCAATATGATTATTATGAATGCCCTTTTTAAGTTCTAAAAGATAAACCTTTCTTTTTCCTACAAAGTACCTTGTTCTGCAGATTTCCTCGTGATTTTAAGGAGTTCTATTTCCAATGCCATTGCATTGCAAAACCACATTAATATGAATCCAAACTTGAAAATGATCTAAACATTTTCATGCAGAAGCATCAACTTTTAGCCATCGTGTTTGAACAGGGAGGTACTGATTTGCTACTAAGGGACAGGGGGTATTCATTGATAATTCCACAAGTAATCATCCTAAAATTGTCAAGTAGACAGCAGGAGAAAGGGTATCAACTATCAAAACTCAAAATTTGTCTTCCATCACCGAGTCCTGGATCTGGAAATAAATTGAGACAATGACTATAATCCAACTACTTGCAGTTCCAAATTCCAATATCCCCAACCAAATTGGTTTAGCTAAATGAAAGCTCCCTCAAACAACAGAAACAGATAAAAGTACATTTAAAACTCTAAAGGCTACCAGGCAAGCATGTCACACAAACAATGTAAAATCATGAATGAAGTGACCATAAGCCCGTTGAATGTTAAACGCTAAGTAAGCAGAACCTATGCAAAGTTAATCAATTAAAAACAATTCAACAAATAAGTGAAAAGAATGGGTGATTCAATAATGCAACTTGTGGCATGCGTGCAATGCAATTTCGACCGATAGGATTGTGACATGTGGGTAGGATGACTTGAAATGCAATACACTTTTTTACATGTCACAATGCTATCGACTGAAATTACATTGCATGCATGCAACAAGTTGCATCATAGACTCACCCATAAAGAATACTTCCGCAATTAATTGAGAAAATAATATCATGGGATAGATATTTGATATTTCTGATGGAATCACCAAGTACCATCACTGTGTTCCCGTATGTAACATGATTATCTTACATTCTCTTTTTGATATAATAAGTGAAATGCATATGACAAAAATTAGGAAATGCTTGCAAAAATCATGTTCATATTATTATAACATTCATTTACATAAGCCAGCCATAAGAGATGAAGCCTTCAAATATTAAATCTTTTAACAAGCCCTCCCGCATCTAGAAGGTTAGATTATCCAAATGAAAAATAACAACGAAATTCCTCTGAAGATATACCTAAACCAGCTTCCTAATTCTAAGTTCAAGACATGAAGACTTGAACCATGACAAATACTTACTACTTCATCAGGCCATATTACAGCCAACATTAATCAGAAACTAAACTGACCACAAGGGTGACAATAAACCAATCCTCTGCAATTATATTGTTGACTTATTGTTTTATTACCCTTTTAACAGCAAGCTCAAAAGATAGAGTATTGAACAACAGCAACTCAAAAATGCTGCAGATTCATCAGCATAATACACGATGCTTATTATGCGATTTAAAGTATCTAAAAATGAGACATTTGAGCAAATAATTTCATCAAGTTCAACATTATCCTGTAACAAAACCAATAATAACCATACTTCCTCACTACTTCATGTCTTCCTCAAGAACAGCCAAGCACTTTTTAACAATTCCGAAAACACCAATTTAATGAAGACACTCTTGCTCTTTCCAATATCAAAAGCAAAGTGTCATCAAGTATAACCATTGTTACACTAAGTAAAACCATCATCAGTTAATGAAGTATAGATACATACACACACGTATGATCAAAGAACCAACAAATGGAAAAACAACTTTGTGAAGAATTCTTTCTATCAAACAGCCAAAGAAAAATACAGCACCGTAGAGCAATATGAGATTAATCATTTAACTACAAAAGCTTTAAACTGCATACAGTTCCAAACTGTGAACAGAACAGTCAAACTAAGATTCAACTCGCTATTATTGCATTCAAATTCACCATCCAAAGACCATAAGATATAATACCCAGACATCTGAGAGTTTCAAATATTACATATCATTTAGCATCATAAAGTAATTAAAAGAGAAAAAGAAAAAAAGGGGTTATAGCAAAGTAGGGAAGACCAAGATCGCTGAACTTGGAAATCCAACTCAATAAAAAACCCAAGCGCTTAAATTTTATCGATATCCTCATCCTCAAACTCGATATAATCGTTGCCAGCTCCATCATCTTCCTCATCCAAGCCACCGCCAATACCCTCGTTGAGCCTGGTGTTCTCGGGCAATTCGCCGTAAGCCTTCAATAATCTAGCCTCATCGGGCATGTACTTGAGGATAACATCAGCCTTGTCATCCTGATAGTCCCGGAGACCGACGAGGATGATATCGCCGGCGGCGATCCAAACCTTCTTGTGCATCTTGCCACGGATATGGCAGAGGCGCTTGGTTCCGTCGATGCACATGGCCTCGCATCGTCCGTTGCCAAGCATACGGAGCACCTGAGCGTACTCTTGGCCGTCTTCTTTGAAGACAAGCTCTCGCTTCTCATCGTCTGCCTCGTTCTTTCCCCTCTTTCTGTTCTTTCCTCCCTTTCCCTTATTCTTCGGCATAGCTTCTGCTCGAGAGAAACCCTAGATTTCAATTAAATTTCTCAAGACACCTTTTCCTCTATCAAAAACACTTCTCTCGCTGTGTCTCTGAAATAGCGAAACCCTAGACTTTTATTGCGAGCTCGATGCCTTTCTCTCCTAATCCTACTGGGAATCTCTCTTTTGTGATTAGCGTAATACAAACAATTTTAGGCTCTAATGGACTATTTTACCCTTAATATACTATCCTATCCCGTAACGTCATAGCCCTCTGAGTTGGCTACGCGGTTTGTGTGATTGGATTGGGAATTTGGGATTGGAATTGTGATTGAGATTAGGGATGATCCTTGATTGAATTCGAATATAACTCATTTATAAATTAATTCATTTTAAATTCTTAAATATATATTTAATATAAAATTTTAATAGATTTTTTTATAAAATTATTAAGTATAATAATTTATAGATTATTATTCGTATTAAATATAAATTTCTTGACAAAATTAAAATAAATTACTTAATTTATATATGTATTTTTTGTTTTAATAGAATAAATTAAATATGAGGCTTTTGCATATGTATATACAAAAAAAATTATACTCAAATTCAATTGCCTTTTAAAATTATCTACAAATATACCACTTTCAGTGATACTCACCAAATCACCCTCCGTGATGGCATTAATTAAAAATTTTACTCAAAAAAATACTTTCATTGAATCCTATAATCGCTCTTACAAAAAATATTTTACAAGACATTTAGTAACCATCTAAATACAGCTTTATAAATGCCCTCAACAAGGGCATTGTGATTAAGTCTAGATTTTTTTTTAATGAACTAAGTCTAGGTCACTGATCAAAAATTAATATATATATATATATATATATATATATATATATATATATATGTATGTATGTGTCATGTGTGTGTAATTATTGAGTATATATACAATTTCGTCCCTGAAAGATTCGGAAGTAGTCAATTTGGTCCCTGAAAGATCATAAGTGTATAATTTGGTCCCTGAAAGATTGCACTGTTACACAAATTAGTCCTTCTGTCATCTTCAGTTAGATTCTCTTAATGGACTTGCTGACGTGGCACGATAATTGCACACGGGGGCTATTAGTTGCTCAGTAGGACATGCTTACATGGCACAAGCTAAAATCCACCTCCAACTCAGCACAAAATGCAACGTTTTGAAGCTTCAATTTGCACACTTGCACTAAGTTGAAGGTGGACTTTGGCTTGTGTTGACAAAACGCAGCACAAGCTAAAATCCACCTCTAACTTAGTGTAAGTGTGCAAATTGAAGCTTCAAAACGCTGCGTTTTGTGTTGAGTTGGAGGTGAATATTAGCTTGTGCCATGTAAGCATGTCCTACTAAGCAATTAATAGCCCTCGTCTACAATTAACATGCCACGTCAGCAAGTTCGTTTAGAGAATTTAAATGTTAATGACAGAAGGACCAATTTGTGTAATGGTGCAATCTTTCAAGGACTAAATTGTACACTTATGATCTTTCAGGGACCAAATTGACCACTTCCAAATTTTTCAGGAACGAAATTGTCTATATACTCGTAATTATTCAATATTGTTGATGTTGTCATTGTTACCTCACTACTTGATGGAAAGAAGACTGTTTATACGGTGATAGTAAAAGTACATTTTTGACAATAAGTGGTGTAATGGAGGGAAATGCCTCTTTCAGTTATTTTCTGAACCTGATTAATACTCCATTATTGGTTTATTGTTGATTTTTATGATTAATGTGGGTGGATTCAAAAGATTAATTAAAGGCATTACATATGGAGGTTTTCTTATATGGTTTTGGTTTTTTTTAGGGCTTGATTCTTGTTGTTCAATTCATTGTTTTGATAATGTTGAAAACCTTTTCAGATATATGGTTTAGGGTATTGTTAGAATGAGTTTTATGATAGCCTTCTAGTGAAACCGTACGTGCTTGATTTTTGTCCTAAAAAATAGGGGTTTGTTTAGATAGTGTAACTAACATGATTTCTTTGTTTTGTGAAATGCAGTTGAAAATGGATGGTTAAAGTCCATGATGGAGGGCAGATTGAGAGGAATGAACAATTGGTGTCATGGACAGGTGGAGTTGGTTTGAGTTGAAGGAGGGGACTAGTGAGTTTGGGTACAGGAGAACTCTGATATGTGGTATGCCAACCCCAATGATCCCTCGGAGGCCCATTATTGATGACAAACAAGCAATGGAAATGCACAATCCACTTGAGTTCAATGAGACATTAGCATTGTCCTCTGATGAAGAAGACTCCTCTAACGAGGAAATTCAAAAATTGTCCAAACCTCACCTCCTCCTGTGAGTCAGACGGCGGTGATTCAAGTAATAATGGGCGCAAGGGTAAAACACATGTACATGAACATTCAAATACTGACTATTAATTGATGCCGACAGTGTTAATTCCCAAAGCATTTCTCATACAAATAGCTAGTATATGAATGCATTTGAGCATAACATCTTTAATTTCCCTATACATGATGCATTTGTATAGGGAACCCCTTTCCCACTTCTCTCGCTAATTTGACTGAATTATATATTATGGACACAAAGTGAAGCCTTAATTACCTCTCTGCGTTGTTGTTTGCAGGTGCACTGACATATCATTTATCTTTCTTTTTAAAATATAAGAAACAAATCTTTATGTTCTTCATTTACAACTTTAATTTAGTTCCAAAACTTTATTCGGTTTATATACTTTTATCTAGTTTTATTTTTTATCTCTCGTGCTTTTTTATTGTTTTAACATACCACTAGTTGATATCTGAATATTTCATTAAATGTTTGATTGTGTCATTGTGTGTTTAAACTAATGTTGTAAGAACCGAACCGGAGAAAGACTCGAACAATTGTTCGGTTCATGGTTTGATCGGTTTAACCGATCGAACCGTCGGTCGAACCGGATGACGCAATAAATAATAAATAATAAATATTTTTAATATATAAAATGACATCACTCAAATTTTAGGGTTCAATATACATAATTTTAAAGTTTTAAATTACATAACTTCTCAAAGTTTTAATTTTTAAGACTTGTCAAGCTTTGAACGAACTTAATCAAACCAAATATGAAATTATTGATAATCATGACTTTTAAATTTTAATTTTTAAGACTTTTCTAATTTTAATTTTTAAGATTGCTCTAATTTCTTTTTTTTTAATGTTATTTTTCCTTTTTATTTTTTAATTTTTTATAAAAAATAAAATTGGACCGGTTGGACCACCGGTTGACCGGTCCAACTGAAAAAACGGTTTTTTGGTCTAACCGACTCGCCTTTGTATTCGGTTGGCGGTTGAACCGGTCGATCCAGTTCTTACAACATTGGTTAAAACAGCTACATTAACCTTTACCATGAATTCAAATAAGAGTAGGTAAAGAGCATGTAGAATAAGCCTGTTGACTCTATGAAAGCACAATGGAAGTATAATCTCTAAAGTAGGAAAAAAGAGGTTGAGTTTGTTAAGAGATAGTTAGGACTTGGGAAGATAAAATATTTAGCCCCTAATTCTCATTTAGGATGGTTGGATCTCTTCCTATTTCATTAGTAAGATTACAAAATGATTCGCTACCAAGGGACAGGGAGTAATCATGATATTTCCATAAGCAATCATCCTAAAAATGTCAAGTAGACAGCGAGACACATGGTATCAACTATCAAAATGCTGCTCCTCACGTCAGTGAGTACAATATCTGGAAATTAATTGAGACACTGACTTTAACTATAAACAGTTTCAAATTCCACATACCCCAACAAACAAATTGGTTTAGCTTGATGAAATCTTACTCAAACAACAGAAACAGATAAGAGTGACTTTTAAACTCTAAGATTCGCAAGCAGGCATGTCACACAAACAATGTAAATCGTGAGAGCAATAACCAAGGAGTGAACATAAACCCATTGAAGCTTCATCCTCCATAAATCCAAAGGGCGGAGAGAATTTTAAACGCTAAGTAAGCAGAACCAATACAAAGATAATCAACTCAAACAATTTAGATATTATTCCAACAAGAATGTTAAAACTCAATGCACCATTACCCACGTTTATGCTTTATACCTCTAACAAGCAATCGAGACCAATGCTATGATCATCTACTCCAGCAATTAATCAAGAAATCAAAATTCTTATATAGATATATTTCTTATGGAATCACAAAGTACCATCACTGTGTTCTCATAAGTCACATGATTATCTTTCATTCTCTTTTTAATACAAGTGAAAGGTATATGACAAATATTAGGAAATGCTTCCAGAAATCATGTTCATATTATTATAACATTCATTGAGATATGCCAGCCATAAGAGATAAAGGATTCAAATATTAAATCTTTTAACAACATCATGTAGCCCTCCCTCATCTAGAAAGTGAGATTACTCATATGAAAAATAACAATCAAATTCTTCTGAAGATATACCTAAACCAGCTTCCTAATTCTAAGTTCCAAGTTTTAAAGAAAAATACAGCACTACAAAGAAAAATGAGATTAATCATTTAACTACGAATACTCAAAACTGCATCCAGTTCCAACCTGTGAACAGAAGAGTCAAACTTAAGATTTAACTCGCTATTATTGCATTCGAATTCACCATCCAAAGGCCATAGTATATAATACCCAGAAATCAGAGAGTTTCAAATATTACATATCATTTAGCATCATATAGTAATCAAAAGAGAAAAAGAAAAAGGGGTTATAACGATCGCTGAACTCGGAAATCCAACTCAATCAAAACCCAAGCGCTTAAATTTTATCAATATCCTCATCCTCAAACTCGATGTAATCGTTGCCAGCTCCATCATCTTCCTCATCCAAGCCACCGCCAATACCCTCGTTGAGCCTGGTGTTCTCGGGCAATTCGCCATAAGCCTTCAATAATCTAGCCTCATCGGGCATGTACTTGAGTATCACATCAGCCTTGTCATCCTGATAGTCCCGGAGACCGACGAGGATGATATCGCCGGCGGCGATCCAAACCTTCTTGTGCATCTTGCCACGGATATGGCAGAGGCGCTTGGTTCCGTCGATGCACATGGCCTCGCATCGTCCGTTGCCAAGCATACGGAGCACCTGAGCGTACTCTTGGCCGTCTTCTTTGAAGACAAGCTCTCGCTTCTCATCGTCTGCCTCGTTCTTTCCCCTCTTTCTGTTCTTTCCTCCCTTTCCCTTATTCTTCGGCATAGCTTCTGCTCAAGAAAAACCCTAGATTTCAATTCAATTTCTCAAGACACCTTTTGCTCTATCAAAAATTCTTGCTCTGTGAAATAGCGAAACCCTAGACTTATATTGGGACCTCGATGCCCTTTTCTCCTTCTCCTAATCCAACTGAATCTATATATCTTTTCTTAATTGCGTTTTTTTTTTTGGCCTGGTTTCTTAATTGCGTTTGCGTACGCCAATTCGTGGAGTAGCTCTTAATTGACCATCTTATCCTTTAATATATTCCACAATGTCGGCACTATCCCTTGGGTGAAACGTCATGGGCTCGTGGGCCGTGGCCTATGAATCCATTACACGGTTTTCCTTCTTATGTATTTTTTTTTTGGCCAAATTCTTATGTTTCAATATTTAACAAATTAAAACTAAAATGTGAAATTTCACACTTTGATTGGGATTAGGAAATTTAAAATTTTTGTTATAACTAATATAGTTCGGGGGTGCTATTTAACAAATTAAAACTAAATATGAATAAATATTTAAAACAATAATATATTTTTAAATAACATTTTTATACAAAGGATAGAAAATGTGTAATTTAAATATCTAAAATAGCAAATTAGTATGTGTGTGTTTTGAAAATATATATTAATTATAATTGTCTACAATTCAGCAAGAGAATTAGTTACTGTGCTCGATGATGGATACTTTGATTTAAACAAAAAATATAATATTATAATTTATTACGTGACTTAATTGAATTCTTGTAATAAAGCACGAAGCTTTATCAACAAGGTACTTTTATACTTGAAATTTAAATAAAAACTTTAAACGTTAAAACTGATTTTAGTTTTGACAATATTTAATGACTGTTTATATATACTTATTTTTATGAAAGAATTACTTATTTTTATAATTAATTATTTGAAAAAATTGTGCTCTTTGTGCATATTTATTTTATAAAATAAGTTATTTCTAGTTGTAGTAGAATACACGTTTTTAACTTTAAGCAGAAGTTAAAAATTATAGTTTCCTTTTTTAACTAATAACAGAAGCTAAAATTTAAATATTTTATATTTTTCATTATACCCTTTATTATTCTAAACCTAAATTTAAAACATGTTAATTTATAAAGTATTTGAATATATTTATGTGATTATATTGTGATATCCTTTATATTTTTTAATAAAAAAAGATAAAAAAAATAATTATCTTTTATTTAAATAACATTAATAGATATAATCAATAAAAACATAATTAATCATAGATCACAAAATTACATTAATTAGAGTTAATAATTTATTTATTTATTTAACATTTTAATAAATTAATAAACAACTTAACCTTTTATTTTTATTTGTTTAATAATATTTAACTAAATATTGATATCTATTTATCTATTTAATAATATTAATAGCATATTAATCTATATATGTCCTTGGTAATTTTACCATCAAAAGTATTTTCTTATACAATTTGACCAAACACAAATTGCTTTTCAATTAATGATAAGTACTCCTCAACTCAATTTGTCAAGAACAAACAGCTCCTCTTTCAAATCTCTTTTAAAGAAACTCTATTTGAAAATCAACTAGAAAATCAACAATATATATTGTAATTTCAATAGGACACAAAAAATTTATAAATATTAATAAAAACTTAAAAAATTACAATATTCCCAGATCAACTATCAATATAGTGAAAAGACTACTCCAAGTAGCATTTTTTATTGGTTGATTAAATATTTAAATTAATCCTTTGTGCTGAAACTATAGATTTATGGGGAAAAAATTAATATCAAGCAATATTATTTAACAAGCAATATCAACAACTAAAAGAAGCCAATATCCCAAAAAATCGTCTACCAACAAGCCTTTTTCCCTATAATAACTTATTAGACACATATGATAAGGTTGGAATATCCCAAATAACAATGAGCGTAAAGTATAATATTAAAATATTATAAGAGAGGATATTAACAAGCAATATCCTCATCATCAAGATAACCTCTGCGTCTGTTAGAAAAAACAGAGTATACCATAAAAATATCAAGGTACCAAATAACAAAGAATGTAGTATAGTATTAAATAGAGAGAGTGTATCAATAGCAAAAAGAAGAGAATGATGATTGAAGGCAGAAGAGAGAATAACAAAGCAGCATCTGTTTTTCATCGAAAAAAAAGAAAAAGAAGAGAACAGAGTCTGTGTCCGGGCTGATAAATTTTTTTTTGGAGCTGGACACGTACAGACATGTGTCCGACACGTGTCATATACGTGTCGCATGCGTGTCCATGTCCGACACGCCATGGAACTGGCGTATATATATTCTTAACAGTTTTGATAAGCATGCACAAACGGACTTTTAGCTCGCACAGGTTTTTAACGTTACTGCCTCTATCAAATCTTTACCAAAAAAATAACATATTAGACTTTTATAAGTTTAAATAGGTATTTCATTATATTTTAAATTATAGAGATATTGCTAATTTATGCTTATAATTATGAGTTATGACCAGTGAAATCAAAATAGAAGGCCAGTGCCTAAGACCGACCAGAAGAATGTTTTCCAACATTTTGAAAGCAGTTTAAAACAAGAGCTGTCCCTTCCTTCCTGCACCTAGTCAAACCCATTTACATGTTCCTTGTGTGGCTGAGCACAAGATCCCTAAATTCACATATTCTGGATGTTAACATTTTGCGATTCCTTCCTTTAAACATAAAATGAGGGAATAGATAGTCTAAAATAAAAAAGGTCAGTTACCAACTAAAATGAGCACGAGGTCAGTGTCTGATGGTGAGCTCAGCTTTAAGATGGAGGACGCCGTTGATGAAGTACAGACTGTCCTCAGCCATGAACGAAGTCCATGGAATTGCAAATAAGTTCCTATAGCCTACCGCCTTCCCCCCGGTGAATGTGTAATTGCCTTTGTACTTGCTAACAAACTCCTCCGTTGGCCTTGACCTTGCAGCGAATTCATAGTCCACAGTAAAGCTAACTGAACCCTTTTCCTGCATTCCCAGGAACAGCCCGAAACAATAGAAAGAGCTCTGTTGGTCCATGTTGCAATGTGCAGAGAGGAAAAACCCTTGCCCACCCAAATGGAATGCCTGAGAATATACCCGACCAGATGGGAACAAATTGGCACACTCCTCCCGCTTCAGATCCAGGTAAACCACACACTGCTGCCGTGGAAGTTCAAATTCCACCACCTTAACTGGGCGATACTTATAAGCTCGCTCTACGAAACGCCGACACAAGTTAGCGGCGGACTCTTCTGCAGCCAGTGTTCGCTGGCGATGTGGAGCCTCGGCCTTAAAAAAGAGGGCCTCGAGTACAAGCTTGGATGAAACCTCATGCTCAAAATCACTACAGGCCAATACCTTCTTAAGCTTTCGGCATGTCATGTAAGGGAAGCGAATCAAATGTGAAAGCCGTGAACCCAGGACGTGTCGCCTCTCGTCCGACTTGGGGTACTGCACTCTAGCCCACTTCAACACAAAGTCATATACAGCATCCTCTGATGCTACCTGGAGATCATCACTAGACAATATTGCCTCCACTCCAGCTAGAGGCAGGGCCATAACCTCTTCATGGAACCTGGTCAGGCAGAACTAGTTAGCATTCAAAAGGTAAAACTACATGGAAACGAAAAAGAATGAAGCAGCAGAGAGAGGGAAACAAATGTTTTCCCAAGAATTGATGATGGGGAATGGAACAGGTGTACTTAGATACAGGAAAGGAAATTAGGAATCTTAAATGTATGGAGTAATATATTTATGTGGATCATTAGATGCGGGTATTAATCATAAATTGGTGATTTTCAGTAATTTATGACAATGTGATTAGGAAGTTGGATTTTCCTGTTGGAATTTCTTTGTATTTTGATTTATCTAACTTGAAAAAATATTTGAGGTTACCATTCATTGAGTTATATTCTTCCACTCTCTTTAAATTGTCCCTACTCCCTCCATTCTCTCTCTAGTCTCTCCCACAAATCCCTCCGTTAGCCTTTGCTGTTCTGCTGGTTCTAGTTCTAGGGTGAGTGTTTCAAACCCAGAGAAAACGATCGAGAATGGGATAGGGGTAGCAGATTATGGACAAGGAAGGAGAATATTAAGAGTATTATGTTTGTAATTGTATGGGCTGTGAATATATTATGATTTATAGATATTTATTTATTTCAGATAAAAACGATATGGACATTTATTAAGATCATATTTATCAAGTTGGGATCTTATTTAAGGATTGTATTGTGATGTAAGAGTCACTATTCTTCCAATACACATTACTTAAATTTCTATTCAGCCATGGGCAAAAGAAAGAACATTGTCAAATAAATATAAGAGAGTAGATAATGCCAGTTATGGTTTAGTTCAATTTATAACATCACATGACCTAGAGAAGGAAGAGGATAGTAAATGCCCTAGCTAATAAAAGTAGAGCAGCAGAAAACAATATGGGAATGCATGAAACATAACCATGTCAGTTGAAGTTATATAAGGAAATTACTTGGCTATATCCTTGTATCGAGTAGCAAGATACTGCTTCGCTGCATCAGTCAATGGTTGAACTGCCTCAGCCATTAAGACACTGGAAGGAAGCTCCAGGTAAAGCAATGCAGAATCAGGTGACATGGGTATATTCCGCAATAATCGGCTGCAGTATCTCATACATGAAGCAACTTCAAATTTGTCAGCAGCCATCAACACATCCAGCAAAGCAGGTGGTGTATTAGTGCTCAAGGTATTGCTGTACATGAAATTCAGAAGCTCCATGAGAGCAGCTTCCTCTGCAACATACAAAAGAATCATGACATTTGTAAGACAACTAATTGAGAAGAAAACTACATATTCAAGTTGTTAAAAAATCTAAATGTATTTTTGTTATTGTTTATACCAGAGGCATTAATTCTCAGGGTGACATGTCTTTGCTCAGATTCCCTCATCCCATTAGAGAAAAGCTACAAAATAAGTAATTAAACACAACTTAGCATACATACATGTAGCATAAGAATCCAAATCTAACCCACAAGGATGAGGCATTTACCTTGTAGAAGAACGGACTTTTAGCAGCCAAGATAGGAGAACTAATATGTAGTGTTTTAACTCTCAGAACTGTCGAGCAATCCATGCTCCAGCTTGAATCATTGCTATTTGCAGCTTCATCACCTATGAGAATAATAGCCAAACAGGAAGTCTAAGCTATGGAACAACTTGAAAAAACCCCTAAGGTAAGTGTTACAGAGTTTTATAGAATAAAGGGTACAGCTAAAAGTCTTGTAATTTATCATCTGTTTTTACATATCTATAAGCATCTTTAGGAAAAGTAAAAATATAATGTAGGTGGCTGCCATCAAAGTGCAGGCCTTTCTGCTTACCATGTCTCCATTTTAACAAAGAAATTTAACAGAGCAACCAATAACTTTAGACTTTGGGAAAAGATATTAGATATCCATTTTATTGTAAGTATAAGGAAACTGTTATAGTTGTATCTATTTCTTTCATTTTAAATAAGTAATTCTTTTATTTATTAAAGTTTTACATGTCATTACTTTATCTTATGATACACTTGTTTGAATAATGACAGAACATCAATATTCAAGAATTTTTTATCAAGTAAAATATAGAAAGACAAGTGTTAAAGCCTCCCTACAACATGGACACGTTATAAACAGGGATAAATAGGGAAAATGATAAAAAGCACAGCATCATATACAAAAATACTACAAGTCTGTAACAGTTAACAGGTAAACTAAGTTTAAAAATATTAATGATTCAAATACCTGAAGGGCATTCTTCGACCATAGCATCTGCCTCTTCCTCTTGATTTTCACAGGTAGCACCATCATCAATATCAGGTTGGTTCCCATTCAATATTTGCTCATCAGGCAATAAAGTAAGGTCCACAACTACAAATCAGAGAGAAATTATCAGGTATTGCATGAGAAAAGTGAGCCTACTTAAACAGAATACAACATGCACAGATAAGCGCTTTTAAGGAAAAAAATACATGAATTGAACCAAGCTTGGCAGTTGTGTTGGCTCCTATCATAAATATGTACAATCAATTACATCTAAAGTGAGATTATGCGGTTTATAAGCTTAGCTTTATAATCCTCAGTATCTAACTGCGAGATAACTTATTTAAAACAAATCAGCAATATCCAAGTATAATAATGTCCACAAGTTCTATCTAAAACCACAACTAAACATGAAAGAAGTCTCTTTTATCACTTTTTACTTATGCGATATGTTTCCCAAATCTTACTAGTACATTTCCCAGAAACAATCTATATATAATTGTATTTTAATTGTTTACAGCTTCAAGTATCAGGTTTCTCAGGAACCGAAAAAGGCAAGAAAATACCCAAGATATATTACATCAACTTCCACAGAATCACCTCACTCAGTCAAATTTAGTTGCATTACGCAAGAAATCGAAGAAATTGTCTTTTAGGGTTTCCGTAAACAATGATAAGGGGAGCTGATTTTATTTTTCCCCCGTTTAAACTCACTTTATTTATTAATATGTCAATTAACATGGAAGTCACCTTTTATCGCTCATTACCATTTCTGCTCTATAGCATCACCTAATTTTGCAAGTAAAAAAGATGAAACCCTAGAAGATGAAACAAGCTCTCGTCTGTAAAACAATCAACAACAAAACTCAACAATTCAATTTCTTGCCCTCCTAGATCACAATATTGGTAGAGAGGCTGATACAAACTAACCAATCTTTCAAATAAATATAGAAGTTAACCAAAATCCAAATCTAAGTCTTTCATTTCAATTAGCAAAACCACAAAAGCCACCTCCTTTTGAGTTTCGATCATCCAAAATTTTCCAGAAAAAAAATCACATAAACAGCGGGAGAAATCAAGAAAAAAAAAGAGATATACCATTATCCTTCTTGATATCCTCCCTCCTCCTCTTCCGATGGCGAGCCCAGTCGGCGATGGTAGCAGACACATCGGAATCGGGCCGAGTCTGCGCCGGGTCACCCATGATCTCGATCCGAAGAATCCTATCGGAGAAATTACTGTCGTTGAAAGCGAACCCAAAATCAGCATCGGAAGCGGACGCACCACTAGAGTAATCTGAGTCCATGACCGTCCCGACCATCCCAGGGTCAAACAGATCCGTATTGAAACCCTTCATCCCCGAACAACAAATTTATACCCCCAACCAAAATTCAAAGCTCGCCCAGAAAAACAGCAGAGAAAAGGAAAAACGCAAGAGTAGCGTAAGAGAGAGAAAGAAAACGCTATACGAGCCCCACAGGTGGGCCCAGAGGCAGAGAGTGAGGAACGGTTTTCTTCGATTGCAAAAGAAGAGACGAGAAGGAGAAGGAGAAGAAGAAGAAGATGGTGGTGGTAGTGCTAAGCGCGTGTGAGAAGCAATAAATACGAAGGATGAAAGCCATAACTCCTTTTGGTTTTGCGTGTCTTTGATTTGGTTTTCTTGGTTTTGTTTGTTACCATATCTGTTTAGTTCATCATGCCAACCAAACCAAATACCCTTCCATTTCATTTTTATTCATTTCATTCTTTAATTAATCATGATATGTCTGAGATAAACGTGTGATTTGGTACTAATTGAAAATTATGTAAGAGGTCAACAGTGGAGGCTACGCATTTTATGTGGATTTTTCTTTTTTAAATTAGAGTTAATATTCACTTATTTTTAAATTGTATTTACTAACTTTAATGTAAAAAATTAGTATACATACGAGTGAGTACAATGAAGATTCTCTTTAATTTTAGTATATGATGAGTTGAGATTTAAAATGGTGATTAGGTAATTAGTAGATCCACTAGTGATTTTAGATCTGTTTTTCCTTTATTTAGTATATAGTATAAGGAGTTGGGGTGAGTATTAGTGTATTACAACCTTTAGAACAAATTATCAGTATTTAAGTTTTTGCTCACTCTATAACCACCTAAGTTGCGGTGAATATTATGATGTTCTTTCTTTTATTTCTTTGCCAACAAAATTCCAATCAATTTCAAAACTCAATTAAGTTGTGTTAAAACTTCGTTGAAAGTTCTTTTAAAATTGAATTAATGAAGGATAAAGTACATGTTTCTTATATATAAAAAAATGTCAAATATTCACATTGGTCCAAAACATATGAAGTGTATTTCAATTTGATCCTATACACGTTTTTATCGTGTTTCAATTAATCTAATCACTACAATCCATCAATTTTTCCTTTAATGGTGTTCTAAACGAAAAATTTTTTATTTTTGATTGTGACATCATGTTATTAACTAGTATCTAAGAGAGAGATCATGAAATATAGGAGAAATAATAGTGTCACATCAGTGTATCACGTCACCATTAACGGAGAAAATTACGGATTATAATGACTTGACTAATTTAAAACGCGATGAAAACATATAAGAATAATGCGAAAAGAATGAAACATCTAGGATCAATTTAAAATTCAATCCATACTTTTGGGACAAACTTAAATATTTAACCTAAAAAATTAGTAAATTCTAATGTGTTTCGAATTTGAAAAATATGGAGCACCAAAACTAGATTTGTTCATTTGAACGGTTCAATTAAAATTAAATAACAAGTAATAACAATATTAGTTTACTCATTTTTATTCTGATTACACATACAAATTTTGATGTAGTATAGTATAGTTAAAATTTAACGGTGTTGTAAAAAGAGTAAGATTATTCAAAAAATAAAATGTTGTGGTATAATGATCGCAATTAAATATTAAGGATATATTTGACCAAAGACTCAAATACTGTGGGTAATAAAAGTGTTTTACTTTATATATTAATGAATATGATAAATATGAATTCAAATTCATGTTAAAAAATATGTTTACATTCAATGTTCAACAATATTTTTAGCATGATTATTTTTAATAAAACAATATATGTAAGGGAAAAAAATTAAAAGTGAAAAAAGAGATGAGTATATTTAATTTGACTAAAAAAAACCGTCTGATTGTCTGCGACTCCCTTTGATAAAATTGTTTTCTTTACATTCATCATCTTTATTGGGAGTGGTTGTAATTACTACAACTCTTCTTTACTTAATTTTCATCTTTTTTTTCTTTATGAATAAAATAAATTAGATCTTTCAGTCTTCTAAGTTGGGTGATAGATTTGTCCAAATCTAATTATGATTTTGGTCTTTGTAAAAGATTCTGTTCCAATTACTAGATTGACACAAATCTAAGTATTTATACGGAAAAACTCTTAATCTTTTATCAAATTCATAGAGAAATTGATAACATCTATATTTGTGTAGAACACTACTTCTATGATATGCAAGAAACTGAGTAGTAAATATTTTGTTGTCAACACCAAGATCGGTGAAGTTTTTCCTCATAAGTTTCTCTTACTTATATAATCATTTGCGCTTTTATTTTACTTTTTTAGTTCATCAATGTTTACAAATTATTCTTTTTTTGCATTATTAGATTAGAGTTACTTGAATAACTGTTTGACTTTTCTATAATATGATTTGGCTTAATGTTTTTTTTAAAAAAAAAATTGACTAGAAATGGCGGGAGGAAAAATTCAATTGAGAATTTTCCTTGTTCAAAGTTTATGACAATAGAATTTAATTAATATTGACCCTTTATAACCCGATTTGTTTTTTAAAATAATAATATATATGTACCAGTTGAATTAAATTATATTAATTAGACGTAGTTAAGGACATGTGAAATTGTGAAATACTATTTTAAATTAAGTCAAACAGTACGTTGAGTCATTGCTAATGCCCATGGCTTCCTAGAAAATAAAACTAATGTCATATATAGTGGGCGCCAAATGAAAGACAAGAAATATTCAACCAGATAATACAATATATATATATATATATATATATATATATATATATATATATATGTACAAATTAACTTTTATATATTTTCTGTTATTTAAACAAACGAGTTCTGGAATAATTCATTTTGTGTTTGTTCTTATTTTCGTAGGTCTCGCTTTTATGCTACTTTTTGGCTATGTTTGGTTGGGTGTAGAATTGAATTATACGTGGAATTGCACATATTTCAATGAATTATTTAGTTTGGTTGGGTAAATGTAGAATTGGAATTGGATTATGTGGAATTGGTGAATGTGTAAAAAATGTGGAATTGAATTCTTTATTTTTTAGATGGAATTGGGATAAGTTTTGTAGAATTGGAATGAAATGACAATTTTGCCCCTACTTTTTCTTCTCTCTCTCCCTCACGTCTCTCACTCTCACTCATGCACCCTTACTGTTTTTTTTATTATAATTATTTATTAATATTTTTTATAATTACTTTTAATGAATATAAATAATTAAAATTTTTTATAATAAATATAAAAAATAATTATATACTAAAAAAATAAAACTAAAAGAAAAATAATTATTTAATATTTTTTGAGGGGCAAATAAGTCTTCTTACCTCACATTTTTTTACAAACTTTCAATTCCATCTTTTCATACCAAACACATTTTTCAATTCAAATAATTCAATTCCAATTCCATCTCACCAATTCCAATTCCAATTATAATCCAATTCCAATTCCAATTCCACAATTTTTTTGAACCAAACGCAGCCTTTAAGTTATATAGCTGCCTAGCTGATATAAAATTTTCCAACTTATTAAAAAAATGTAAATATATGAATTGTATAATTAAGGAATCACATGCAAATTATTAAACCATAGCGTGAATTAACTTATTCTCATTGCCGTATTTGTCTAATTAGAAAGAAAGAAAGAAAGTATTCAACAAGAATGCATCCTCAATATTATTCTATTCTCTCTCGTTTTCTTTTTTGGGTATTATAAGCAGAAATATGTGAACTCTTAAACGGAGATTATGAGTTAGATATTTTAATAATATCATAACCTATAATAAAGAGAATGAATAGTTGCAATGATATTAGGGTAAATTAACATTTTGATCCCTGAAATATGTAATCTGTCTCAATTTAGTCCCTTTAAGATGAAATGTCAAATTAAATCTCTCAAAGATGTTTTCTTTGTTTCAATTTAACCCTTTAAATTTTATGACAATATGGTTAATGAAAATGGATAAAACTAAATTTGATATTTTTATCTTTCGGAATTAAATTGAGACAAATTACATCTTTTAGAGACTAAATTTGACATTTTTATCTTTCAATGATTATATTGAGACAGATTACATCTTTTAGGGATCAATAATTTATTCATGATATTATGTATTATAAATATATATAAAGATTAACAGAGAAGTTGAATTTGAGGGAAAGGGAGATTGTGTGATATGTTTATATAAAATGGTTTATGGGCATCGGGTTCTTCTTTTGCAGCTATGATCAAACTATAATCCTTTTCACATTTGGCATTATGATTACACTTTGTCTATATATATATTAAATATTAATACTTACCTATAATGACCATTTAGATAGATAGGAAGAATATTGATTATATTCTTATGGAGAAAAAAAACATTATATTAAATCTTTATGAGTTGCTCAATTTGTATAAAATGGAATAAAAGATAAAATTCCTGATGACGGGTGTGTAAATGTTTGAAACTCACAATCTTTAGTGAAATTTCTTACATTTTATCGGCAGCCAAACAGATTTCTATACAATAATTCTAAGTTGAAAAAAAATCAATCTAGACTTGACCATCATTTCTTTATAGTTTTCTTTTCTTTTTTTCTTCTCTTGATGAAAGTATCCGAACCTCCACCAAATAACGCTTTATTTTCATCTTTGTAAGAGGTACCTACAAAACAACTCAAATTAAAAGAGGTAAAGCTTCAATTTGTGTCCTTATATTTTATATATATATATATGCTATCTATTTGTTTGACACAGAGTGAAAAACTGTGAGAACTCGTCAAACCAGAACCAAAAAGATGAAGATTGTTTCATCTCCCAAGTCATGAAAACCTCTAGCAAGTGCAATTTTGATGAATATTAATGTATTGCACACCTAGGGTATTCATGAATTAGCAGCAGTAACCATCTTCACTTTCTTTTCAATCTTTGGCCTGAAGAGATCTCTCAGTGTATATTTGCAAGCCCTATGTACCCACCAAAGAACGATCTTTTGATGCATACATAAATTTGCAATTCATGAAATGAGAAATAAGAAAAAAAGGTTTTGACAAGTGAGATTTGAACCAAAAACTCATTCAGAATAACCTAGCTATACTACTTCTAGGAAGAACTATTGTATTGATGGAAGTAGGAAGAAAGAAAGGGTGTATTTATACATGTATATAGCTAGACTTGTTAATACTAATATAAAGATATTTAATTCAGCATTTAAGGAAAATCTAAAAAAGTTATTTGACTCTTAAAAGAGGTTGACATTTAAGGCAAATCTAAAAAACTGATTTGACTCTCAAAAGAAGTTGACAAAATATTGCAATTTATTGCATATGCCATTCTAATTGACTACTAATTAATGTGCCTGGATTTAAGGATTTATTAGTATTTATAAAAGGGAAAAGATTAGGACCAACTGATTGGAGGGATGTATTGAAGTTCAGTACTACCGTACAACTGAACATCTACTCAAGTTTTATATGCATTTATTATTTTAGACTTTTTGATTAAAAATATGTGTATAATTGTATTAACTTCTTCCATGTATTTTATTTGGGTAATCTGCACTTTACCCTATGTAATTTGGTTTAAAATTAGTTTGCCCCATATGGTTTATAATATGACACTTTACCATCTTATGGTTTGGCTTAAAAACACTGTATCTCCTGTGGTTAAGTGTGTGACACTTAGCTCCCTGTGATTTGTTATGTTACCAATTAACTACTCTATGTTATTTTTTTTATTCGAAATTTAGTCTATTAGTCAATAATTTAAAATTTTATATAATTAATTTGTATTTATGCAATTTTAAAATAAGTAAAATATCAATTTGGTCCCTCTTAGATGGCATCTTTCTCAATTTGAACCTTCTTAGATATATCTTCTTAATTTGGTCCTTTTTAGATTATTACATTATCAATGCAGTCTATACTGTTAAATGATGACGTGGCATGCTAAAAATTTTCAAAAATTATAATTTTATCCCTCCTTCAATCTCGAAAGGACTTATTTGAAACAAATTGCAAAAATAGAGGACCGATTTGAAATTTTTAAAAGATAAAAGACCTTTATGAAACTAACAGAAAAGATAAGGGACTAAAATTGATATTTGACCATTTTTGTAAAAGTATCAAAGTTATTCAATCATATGATGTTAACAATTTTGACATTAACAACCGAATTGATAACAGAACAATTTAAAAATGACTAAATTAAGAAGATACATTTAAGATTTAAGAAGGATCAAATTGAAAAAGATGCCATCTAAGAATGACCAAAATGATATTTTACTAATTTAAAAATTGTATAAATACAAAATGGTTTTATAAAATTTTAAATTCTTGACTAATTTGACTAATTTTGGATAAAAAAAGATATCATAGGATAGTTAATTGGTAACGTAACAAATCACATGGGGGCTAAATGTCACACTTTTAACCACAGAGAGCACATTGCTTTTAAGCCAAATCACAGGATGGTAAAGTGTCACATTCTAAATCACAGAGAACAAAATGATCTTAAGCCAAACCAAAGTAATGATTTGGAAGTTTTAACTCTTAATTGGAAGTTTAATGATCATATTGTGTAGGGTGGTTTAGGATAAGATGGTTTGTAAACCATTCTAAACCACTTATTAACACACTCCGAAATTCAAACCGCTTGAGTGTTTAATTTGAGATAGTCTCTATTATATATTATTTAAGGGTTTTGTTAACAAGTACCCTGCCTAAGGGTATTGTTTAATGATTCATTTCAACCAATAAAAAAGTTTTAAAAAATGATTTGTATAGATTTTTTTATCAAATTATTAATGGAATTGTGCGGAGTAGGGTGGGGTGGAATTTCAAACAAACCATTCCATTGTTTGGGAGTTTAAAAAAATAAAGAGGGTGGTGAAGAATATTACCCTTATAATGAATGCACAAAAGTAGAATAAAAGAGGGTTAATAATAAAATTAAATATTATAAATAATACAAACCATCATAAACCCCCAATTTGGAAGGGTTTGAAAATTGAGGTGTTGGATAGTTTGGAAGGATTTTCAAACATTTTAAACCATCCCACTACAATACTCACTTGAACATCCAATCAAGGATTGACAAACCCAACCCAAACGACTCCACTCTCCACACCACCCCACATCACTTTCAAACCATCCTTCCAACCAAGTTCTGACAATATATTCTCTCTCAATTAATAAAAAAATCATAACAAGTACTCCAGGATATTTGTCAGAAAATCCCATTATTTAATTCCATCTTTAACATTTTTTTTTCTGTTTCTTCATATTCATTATAAAAATAAAAGTAAAATTTTCACATTCATTACTCTCTTCATTTCTTAAAACGTCCAATTAGTCGAATAATTTAATGAAAATTTAAATCTCTCCGACCCACTCTACCTCGTCCAATTAGTTGGGGTTTAGGATGGAAGAGGAGGGAAAGAGAGAGTTAAAATGAGTTGAAAGTGTATTTGAAAGTTTTTTTAAGTATGGAAGGAGATGGAAGGGAAGGGTCTCTTAAATCCTTCTTGACCCTTCAAAAGTTCTATTTTATAGCCTATGGATAGAGGGTTTAAGATGGAAGAGGGGTCAAAAAGTATTAAAATTATATTTGGATGATTTTTTTAGTATAAGAGGGAAGGAAGGGAGTTTGTCTCTCAAACCCTCATTGACCCTTCGAAAACCTCATTTTCTAGACCTCTCGATTTAGGGAGTTTGAGATGGAAGGGTGTGGCTCATTTCATTCCCTTCTATTTAATTCCTCGTTAAAACTCTCAAACAACAGTTATATATCCATACCACTCATCACCTCTCCACCCCTTTCCATTAATGACCCCTCCGTTCCACACTCCATAAAACTCCCAAACATAACCTTAAACAAATCAAGATCGAATGTTAATGAAGATGCAACTCAAACATCTGCTATGGAATAAGAATATATATTATTGCCACACATTGATAAATAATATTTCCGGCCCGGCCCTCAACTATTTTGATTTCGTTGGAAATATAATTAAATTATCGATCTATAATCTTAGTTCAGAATTATATATTTATAATTAATTGGGTGTTTACGGCTTCCTTCATTGTTTAGTTGTGAGAGGAAGGAGAGATTACTGTTAGTTAATATGTTGGAGAAGAAGAGGGTTAGGATTTTGAAATGTTGAAGAAGAAGAAGAAAAAATTACACGAGCAAACCACATTATCAGTACTTAACGCTAACGGTTCAATTGACGGTGTTACAGATTGATAAACAAATATAATTAATGTTTAATCAAATCTAAAAAAATGTTAATAAAGATGCAACTCAAACCTCTACTATGGAATAAGATAATAATAAATTATATTATATTGACACACATTGATAAATTAATATTTGACGGCCCTCAACAATTTTGATTTCGTTGCTGGAAATATAATTAAATTGTCAAAGACACAGAGTGAAAAAAAGATGAAGATTGTTTCATCTCCCAAGTCATGAAAACCTCTAGTAAGTGCAATTTTGATGAATATTAATGTATTGCACACCTAGGGTATTCATGAATTAGCAGCAGTAACCATCTTCACTTTCTTTTCAATGTTTGATCTGAAGAGATCTCTCCATATGTATAAGTATGCAATTCATGAAAAGAAATAAGAAAAAAAGTTTCCACAAATGAGATTGGAACCAAAATCTACTCAATTAGAATAATCTACCTATACTACTTCTAGGAAGAACTATTGATCGAAAGGCAGAAAGAAAGGGTATATATTTATATTATGGGTGGCAATTTTGACCCAAATTCACTAATCCAACAACCTTTTGACCCAACTCAATCCAATTGATAAATGGGTCATGTGGATCAGGTAAAAAATTAATCATATAAATATGGGTCGAGCTGAGTAAAATTCATAGTTAACCCAATAATCCATCTAATGCCCTAAAACTCAAATCGTTTGACTTCTTCACTTTGTCTTCAAGCTGTACCATCTTTCCTCTATTGTATTTATCGCTTCTGCATTCTTCACTTAGTATCCGACTTATATTTTTTGTTTTCCTCTTCTCTTACAATATTGCATTGCGCACATATGTATCACTCATAATTTGTTCGTTCCTCCGAGACTATTCATCTTGTAAAAATCTCTAAATCATTATAATTTGAGTCACATTTTCTGGATGTCTTTCTCATTAGGAACACACATATTTTAATTAAGATGACTAATTAGAAAATAACTATATTGAAAGGAGGGTATATAAATTTGACCTCTCATCAGTAATTATTAATATGGTCTTTGCATTCTCTATCTTTCTATATGTATGATATATATGGGACTAATTTATAACCTATCTATAAATGAAATTATTTTAATTATTGAGGAGATGTGGGAAATATTATTCATAAAATTCAAAGAAAGTTATTTATTAGAAAGTCCCTCAGTTTGTTTGGCATTTTTTTTCTTGTGAAGAAAAGGCATAATATACACGTTTTTTTTATTTAATTAAAAACAGAACTAAATAGTAATCGTACCAATCTTATTCAATATTTCACAAGAGTTTTTTGGTACATGCATGATGGAGTAATTAAGAGTTAGAACATAAAACTATTTACTAAAATGTTATAAACCAAAGCACCACCACACCCACTTGCTGTACAAGATCGTAACTCGTGTAATAGATTTATCAACGATAAATCAGTTCACTATATATATAATAAATCTTTAAAATTTGAAGCAAACGAATTCATATTCCTGCCTTAGCTTCATTATTCTTAAATCTTCCCCATTGTTTAATTTCCATTAGATCTTGAATTCCCTGAGTAACAAATTAAAAAACGAAACAAAGTAAGATTATTTTTCAATATATATATATATTAACTGAAAAATTAAAGTTAGTCTCTGACAATTCAACATGGTAAATTATTGTTTGAATTCCCAAGTATCCAAATTGAATCCTCAACAATATAATATTTCTCAAATATAAGTAGAAATTGAACTAATAATAAAAATATAAATATATGATTTCTAAGGTATATATATATATATATATATATATATATATATATATATATATATATATATATATCTAATTGGGAGCTCTCTTCACTCCAACCAAAAAGATGATGGCATAAACGTCATCTCCCATTTCATGCAAACCCATGAACTTGGCACAAACCCTTAAATTTATTGTATGGTATTGTTGTTGCGAAGGCAGAGGTATCCATGAAGTAGCAGCTGCTTAATTAATTAATACCATCATATCATTTCCTTTCTGGTCTGGAGAAAAGAGAGCTCCCATATATATATATATATATATATATAATCAACATCATCTTCTTAAAGACTAGTACTCTTGAGATTTAAACCAAAATAGATTTGACTTGAGAAGAAGTAATGTATTGAGAAGCTAGAAGAAAGGGTACTTATATTATATATAGCTAGATTTGTTCATGACATTGGAAATTTGATTCATATATAGATATTTAATTTAGCTTTTAATACAAATCTAGGAAATAGATTTGACTGGTCAAAAAGGTTGATAAAGCGTTGCATATATAGACCAGTCAAATTGACTATATATACTAGATAATAATTGTGCCTTTTGATTTTTCTTTCACCTTTCCATCTAATTAATGTGCTGGGTTTAAATTTTTTTAAAAAAAGGGAATTAATGGATGGTTAGAGTTTTTATCTATTTACTATTATATAGGGACGTTGATCGGGAGTTTTTAGATATTTTTAATAAAAAATATGTGTATATATAATTTTAATAACTTAAAATTTTATGATTGGATATTATTTTTCAATTTGTTTTACATGATTACATATATGGAAGATTGCTTTTAAGTTTAATCTTTAAACAGATTTAGAAAAAAAAAAATTGTTAGCTAAAGGATGCAAGTCAAACCATTTCTACGGAATAAGATAATTATTACCACTGATGCATTCACTAATAATATTTCTCCCAGCAATTATGATCTCATCCGGTGGTACAGAGAGTAATTAGTGAATTTACATTTGAATGAATAATTAAGATCCCTTTAAAAAAATGAAGATCACATATATACAGCGTGTATTTGGGTATTTGGAGTTTGGACCTTATATATTGTTCCTTCCAATAAATAAATGGACTAAACTTATAAATATAAATATGACAAAAGTCTCATAAAGGAATGCTATTAAAAAATAAAAAAAGAAATAGCCTGTTAGGTATGCTTTCTCTACATAAACTATCTTTACGTTTGTACGAAATTTTATATTTGTCCTTTATGTTTCAAAAAGTTTAAATTAGTCCTTTATGTTTGCAAGAAGTTTCAAATTGGTCCTTCCGTCTACTTCCGTTAATTTTTTAGATGTGACGTGCTGATATGTCCATCTAAGATGACATGCCATGTCACGTCATTGCCACATCAGCGCCACGTTATACCACGTCAGCGCCACATCATCACATATGATATTAGATGATGATGTGGCGATGACGTGTCAATGACGTGACGTGACACATTAGCTTAAATGGACACGTATGAGAGATGATATGTTCACGTCAACACACCACGTCAGCACTTAACGGAAGAAATAAACGGACTTGGATAGAAGGACCAATTTGGAACTTCTTGCAAATATAAAGAACCAGTTTAAACTTTTTGAAAAATAAAGGATCAATATGAAACTTCATGTAAATATTAGGGACAAATTTAAAGTTTTGACGATTCTTTGTATATTTTCATCTCATTGACTTGAATGTTAGTATGATGTTCTAGCTCCCCTGTTGTTTAATTTTATTTTCCTTTTGCAGGGTTTCTTCAGTTCAAACCATCCATTCCACAAACTTCAAATATACCTGTCACAAAGAAGAAAAATATATATCCATTTCATTAACAAATCTAACTACTAAATAGAAAACAAATTAAATATAATTGAGAGAATGCTACAATTTGAGAAATATACATATATATAATCCAAATAATAATAATAATAATTGAGGCATATATATATATATATATACCTAATTGGAGCTCCCTTCACTCCAATACGAGAAAGATGAAGGCAACCTTATCTCCCAATTCATGCAAACCCAAGAAACTACGCTTGCTTTACATATAATTAAGCAGCGAAGTCTAAGGTATCCATGAAATAGCAGCTAAGCTCTACCATCATCTCCTTCCAGACATGGAGTGCAAGAGAGCTCCAACCATGCAATTTAATTATATATATATATATATATATAGGAGTCTAGTACTTCCCTGCCAGGCTAAAACTAATCAATATTTTACTGAAATTATTGTGATGTTTTGGCTATGGCTTGTCAAAATTTTGAAACTTGAGTTGATATATATATAGGCTGAGGCTGTTATGGAATTCATTATAGATGAAATCTGGGCCATTGAAATTGGAGGTTTATGATGCCCAGCATAAAATTAAGCTGGATATTGATGAAGTATTCAATTAATTAATGTTTTTTTATTAGTGACTTGAAATATATGAAACTTAACTGAAGGAATAATATGTTTAAAAATTCAATTGATCAATCAGATAAAACCTTAACATGTGTTCTAAAAGAAGATGTTCAGTAGAATAGTAGTATTAAACTTTAGTATCATCAATCAGTTGGTCCCAATCTATTTAACATATGTCTTTATTAATGTGAGTTTCTATTAATTATATTAACAAATGACACTACATGATTAGAGGGATGTACCGAAGTTCAATAGTATCGTAATACCAAATTTTTATCCGCGCCCTAAAAACACATATTAGATGAACCCTTCAAATAATTCCAGTATTCTTTTGTTTTGGGAATCCTATCCTTTTCATTAATTTTCTGATATTAATCAATAATTAATAACTTTATGACCAAAGCCATACTAATTAATCTCAAGGATCCCTCCAAGATGATGTTAAGGTTTTCTCTTTAATATAAGCACTTTTTTGCTTTGTTTTTTCCCCCCTTTTTTGGGGCTTCCCCTCTTAATATTTGCTTTTTGTGGCATTTTCATTAGTTAACAAGATTTGAAATTGGAACTACCAAATATATATGAGTTCCCCTTAAGAACATATAAACACATGAAAGAAAACTATTTTTTACTTATGTAATTTAGATGAACTTATGAGATTCAACTTTGTTCAAATATAAATCTAATTAAATTCGTATTAATGGTTTTATTATTTATATATATGTGTGTGTAACTAATATTATGATTAAATATGCCATAAAATAACAAGTACTAATAATTAATAAAACAAATTATACTAAGATTGCGTTTAATAAAACTTTGTTTTCTTTATATATAGATATTATAGGAGACAATCACATTTAAGATATTGTTAAACGCATTAAGGCTGTGTTTGTTTATAAAAAAAAAAAGAAGGGAATGGGAATGAGAATGTTGGAAGGAATAGAAATGCCATGTCAATTTGATGTAAATGAAATAAAAGTGAGTAAAAAGTTAAAGACAAAAATATACTTTTATCACATTGCAAAATGTAAAATTTGTTTGGTAGGAAGAAAATATAAGGAAGAATAGCACTCCCATGCTTTTTCCATCATTAAATCTTGTTTCCAAACATAACCTAATTAATGTAAGCACATCTTCTAATCAAAATTTGAACTTTAGTTCGTCATATTGTGGGGAACTAATTCATTTCAATGTACTCGACCATCCTTATTATAATAAAACTCTTTATATGAAAGTATATATATAGAACGAGTAATTTCATTAAACAGTAATTTAGCATAAAAGTCTAGTTAAGCACTAAAAGCAAATTAAATTAATTAATTTCATTTGGAACGAAAAATTTAAACAATAGCTCTCTCAAGAATTCATCCGAAAAAAAAAGAATATATCATGAATGATAATGCCTTTAATTTCATTAGTGATCCACTACATCCGAAGATTTCATTGGGTGCTTCAATATTATCAGATCATCATCTCCTTATATATTATTACTAATTAACGATCCTAATTTAAAGATCAACCATTCAATTTAAAAAATATATTATTATTCTGATTAATATTCTCGATGTATATAAAATGTTAGAATCATTGGTCTAAGCCCACATGAGATCATCATAATTAAAGTTGTAAATAAAGTAAATTCCTCTAGTTATATATATGTATATTATGTTTTGAGAATAATTCTTTATAAATAAGTTTATTATTTCAATTATCAAATGTGGGGTGAGTCCTAATGACCTTGAGATATGAAAAATCTAAAGAAAATTTTTTAGAAGTTTAGTTTTATTGGAATCAATCTTATTCAATATATTATCTAAGGTTGAATGTAATTAATTAAGTGAGACTCAACCTTTGGAGTGACTAATTATAATTTCTACTACAGATCCAATCTCTTTAAAATCTGTGACTTTTAATTGTAAATAAAACATGTACACTTTCATTCATGTTATGAAATCCCTTCATTATTTATTTACATAATTATTTATATGACTGAAAATGCCATAATATTGAGTTATAAATAAGACAAATCAAATAAAAGAAAGAGAAGAAAAATAAACTAGAAAACTCATGAGAGGTTAAACTCTCTGTATAAGATCAACAGGTGGTTGGTTTGAGTAGTAGATATTCTATTTTTTTTAAGTAAAGTATTGGATTCGAGACTTATGTATGAAAAAAAAATTTCTGTTGAGAGAGTTTTTTTTTTCGTTATGAGACCTCCGTTAATTTAAATAAGATTGTCTCTAATAAGAAGATACTTGTAAAAATTTTTTAAAAAAAAAACTCTATGCATAAGAGCCCTAAAAATAATTAATTAAATAAAATAATTTCACTTTGAAACACATTAAAAAGTGTTGTTCATGGATGTTAGAATTAGGTGTCTCTAGATTATGATGAACAACATGCTTTCCTTAGTGGTCCACTATACATCGGAAGATTTCATGAATGTGCTTTATCCGAGCACCATCTCCTAATTAATTATTATATTTCTAACTATAACTCTTTTAAACATCAACACTCAATTTAAAATACGGCTATACTTGTTAGGTTTCCTCCAAATCTCCAACGTCCCACATCGCCCAAGCTTATATAAATAAGTGAGAGTTATATAAATTTAGGTGTACTACACTCAAATTTAAATAAAGATTGTATTTAGAATTTGGGTTATGCGTGTCAAATAAAAGATAGTTTTATCAAATTTTTTGTACAAAAATGTGTTGAGGAGAATTTATAATTTTTTAGTTTAAAAATTACAAATAATAAAGTTTGTTCGAGCTGAGTAAGAACTGTGATAATAAGTTTTAAGGCATTGAATCATATTAAAATTTTTTGTATTCCTCTTGCTCTTTTCCGTTTTTTATTTTTGTGCGTATTTCAACAAGAGTTATATTATGCAGTTTCTAATCAAACTTTTACTATAAGTTTTACAATAAAAATAAAGCAAGTGAAAAAAAATTTTTAGAACAACCATGAAATTTTTTTTTGTATCAACCATATACATATTGCTACAAACTAAGTGTGTTATATGGGTCGAAACAGAGTGTTTCAGAGATTAAACAGACAAAAAAAATCTGATAATAAAAATATAAAAATTACACCTAAATTTTTTTCTTTAAAAATATATGTTATGTTTATATATATTCTAATATTATTCTTTGTTTTTGAATAAATATATTCTAATATTCTTTCTTTTATGGAATATTCTAATATTCTTGAAGCATATGAAATGTTGGAATCACTGCTTTTCAGATTAAGCCCACATGATGGGATCAACATATATAATGTATCAAAATGCTGCTATTTTAAATGAGTTTGTTCATATAAATATGAAATATCCTTTATTAAAACAGACATACATATATATTCTTTGACTACTTTCTCATGCACCATTTTCTTTCCTCTCTCTTCTAGACTATACATATGCGTGGCTCTTAATTACTTTTTCCTAGCTCTCTATTTGATTTACTAAATAAATAATAATTTAATCTCTAAAAATTATTTATTTTTAATCTAGTACAGTCCAAATAAAAACATCTTAATTTAATCAACTAGTAGTTTGATTTCTCCCAATTAAATGATGATTCTATTAGGTTATTTTTTTCAATTAGTAAATAGAAGCTAAGTTTATGTGATTAATATTAATTCAAATCACGCCCTAAATTTGTCCACATGTATTTTCTCCCAAAATTAATGTGTTGTTCAAGCAAATTTTCATAAATATAAAGTCATTATGGTAGTTACTTGATCACTATATTATTATTTTTTTCAATTGATACGTTTGTAGCGAAATAGATTTAGTTGTGAAAGTTAATGATCACTCATACTATAGTTTTCATAATTTAGTCCTTTCTTTCTAATTTGGTCCTTCATAATTTGATTTGTACGCTAATTTGGCTCATCTATTTAAATCAATCTAAATAAATAAAATTTTGATGACGTGGACATTTAGTATTGATTATGCAGTGTTGAAAACAAAATAGTTTTTGCCCTGATTTTTAATTCCAATCTATCAATACGTAGCATTTAAAGGAAAGGAGAAAAATTACAACTTTTGTCTTTTATTATATATCCTTATTTGTTTATAAATTTGTCTTTTTAACTGAGGAGTTATAAATTATAATATCATTTTGTGTAACATGTTTGAACAAAAAAAAATTGACATGAAATGAGAATAAATATTCATTGGGATCGGACTATATGTGTATATATATCCGAAGAATTTAATTATATAGTTGTAAGGTTAATTAGATAGAGATATATAACGCTTTCACAAGTCACATCCAAATTTTTTCAATAATTTGTAAGTATGGAATGGTATATATATATATATATATAGGGAACTTCCAAAGGAGATTTATGACTCAGGATATAAGTGAGAATATTTAGACTAATATTTAATATTGCACATTTTGGAAGGCTTATGTCTTTTTATGTAGTTTATTTTTTCCAATCCAAACATATTTTATGGCTTAATAATTAAAATATTAGATTTAGAATAAAATTAAATAAAAAATCACCTTTAAAATTTTCTTTCCCTGGCCTTCTTCATTTTCTTGAATCCAAACCCACTGATGTATACTTGGCTATAAATGCAGTAAAAGGCAACTTATTATTATGATTTTTCGTCGAGATCAAAACTAGAACAAGAACCATTTTTTAAGGCCTTGACTGTTCCTTAAATCACAATTATATATATTTATTGGCCTAAGATTTAATTATCATTACAGGTATTTGGTAAAAACTATAAAACATCACTGGCTTCCTCGTGTGAAGGGAGAGGATGTTTGGTACTACGGGAATCTTAAAAATTTAATACTTTCTCCACTCAATAGTTGTCATTTGCAATATTAATAAAGATTAATACGTCCTTAATTAATCTATTCAGGGTGAATCTTGGTTAGTATTATATTAACAAATGATCACATTGAATGAATGGAAGAATATGTACTGAAAATTCAATATTCCTGTTATACTATATTTTTATCCATGTGGAGCTATGTAGTGCTTGAAGGAATCAAAGTTACATCAATAATAATTGCAACACAATGGCAAATGCAATTTGTTGGAACTCAGTAATTTAAAAAATCCTCCCTCAAAAGCTCATTGTTAAATGGAAGAACTAAACTACTTAAGTATTTTATTGAGCATCCCAATCTATCAAATGTAAGATTTGTATTATTCTCTTTCAAGTCCAACTGCTCTTAGCCAGTTGTCACTTGTCTCTCTTCTTCTTCTTCTTTTCATTATAAGGGTTTGTATTCTTTTTGAGTCACAAAAGCCTCCTCAGTTTGATCAAACTGAGAAATTGATGATGGCTTTTTCCAAACTTGTGATTTAATCTTCATGGGCCGAAGCAGTCCCTGTCATATATATATATATATATAATCAAAAAAATCTATGCAATGAAGAAATTTCATTTTTTGTGTGATCTAGTTGTGTGAAAAATATCCAATGTTAAAAAGATTAAAAAAAAAGTGCAAGGATGATAAATTAATGTTGGTTTCCTGCTCGAAACATTATGAGTAACAATTTTTTTTTTGATAACTTAAGAGTAACAAATCTTGGTTCATCACCATATTGTAAAATACTATCCTCTCTTTTATAGATTGATCATTAACTCTTAATTATTAATTTATGCAACTATAATAAATTGATCTATATATATATATATATATATATATATATATGTGTGTGTGTGTGTGTGTGTGTGTGTGTGTATTAATAGTATAGCAAAGGAATTAAAAACTAATAAATCCACCATTGATATATTGATGAATCTCCGAGGTAGCTAGTCTTCAATTTCTGGTAACCTACATAGAAAGAATTACAATATATATATATATATATATATATATATATATATATATATATATATATATATATATATAAAATATAGAGTGAATATTAATTAATTAAGAAGATGGAGCTCCCTTCACTCCAATACCAAAAAGATCAAGGAAAGGCCATCTCTTAATTCATGCAAACCCATGATGACCTTCGCTATAAATGCGAGGGTATAGGGCCAGGGGTATCCATGAACTAACAGCTAAGCTCTCCATCATCTCCTTTCAGACATGGAGTCAAGAGAGCTCCATTTTGCCTTTTCATTCCCAAACCCCTAATTAACTATATGAGGAAGACACAAAGTTATAAATCTTGGAATGCCATACATATGCTTCACAACCTCTTGTGCTTATATAGCCCAATAATATACACAAGAACCAAGAGATCACATGTCATGTGGGCCATTCATTACAAAATTAATTTCAGAATAGAATATATCTTGATCATGATGCTACCTATAAGGGTTGATTAAATTAAAAATTCGAATAAAATGAGGAGTGTGGTTGAATAGAAAGGGATTTTATCTTTAATTAAGTGTTAGGGTTTGATCTCTAGCCTTGAATATGGATCAATTTTATAAATTTTTGAGTCAGTTATCTTATCCTACTTTTTGAAGTGCCTAACTATAAGTCAGGGAGAGAATTAGTTGTGTTCGACGGTATACTTTGGAGCTACGGTGAACTAAAGCTCAAAACTGCTCAGCCATTGAATTTGTCTTGAAATTTATGTCATCTTAAAATTTTTTTAAAAATAATTTGGTAAAAATCTTGAGACTGATCCAATGATCAAAAAATGATGAATCAAAGCTCTCATTATCTCCCTATATATGATCATATATATATATATATATATATATATATATATATATATATATATATGCAGATTTCTGAAATAATAATTAATATTGAGCATCATTTTGTGTTGAAGTTGCTGATTATATTAAAATCTTGAGTAAATTACACTGCCCTCCCCTGAGAGATGCTGAAATTACACTGCCCTCTCCTCTAGTTTGCAAAATTACACTGCCCTCCCTTGAGAGATCAAAAGTCATTACACTTTGATCCAAAACACCATTCTCCCATTAAAAAAAGGTCTAAAAAGTCAATATAATAAATATTAATGACTAATAAATATTTATGACTAAATTGACCCTCGCACAAGATAAAAAATATTTAACGCTATGCTTTATCGAAATTTATAAAACTGAATCTTTACCAAAAAAAATTATAAAACTGAATTCTAGGACACCTAACAACATTTTTTTGATATATTTTATTATTATATATTAATATATATATATATATATATATATATTAAACTTAATTGTCAAAATTTAAGTAAAAAATTTTAAACTATTTTAAGTTACAGACTTTATTTTAGAATTTTATTTTGTTAACAATAATAATTGCTCTAAATACTAATAAAATAATAAAAGACAATAAAAAAAATGAAACGATGTTATTTTAAGAGGATGAAAGTATTTATAGGTCACATTTTATAGAGTTTCATTCTTTTGTGAGGGGTAATTTAGTCATGAATATTTATTATATTGGAAGTTGAAAAAAATTGACCTTTTAGACTTTTTTTTTTATTGGATAATGGTGTTTTGGATCAAAGTGTAATGACTTTTGATCTCTCAAGGGACGGCAGTGTGATTTTGCAAACTAGAGAGGAGGGCAGTGTAATTTCAGCATCTCTCAGGGGAGGGCAGTGTAATTTACTCTAAAATCTTCATGTTCATGGCTGATGCCAGTGTTAATTAATTAATGATATATAAATTTAGTGTAATTGGAATTGGGGTCTATTTAAGTCATAGTTATTACATAACTAGTTTCTAATAATGTAACAAATTAAAGTTTGAATTCCTCTCATGGCAAAAAAAAGTTTGATCGAATTCATCTTGAAATAAGTGTTTATATTTAATCATTAGTGCTCACTGCTCACGATATCACAAAACGATTGCTTATATAAAAGATAAAATTAATATACATTTGACTCTAAGAAGCCCAAAAGAAAAAAGAGAAATTTGAAGAGGGACTTAAAGATATAATAAAAAGTAGCTCCATACATGTCTCTTCACTGTGGGTTGTGAATACTGAATACATATCAATATAATATGATGAATGTGCTTTTCACGTAATCGTGAATCTCCATAGTAAAGCTTATGATGCATCCTTCCTTTTGACGTCAATTATATATTTGTCCCACCATATTAAAGCATCAATAAGTGGAGATTGTATATATATATAGCTAGAACACATGAAAGAAAATCACTGGCCCCAAGTTTGTATAAATATTACTGACATCAATCCTGATTAAATTATTTTATTAATTAGTTGCTTTTATAATAAAATAAAAATATATTGAAAGAAAAGTATCTTAAATAAAATAACCATGAAGGGAGAATTATACCATGGTATATCATAATGCAATTCAAATTCACGGGAGAGCAAATTAATCTCAAATTAAAGGGGAAGGATATATCTGTCATTATAAGGTTTTTCAATCACAAAAACTGATGTGTGGTTTATATAACTTATTTATTTCATTTTTTTAATTTTAATTTCACATATTTTGTTTTAATCGAACACTTTGGTAAAAAATATAAAAATATATATATTCGAAATTTATAATAATACTCCAACGTAACAATATCTATAAATCTTGTCCTTAATAGAAAATGTGGTCCAATAATACATTGGAAGATCTCACTAGCTAGTGTGCTTCAATCTAAGCATCATATATATCATTATTTTATTTGCTCACTATATTTAATCATATATATATATATGCATTCAATTTTAAATATATGTATTCTATATCCTTGGATGAGGATTGATGTATATATATAAAATTTAATCATTGTTGAGACTAAGCCCCACATGAGATCATCATAATAAAGTCTGGCAATGTTGCTATTTTAATTATGAGTTTGTGAATATAAATATTCTCTATAAAATCACACAAATTTGTGTTCTTTGACCACTTTGATGTTTGATCTCTGTCTCTTAACCTCTACTTTTCCAATCACTTGCATTTTTAATTAAAAAAAAATCACTTTAAAGATATTTAGTTGATCATCTTTCATATAATTAATTTCAAAAGAATCTAAAAACTTTAACAGAATTTTAAAATTATATGAAAACAAATTTAATGGTGGTTTTAATTTCATTTAAATTCTTCTATTAACTCAATTATAAATATTCAGCAAAAGTAATTTTATTCAAGTTTCATATATGAAGATTTTATTAGCATAATAGTGAAACATATGAAGTTGGATCATCGATCTCATGAAAAAAAAAGATACAAAATTGATTAAGTAATGTGTCTCATTTAGTAAATAAAAATTATGAGTGAATGATATCATTATATTATTTATTACATTAGAGGATATCCTAATCCTAGTACACGTAAGAAAAAATGATAACAATAAAAAAAATAAAGAATAAATTAAAATATACATATTCTTGTGTTGTCATTGCTTTAAATCAAAAGGCGCAGAAATTCTTTGGAGTAGTGGTCACAAATAAATTCCAAAATTCGGTTTGTATGGAAAGTACTCTTCAAAACCGAATATTTCTTTGGTGATGGGACGTGTTGTGGGACAATTCTCCAGAGTTCGATTCCTCCCATGCCAATGGAACGAATCATTATGTATATATTTTCTTAACAAACCACCAACGTACATATTAATGTCATGGGTGAGTCTATGATGCAATTTTTTATATACATGCAATGCAATTTCGATCGATAGGAACTTGGAGAGTAAGATGATAATTGATAGCTCTATTTGGTATTTCACCCATATGCATATCTAGGTCTAGCTATGAAACTATAACAGTAAGATTCCAGTGTACAAAAGGTTAAGCCATGGAATTAAAGTGACATATTATACACTACTTGATGAAGCAACCATTGACACAAATGCAAGACATTACACAATATAGATATTGTGACATGAGAAAATATAAAAACGTTGCATTAGGTCAAACATGAGTGTCTTACATGATATGGCTTGTATTATTGAAGTATTCATGATGCTTCGTAGGTTGCAACTACTCACATTCTAATTTTTTTCTCATCTGAAACTTGCCTGGTTCATCTAAAAGAGCTTTTGCTAGTTCTGGAGTGAGACTGCGAGATTTCTGACCCTCTAACCTTGCTTCAAGTAGTTTTGCCATCAATGTGTTTTCCTTCACTCCCTTAGGCAATCTGGAAAAAGACTCGTGCTTGGACAAATCTGGGACACTCAATTTTGATTTCCACTGTTCTACCACAGGGCTTCCATTGCCAGTAATTATAGATTGCACACAAGAATCTTCCCTGCAAATACTCTCAGGATGAATTTTATCGCCTTCTGATGACAGCGAATCAAGCCGGTGAATCGAGTTCATCCTCATGTTCTTGGGTCTTTCGCTTTCGTGTGGACCTTGAGTTGCTTCCCAGATAGTAGATACCTCAGGGTCATTTAATAGAGCTGTGTTGTTGTCTCCCCTCATTTCGCTTGGTTTTCTTTCTACAAACCAACTCTCATCACATGACATGTTCCTGTGGCCTACGTTTTCGTGAAAGCGATTGGCCTCGGTGAATTCCTCTGATTGAACTTGTTTCCTTCGTGAATTTCGGCTTGATTTATCCTTTTGATGGACCTCAGCTGAATAGTGATTTTGCAGTCTAGAGCTAACTTTGCCACCAGCCGGAAATTTTTTATCATAAAAATTGGTAACGATAGAATCCTCTTCTGCCATATTTAGAGGTGCACTTATAGCCTCCTTTAGTGGAAAGGAATCCAATGAATGCCGACACGGGTAAATCTCCCGGAGCTCCTTTGGTGAGGAGTTACCATAATTTTTCAAATGAATGGACCGTTTTGCATGAAGAAATGTTTCAATATCGAAACCTAGCTTGTCGACAATTGAACTCTCTTCAAAGTTATCGCCGGCTTTGTCTACCTTCATTTGCGTGCGCTCGTCAAGCCAAGCTTCTGAAATATGAAGTACTAGCCTATCGAGGCCAAGGTCTCTGCTTGCTTGACCCTTCTCAGACTTCGACTTCCTTATCGAACGTACCTCTTGTTCATAAGCTCTTATTCCTTTGGCAAACTCATCACACAAATTCTCCAACAGGATTCGCGCTTTTCTCTCCCTTTCAAGTTCTCTCAAAGAACTGGTGAAAGAAGACTTCATTTCAGAAAGCTCCCGGGCCAGCTTCCGGTGCAGGCTTTCTGAATGCTTTCTTAACCTCCTCTCATCTTCAAGCTCTTCCTTGACTGATTGAAATGCAGCTTTAAATTCATCACGTTCTTTGCTCTTCTTAACAAGCTTGTCCTCTGTCATGTGCTTCATTAAGTCCTCCATTTCCTGCCTATCCAATTGCTTCTCTTGTACTAACTCCTTAACCCGTGACCGAGAAAGATCTAGTTCCATTTTCAGGGCTCTCATGACCGATATACTTGATGAATGCTGTTCTTCAAGACTCCAGATCCGATTGAGTACCTTAAGCAACTCTTTGGATGTTTTAAGGTTGTAACTTGACTCTCCCATCCTCCTACCTTTGAAGTCCAAGGCACTACTTGTGGGATTCACTGGCGCCACCTGTTTTAAGCAAACAACATCTTCATCTTTCTATACAATCTATGAAGGAATAAATATGCTTTAAAATTCTCTATTCTACATAGATGCACTAAAAATGTCAGAAGGATCATTGATGAAAATAATTACACCATAATTCTAAATTTGATACAAAGTTCCTGCAATAAAAACTGAAGAATGCATAATATTTCGAGTTGTAAAAGTCAACAAATGCTGAAGGAATGCCCACAAATAAAGATTGTCAATTTTGAAGAATGCATGCTCAGTGGCAGAATGACCTAAGGCAACAATAAATAACAGAACAGATTTTCGGACCATTCTAATTATAATGGTAAGATTTTTGTGTTTCCAGAGTTGATGTGCTAAATTTTACAACTTGTATTCTCAGGCAAAAGTGTCCGCGCCGCATGATCATAAGAAATCATGTTTACTTCGACAGTAGAAATCCACCAATCAGCTAATTGAAAAGAAAAAAAAGAACGCTTACTTCCATGGAGCCACTGTAACTTGCAGGGGATACCGGCTGCAAATCACGATCATTTTTTTCCGATGGCCTACAATGCTTAACCGGTGATGCTAGCTGCAATGAGGCATCATGTAAAGCAATAAGGATTACTATTTTCATAGGAAACATATTAAAAGCAAGTGAGGGGATCCAATCATATGAACAATAAATCACATCTCTTCATAAGAAGCTCCTATCTAGATAGATAGATAGATTCTTAAGAGATTGCACATTGTAGACCAAGTTATATAATATTGTTATGACACAGAAAAATCAGCTTATAGAAAAAATTGATGCTAGTCTTACATGTTGCTCTTACAGAGTAAGACACATGAAGAAGCTTTTTCAAAGCAATCAATAATGTAGCAGGGCGTGTTATATTTTATTGGAAAATCTAACAAAAGAATTTGACCTAAGTTTATATAAGAAATTTGGTAGGGTCTCATATATCTAATTATCAATGTGCCTGCAAGAGTTTTCCATAACAAAACCTATAAACCCTTTCATCAGGTTAACTTTACAAGGCTGAGGTGAAAAATGTAATTTTTACAAACCTAAATGACCCAAAAGAAAAAAAACTCAAGAGCTCACAACATTTCAACTTAAAGTGAGATTTACACTAAGAAAGGGAAATAATAATAAAAAATTGACCCCAAAAAAAAATCAGGCTAAAGAAGTCAATGAAAACCCCTAATAATTATGAAGAGAGATGAAGAAACCTGATCGGAGAGGGTGTGCGAAGGCTCGTCCTTACGGCGGCGGCGGCGGCGACGACGGAGGCGGATTCCGGTGAGGGGTATGTTCATATGAGGAAGTGGGGTGTGAATGTGATGGTAGGGCTGAAATTCCCAGAGATTGGCACAGAGCTTTCTGGCAGAGACGGTTGAGGAGGCGGGGAAGTGGAGGAATTGAGGAACGGCGTCGTTTTTGGCGTTAGGAGACGGAGAAGGAGAAGAAAGGTGGAGCCTCCATGTGGGTGGAGGAGTAGAAGGGCCTCCTCTTAACCCCACCAAAACCCTTCGTTTCAACTTTTGGCCTATGAATCGTCGTCCTTCTTCTTCTCTCTCCCAAACTTTTTCCATTCTGCTTTGACTCTCTTTCTCTGTGTTGTTTAACTTTTAGAGGAATTGATGGAAAAGGTTGAAGAAGCTTCACTGCTCTGCTCTCTATTGCTCACCATTTGTGTTGAATGAAGAAATTAGCTGTGGCTGTGACTGTGAGTGGGGAAACTGTCCTGTAAAAGTCGTCGCCTTTGTCCCCAACATTTGGCCACATCAGAAAGAGACGGGTCCCACATATATATATTGGGTCCTTATCCTACCTTAACCTTATTAAATTTTGTCCACCCCTCCCTCCTCAAAACATGTGTTTCTTTCTTTGTTTTACCTTCTTTTTTTATTATTCTAAAAATGTAATAGATTTTACTTAAAATAATCACTAAACTATATCTTTATTTATTTGTTTTATTAATTCATCTTAGAAATTTTAGACATAGAGAAGTGACGACTATTTTGTAAAAAGTGATTTGAGTAATATATATAGGATAAAATTTATATGTTGTTACTTACATACTTTTAGTAAGGTTGTCTTTTTTTAATTAGTTAACCTTATCAAATATGTTAACAACGACACATAAATTTTTTCATATATATATAATTACAAGTAGAAGTAATTAAGCACAGTACTTCATCAAAGTAAAAAAAAAAAGATATTTACTAACAAAATTCTCACTCATCTTAAATAAGTGTCCAATTTTAACCAACTATGTTACTTTTCATTGAGTAATGTATAAATTATATAAAAAAAAATTCAAATTGATAACTTGACTAATGTATAAATTATATAAAAGAATTCCAAAGCCATAGCATTTACTTATAGTTGTGTAATTCTTCGAGACTTTGTTCTAATTAAGAATAGAAAAAATTATAATTTTTATCTTAAACCATACCAAATTATTTTTCACTTGGATTAACTTTATGTCAAATAGAAAAGGAATAGGGTTTCACTCTGTAAAAGGAGGAGGAGGAAGGTTGAAGCCACAAAGTATCAAATTAATTTGATACATTTGTTTCTTATTGTATTTCAAATTAAGGAGGAGAGATGCTAAAAGCTTTTTTCTTTTTGAAAGCAAATTTGAATTTGTCATTTTGCATGGGTTGATGGGAGTGCTAGGCTGAACCTGCAAAGCTAAGAATGATCATGAGTGTGTGTGAAAGAATTTGAAAATATAAATCAAAAGCATGTAATGTAGGAATTGTTTTAAAATGTGAGTTAGAGTGAGAGAAGATTGAGAAGGCATAGATAATAGATAATAATAGATAGAAATAGAATAGGCCTTTAAGCATGCGCCTCATGGGATGGCGTAAATGGCAGTGAGACTCTCACACACATCCCCACCCACACATAGCCACAACGTTGGCATATTATATATCTTAATTTTTCTTTTTTAAATTTTGGCTTTGTATATATATATATATATATATGGTTTGGCATAACTTGTTGAAAAGTCAAGATCCCATAATTTGAAATTTTGAATTATGGAATGGCAATTGGACTATTTCAAGTTTCAATTGAATCCAAAAATCAAGCACACTAAATAATAAAATTCAAATCCAAATTCTAATTCTATTAGTTCAATTCTCTCATACCAAAAGTTATGTTTTTTTGCCATCATACCAAACAAGTAGAGACCTCACAATCTTAATTTGTTACATTAAGGGTGTGTATGTTCTTTTGGTGAAAAAGAGGAAGGAATGAAAATGGGAATGGAGATGTCATGTTAATATTAAAATGACCATTTTGCCCTTATATTAAACGTGAGAATGGAATAAAAGTGGGTAAAAAAGTAAGGGCAAAAATATAATTTCATCACATTGAAAAAATTGGGGTTTGTTTGTTAAGAAGAAAAGAAGAGGGAAATGACTTCTCCCTCTCCCTTTCCATCATGATATATTTGTAAAGAACACACCCTAAGATAAATTAGTCTCTTTCACATACATCTAAAGACTCTGTCAATTTTCAAATTATATATTATATGATAAATAGATATAGTTCATCTTGCCTATCAATCACATTGTAAAAAGTCCAAAAAAATGACACACAAGAGTTGAAATTTTTTTAGGAAAATGGAATATAGATGGACTTGGTGTCCTAAATTTTAGCCTTTGAGGGTCCTTGATTTTAGCCCCACATCATTAGAGAGGCATGACATTAAGCTTTCACCAATATCCTTAAGACCACGAAGGACAAGAGTCCTATTCAGACACAAAGTTTGTGCCTTTGTAGGTAGACCTTGTAAAACCTCTTATCCTTTTGTGTCTTCCAATCAATTACAATCTTACCAAGCATCCTATGAACCTTTGGTGTGTGGTATCTATTTACATTTATTACATAATTCTACAACCTAGGCAATTTTTTTTTCATGAAGGAGGACCACAATTACTCTAGTTTTTAGGGTTTTTCTCTACCTTGTGTAAATTGCTTGTGGTCCACACACATTAATTGTTGCTTTTAAACTGACACTAACAACATGCTTAATTTTTTGGTATCCAACATGAGTAATAATTATGTAATGTTGTGAAAGTGTTTACCATTTTATAGTTTCTATATCCCACTTCCCATTTACTTTCTCCAGACTCTTCAATTTAAAGATAATTCATTCAATATATCACTTTATTAGATGGAATATATTTACTCTTTCTTTTTAGGTTAAATTATTCTTATGATTCCAATGTTCAATTGAGTTTCTAGGTTTTAAAAAATTGTACTGAAGTCCTTCCAAAGTTTTTAAATTTTACTTGTATTATTGAAATGCATAATTTTAGTAAAATATGTATCATTCATTTTCTTACTGTTAAATCTGCAATTGATGGATGAAACTTTGGGCCAGAAAAATCCGAACCACGACAAAAGCCCAAAAGTAAGATTTTTATGGGCCTAAAGGCAAAGGGGTCCATCATCATCCGCCTTTGCGTCTTTGTACAAAAATCAAAACTTGTCAGCAATGACCAAAAACAAGAACAACAATTGTCACAGTTTGCTTCCTCTTCTTTTCAACAGTTGAAAGGAGGTGTCCAGTTTAGGGGTTGTTTGGTATTGGTTTATTTCGTTTGCTTTTTTGTGAGTTGTATAAGATATACTAGATTTCTATATAAGTATTGTTAATATTCTTGTATTGTATGTATGACCGTATACTATATATTTTTTCGTGAACAAATGAATATTGATTTGTTGATAAAAGATGAAATATAGCATGTGTATTTCTTGGTCTGTAATATAAAAGAATTTATATTAGTATCGTTTATATATATATATATATATTCAGTCGGTTTTTCTTATAAGTAAAAAATATTTTAAAAAAGGAAAAAACTTAGGTCTATTTCCTTATGTCTATTTCATCCAATTCCACCAATCATATATTGTATTTACACTCTCTTTCTTCTATGATTGGTCATATAAAAGGTGGTCTCCTATATTCTCTCTCTACTGTGATTGGTCATTTAAACACTTTTTGTCACGTGTCATAATTATATTGAAAAATTGGATGAAATTGACATAAAAAAATGGAAATAAGTTTTTTCCTTTAAAAAATTGCTGCAAACAGGGCCTATAGTGATTGGAAACTAAAAACTTGTTAATTGTTATGTATGTAACGCTTGTTAAATTGTCGCCAAAAGTTTATACTCTAATCTATATCCTACTTCAGTTCAATCAATGTATCACTCTGACAATTTATAAGCCATTTTTATTTTATTTTGTGATTAGGGTTCTTTCTTTGAGATTTTGAACTTCCAAATTCCAATACATACACCAATCGCAATGAAACTGTCAGGCCTGAAATCCGTCGATAATGCCCACGACGAATCGCTGTGGGCCGTCACTTGGGTACCCGCCACCGCCACTCGATCTCCTCTCCTTCTCACTGGCTCCCTCGACGAGACTGTCAAGCTATGGAAGTCCGACGACCTCGTCCTTGACCGCACCAACACCGGTCACTGCCTCGGAGTTGCTTCTGTCGCCGCTCACCCACTCGGCTCCATTGCCGCTTCCTCTTCTCTCGATAGCTTCGTCCGAGTCTTCGATGTCGACTCTAATGCTACCATTGCTACTCTCGAAGCTCCTCCCTCTGAAGTCTGGCAGTTGAAATTCGATCCTAAGGTAATTGATCTCGGAGGCTGTGCCTTTAAATTTATTCCTTGGTTCCTCTTGTGGAACAAATTCTGCTATAGCTTGAATGGCTAAAGCATTTTCAAGTAGATATATCAACTGTCACTTTAATGACTTGTTTTTGTTTATGTGAGTCAATGTATAAAGATTATGTAATGGAACCACTGTTGAATTTTGTGCTAAAACCTGACACACTGTTGAAATTTTTATGTAATGGAACCACTAGAGGTCAAAATTTTTATTAACCTTGCTGGATTAAACATTGAGTATGTTACAAAATTACTAATCTATGATCTCTTTCAGTGGAGTTTTGTAAATCCCTGAGCACGAGCCATCCTATTTGCAACCCAAGAGCTTGCCATAGCAATATGTAATAGGTTTCACTGGAAGTTGTTAAACAGTAAACCCATATACTCTTACTGTCAACAATTGCCATCTGAATGCAATAAAATTATGTCTTGTGAAGAATGGATTTTGTTCCCAGATCATCATTTTTTTTAATATCTTTTGTGATAGTTGGCTTTAACATGACAAAAATATAATTGACTTTAGACTTTAATTTTGTTGGATATTTGCAGTTTGCTCTGTCTATTGGCATGCTCAAAATCTTCATTACATGAACTTGATTGATTAATATTTAAGATTTATTTGTTTGTCATGATCAAAGGAAGTGGCTATAAGGTTGTACTGTGTTTCTTTTGTGCTCATATTTGGTTACATCTCCTGTTTTCAACCTTGCTCTGTCTGAGTCAGTTATCATATTCAAATGATGAAAACTGTCTCTAGTTTAGTCATCTAACCTTGATTTGGGGTTTAGGAATGGCTTTTCTTAGGTCCTGTCAAAACTCAAAAGTAACTTGTTTAACACTAATACTCTGAGCATCTTGTGTTTTTGTAATTGCTTTTAACGATTTAACTTTTGTAAAACTAATTAATTACCACCTGCCCTCTATATTGCATACTGCAAACTCAAATTATGGAGTTTATCTGCATCAGTGTTTTACCATAATACAAAAACTTAAATAGAGCACCAAATACTAATTGTTTCATATCTCCTGTTCCAAATCCCACCATTGGTAATATCGGAGAAATATCCAAAGCTGCTAGAAAATTAAACAATGCTATTGTTTGTTCCTTCCCCTTTCTTGGCCAAGCATGAAATTCATTTTGAATGTTTAGCATTAACCTTTTATTACATTTGGAGCATTATCTGATGTATCTCAGTCCCAGCTAGGCTAGCTAGATCTGTTTATGGCTTCTCTTGGTAGACTGTTTTCATAGATTTTTTAATTATATAATCTGTACCTATGGTTCTATGTAGTTCGGCATAGCATCTGTTCCTATGAGGATGCCCTATGGTACCAGCAAAAGTAGAAAAATTGTCCCTAGTTTTTATATTTTAACAATACTAACAACAGCTCTACTGGTATCAGGGTTCCCTTCTGGCAGTTGCTGGTGGAAGTAGTGCTTCAGTAAAGCTTTGGGACACTAACACATGGGAGCTTGTTGCGACCCTATCAATTCCTCGTCCTGAAGGACCCAAACCAACTGATAGAAGTAGCAGCAAAAAGTTTGTCCTATCAGTTGCGTGGAGCCCCGATGGGAAACGACTTGCTTGTGGCTCTATGGATGGCACCCTTTCTGTTTTTGATGTGGTTCGTGCCAAATTCATACACCACCTTGAAGGCCACCACATGCCGGTGCGGTCTCTTGCTTATTCTCCATACGACCCGAGGCTCTTGTTCTCAGCTTCAGATGATGCCCATGTCCACATGTACGACGCGGATGGGGGGAGCCTAGTACAGGCCATGTCAGGTCACGCTAGCTGGGTACTGTCTGTGGATGTAAGCCCAGATGGGGCAGCCGTCGCCACAGGTTCAAGCGATAAAACTGTGAGGCTTTGGGATCTTAGCATGAGGGCTGCTGTGCAGACAATGAGCAATCATACTGATCAAGTGTGGGGAGTAGCATTTAGGCCACCTGGAGGGAGTGATGTACGAGGTGGTCGGCTCGTTAGTGTTTCGGATGACAAGAGCATAGCGTTGTACGATTATTCCTGATTTAAGTACGTAGGTGAGAACATTGTATTTGCATATTGTACTTGAAGCTCCGTTTTATTATATGCTGCTTTGGTACTTTGATCGAGTTTTTCTTTGTTTATTTGTTTCTAGTCTGTCAAGAATTAGATACTTATCCCTGATTTGACTATACTGTTGTGAATATGGAGGTGAATTTTAGTATTTAACTAACAAGAAATCGAATACCATCAAAATCGCACTAAAATAGGATGGAGTGTCTTGTAATAAGAGAAAGAGGCAGAGTAATAACTTGAGTAGCTCCTTTGTTTCAATTTTGATTAAATAGTCAATTTCCTTACAAAAAAATTCAATTTCTTATGTAAAAAAGACCTCTTTTAAAAAAAAAATCTCCATATCCAATTTTCTTATAAAATTTATAATTTTATTCAAAGAATTTAAAGATTATATTTAAAAAATGATTTAATTACAATATTAAGATGAATTGGAATTCCAAGACCAGAAAGTAATCTATTTGATCAAATATTATGTTAGGAAGAAAAAGGTTAACGAAATAGGATACTATGAGTTTGTGTCAATACCAAAGTTAATAAAACCCTCATCATAATACAAATATATGTTATATATAATATAATACAATATATTATGCGTTTGTGTCAATACCTTGACAAAATGTGAATATACCCATAACAGTAACACCATAAAAAAATAAATATATAGTGATGGCATGGCAGTAATGAGGTGGGATGGGCTATATGGAGCAAGTTATCTCTTTACACACTAAAGACTCCAGCCTCATTAGTCGTTTATAACCCACGGATCAGAAGCTTTTAGCCTTCCTATGCATCTCTTGATATGTTTTGGCAATGACATTCCTGCAAAATTAAAAATTCATTTCAATTGTTTTTTCACTATTCTTCTTCTTCTTCTTCATGATCATAGCCTTCCTAGTTCCTATGCCTCAATAATGCTACATGCTCCAACATTTTACAACTATCCCCATAAGCTCATTTCTTGCAAACATATTTCTAGTTTAAATGAACCAATTTGACCTGATGGTTAAACAATTGAATTAGACTGATTTATTTGCAAAACATAATTAAATTATTTTTCACATAGATTAATAAAACGTTTTTTTATAATTTAAATTTCATACTTAAATTGATCTAAATAAAACACTACATTTTTTATATCTTATAATTATATCAGAAGTAAATGTTTATGTATATGCTGATATCATATCACCTTATGATATATAACTACATCAATTTGAATACATATACATATTTTTTTAAAATTAAAAATAATCAATCCAACCAAGAGATTTAGTGACCTAGTTACTTCATGTGTTGGAGATCAGAGAAGTTGCAACTACCAGAAATTTATGTGTCAGAATGCATCAGTATTAAAACTTATAGTTTTATCACTATTCAAGTAATAACTGGGAATACAAGGAACTCACCGGAGGCGTAATTACGCAGTCTTCTGACTGGAATACCCTTGCAATGAAATCCTGAAAACGACAAGAATATTCTTTGGGATTCACAGCAGTAATTGAGTGTGAATCGAACTGAATTGACTTGTACAGATGTTCAATGCGCTTCGGCACGTTGTATCTCTGAAAAATGTCTACTATTCCGAAGTTTAATACTACATTAACATTTTCCGTCTTGCTCACCATTACACTTCCCGGCATATTTACTCCCAACTTAACTGTATTGCTGCACAAAAAACAATGTGAAGATCTTGAGTCTTGAGTCAGACTTGGAAAGCATTATTCTTTACTTATATGCAATAACTTTTATTTGCTAGTTCTCAACTCTCAAGTGTGAGGGACCAATTATAAAATCTTACTAAAATACCTAAATATTTACAAGGATTTTATTTGATATTTATTTCTTTGTTTATTGTGGGGGATAAGGAGGTTGTAGGGATGGCGGATGCCCCTGCATATCATAATGCGATCCTTAGGATGCAAAGGTGGGAAAGACCAAACGATAAATATTTGAGCTTTATATGAAATAAAAGAGAAAACTTTGAGGAGGACAATTTAAAAATCTCACCGAAATAATTTAAATATTATAAGGATTTTTAATTTGGATTCTTCTTCTTTTTTGGGGGGGGGGGGGGGGGGGGAGGGAGTGGTAAAGGGGTTGTAGGAATGGGACGAAGCCCCTGCATATCATAATGCGCTCCTTAAGATGCAAAGGTGCAAATGAAATTCAGCTTGACAGTAGAAATGCAGTTAGTTACCTTTCTGATGTTGAACTAAGATAAGGAAGAGATAATCCTTCCCCGTAGCTTCCTTCCGAAGAATCATCAGGGCTGTCCATTTTGCTATTTGAACTACTTCTACGGGAACTCCTTACACTATTAGAGCTTCTACTACTGCTAGTGCTTCCTCTGCTATTAGAGCTTTTACAATTAAGCAAACCTGCAGTTAAAATTTTATTCTACTTCAGAAGGTACAAAGTCATAAAACTGCTTGGATATTACAGTAGCAAACATCAACCTAGTACAAATGTCACACAGAAAAATATGGTTTATACAAATGGTTCATAACTCATGAGTATCCAGCTCAAAGAAAAGAGAAACAGAATGGTGTTTGCCTCTGGCCACTAGATATTGATGTCAAATTATCACAATGATAAATGTGCTACAAAACAAAAGAACACTAACAACAGAAATTGAAAATTGGGACACCTCTACTTATGCATGAAATAGCCAGGTTGAAAATAGCTGTTTCCCTAAAATATTCTAAAATCAATCATTCACAGGTGCATGATAGATTAAGACGAATGAAGGAAATGAACATGGTTTCTTTAAGTAGCTGAATTTTTCTAGTCATTATCTTAGACCTCCATTAATTAAAATTTTCTCTGCAGCATCCAAACATGATTTTTATTTTTGAGTTACTATGCTTAACAAATCCTGTTAGAAATGAACTAGACCAGAGATTCAAAATAATAGAGAAATGTGACTGAAGAAAATGAGGAAGATTGTAATAGCATAAATAACCTTCATGGTGTCCCTCAAAATGTATACCAAGCAACAAGCTGTAATCCATGATGCCTTCGTCCTCCAAGAACTTGCAGTCATATTTGATCTGCCTACAATCCACAGGATCCATTACTTAAGGTATTAATGGGTCAAAATGTATAGCAATAACTTGAGATTCTGAGAAACATTAGAATAAGGAACTTTTCTTTTTAAGAATTTTATTCTGAAAAACATAAATACAGCCTGCAGTCCTGCACTAAAGTTTCATATATGTTACAAATGAACCAACTATCAACCTAATAGCTCAAGTAGAATACTGATAATATACAACCCGCAACAAACTAAAACAATTAATAACATCTTATTGCCTCATATTGAAATGAATTGCAATTGTACTGCTTTCCTGGATCTTGCTAGGCAGTGTATTTCGTTCCTGAATCTTGTTAGGCAATTGTACTGCTTTCCTGAATCTTGCTAGGCAGTGTATTTCCTAGCAAGATATCTATCTGACATCAATACCCTATAGCTTCATAACAAAAAATAAAGTGTGTACTTCCATTCAAGCCCTAAGCCAACAATCTATCCCATGTTGATGATATCTTTGGTAAAACGCAGGTAGTCAAAAAGAAAATGCTGTTGATACAAATTTTAAATCAGTGCCCGCCCCTTCCTCTAGATAGTAAAAATTTATTATGGGCAACCATTGGATTGTCTGAAAAATTATGATACAGCAGCTTCCTTCCCACTATTTAACAAAAATCACTAGTAGATACCATATGTTCATAAAACTTCTCTATTGCATTAGTGGAGAAAAGAAAGATTCCTATTTCATACAATTTAAAGACGTCAGGCATTTAGTTAGGAACTTCCAGTTCTAAGATGCAAAGATTATGAAATCTAAGTTTATTACTACTTCTGCAGTTCTGCCCATAAATGTTGAAGTGAGTTCCTCCTATTTGTAAACTAAATAATAAAAATGAAACAATAAAAGCAACAAACCAAGGGTGCATTTGCTTTCACTATTTTCTGTTTTCATTTTTATTGAAAATAAAAAATGTAATGCATATGGTACAATTTAACAAAACTTATTTTTTTTGATAGAAAAAATGGTAATAAGGGAAGGCACTCCTAAATACTACCGGACAGGGCGCCAGTGGCATGTTGGGGAGACAAACAAAGGCCCAACCTAAAGGATTATTGCACAGGCCTAAACCGCAAGCAGTTTTACCTAGTCGCAGCTACTCAACTAGCCCTTGGGTGCCAAGAGATCTCCTTGGGGAGGAATGCCCACCAAGCAAGATTTTGGATGGCTTCAGGGGGATTCAAACCCTCGCTCATAGGTGAAGCGAGAGCTTTACTCTGTATCCTTAACCATTTGTGCCAACCCACATTAGCTTAACAAAACATATTTTAAAAAAATAGGCTGAAAACAGGAAACATCTAAAAGACTTGTTCAAATAAAAATCAGTTTTATTTTTGTATTTTTTTTTAAGAAATAAGTCATTTTATCATATAAAATTTATCATTTAATTATACCCATACTCAAAAATTAATAAATAATTATTTAAGTTTTTTTACTTTAAAACAAGAATGAGCAAAATTTTAACTTATATAACTAAAATATTTTTAAAAAATTGAAAACTTGAAAATGAAAACTAATTTCAAGAAATGAAAATTGAAAATGTTTTCAGAAACCAAACATACTCTAAAATTTCAAACTTGTACATTCTCTCCCTTGCACTAAATGTAATATTTGATAACAGAAGATAGTAGACTTACTTTAAAAGATGAAGCTGGACAACAGGAGCCAGGTAGAAGCAGAAATCAAAATCTACATCCTTTAGCACAGGACAATGCTCAGCTAATATAGTGGTGGTGTTTCGACCAATATCTGTGCCTTTGAGATCATAGCACCTCTGATGTTGGAAATTTGACTTGAGTGAGTTGGACATGACAGCAATATGAGCCTGTATATAACGTTGTCAATCACATAAACAAGTAAGGATCTATTTCTAAATAATAATCTGCTATAAATGTCATTAAAGTTTTTCCTTATTCTCTACGGTTAATTTTAATGCAAATTCTATTGACCGTTATTCCTTGAGAGTTGAGACAATCATTAAAGAATTTAGATAGCATTTATTGATTGTAATTTGTATTTCATTTACTTCACCACAAAGAACCTCAGCTGATTAGAAATCCAGTGACACCATAAACTTAATTTTCCTCCTCACAATTTATTCAATCTATTGGCTCTGACACTGCCCTAGTGAATAAATTTTATAACAACACATTCAAGCCATGCAATAGTCCAGTGACTATATATTGTACTAAGAGAAAAGTATCATCTAGGACAACTTTCTAAACTTTGACATGTGAGATTTGTATGGGGCAGATATTACTACAATGTACAATCCAATACATTATATGAGCAATATAGTAAAACAATGAGTAAAAGTTATACTAATCTTCCTTAAGGTTTGATTAAATTAATGATTTCGTCTTTGAAAAATGCATGTTCTCTCAATTTGGTCCTTGAAAGATGAAATGTCTCAATTTGATCCTCGAAATATCAATTCCTAATCAATTTGGTCCTTTGGTTAATGGGATTGATGGAAAGTTAACATACAGTATCATTAGCAAGTGCTAATTTGATGGTTAAATGATGAATTAACTCTTATTCAAATATATATATATACACACACACACATCATATTTACAAATTAAACATAGCCAATATCAGATCCCTTATCAATGAAGTTAACTTTCTACCCATATGAAATTGTGACTGTATTCTGAGTATGATTGTAAAGGATATTAAGTTGATATTAAGCTCCAATACCAGATCGTGATTTATATGACAATAAGGACAGCTAAAAAAATTACTTTCTAAAACAAATGCATATTGCACAAAAAGTCAACTTTATTAACAAAAAGTAAATTGAAGGGCAAGTTCATGCGATATATATCTTAAATGTTAAGGGAGCTGGATGATATTTTTAAAACAAGAGGGGTAATGGGTATAGTGTAGCAAAATCACAAAGGAGGTTAGTATAGTTTACTTTAAAATAATGGTGTCTAAAGAAGAGAAGAACTTTGAAATTGGCTACACAAAGAATTACAAAAGCCAACTCTTAAGCCACATAATCTAGTTCTATGAGGAACTCGTAATTGCTATTTTTTTATGCTTTCAGTAAATGCAAATCAACTGCACAACACTAACTTATGAACATCCAAGGATAAAAAATTAGATACTGACCAGTTTGATATCAGGATTTAGAAGCATTATTTAGTCCAAAATGGAACCACCTACTTTTTTAGAGGAATTCGAGTAAGGAGATACAGGTACCTTAACACCTCCAGACAGCCTAACAACATGAAGTCCATACAACTTAGATAATAATGTAGCCCTGTATGTAAGAACATGGCGATAGTACTTTGGGAGAATTTCTAGCATTACCTGCAAGATATGTGAATTATTTAAACTGTTGAAGATCAGGAATTTAAACATGATCTCAAATGCATTAAGTTTACTCCATAACTCCAAAATGCATCAAGAAACCTTTAGAAATAGAAGTACTATAAAAGAAGAAAAAGGATCAGCAAGTGCTAACTACATATAAGAATAAGAATAACAGTAACAAAAACTGCTATTAAAAGTGACAGCAAGAGAAAATGGAGGAACACCTGAAGAAATAGATTACACAAAAAAATGACAGATTTTCTCTTGATAAAAAGTGACAGAGAGAGAACTACTTCAGTCTAGGAAAAAAATAAGACAAAAATTGAACTTCAATACTGACTCTTGCCATAACCTACCAGGAATTCTTTTTGTATGAATTTTCAATGCTTAATTCAAAAACTGCGATTCAGAATAATTTCATTACCTTCAGTTCAGATTTCCGCAAGATCTTTATTACAAATCTGTCATCCACAGGTGAAACAAACACGTTGCCAAATTTTCCAGTTGCAACAAAATGCAAGAGTTGTTCATCCCCACAGATTGACTGCAAGTAATCAGTGTACGCGATGTTTTGGAGATCTAATATGTTTCTGGATAAAGTGCATTAGCATTAATACCATCTTCATGATTTGCATTAGAAAAGGGTGGAAATGCTTTTTAATGACATAATCAAAAGGGAAATCAAGTCATCATAATTTTTTACATTTTATAATAATTTTTTTATTTGTGTAATAAATTTTCAACTTATATTTGCATATAAATTGCTTATTTCTTTCTCAAGTTCATTTTTTTCTCTTTTAGGAGGGGTTGAGTTTTTTAAAGATTCCTGAAGCAAATTAAATAGCATGAAATAGAAAAATGAGGAAAAGAAATAGAACATACAATTAAAAGATAATACCACCTGAAGACTGCAGGACAGTAATCTTTCAACTCGAATTCAGGATAGCTTCCCTTGAAACAATATATCCTGTCAGTTTTAGTCTCTCTAAAACTCTTTTCTGAAAGCTTAGGGTTTAGCCGCCCCATCTACTACCCCTGCACAATGCCTTGAAGGAATGGGATCTATGATTGATATTTGATAGCATTTAAGTTAACTAAACAGGATTCAATTAAACAAGGATTTTTCTCTTTTTCTCTTCAGACATAATAACAAATTCTCACAATATCTATTTTGCTCAGTGCGTCAAAACTAGAAAATATGCACACTGTTTTCTAAACTAATTCAGAGAAAGTATGCCATCATGATTTGGATTTTGAATAACAATAATGACATGATATAACTGCATAACAAATATGTACGTCTGTCTATCTCTTAGAGAAAACTTGCAGTAGTATTTAGGCTGCACTTTGCATTCCCAACTTCTTACAAGCTGGAGTATCTAGAAAGTTATAGAAGGGACAAGTGAAGTGACTATTTATTTTTGGTTTCTGTAACAGTCATTCTTCATTCTTCTCAAGTCTCCACTTTATAAATAAGTTAGAAAAAACATACAACTTCTAAATGAGTTAAAGTCCTATGTAGAACAGATTTTCAACTGCTAATAGAATTAATCGTAAATATTTGTAAACCAAAAAGCAAGCAAAAACACCTCTCAGTTGTTGACAAATTACCAAATTACATTAAAAATACATGACTAATCGTAAATATTTTTGTCAACTTGTTTTTTTTTTTAATATTTTTTAACAATATACTTTCAAATTGTCCCTTATACTATAGCATACAAATTACACGGTATTAAATCCGTCAGATCACAGATTTTAATATTATCTGTGTCCCCATTCCTTGGCCCCCTAAACAAAGAGATAAAACACAAATTAAGAGAAGGCTTCGAAGATGTAAATCCAATTTTTCTCAGTTTATGGGGAGGGGTTTTGTCAGAGTCAGCTATCAATAAATGACCAGCAGGCCACAAGGACGAGTTCTATTGTTTTCTTTTTCTTTCTTTCTTTTTTCTGGTACATAAAATGATAAGAAGGGTACGTTACTCCAAGACTTCTGGCGAGATTGCCAATTCCATTTTATTTACTTAAAAGATATATTTATCCATGTTAACACATACAGTATACACCCTAAAAAGGAGAGATTAGTTAAAATATAAACACTAATTTCATTTTAACAAAAAGGATCCAACTCCAACGGTGCTGACATTCAGAGATTCCATCATAAATAAGTTTACCAATACTACTCAGTACTCACCCAATTGAAAAGAAAGGATCCAGGGGAAATTAAGCAGAGAAGCTGCAAAGCAAATCCTGCAGTTATGAACGAAATCCAATTAGGTGTCAACCATTAAGACACCAAATACGTGCCCTCGCAGCTAAATATCAAATATCCGCATTAAATTTCCGAAAATGGTGAATAAAATAAAAAATTTAATGCAGCAGTAAACCCCAGAGAAGAAGCAGAAACACATTCAGAAGAAACATTAATGCGCCGATAGAGAAAAGAAACCTTATCAGGAGCAGCAGTTTCTTAAAGAACTCGCTACGCAGAACCCTAACAGGAGAATCACAGTCAATGAATGATGTGCATCAATTCAATTTACCTATCGCATTTTCGAAGATGATCAGAGAGATATATAGATTTTGATGCTGAGGTTAGGCCGTTGAGACTCGAGTCCTGACAGCAACTGTGTGCATATTTCGCGCCATATTCGTCAGTGGTTGAGAGGCTTTTATCCGTATTCGTAACCAAAACTGCCATTTTTGGACAATGAAAGCTACGAAATGGACAATACTTACAATGCAATTTACCATTCGACTCAAATTCATTCTGCCCGTAAATTCGTATATATATTTTTACCTTTTTTTTTCTTAAATTAACATATTTTTGGTTCAAAAGATATAATTTGTTTCAATTTAATTTTTAAAAGATATAATTTATTCTAATTTAATCACTAAAACATGAAAATATCAAATTTCATCATTGCAATTTTTTTCAATTTAGTCCATGAGAATTTCTATGAGTAAAATATCATTGTGGTCCTTTTTAGATGACAGTTTTTTCAAATTGGTCCTTTTTAAATTTGGCTTCTCAATTTGATCCTTCTTAGATTACTCTGTTATCAATTTGATCCTTGCCGTTAAGATAACTAACAGAAGTTGCTGAGGTGGATATTTTGGACTGAATTTGCATTAATTAAGTATTAATAAAATACTTTTTTCATGATTTTCATTTCAACTCGTGATGAAACTCTGCATTCTCATTAAAACCAGTATATGGTGCGTTGAACGTTCAGAGTCTCGCGTCTTCTTCCTCAGCAAATCCATTAAGCCCCTTCACCGGCGTTTGTTCCCCAGCAAGTTTGGAAAATCGCTACGCAAATATGGTTGCCCCAATTTCTCAAGTCCTTTACTCAAAATAAATCTTTCTTAACGTACACTCTGCCTCTTCAACTCCCACTCTTGTTCTTCTTCTTTTTTCCTTTGTGGTTATTTTTTTTTTTCATTTTGATGGCCATGTCGTTTCATATTCTTGTAGAAATTCTTTAATTTATTTTTATTGTTTACACATAGTTATCTTCCGTCAAGAATAGGGAAAATTTTCCCTCTCTGTTTGGATCCAATCTTGCTTATGGCTTATGGGCAGCATTTCATCTTATTCCTTGCTATTTTTTATTATCTTTATTAAAGGAAGATGATAGCTGGTAAGCCATTCCTTTCTTTATAAGGTAGGTAGTGAAATATTGACACAATTACTTACTGCTTTCCCGCGTGGATGAGACAATCAAACAAAGGAAACTTTCACAGCATTGAATTTATTCCAGTTCAACCTTATTTGCATTGCGATTTTCTCACCAGAAAATCCATATGTCATGAATTTAAGAATGCAAAACTAAATTAATTGGGCAACCTTCACCGGCACTTCTTCAGTTCTTCTCCAATTAAGACAAGGTTATGAACTGGAATTTTTCTTCGCGTGTGGCAATCTTCAGAAATTATCCATTAGAGTACAGTAAGTTCATGGAGTTGCTGAGAAAGAAGATGCAATGCAGGAGCGGTGCAGGTTGAAGGTTTTGAAGGATCAACGCACTTATATTGGTTTTTCATTAGAATGCAGAGTTTGCTCATGAGTTATCTTAACGGAAAGGACAAATTGATAACGGAGTAATCTAAGAAGGATCAAATTGAGAAGCCAAATCTAAGAAGGACCAAATTGAAAAAAACTGTCATCTAAAAAGGACCACAATGATATTTTACTCGAATTTCTATTAACACAACTATTAAAAATTTTATCCAAGATTAAATTTAAACAAATTGTATCTTTCATATATTAAATTGATATTTTTCATCTTTTACTAATTAAATTAAGACAATTTTATTTTTAAGGAATTAAATTTAAAATTTTTTATGGACTAAATTAAAATAAATTATATCTTTGATTAAATTTAATATTTTTATCTCTTAAAATTAAATTAAACATCATATAAAAAAGGCCAAATTACTCTTTTGGTCCTCAACGTTTGCACGAAGTTTAATATTGGTCATCAATGTTTCAAAAAGTTATTTTAGGTCCTCAACGTTTTTTTTTTTTGTCAAAATCGATCCTTTGGCGTAACATCCGTCTGATTTTACCATTAAATGCTGACGTGGAAGGCTTATGTGGTACACCCTCTCTCTTATGTATCATATTTAAATGACATGACACCCTCTATCACTCCAAAATTCATTTAAATGACCAAAACATAACATTTAAATGAATCAAAACGACGCGGTTTTGCTGAGTTTGAGTGAGAGAGGGTGCCATGTCATTTAAATACGACATGTAGGAGAGAGAGTGTGTCACATAAACCTTTAACGTCAGCATTTAATGGCAAAATCAGACAGATATTACGCTAGAGGACCAATTTTGACAAAAAAAAAGTTGAGGACATAAAATAACTTTTTGAAACGTTGAGGACTAATATTAAACTTCGTACAAACGTGAGGACCAAAAGAATAATTTAGCCTATAAAAAATTAGTTTAGTTTTTAAAGAAACGAATCCATGTAGCTAATGTTGTTGAAAAGAAACAATTCATTTTATCTAAACTTTTGTTTGCAACAAATCTTTTGTTACAATACGTGGCACAGGAGATTTGTTTCTTTTAACTATTCCATTTTTAGTCTTAAAAAAATAAAATATAGTGTCAAATATTGTGAGGGTCAACTTTAATAATTAGCTCAATAATACTTAAAAAATTAATCATTAAATATACTTTGATCAATTTTATGGATACTGTAGTCAAAACCAAAAAAATCTTTTTCTAAATTGTGATAAATAAAATAAAATATAATTATTACCTTGGGTTAAAAATTAATAAATTTATACGTGCATACAAGACCAAATTTCGTGACAAATTTGACCATAAAAAAATTTAGGTCAAAATTAAAAATTAATATAATTTTTTGAATTAAAAAATATATTTATAAAAAAAAGAAATTATAAAATATATTTTTATTGAATATATATATATTCCAAACTTGAAACTTGAAAGCTACATCTTTACCAATAAAAAGAAAGAAAGAATTAGAAAATTGTTATTTTTAATCAGCAGAATATCAAGAAAATTGTCGTCACATCACTAAGCAGGCTGAAAATACTTAAGAAAAATAAAATGATCCAGTTCATCATTTTGGACTATTTTTTACCAATTTAATGACTTTTGGATCAATTCATCAATTTTCTCTGACTTTAGAAGGTCACTAAAACTAGTCCGAGGCCTCATTTAAAAATTAAAACTAGTCATTATCAAAAAAAATTTTAACTAGTCAAAGGAATAAATTCACTAATCTCACTTGCAAAAAAAAAAATATTCGCTAATCTCCCCACAAAGTTTTTGTTCATTGATTTTAATTTTTAAAACTTTTAAAAACATTAAAAAAAACTTATTTAAAATGATTGCTTTTAATTCGGTAGTACTTGGAGTGCCATCCCTTACTACTATTTTTGCTTTCCAAAAAAAATAGTACCTCAAGTATAATAACATCTAATAGAATGAGACTTGTAAAAAAAATGGCTAAAGATCTATTTTGGTCCTCAATGTTTGCATGAAGTTTAATGTTGGTCCTTAATGTTTCTAAAGTTTAATGTGGGTTCTCAAAGTTTTTTTTTTGTCGATTTTGATCCTCGAGGTCATTAAAATATGACATGTATGAGAGATGATGTGCCATATAAGCATGTCACGTCATCATTTAACTGCAAAAAATTAACAGTGTTACGTTCGAGGACCAAAATCGACCAAAAAAAACTTTGAGAACAAACATTAAACTTCATGCAAATATTGAGGACCAAAATAGTACTTTAACAAAAAAAAAAGTGATCCGCCATTTCTTTTCTTTTCAAACAAAGATATTAATCACAAGTTTGCGTATAGGAAATTTTTAACTCTTGATATATATATATATATATATATATATATATATATATATATATATATATATATAATTCCATCTATTATTGTACATAGGATTCTCAAAATAATTTTTTTTTAAATAAAAAAAAGTCAATTTTTCACAAGATAGAGCTAGAGCTGTCCTTTTCTTTTCACAAATATTTTTTTTATGAAAACAATCTTATTTGAAGTGCTCTCAAACATTAAACATAAATATATTTCTTAAAAAAAATTAATTTTAATTTGTTACGTTACAAAAAAAAATTATTTCTTTCAAGAAACCCAATATTCAAGGGTTAAGCTAGAGTTGTGTTTATTTTTTTGTCTTCACTAGAGACTAGAGTGACGTTCCATTTCTAATTTTTTTTAAAAATTAAAGTCAAGAAGCACTAAATTAAATTTTAAAAAAAAACACAAAAACCCCTTATCATACACCTATCATGTCACTTTTTAAAGTGAAGGTAGAGTTGTGGTTTGAATATTGTATGTTTGATGATGGGTAGTGAAGTGATATGGCCATTTTGAAAAGAAAGTTTTGTTTAAACATTTATTTTGTCACATCTCCACCAAATAATACCCACCTTTGCTACTAAAGTAGTCGTGGACCTCACTTCTTCACCAACCCTCAACTCACACACACACACAGCAGCCATCACCTTTTTTTACATTTTGCCCAAATTCATATAATATTGAGGCGTACGGACGCCCCCCCCCCCCCCAACTCATACATACTCATGCAACCAATGTTGTAAGAACTGAACCGGACAAAGATTCGGATAAGTGTTTGGTTCATGGTTTGATCGGTTTAACCGGTCGAATCGTCGGTCGAACCGGATGACACAATAAATAATAAATAATAAATATTCTTAATATATAAAATGACATCACTCAAATTTTAGGTTTCAATATACATAATTTTAAAGTTTTAAATTACATAACTTCTCAAAGTTTTAATTTTTAAGACTTGTCAAGCTTTGAAAGAACTTAATCAAACCAAATATTAAATTATTGATAATCATAACTTTTAAATTTTAATTTTTAAAACTTTTTTAATTTTAATTTTTAAAATTTCTCTAATTTCTTTTTTTTATGTTATTTTTTCTTTTTATTTTTTAATTTTTTTTAAAAAAAAAATTAGACCGGTTGGACTACCGGTTGACCGGTCCAACTGCAAAAACAATTTTTTAGTCCAACCGACTCGCCTTTGTATTCGGTTGACGGCAAAATTGCATGCAACACTAAACAATCACACCATATGTTTATTGGCTCTTCAATAAATCAAAAGCCCTACATATCTAATCTTGTGTTACATAATAAAGTCCATTCAGAATCATTCAAAGACCGTCCGTACAGTTAACTAGAATATAAGATCTTCATTTTTCTCATCCTTTTTAAGCCTCATCAGGAAAAAGATTAAACCACTCATAAAATTTCTAAAAGATTATTGGGAATTAGAGCTTTATCATCAAATTGTAAAAGGATGAGTGCCCTTTACAGACTATCAAACTATCTAACATATTTTCAGCAAAGATAAGATTATGCATATCTGACTCTCCTCCAATCCTACTGACAACCGGGGAACCTTGTGCAAAGTGCCCTTTACAGACTATCAAACTATTTAACATATCCCCAGCAATTAGATGAATTCTAGCTGTTCTTTTTTTTCAAATCAAGAACAGGAAAGCAGATGCATCATCACCTAGATTTTTCTTGGAAAGCAAATAAATAAGCAGCTTTGTGAAATGTTATGCTATGAGAAACAAAAGCCACCTTCCAGAAATTGATAACACATGCGCTGAAGTGGAGGAAAGGATGATTCTGATCAGGGCAGATACACAAATAGAGATTAAGAAACAGTAAAAACATATATATAGTTCTGTGGTATTTTTCAAATGCTATAAATGATATTCCAGTATCCATGAATAGACAGCTTTATCAGCAAGTACATTTTGTATAAACTGTTGGAAGTTGGCATTCAGAAATCATATTAATTTGAAAGAAAAAAAAAAAAAAGACAAGGGGCAGAAATTTTAGACACTGTCAATAGCAGCATTTGGAAGTGTATGAACAAACTACGGAGCAATTTCAAGCCTGGGCTCAAAGCAAAAACCAGTGAAGAGCTGCAGTGGGAACCTTTTGGTCACAGGGCACTTCTGTGACCATTTCCATTGTTTATGGTTCATATCATATACAAGAAGAGCCGAAGCTCCGTAGCTTTGTATATATATTAGATCATCAGTACCGCTGCTGGCAAAAACATCATCAAACTCTCCAAAGCCTTGAAAGAATTTGTGGGGCATTCGAGCAATCTCATCCCACTTCCTATCATTTAGAACCCAGATGCCAATCCCTTTTATTATGTCAGGGCGATCAAGTTTACCAAGTCCTCCCACCATTACAAGCTTCTCCTTCAGATTCATGAGACGGCCGCATGTTAGAGGGCAAGGTACCGGAATAAAGCTCCTTGTCAAAGAAGAAGGCGAATGGTTGGTGATGTTGTATGCAACGAGGGCATGACGATTTTCTGGAGGACCACCCCCAGTAGAATAAACAAGAAAGTAAAGAACCCCATTACATATCACACTCTCATCACCACCTCTCCACCCCATCAAAACCTCTGTTAAACTGGTCACCCAGGACTTTTCTTCTGAATGATATATATGAATCGAAATATCCCACTGGAAAAAGTTCTCAGGGACTTGCTTTGATTTTACAATTGCCACAGCATAACTGTGTGATATTCTGTTCACTGAAATTGCTAAAGCACTGTAATCAGAAAATTTAGAACCTGGAGGCTCCTCAAGCTTCCTGCGGATTTTAGTAATAGGGTTGCACACGAATAATTGACTTCTACTGTCATTGTCCATGAAGCAAACTAAGCCGCAAGAGGAAGCAACAAACCAATTAGAAGTGTCAATGCAGGGAAGTTCAATGCCATACCATTTCCGAAGAACTGGATCATAAGCATAACCAATTGGATCATCAGAGCTTGTAAACATAAAGTACCAAGGCTTCTGTGGCAGCACATGTGAAAGGTTCCATAGAAACCTCTTCGAAGTAACAATTTCATGCCATCTTTTACAAACAGAACCTGCTCTGAAGATGCTTGCAATAGGGAGATAGGCTAGAATTCGTTCAAGCAAGTCATCAGGCAAGATCACATCCACAGAAACAGCAGGGATTTCTTTATCACTTTCATCACCAAGTTCTAAGAATGAATGAAACTCCCTGGTATCCTTCGGTGTGCTATCAAGGTAGTGACTAATCCAAGATGTTTCTCCCGCCATAGACTTGAAAGGAAAGGCCTAATAAGTATTAAGGGGGAAAAAAAAACTCAGACTAGTAATTAGAGAGTCCTAATGGAAAATAAGAATGACATATCACCTGAGAATATACTAGATCATGGAGACATAACATCATAGGTTTAAAACAGTATAAGGAGAAGCACTTAATGAGAAAATGAAAAGGAGTTTAAAATTATGCAACTAAAAATACAGAAAAGAACCAAGAAAATTTTTTTTAAAAAAAAAAACCAAAAAAAATTATCCTGACAGCAATTAGCCAAAGGAAAATGAATGGAATAGCATACAAGGAGACAACCTTCAAATCCACCAAAGGATGATGAAGACATATAGTGATATAGAAGAATTCATCCACTTTCAAAGGTAAATTACTATGTTATATCTGAGTCCTAAGAGAAGACCAATATAAAGAAACGCATAGCTATAAGTCATTCAACTTTCAACAGCATGGGTTTGCCTAAAGAATGGTACGGCAAATGATACTTAAGCATTCATTGCAGGACAAAATCTGGACTTAACCTCACAGTGGCAGGGAATATTGTAAGAACAATTTGGTAACTTAAAACCAAACAAAATGCTTATGCATTGCAAAACATCATGGTCACGCTCCACAAAAGGGACGAGCCTAAAAATGAGTTGGCATCTAATATCAACTTCGTAGCCACAGCAATCAGATGCTTGTTGCAGATTTCCAGGTAAAGCAATGCATGATATGAAATGGAAAAAGAAAAAGCTATATCTCGTATTAACTATATGAAAGTATTCATCAAACAGAAGAAAACTTTCTTATGTTTTGATATTATGCATAACATTGTATTTCAACCTTCCAAAAGAAAACACCGCAAGCACGCCCAGAATCAACATGCTTTCATGTTAGCTCAGGGATTTACCAAAGTAAACCTTTTAAGGCATCGTAAATAATCTAACAGAGTCAAGTAACAAAATTCAATGTAAACTAGAAAATCTTCAATACTTTCACAAACAAAAACAAGCATTGCAACTTATTAAATCCTTACAAACATTTATTCCGAACAAAAAAAAAATTGACGTTAAAACCAACGTTTTTTAACCCAACTTTTCCAGAAAGCCTGTTCATCCAAAAAAGAAAAAGGTATTTCTGCACAAGAAAAGCAACCTTATAAAACTTCAACAACAAACCCTAAGAGGGTAGGTGCGATTCAAACCAAAAGGCAAATATGAGGGGGAGGGAAATCAAATGGTGAATACAGATCAAGCAAACATCCTACCCTCCTCGATTTTCAGAACTAATCAGCAGCAGCAATCCCTAACTGGAAATCATATTCCAAAATCACACACAGATCAATGAAGGCAAAGGAGCACCAACAAAAAAAATACACAATCTCTCATCAGTATTAGAAAAAAGAAGGGGAAAAGAAAACATTTCGAAAATTGAAAGTCGAAATCCATCATCACACACACACACATAGCTTACCTTGTTGAAGAAAAGCCTCCTCCACTGTCAGTACGAAAATGGGTCTGGACAGATTCAGTGCTTTATAGCAAAAGATAATAACAAATGGGGAAAGGAGAAGTTGCTGCAATTAAATTAATTATTGAATAGCAATTACCACCTGCCTCAGAAGCATTGAACTGGGGGGAGAAAATGGAATGGGACTACATATATTTTTCCTTCAAATGGAAGAACAACGAAATGGGTTGCTCTAGATTTGGTTGATAAACAAAGCCAAGCAAGACACTGAGAGAGAGAGAGAGAGAGAGGCGTTTTTGTTTCTTTTTCTTTTGGCTTCTTTTTTGATACAGCAAAAACGACAGGCAGGGGATGAAGGTGAGAAGGCGGTTTTTCTATGGGGATGGTGCTTTTGTGAGGGAGAGAGAAGCGCGTGCAAGCGCGTGGTCTTGGTTCTTTGTTTGATGGTGAAAGCGAAGGGTGGAGATGTCATTCAATGTGAACAAAGACGACAATAATATATCAATATTTTTTGCCATTCCAGAATATTTTATTTTTAGGTTTTGGCCGCAACAAGAGATTAAAATATATATATGTGTAACTCTCTTTTTGAATTTGCTTTTGAAAATTTTAAATATTTTTATTGATGATTAATTCTTTACTTATAATTTTATTTTTTAAAATGTATTTATTTTATTAAATAACTTAATATTAAAAATATTATATTCTCAGGCCATGATAAATATAATATAAATAATTCATATGCCTTTAATTAAATAATAGAGATTTAACTTTTAATTTTGATTACGAGACAATTTCAAAAATTATTAGAGTTTGTTTGGTATGCAGAAGGAAACTGAGAAGGATATGAGATATAAACATGTTATGGTTTAGGAAGAGGGAAAGTGAATTTGAGCTTTTCATTATAGAGGAAAATTTCATTCTCTCATGATAGGGAGAAAAGTAGAGGGGATATGAGAGAAGGTGAAGTTTAAAGATCAAAATATCCTTAAAAAATTTTGGCTTTTAAAAAAGTATGGGCAAAAAAAGATTTTTTTATACTTTTTATCTTATATTTCTTTATCTTCTTCCTACTATACCAAAAAGTATTACTTCTACGTTACACTCCCATTTTCCTGCATACCAAACATACTTTTTATTACTTACTTCCATTTTCACTTTCACTTTTCACTAAAACGCTCATCAGATACCAAACGTCTATCACCTTTTAAATGCATACAATTTAATCAAGGAACTAGTTAATTTAATAGTAAATACATCTTCAATCATATGACATTTTATGATAATAATATAATAAGATGTAAAATCTATTATTTAGTTTGATATGACATATATAAACATACAATTTAAAAGTTAAAATAATTAACGTTTTATTCTTTTTTTCTTCCTTCTCTTCGTAATTCTCACAATTCTATTTTTAGTGGTACCCCAATATTACAGTATTTTCCTATTTTCTCAGAAATTTAGGTATATACTTTGCCAAACTCCATAAGATTACCTAAAATCCATCCACGCATGGCATAGGGACTATTCTTGTTTTCCTTCTCCCATTTCCACTTACCTTTATTCTCTTCCTTTCTTCATTAATCCGCATCTATATTATTATTCTCACATTCATTTGTTTTTACTCTTTTTTTATTTTTTTCCCAAACTCTTTGTTTTTTCCATTTTAAACTATCAAATAAAAGCTATGGGCTTGGATTATGCATCCGTTGCCTGCAAGAGACAGTATTTCGGCCATTTTGGGCTTTCTTCACCTTGTGACAACATGGTAATGTCATTTTTTGTATTCTTACACTCATATTTTTATTATCAAAGATAATTGTATTTAAATTAATTGAAGTCTCATAGTAAAGTTTTTTAGTATAATTTTTTATATGCAAACCTCACATTTTGAACCTTGTTTAGGGAGAACAGAATATCTATCACTCCAACAAATTATTTATTAATACATCATAATGTCGTTATGCCGAAAACTCTATTCAATTTTCAAAGTTTAATATTATATAATTTAACTATCAAATAAATATAACTATTAAAAATCGAATCATACAAATTAGTCAAAATAAATCATTTGATTTATGTAAACGACTCTATGTCTCTATCTAACAACACAAATTTTGTTTATTAGTCAAAATAATTGATGTGTACTTTTTTTTATGTTTCTTATTTTGTCCTTGATATATTAATATTGTTCATTTAATCCCTATAAAATTTAAATTCTATACACATCTATATTAATATGGCTGTGGGGTCTTCCCGTCAACGGTCTCCTAAAATAGTCAATTAGTTAATTGAAAAAAAAAATATGATGTGAGAAGATCATGTGTGAGAGAAAATCAGAATAGTGATAATTTCCTATGATTCCATTTATTATCTATATTAATATGGCTGTGGAGTCTTCCCGCGTCAACGGTCTCCTAAAATAGTCAATTAGTTAATTGAAAAAATAAATAAAAATATGATGTGAGAAGATCATGAGTGAGAGAAAATAAGAATAGTGATAATTTCCCATGATTCTATTTATTATTTTAAATATAATAATTATTTTATTTTATATTTTAAATTTTTGAAATAATTTAATATTTCATTTTTTATTAATTTAAAGTATAATAATCATAATTTTATAATATATTTTTAAAAAAATTAAAAAAATAAATTACATGCACGGTACATGTATGCGAAGCCTCTAGTTAATTATATGTGATTTGAAATTTACATAAACTAAATTATATAATCCTTTTTTAGTAATTAAACAATAAAAAATAAGAAGCAAATTTTATAATACTAATTTTTCAAACAATGACCAACAGGTATGAGAATATTTTAATAAGAATTGTTAATATAATCAAATTTTTAATCAGAAATGTTAGTAATTTATAGCTGATCAATAATTAATCAGAGTTTGATGGTTATCTTTTTTCCTTTTTTTTATTGAAATTATAAAACTACAAATTATGATATAAATTTGAGTTTACTAGTTAACTAATAACTAATAAAGTTTCAAACTTTCCATTAAAAAAATATACAAGTTAAAGTTGAACATAAGAAAGATAATGAATTAACAACTCTCATAGTACTAATCTCCCAAAGTATTTTGGTATATATTCATTTCTTAGTTTTGTAATATTACACAAGACAATAATGATATATTATATAGTGTCTCTGTATTATATTATAAAAAAAAATTATTAGTATATGATGACATCTAAAATCTCTTAGTATTACACGTCCCAAGACAAATAGTACTTTTTAATAATCTATTTTGAAATGTATGATTCTTACATACAAAATATGAGTGAACTATTTTTTTTCCCCCTTTTCACTGTATGGGACCTCATAATTTGATACTTAAATTATAAAACATTTAGAATTATTAGTATACCAAACAATTTATCAATCAATTGATCAAATGAGTTATTCTTATGGCCCATATGGCTTTGCTTTCTAGTAAGAAAATAATTATTTATTAAAAAAATACTATTTTAGTTTTTATAATCCTATTTGGCCCATACCTATAATGTGTTTGTTAGTGATAAAAAATTTTGTTTTTTCTAGAATAAGAAAGAAGTGGGAAATTGGAGCCTTTTCTGACAAAAATACCCTTTCTCAAATGTCTAATTACAAACTTATTCCTACATTTTGACCTGGGTTATCCTCTTTTCTTATTCATTAATTTGAAATTAAAAATAGCTTATTACTATGAGAAGTTTCTTTTTTTTGGGACATTTACTATGAGAAGTTTAGTTACATAATCTTCGTCTTAAATTCAATTTTTTTTACCTGTGATAAAAATATATATAATCTAATTATGATCAAAGTGTAACTTTTCTCTATAATTATTGTTCATGCATTAAATTTTATATATTTATTTTAATTAAAATATTTTATATTTTTTGTTATTTTATTGAAACAAAAATGTTATAAACATAGTTTGATTAAAAAAATATATTATCTTTATAATAGTTTATCAATACAAATAAAATGTGTGATAATAATATTTTTGCGTAACCAATCAAGAGTGAAGAAAAGTGAAGAAAGAATATAAAAAATTATATTTTATTTGACTAATTATAAATAAAATATATAATTAAAAAATCTGATAACAAACGTAAACATATAAAGAACGCACAATTAACAAGTGTGAAGAATCTAACTATCTAAGTGAATTTCACAATCTAATTAAACCACTCACTCTAATGAAATTTATTTATTTATTTATTTATTTAATGAATGATATAATTTCCTATCCACAAAAGAAAGGGAATCCAGATTGTTCTATACAACAGAATAAGATAACATTACCATATTAATATATATATTTAAGAAATATAAAATGAGAATGTGTGAACCTGAAATCCATTATTTTATTTTATTTAAATTGGTCTCATTTTACACAACAATATTATGTTACACATTTGCAATTGAGGCTCTCTCGAACATATAAAATAATAACAGCAACAGATCATATACAGTGCTATGTATTCTTTATATGCTCACTCGGAAGAACAAAATCTGTTAATTAACTTGAGGAAATTATATAAACTTTGTTAAATTTTGATTAAATCATTCTTACTATTTTTTTTTTAGTTTTAAAAAGGCATACTTTTTTTTTTTGGTTAATGTGAAGAATTTTCTATACAAATTAAGATAGTAATTTCTTTTTAGTAATAATTACATTTTCATCTCTTGAGAGATAGAAAAACTTGCAATTTCACTCATTTTGATCAAAATATATTTATATAATTTTTTTATAATTATCTTTTATATAATTAAATATACGTTTGATTATTTTTAAAATATATATATATATATATATTATTGCTGATTTCAAAAAATATATTATTGTTTTTATCAATATATATATATATATATTATTTTTAATTTAAAATAATAATTTTTAATTCAAAATAAATAATGGTGAAATAATATTTTTTAAAATAATTTTTATAATAAATTATAATTATTTCAAAAAGTTAGTAATGTTATTAAAGATGTTTTAATAAAAAATATTAAATTATAAGCAATTTAATTTTTTTAGGGAAGGAAAATATAAGTGACCCTAATGTTTGTTTGGGATTTTGAACTAAAGTAGATTAAACTATGACACACACATGCTGTGTGTTGTGTGCAGAGTAGTGTGAGGTTTAAGCAGAGGGAGGGGTGTGGTGTGGCGTATACAGATATGTACCAAAAGGAGAGCAGAATAGATAGTGGCGGCACCACTATATAACACAAAAAAGTAGGTTTATCATATTTGACAATTTTATCGACCGAAATTATATTATATGGAACAAATTGCATCATAAACTCACCCCAAAATAAAAATAACTCTTTCCAGCCAAGGCCACATTGTGCACTATACATAAGTCAAGCATCACTTCTATTACTTTATTTTAAAATTATGCAAAGGTGTCTTTTAAGTATTTTTTTTTAGTCTAAGTGGGGTAAGGACTGGTATCTCATTAGAATCAAGAAAGACCTCTCAACTTATTTGAAGATTTATAAGAGGATTTACATATCACTCACCAATAAGGCCCTCAAATAAGTCATAGGGTGAACACTCGCCTCTGTGGAGTAAGTGCCCAAACGTGTTAGTCCTCATTGGTATGTCGTTTAAGTTTTACCTCTTAAAAATTTATACTAATTTTCAATTTTGTCTAAATTGCTAATGACAAATGTTGGTATAACATCACACATGTAATATTAATATTAAAACAATCTAATCTCTTTATACATTCATATCAACTTATCAATTAAAATGAAGTTATTTTTTCACATTAAGAATAATAATATGAAGAAATGATAGTGCCGTCTTGAGTGATACATAGCCATTAATATTACATGTGTGATATTATATTATTATTTAATGTTAATAATTTAGACGATTTTAAATGTTATGATAAAATCAATTGCAATTCATAATTTTTGAGACTGAATTCACCACAAAAAATATTGAAGGGAAATAATATAAAGTTTAAAGATATAAAAAGTACAAGCACCAAAAAAAAGATATAAAAAGTACTTAAGTCCCACATATAGATGGTCCTGCAAATCTTACTTTCAACTGGATTCATATTATTTTTTAAATGTTACACTATTTTAGGTAATGTGTGTGGATTAATTTACACATATCTGGCACAAGTTTATTTTTACTTGTTAGTCTCAAAAGTATTTTTAAAATTTAATATATTCCTTAAAATTTTAAGAATGTTCATTGTCATTTTTTTCTCTAATACTCTTAACTTTAAAAAGGACACTAATAAGCATTTTTTAAATATAATAACAACAACAATCAAAGCCTTTCTTCATTAAATAGATTAGACTATATGAATTAAACAACTAAATTTTAAGAATAAACTTTTTTCCTTTCAGTTAATTTACCCTCATAATATGATTAAGAAATGGAAACTAAAAGTCTCACTTTTATTAGTTTATTTAAAAAAAAATGGTTCTCCTCATTGACCAACAACAAAAACAATGGTCCTCCTAATCTCAGCTTCAATAATGTCATTAGTACCTTCTAGTTCATTTATTTTCTACCGTTTTTTTTTCATTATGATTTATAGATTTATTAAAAGCTTATTTTTCTAGTGGACCAAAAAGTAAAATTTAAACTTTGTGACAATGCATTTTTTAAAGTATTGTTCACTTTCTTCATTATTAAGTTTGCCCATTGAGATGATTTAATTTGTCTGATCAATATGAGTAAAATTTGTGCAGGAAAACCCACCAAATGCAGTTGGATAAAATCTTGGCATGCAATCTAAGAGAGTTTGTGGCCAAACATTTTGAAAATGATGTTTCTCATTCCTCACTTAGTTGTTGGAGTTAGGAAACCAAAACCATTCTATATATTCATCAACTTAATCATTTTGCTCAATGAGGTTTCAACCTAACAATTATGATCCAAAATAACCTTATCTCTCAACTTTCTATAGAAAAAAAAAAAAAGCTTCTAATTTTATGACACTTGCTAATTTCTGGTTGAACCCATTATTTGCAAAATTCTTACCCATTAAATCTAAGCCAAAGTACTATTTTGGTCCTCAATATTTGCATGAAGTTTAATGTTGGTCCTCAAAGTTTTTTTTTTGTCGATTTTGGTCCTCGAGCATAACACTGTTAACTTTTTTGCTGTTAAATGATGACGTGGCATGCTTATATGGCGCACCCTCTCTCATATGTGTCATATTTTAATGACGTGGCATGACACATCACTGCCACGTCATCCCAAATGATGATGATAAAGGAGAGAAGATGATGATGTGGCAATGTGGAGTGACGTGACAGTGATGTGTCATGCCACGTCATTAAAATATGACACATATGAGAGAGGGTGCGCCATATAAGCATGCCTCGTCATCATTTAACGGCAAAAAAGTTAACGGTGTTACGCTCGAGGACCAAAATCGACAAAAAAAAAAACTTTGAGGACCAACATTAAACTTTTGAAACATAGAGGACCAACATTAAACTTCATGCAAACATTGAGGACCAAAATATGAAAAAAAAAAAAACTTATGTGTTGTTACTTACATACTTTTGGTAAGGTTGACCAATTAAAAAAAGACATGTGTCACTTTTGAGAAGAAAATTGACTCATGTCTTTTTTTAATTGGTTAACCTTACAAAAAACATGTAAACAACAACACATAAATTTTGTCCCCAAAATATACCTTTAGCCTTAAATCTAAACTCTTCTTAAAAAAATTCTTTTGAGCACTTGATTCATTGAGTTGACTTTTTCTTACACTTTACAGTTAATTTGGGTTGCCCTTTTAACTTCTACAGTCTACACCTAATACATGGCAGAAATTAAATTGATGAGATAGGGAGTTAGTGGAAGTGAAAAAGTAATAAAAGAAGGGACAATTTATTACTGTTCAATATTAAAACAAAAACAAAAAATAATTGAACTACATATGCAGCTTGGCCATAACTTAAAGGGCAAATGCAAACCAAGTATATATCGCATTAACCTTTATGAAATATTTAGAATTTTAGATAAGGATATATTAATATGTTTTTATTTTAAAAAGGTCACTGAAAGTCATAATTTATTTCCCAACCAACCTTTGATTTGTTAACAATTTCAATCTATGATATTGCCTTGGATTTAATTAATTGTTGGATTATATGTATATACTATTAGATCAAAACTTATAACTACAATTTTATTTCAGTAATATATTGTAAAGTAAACTCTAAATAGTAAATAGTACGTATCATGCATTGTTCAAACATAAAAGAGAATTTATATACCTTCCCAATTTTTTTCTATAAATTCACTGGACTTTATCTAATATGAGTTAAGCTAGTTGAGGTTATATAATAGAATAAGAGTTCTTTTAATAGAAGTTTTTAATTATACAAAATCTGAATTTAAAATTTTGCTTGAAAAAAATGGAGTACCTCACATTCAAATCAATTTAACTTGCTAATAAGTTGAATTTCAAATTGTATTTTTTTAGTTTTTAAAATTTGTTTAGAAAAAAAAAGACAAAGATCTATAAACTATAATAATGCACATTTTGGGAGGCTACCTCATGGATCTTTTGTATTATTACTTTCTTACTTTCTTTCTTCAAAGGTGAGGCTTAAAAAGGTGTATGTGCACACATTTAATTGTTATGTGTGTAATTGTTTGCCATGCTTGAGTCCCCATCATTTTAAAGATGAATTTTCAAGGGCCACATTGAAAAATATGTAAATTTTTTTTAATATTTAAAAAAGACTTTCACACAAATTAAGTATCACCCATCAATACTAGTTAAGGCAAAGGTTGAATTTAAAAATGGAGTTTTTCTTTTTTTTTTAAAAAAAAAAAAAACTGAAGTGTGGGGGACTCAAAATCGGCAAATGGCCAGTCCACATCACAATCCACAAAAATATTATTGTTGAACACATAAAATAAAAAATATATATATTATTTTGTTAGGAACAGTCTGGACCTCAATCACAGTCAGCATATACCAAAGTGGATTCTAATGCAGCAGAAGGTGGGGTTGCCTGCTATTAATTTCCAAAAGTTTCTGCCTTCTCCCTGCGTATACAGAATGTAATAAAAATAGAAATGAAAATGGAAGATGCAATAAAATTGTATAAAGAAATAAAAAAAAGTAATATAAAAGTGATGTGATATGATGTGAATAAAATAAAAGTAGGTAAATTGACTATTTTATCCTTATATTAAATATTATAATAAAATAAAGTGAACAAAAATATAATTTTATCACATTACAAAAAGTAAAATGTATTTAGTTGGAATGATGTAAAGGAATTACATCTACGACTAGGATAACTAAATGTGCCCCTAATATTATGTAAAAGTAGAGGTCAGTGTCACAACATTTTTTTTAGAGTGTGTTTGGGGACGAGGAGAGAAAAAAAAGGAAGAAGAGATCTTGATACAAAAATTAAAGTTAGTGGTTCAATTACCAAATTTTAAACAATACTCAAGTAAATTTGAGTGAAAGTAACTAGCTACATATAGGTATATACCAGCCACAATAATATATTTATTTGTTATTAGTAATGAATCATAATACTTTAAATAAAAAGTATTTTAATAAAAAGACACTAGATAACTAATAATATAGATGGATTTCATTATAAGTGGACCATAATGAGATCAATGTCCCTTACCACTCACCAAATTCTCACAAGCTTCAAACTAATTAAAGATCTTCACCTTATATATATATATATGTGACAAATGGAAGGCACATTGTTTTTAGGTAATGGAATTTAGGGTTGTGTCATTGTTGCTTGTTTGAGTCAGCTCCATTGACTTTGGGATGGTGATGAGACTGCAAATCAAAGCAGGCAAAAAGGTGATCTTCAATGGATACTCGGATCTCTTAAAATATAGATCTGATAAATTAAAATGCATAAATTATACAATTTAAGTTGTTGAATACGAGAGTTATATATAATATGAGTATGAATCTCAATTTTTATAACGATCCGAATTATACACTCCGTACACTCACACTTTATCGGATCCAAATCCGATATTTAATTCAAGTCATGGAGGAGTTCGCATTGGTTAGGTAGGTTTTGGATTGTGACACAACCAATTAATTTGTTTATTATAATTAATTTAATTTGTGCTCTTTACTTTCCAGCTATATATATTTATTTCTTTATTTAAAGGGTATTACATTTAAATATATATATATATATATATATATATATATATATATATATATATATATATCTCACAAATTCTATCTCTCAATTAAAATTAGAGTTATTCTGTATATGTAAAATTTTCTCAATTAGTAAAGTAGTGTGGAGCTTATATAATCATTATTCATTATATTATAATATTTTATATATATATATATATATATAACAAATTTTTTTTTGAAATATATATATATATATATATATATATATATATATATATATATATATATATATATATAACAAATTAAAGTTCTAGCTATACGTGAAGTAATGAAGTTGATAATTAGCTCTTACCTCCTTGGCTAATTTATACGAGATGTAAATATGTAATAATGAGTCCCTCTCTATGTAATTAATTAAAAAAGAAAAAAAAGAAAGAAATAAGATTTGTCCATATGTTATATATATATATTTCATCCAAATAAATTATTTTGATCATCACTTGGTTTTGCAGATTCCCTTTAAAATAATGTTGTTTTTGAGAAAAATGCTACTTCAACACGTTTTAGTTATGATTTAATTGTCACATGATTCTTCATTAATTATATAATAATTGGAAAAAAAAAGCCTTATAAGGGAAAAAGACTCTGTTTTGAGTAAGAGAAAATCTTTAGTGAACCAAATTAAAAATATATGTTTGAAAGAGTTAATTATAAATGATTAAACCCTTATACATATATATGTATAGATTTAATCTAATTTCAAACACCCAGTTGGACCAATCTACGATATTGGAAATGCACTTATTTTCAGTAGCCGTATTTTAATTTAGAGGTTAAATATTATTTAGTTTTTGAATTGTTGGTCAAATTACTATTTAGTTCCTAAATTTATTAAAAATACTATTTAGTCCTCAAAATTTGTAACTATATCAATTATTTAGTCCCCGATTTTGTAACTATGTCAACTATTTAGTCCCCAAACTTGGCAAAAATACTATTTAATCACCAAATTTGCAATTCTGTCAACCATTTAGTCTCCTGACTGTTACCCGTTAGAGTTAACAAAGTTGCAAATTCGGTGATTAAATAGTATTTTTGCCAAGTTTGGGGATTAAATAGTTGATATAGTTATAAATTCAGGGACTAAATAGTATTTTTGTCAAATTCGGGGACTAAATAGTTGACATAGTTACAAATTTTGAGGACTAAATATCATTTTTTTAAATTCGGAGACTAAATAATAATTTGACCAACAATTCATAGACTAAATAGTATTTTGCCTCTTTAATTTATTAGTAATTAAATAGAAAAAAGTATGAGGGGCAATTGTTGTGCGGAATCATTTGTGTATTATTCAATAATATTTATCTATTTGTTTACCTTTAAGCACACATAATAAATAATATAAAAATTAAATAGATGAACATTAATAGTTAATGCACAAATTAAATATCTTGACGTAAGGTATGGACATAGAAACGGTTCACTAATTAGTCTGAAAAGAGATGGTGAATTGGTGATGGTGGAAGCAGATATGTGATTGCACAACACATCACTCACTCATCCAACTCTTGGACGCATATGTATATATATGCTAAGTAATTACTTTTGTTTAAACTTTTCATTGAATTATATTTTAAAAAAAAAATTAGTAGCTTGTTATATGCAAAGTGAGAAACTTTTATTAATTCAGAGACAATAAAAAATTGTCCATTAGTTAGGAGAAGATCTCTCTTTGTGGACATTGGTGTGAGTTCCATTTTATAATATTGGAAAGGAAAAAAAAAAATGATGGATGCATATGAGAGCATATCAACTAATGGGTTTTGGTTGGAAAGAAGAGCATGAAAGCTAAGTGACGCACTATTACACATCTAACACTAATTAATAATTATTCACTGTCAAACACATAGCCATATATAGCTCCATGGTGCACTAATATATAACAAACATAAGTAGGAAAAAAGTGGGAATGATATGATATAGGTGTTTTCTTTTTAGTTTTGTGTAATAATTTTTGTTTGAGTTAATCTTATTCTAAATATTATCATGTATTAATTAGATATAGTTATACTTTCTGATTCATATTATTCTGAAAGACTAATTTCTTTTATTTGACGACCTAATATAATATAAGAATAATGTATTTAATCACTGTATTGTGTAGTTTTTGAACTACTCTCTCTAGTTCGCAATATCTGTTTCGTTGAGAGATGTTTTATGTTTCAAAATATTTGTTGTTTTACAAAATCAAAAAAGCATTAATTATTTTTTTTTAATAATTTTATCTCTACCTAATACCTATTCCCAAGAGAAGATTTTTGAATAGGTAGTCCCAAGAGAAATAATAAGTAAGAGTAAATGATAAGATTTTTCTATAGGTAGTTGATATGTAAATTTTTTTATTGCATTAATAAGATTTTTCCCCAAATTGCATAAATGATGTAGATTTGGTAATAATTAAGTGGCAGCTGAACTAGGCCACGCATAGTATACTTTAATTTTAAGAGGTTGGCTAAGACACTATTAGGCTTTTTTTTTTTTTTTTTTTAATGTTTCTCATAAGTATATATTTTTTTCCAGACAATTATATTCCAAGTATTATTATCATATTATCAACATTAAATGTAAGAACCTCACATTCCCACTTAAAGACAATTTTTCAATTAGTTTAATTTACTGTCAGTGTTGTAGGAGTTATTACTATGATGCATATTAGCATATATATTTAATTCAGTCCTATCTCAAGCTAAGTGAGGTCAAAACTAAAATGGTTTATTATCTTTTAATTAAAAAACCTAAAATTAAATTGACAATAATAAAATTTCAAAGACCAAATTGATAGTATCTTTCATTTATTTTGGTAGTATCTTTCAAAGACTGAATAATATTACAATTATAAAACTATTATATCAAAATAATATTGAAATATTAATTCAATAAAATTGAAACGAGATAACCAAATTTAAACATAAAAGATTAAAAGCTAATTAACATGGTACATGTAATGAAATGACATGTGAAAACACCATAGGGAGTTCTCATTGGAAATTGAATGCATGCACATGTCACTTAGCTTCTAGCTAATTAATTAGATACATAGATGATGGAATTGAGTAGAGACACATGGATATGGAAAAAGCTATAATAGGGTGGTTATAAAATAATTATAATAATACTGAATTGCATTGCATGGCACCAATCATTTCATAAGCTTTAATGCTTTTTTGTCCTTTCATTTGAATAATTTGGTTGCTTCATTTAGAAATCTAAAGGACCATATGAGTTATGATCCTAGCTAGTTAATTATTAGGAGGCTGCAAGCCTTAATTATATTGGGTAGCTAGTGTGGGCAAGATCTTTTAATTTGTAGTTGGATTTTTTTATCAAAAAAATATGATAAATATTTTTTTAAAATTTTATTTTTATATTTATAAAATTCAAAATAACCAAATGATATAAGAGCTCATTTATAATTGATATTTAAAAACATTACAGTAGCATTCAGGAGTCTGATTTCACAATAAGACAAATTACTGAATTTTTGAGATGCTTTTAATTAGGCATGGACACCTCATGCAGAATTTCAATTAGACAAATTATAGTGATTCTCAAAATAGGCAGTGGGCTTCTTTTAAACGAATGCAATGTGTTAGCACGTACTGTCCAATATATTTATTATATATTGGATTCTATTCCAATAAATGGTATGGGAATATATTCAATTACGCTTTTATATACTCTTTTATGTATTTTTTTTATATTAAAACTAATTTTGTTTAAAATGTTATTGAACTTGAAGTGTGTATATATATATAAAGTCCATTATTCTCTCTCCTTTTGAGCAGATTGAATTTAATGAATCACGTAATGTTGCTTCATCTTCTTCTAAGAAATGCCGTCTCTCTCTCACTCGCTTTTCCATAATCACATTTTTTGTGAGCTTAGACTTTCTATCATCGATAAAAGCAAAGAGAAAATTTAGATCAAGTTTCTTATATTTTTGTTATTAAGTTCTTCAATATAAATATGACATATAATAAAAAGTGTTTAAATAATCAATTACAATAGAGAGAACGTAGAAGATCAATTTTTATATGACCAATCATAAAAAAAATAATACAAATGTAACATATGATTGATGAATAACTTAATAACAAAGATATAAAAACTTCACCGAAATTTATTTCTAAAAGTAATCTTCTCATACTGTAAATTTCTAAAAATAGATTTAATGTTCAGTCATGAAATTTTCTCCATACCACTATCTAATACCAAAACTCGTGGTTCTATAATCCCATTTGTGCTTTTCATATTTTGTCGTTAAGAGTGTCATTGGGTTTAGTAGTACTCTTTCCCATAGATCTTCACATTCCCTTGTGCCAAGAAGTAGTATTCTTTCCATCAACTACGATACAATAAATTGCCCTTACATATATGATCTCATTTTGTAGGCTTTTTCATATATCTTATCAAATATTCTTAACTTTTTAGGCCCAGATGCATACATCGTCCCTGAGTTTTAGGTGATAGGCGCAAATCACTTGAATTTTTAAACATTATATTTAATATTTTTGAGCTTTCAATTTTGAACACAAGACTCTCGCCGTGAAAAATATTACTCATTTTTTTAATCATAATTCAATCTATTTTTAACATAATTCCGTCAGGTCAGCAAATACTTAATTACGCTAGTATTTTTTAACTAATTGAAGGGCATTTGGCAAAAAAAATCCAAATCAAAATCACGTTAAGATTCATTCAATTAACACATAAATGGCCGAAATGACATTCAATTAGCTAAAATCAATGTCGACGTTACAAAGTATTTGCTTACGTAGCATTATTCTGTAAAAAAATGGATTCAATTCTTAAAAGAAAGGGGTTATGTGCCCAAAGTTAAAAGTTCAAAAAGAGAGTTGGATGTAAGGTTTAAAATTCAAGAAAGTATTCTATCCATGACATACAATTCAAAGTACAATTCAAAGTGTTATGTACATTTTAGCGTAATTTTAACAATCATGCTTCTCATGCATAATGTTTTTTTAACATTTTATAAATGTTTATTTCTTTTGCTAATATACTCATTTTATGTTTTTGATTGATCAACAATTTAATTTGGTTTGAGGCTGAATTCCATGTCCAAAAATGGATGGCCAGTCCAACATGAAGGCTTTCTTTCTGCATTGAGAACCTCACTTCAAAGTTATTACACAACTCACTATTATTTTTATAAATTGTTACAATATTAATAAAAAAGGCCAATTACTCTTTTGGTCCTCAACGTTTCAAAAAGTTATTTTAGGTCCTCAACATTTTTTTTGGGTCAAAATTGGTCCTCCAGAGTAACTCCGTCTAGTTTTTTTTGTTAAATACTGACGTTGAAGGCTTATGTGGCACACGCTCTCTCCTACATGTCATATTTGGATGATATGACACCCTCTCTCACTCTAACTCAGCAAAACGACGCCGTTTTGCTGAGTTGGAGTGAGAGAGAAGTGATGCAAAACGAATTACTCTGGAGGACCAATTTTGACAAAAAAAAAAATGTTGAGGACCTAAAATAACTTTTTGAAACATTGAGGACCAATATTAAACTTGGTGCAAACGTTGAGGACCAAAAGAGTAATTTGGCCAAATAAAAAAAAACAAGTTAGGGTGGTTCATGGGCCGTATCACCATTTTAGAAGGCTGAAATCACCAGGCAAGCAGTACCCACGATTTTTGCCTATTTTGGGCCTACTTTGGCATTAAAAACATGTACAATCTACAGAGGCCCAGCCCATAATTTTTAAAAATTTCCTGCCACCCGAATTCTCAGGTACAATAATACTCTTCAAAGGTGATAAACATGAACAGTTTTTTTAAAAAAATATTCTCACAATGAATATTTTTATTAAAAAATTTGATATCAATCACTTTCTCTTATTTCAAATCCTAAAATTTTGAAATTCTAAGCCAAGAACTTCACAAACATAATAGTGTAGCAGTAGGAGAATGCACAAAAATGGGGAAAAAGGATAGAAAAAGAGAAGGAAGAGAGAATAAAATGCTAGCTTCACCAACGACCATCTCATCTCTACCGCTAATCTCCATCGTCAAATCCTAATTTGGCAAAAATCCGTATGGAGTCATACGGTTTTATGGTGGTCCTTACCGTATCCTTACATTTCCACATCTCGGGTTCCGGAGCTCACATTCGGGTTTGGTGGACTCGGATAGTCCCTTCTATGCGCCAACAAGCAACACAGGAATCCCGAAGCCTTCGCGATGCCCTTGTTTCCCGCCAATTCTCTCACTCCGTTCCAATCTTTCAACGCCGTCGACGTCGAGGATGAAGACGAAGTCGACGATTCCGCGCCGTCTGAGAAATCCACAGAATCGGCACAAGAATTCTCACAAGATTCGTTCGAAGCCTCATCTATCATCTTCGATTTCGACTTTTGCCGCTCATCTTGGCGTTTCGTACGGTGGTGTGATTTTCCTCCCATGAGGTCTCTGTACCCTATCGCCGAGATTCCGTTAAGCGCAGGGAAATCGGAGCCTTCTAACACCATTGCTCCGATGTTCATGACGCCGTGGAAACTCCCCGACGGACGGCGTATCTGCACTGCGCAAAACGTCGGGGTTCTGATGGAGTCCCCGTCGCTGTCGTCGCCGGAGTCGAGAATGTTGCTGATTAGGAATCTTACGGTGCCGACGAGGCTGTCGCGGAGGAGACCGACGGAGTATATGGCGACGCAGACCGCGGAAGTCTCGCTAGCTAGAAACTCCGGCGTGACGCGGAAGAGGAACTTGTCGTTCCAGGTAGGGTTCTCGCCGCCGATTTGGTCGACTCGGGTTCTAAGCTTGGTGGAGGGGTCAACCCAGGTGACGGCATAGGTTTGCTGCTTTCGCCGGGCAGAGGAAAGCGGCTTGAGACCCTGCGCGGAGATCAAGTTGATTTCCAAGACTTGCTGCATCTTCGTCGGCGACGGTGGCTCCGACATTACGCGCTCTCTCTCTCTCTAACTATGTAAGGGTAATATTACCATCTTTCTCCGATCTCCGGCGAAATGAAGGGCTGTGATAATTCAAAGAAGCGGAGGTAGGAAGAATCAACGGTTTTGATTCTCGGGAAAGAAGGTAGCGAATCCCGAGAAAGAGAGAGGGTGGAAAAGAAAGAACGGTCTTGAGAGAGACCCAAAGGAGGCAAAAGGTTGAACGTATAATTGTTAACGGAATTTTGTGACGAGGAAAGAGCGAAAGGCCTACGTGTATTGGGCTTGTTGGGCCGGACTCCCATACTAGCCCAAACTCTTATTTTAGTCAATTATGAATTTATTGGTTTAGTACTTTAGTTTGGTCGTTAACCAAAACTCTTATTAATCCAACTTTTTTTTGTTTTTTGCTACCATTCTTTAATGCCTTTTATTATAGCTAACTAGTATTTTTTTTATTCCTAAAAGAAAATAAGAATTTGATTCAGGCCTAATCTCATCACTGGACACACTTGCCTTCTTATTAAAGTAGCCTGAAAGCATTAATATTTTCAGATTAACTCGTAGTGTATAAGCATATTATAAATAAATCTTTTAAAAAGATATAAATATATGTACTCTTAGTTGATATAAAATTGAATAGCTCTAACTACATAGGGAGACAGAGCATGTCGAAGAAGTAAGAACGAACCTTGTTTTTCCAGTTGGGTAATTCAGCTAGAGTCACTAAATTCATCATGAGGCGTCGTCGATTCCTTCTACTGGAATTTGGAGAAAGGACACTGGAATTTAGAAAGATTGTCTTCTTGGCGCAAGCATAGGTTTTGGCATTATTTTGCTTAGGCTTCTTCAGTTCTGTAGATTTCAGTTTTCAATGTCACTATTACAATCCTCTGTTTTATTTTTTAAATTCAGAACAAAATGTCAAATATTTAGCGAAAGTTACATTTGTGCAGGTATTGTCTGCATCAATTAGTATGAATATATAAATCTATATGATATTCTGAGCAACTCTTTGCTTTAATGTATGTATAAGAAAAACGAGAAAGCTATAATGGTAAAATACAGACAAAAAATCTGAGAGAAACTTCCATGATTATTGGCACAACAAAGGTTGAAACACCAAAGTACACCACATACTTGTCAATACAAAGAAACTCACACTCATACCACTTACAACATCAACACTCCCTCACGATAAGAGATCAAGTTACATCACACCAACTGCTCTCTCTTGTAATGGGTTATTTGAAGATTTCTTGCAAGATGGTTTGGACATCCTGACTCTCTTCTTTCTGGCTAGTTTCTTCTCCAACTCTCTCACTCTTCCACTTAAATTAGATATTACAGCTAATTGTTCATTCCCAGCTTCAAGCAACTTCTGCATCATCTGCCTTAACTTCTCATTTTCTTCAACTAAGTTCTTATCACTGTCCTTCTCAACCTCTTTAGAAATAGGCCATCTTATAGATTTTTCATCCTTTTGCTCAGCCGTAGCTTCACTGTTATCAACATCAGCATCAATTACTTCCCCATAAATAATATCTCCACTCTCAGATTGTGCCTCCTTGACATCGCCTTCTGCTTCTGGTGCCTCTCTTTTGTTAACTTCTTTTGGTGTTTCGATAATTGGCTCTTCTTTTACTTCCAATTCTTCTTTCTTTTTCTCTTCCTCAGCGGGTACTTCCTTGACTTCTTCCTCAACTGGTGCTTCCTTTACTTCCAAGCTCATATTTTCATCTATCATGTCATACCTATCATTTCCAGTAAAATCTGTTGTCATAGATTGCTGCTCATTTTCCACTCTTAAGTGGTTTCCTTCCTCTGTAAGGAATAACGCTCCCCCTTTCTCTTCATCTTTCAGCAACACCCAACCATCTGATTCCTCAGTAGTTTGCGTCTCTTCTTCTCCCAGCTGCTGCTCATCTAGTTGAATTTCTTTTGGAATATCATCTTCTAAGGAAGTCGTCGTCACACTTACTTTGGATTCAAATTCAGATGTTTTATCGTCATCCAGTAAGCCCACAGGCAGCTCTGCCACTTCATTGATCTCCGATGATGCACCATCTCTTACATAGTCATTTGTCATGGTTGGGTAGTGTGTGTCCATCGGCGAAGTACTGATTCCAGAAAGTTGCAGCTCCTCACTTGCTATCTCATTCTGTTTGTTTTTCCTTAACTCGTCAACAAACTCCTCTTCATCAAGAATTCCTTGAGGCAATTCTCTCCAAGCTTCCATGTCCAGGTCATCAATTTCAGCGGATTCTAGGTTTGTTTGGTTTTGTGTAGCCATTGCAGACTCAGGAATCCCACTTCTAGAAAATGCATCTGTACTCGCGTGGCTAACATCCTCATTAACCATTCCATTTGGTGATGGCTTTGTTTCCTCACTGACCACTGGATCAATTGGTGAGCTAGATTCACATTTGGCATCATCACCTGGTAAGCTCGGATTATCCTCCTTCATGGAAAGTTGATCCCGGCACAAATCTAGTATATCATGAGTTTCACGAATAGAGCCCTCAAAACTATCCTCATTCCCTTGCTCCAAAGCTTTATTTTCTGGTTGCTCCTGCATGTATTCTCCATCTGAGGCAACTACAGCAATGTCATCAACATGTTTTCTAGCAAGTAGCTCTTCCATATGTTGAGATCTTTTTAGCATAATAGAATCAAGCTTTTCTTGCAAGGACGTAAGTTCCTTTGCTAGGGATTTTCTCATCTCCCTAAAACTTGGATGCAAACCCTGGTAGACCAACCAAATGAAACAAATGTAAGCATCAAGAATAAACAAGCAAGCCATTAAGCAAAAATTAAATGATGAACAAAACTCAAAAACCACTAATACCCATTTTTGTGCGATTGAGAATGATCTATAAATAAAGGAGATATTCTTTGCTAATACACCCATAAAACGACAAAATGTCTATGCCACTCCCCATTTAGGTATTATGTGATTACATGCAAAAATGGCATAAATTTTCCAAAGAACTCACAATAAATTAAGGCCTGCTTAAACTATATTCTTGAATAATCATACATACCTGTATAGTATCCAACTTCAGCAGGAGTCTCATTATGGTCTCTCCAATTGTGACTCTTTGCCTTTCATCATTTTGGAAATCGAAAGACGACTCTAAAGTTTGAATGCTATGCTTAACGTCAGCCACATGCTTGCTTACCTCAGCTATCTGCTTCAATTTTTTCGGTAGTTCCCATTTCCTCACCTGAAAGCCACGGTAAGCAGCTTGAATCAAAACAGCTGCTTCTACATCTGACAAACCTTTTCTCTCCTTTGGAGGTTCACCGTCCGTCAATTTGGTTGAGTCCCTGGCTCCCCTAGCAACAATTTCTTCCTCTTCCTTCACACTATTTGCATTTACTTCTGCTTCCTTTTCTTCAATCTTATTCTCCTCCACACTAGTTATGTTAGAAGTTATCTGGCTCTGAGATCCATCACCTTTGTTTTCATCTTTCTTTTCACTATACTTCTTCAACACTTCAATACATCCCTCCTGAGCTTTGTCATGGTTTTGAGGTCCACCACTCTCGTCTACATCTTTCTTTTCGCTGGACCTCTCCACCACCTTAATACTTTTCTCCTTTCGCTTGACTTCATCATCATTTACGTTTGAAGAATTTTGAACATTCACATCAGCCCGAGCCTTGTCATGCATGCTAGATGACGCAACTCCCTTGGATGTTCCTTCACCAGTTGCTTGGGAATGTTCTTTTGAGGTAGGAGGACTCGGAAACCTTGAACTTGCGCTGCCATTTTTCTTCTTCGGTAGTGGATCAACTCTCAGACAAACAGGAGGTAACTTGGATGTTTTCCGTGGAGATGTGGACTGTTTCTTCTCGTTGGTTTGAGATTCCTTATTAGTCAAATCTCTTTCTATTTGCCTTACAGGAATATTTCTTACTCTTGTGTCTTTGCTTTCAGAGTCATTTTTTCCTTGATGCAATTCCATCTGCTTCATAGGGGTGCCGCCACCTTCATTTTTTGCTTCCTTTCGAACATCTGAACCATCCGTCTTCAAATTATTTCCATTCACGTTGGTTCTTTTTGAGACGTCATTCTCAGCACAAGAATTTATTGGGGTGTCACATGCATGAGGTGCTTCTTGAATGGCCTTTGGTGTAGAAGCACTCTCTTTATTGCTTGTCCTTCCATCCTGCATATTATAATTAGGCATCCAAATGATTGGAAATGGAAACTCCCTCCTATTATTTTCACCCTGCTGATTCTGGCTTTTTCTTCCATCTTCAGATTCCTTCTTAGTATTGCTAATCTGCTCGTTCTTGTTTCTTCTTTCATTTCCATCTTGGGTCATGTTGGCAAGACTGTTAATATCTAATTGGAACCATCCATTCCAAACTTTCGGCTTCTGCAAATCAGCTTTAACATCTTCAGGAAGCTTTCTACCATGTGATATGTCTTGGTCACCCATTTCTGAAACAACAGGCTTTTTCAACTCTCTGTTACCCGTGTACTCCGATGGAATCCAGACAAATGGATATGGATAATTCTTCAAATGAATTGGAGCTACGGCATTATTTACTTTCTTTTCAACATCAGGCTCTTGCTCCTCAATCTTCAAAGTTTTACCCTCCTTGTGGTTTCCAGTGTGATTTGGACACCCACAGCAATGAAACTCTCTAGGCATGCACTTATCATATTCATATCTAGGCAGCTCCGTAGTGTAGTGTGGTGGAGGGGCATAAGGGACATAGAAATGATCAACATATGCAGGACATCCTCCAGGAAAGTACATAGGCGAGGAAGGTGGAATATGAGGATAAGCAGGTTTGTAGCTACAATAATTAGGGAGTTTGTGGTGGCCACAACAAAATTGCATTGGAGTTGGATACCCATAGCTACCAGCATAGGGCCAAGGTTGTTCATAAGCAAAGGGCGATTTGGATGGATCCACGTTCATTTGAGGAGGGATAGCTTCCATGCCAGGTTGATAATAATGAGGAAATGCCATTTGATTTCTTTGATAAGGGTGTGAGTCCATGCATCTGTATGTAGGCATCATGTTCACTCAGGTTACTGAGCTGAACACTAGTTATTTTAAGGGAAAATGGCTGCCCTTAGTGACTGAGAAAGTTACAAGAGCACTAACTCTGCATTCAAACAAGAGGACGAATAAAAACACAATATGTGGAATAAAATTTTAGAAACATGATTGTCTCAAATAAAGAACCAAACTTCAAATTGTTGATAACTAAAATTTGAGAATAACATATGGGACACCATGGGATAGCATTGTTTTATGCAAACAGAAAAAAAATAAGTATATATACTTAGGGTATGTTTGGTGTAAAATCTAAACAGTGAAATCGTGGTGTTTCACGATTCTCAAAAAAACTTTACATCATATTTTATACATACCAAACACACTTTTTATCATACTTTTTTTCTATCATAATTTTTCTCTCTATCTCTCTCCTCACTTTTCTCTACAGTACTTTCCTTTATTCTACAGTACTTTACTCTACAGTACTTTCTTTACAGTACTTTACATCTGTGCATTTATACCAAGCGTACCCTTAGAAAAATAACATAGATATAATATTCCAATTATACTTAAGAATTAATTTAAAAGATCAAACTAACAAGGACAAATTTTTCTGAAGAAAACCTGACTTGAATGAGCCAGTCAATTTCTGTAACAAAAATTATAATTCAGCTATATACGGGAAGGAATCCAAAAGAATCCTTAGATAAGTTCCAAACACAATTCAAACTTCAAATTTTCCATCCTTTCTTCGTAAAACTTTTTTCCGGTACAGAATATAGCTGAAATAACATTAAAATTTTACTATCCATAAACTCTCTTGTAATGGGATGGTATTGGTCATGGGGAGGCCATGTAATTCCTCAAGGTAACCGGAAAATTTTCTATATCCATAAACTCTAATTTTTATTTTACTATCTCTACTCTCCCTCTTATAATTTTGATTTTAAAATGCAGCCATGGTAATAATTGATGCAATGGAAAGGATAACAAAAGAAAATGACAAAAAAACCCTATTGAAGTGGATTTAGAAAAAAGTATTATTAAGGTGGTACAGATTACATCTGCCCTATTGGGATCGCATCTTTATTCTAACTTCTTATCCGTATTTAAAATTCTAGTCAAAATTCTGACTCAAAATCAATTATTATTGACCATGTAGAGGTAGAGGAAAATGAAGTTAATAAAAATTTTCCTTCATTATGACCTTGTCATAATTAATTTCAATTGAATTATTATCTCATCCTGAGTGGGGATAAATGTTCAGTAATACTACTAAACTACACATACATTCCTTCAATCACTTAATCTTTGATCTGTAATCTATTCAAAATAGACCCAATTAATATTGAGAACTGTCACTAAATAATTGAAAATATATTAAAATCCCATCTTAACGGAGAATATTTCTTGTCCTAAGTCTAATCTTTATTAAGGACTGATTGCATATTTCCCTTGTGTCCATGACTACTTAAAATAACTCGGAAAGATTTAACTGCAATTCTAAAAAGTTGCATTCGTCTCTCACTTTTTTTTTCGATAAAAGTCTCTCACTTTTAATTCGAGCATTTGTTATATAAAGTTTATCTTTACTAATGTGGCATAATGTAACGTCATCGAATACAAACCAGGTCAATAGTTAATACTTAAGCTCAATTACATGATTAAAAACTATAAAATATTGTCTTAAAAGATTTCACCTATATCAATTTAGTCTTAAAAAAAATGTATTTGTTTCAATTTAGTACTAAAATTATGAAAAAAAAATTTTATGAGGGAAAAATTATGAAAATATTAATCTTGTATTATATTTATCTTTTCTAGCAAGAATAAAATTTCAAAAACAAAATTTAATATTTTCATAATTTTGTGAAATCAATAAAATGTTTATATATATAAATATTTAAAACAAAAAACTTTTTAAAAATATATTGGCGACCAATTTTTATAATTTAAAAATGCACATTGCACTTACACCATAATTCAATATCATGAATTGATGATGCGACTAAAAGAAAATTTACGTTGATATATTATTTTCCAGTAATTGGTCTGCATTTACAATATATCAAAGGATATGAAAAATTGAACTTCATCCAATAAAGTATAAAGAGAGTGAAAAGGGAAAATGTCCGAAATTCTCCAAAGATATCACTAAAAACCAAAAAGAAAAAAAGAATAATGACATGAATCTTCGCTTCTTCACTTAAAAGTAACAAAATGACTTATAACTTGCAGGCACATAAATCTCATTCATCCACCCACCATTACCATTACCAAGCATAGAAACAAGGCTACACAGATTAGAGTTAGAGTTAGACATCGAAAAAACATATAGAAAAAGGAGAAGGAATGACTCACATGATTATACTTTCCCCGGAAACAAAGAAGAAATTGAAAATTCAGCCAAACGTTTCCACGCAATCCAAATGACTTAGTTATCGGCGCTAAATCTGTCCACCAACCCAGAACCAACAAATCCAATTTCTGTGTGCTCTCTCACGCAGGCGATCGAATCGAATTTTTGTCTGAGAAAGAAAATGGAAGATGTTATCATTTTATATAAAGGTATTGCAGGAATGCCAGAAATATGTGCTTCCTTTGTTTTCCAGATCTTTCCCGCGTCACCTACCTTCTGCGGAACCCTCTCGATTTTTCCTTCCTTCAGGCCCTATCTTACTGCCACGTGTGTATTCCGTCATTTAAATTATACAATTTAGATAATTCGTTAGAATTACATTTTTTTAACAAAATTACTCTTTCCTAAATCACGGTCACCGCCTAAACTAGTGGCATTTGCTATTAGATTACTTGTTGAAAGGGTATTCCACAAGTCTCCCACTGCCGATGGCTTGATCAATTCCCATTTGGTTTAACTAACATTTCATTAAATTCATTAATATTTTATATTTATTTGTCCAATAAATATTTATCTATTTAGCATTTTAATACTCTAAATATACACATATATTGGTAATTGTAACATCAAGAAATAATTTTACACAAATGCTTTTCAATCAAAATGTCAATTACAATATATTTTTCTCTCAACACTTTCATTTGAAGATTAAACTATTTTTAAAAAGCATTCGTTTTGAGTCTACGGGAAGACCCAAATATGTCGCGAGAAGTTGATCTTTAAAGGTTGACACATGCACAAGTTAGTTTCATTAAGATCCAAAAGTTAATCCAAAAATTACAACTCACCTTTCTATTAAATGCAGCCATACTACAAGAATGAAGCTACAGAACAAATACAAAGAAAAAGAATGTATATCACTTTACACATTAGCTATATATCAGAGCATCAATGACCAGGATGCAGTTTCTTCAAGTACAAAACCCTCAATTCTGATGATTTCTGCATCTTTTTTTTTCCCCTTCTGTTTTTTTGTTTTTGGTTATCTAATGAAAATCACATTAATGTGGGGGAGAAAAATGAAAGAAAAAATTACAAAAGAAGAAAAGAATCTTCAATGAAGAACTCCATTTAATGATATCATGATACTTTTGTTGTGTTTGAACTTGAACCTTCTTCCTCTTCCGGCAGAGGCTTCACATACTTGCCTATCACTTGCTGGCGATGTCGCTTCCTCATTCGAATCTGTTTCTCCATACTTTTCTGCTTCCTCTTCTCCTTTTCCTTGTGCCGTAAATTCCTCTCTCTCTCGTATACACCGTGCCAGTACACTTCACCTGTTGACGGCCACAACCAGTGCCCACTAGTAGCCTTAGAATCTGACAACTCGGCCAGATCTTCATCCATGCTCTTCAATGTGGTGTAAGAAAACCATTTGATCCACATATTCCCTCTTCGGTTCTTGAAATTGTGCTGTTCCTGCATTACACCAGTCTCAGGATCCACATACACCATCTTCCTTGCACTGTGGTAGGCCCATACATTTACAAGGAGCTCTAGAAGCCGCGAATAGCAATGCTTATCCTGCATTTTGCATATTATCATTCAGAGAAGACGCAAGATAAGTGATGACAAGCTTAATAGTCTAATCAAAATAACTAAAATTGCATGGATTCTTCTAATTTAAAGCATATATTTAAAAAATAAAAAAACTAGTCACATTGGGCCCTCTTTTTCTTTTGGGTATGGAGTTCAACTAGTAAGGTCATTTTACTCAAATCCAACACTCCCTTTGAAATGACTGTTAAGAATTATATATCAAGAAACGATTCGTTATCAACATATTCTAGTGATTGTTTTAGAATATAAATGAGGGTAATTTACTTTCGACAAACTTAAATAACAGCGTCCACTTGAACGGTGTGCACCATACATCTGCGCATCCAATGCATCGACAAACATTCTGCAAAAAAGGATAGTTTACATCAGTTATTTAAGAATCGAACAAAAGCTGAAAATTAACTTATATAGCAGATGAAATGAACTCATTATTTAATCAGGGCCATCAACTTGTGCAATCTCTGATACCTTGAGAACATCACAAACTCTAAGAAGGATCTCGTAGGCAAGGCCCAACTCTGCATGACAGACCATGTGTTGCCATCCCCTGGCATGGGTGGTAAAGAATCCAAATCATCTTTTATCCCATACATTCTCCTCAAAGCCTCAGAGAAGGCAAACCTTCAATCATATATGATGTAGAGAAAATCAAGGTATAGCTTAGGTATGTAAAGATATTGAGAAGAACAATAAGGTAAAACATTAAACTACCACACTAGTAAGGAAAAACATGCAGTGCTTTTAAAGGGACTTACTTGCAATTTCCTGCATTGACAGCATCGCAAAATGACCAAAAGTCTTTCTGCAAAGGGTTTCGGGGATCCTTATCCATGCGGACCCAAAAGTATAATGCATCACCATACATTTGGGACTGTATAGCATCTAATAATGCATTTTCAGCCTTTCTGGACAAAGATGCCTGTAATAGACCCAGCTCGAAGTCAAACAATCCACAAAAAGAGGCACATAAAAAATATAGGTCGTTGCTTTTTCTGGAGTTATTTTGTTGCATTTCTCCCTATGCACAATTGATCATACTAACCAAATACCGGGGTTTAGAACCTACATAATGGATGGTTCAGTACAAACTAGATCTTCTCCTTTTCTCAATTATTTTGCACAGCAGCAGACTTTAAAATATTCTCTCAGTTGCTAGTTTCAAGTACCTTACATGTGCAATAATATCAGTCTCTAACTCTATAAATAACCAAGTGCAGCAGTTAAAGGTAATATACAACCAGCATCACAATCTTCAAAATTAATAACCATATGATCTGACTAAGATCATGGCAGAAAACTATCACTAAAAACCCAACTATTTCAGTTAAAAGAAAGGGTGCTAATGAGTAGGGCTTGAGAGAAATGAAGTTATAAGAAGCAATCGCCCACCTTCCTTGCAGTAGCTCTCCAAGATTGAAACCCAATCCAAGCATTCTTGTGTATACGGTCAATCCTGTTTGCGATTGCAAAAAATGCTCCATATTCACCAAGTATGTCTCGATAGTAAGGGTTATTAAGCAGTGGAAGACGAGAAGGTGCATCAACATCATCTCTACCTGGTCTTCGACCTTTAGTGGACTGCAAAGATCCAGTATATACATGCATTACATTAAATTAAAAGCCACTAATTTTATGCAGTTCTAAAGAGGATATAAAAACTATTACAGAATATTTGAGGAACTTAGACACAATTGTTGCAAACCAAATAAAAGTGAGAGAGTGAGAGTGAGAGAGAGAGAGAGAGAGAGAGCACTGTGGAGAATTAGTAGCACTGAAAACATTTAAAATGCCGACCACAAAAGCACTAGTTAATGAGAGAAGATAAAATAGGCGTCTATTGAATGGAACTGAGCCTAGAGGCCAGTTACACTAAGCACAGGAAATATACTCTTGTTAACAGTATTACCAATATTCAATGAATACAATGTGGTTAGAAAAGAATATTTCTTATTCAAATGGAGGAAGAGAGAGCGTTTTGCACATATATAATCACTAATTAAATTGATAAACTAAAAACAAATATATGCACAACTAACCAGCCCAATTCCACGGTAAACAGATCTATCATGTAGAAAAGGCCAGGCACCTTCCCCAAAGTAAGGTTCATAAATGGTGAGTGGTTGGCCTGTCCGCTCAAGTTCTCCTTCATCCCTTTCATGCAAATCGTGCTTTGATCGATCAGCCCTTTTAGCACTTCGGTATACTTCCTCCCAAGTTCCACGTGACTGCTCTATTCTATCCTTCAACTGCATCAAATTTCAATGAACATGACTTAAAGCTTTGATTCAACAGCCTAGTAAATGGACATCAATGAAAATCCATCCTTGAGTTTTTAAATTAGAATATTCCCTGTTCTTACCAGTTCTTCCTCTCTTCTTCTTCTTGTAATAGCCATCTGAATATTCTTTTCTTCTTCCCATATTCTATATAAAGCTGAATCATGATCAGAAACAGTACTGCTAGACCTGCCTTTTTGAGAATGGTTCCACTGCTCCTCATATTTATCTAAATATGTATAACTTCTTGATGTCCTATTTTGATATGTCAAATTTGAAACTGCTTCAAATAAATGCCACTGCCACTGCTCTTTAAGATTGGGAGAGATTTCTGATACAGCCTTAGGAAGAGCAACTTCAGAAGGAAGCCTGAGAACATTCTGAAGTAAACTGGCATATCCCTCAATTGCTTCTGAAACAAGAAGGTTCTTTGCAGTATCTTTCCCTATCGAGGCAATATTACGAGCTAGTGGTGATATTTTCCCTTCTAAGATCACTTCCAATACAATTTGTGTCAAAACCCTGCTATTATCCTTAGGAAAAAGATAACCATTCACCCTGTCATCAACCTAGATGTCGTTGGCAATTTAGTTAGTAGTTTGCTCAGAAGCATGTAACATAAAAAAACTATTAAAAATATTTAAAGAACTCAGGATTATCCCATTAGAGTTTGAATCAAAAGTTGATAGAAGTATCATTCTGAAAGGGTCTCCCAGCCCTGGGTTCAAATAACTGCTGTCAAATTATTCAAACTTCAATTCCAGTGAGACCTATTTGCCAAAGTCTGGCTGATGCCAGGATCAATATAAGGATCATGCAGGCACGCTTGAGAAAGCACAAGTATGAACACCTTAAGTTGACCATGAGATGATATCAAGGGAACAAAGGATGACGATAAGGAAAGAGAAAAACCATATTTGGAAGCAAGAACCCCGATAAAGGGAAATGACTAATGAGGAACATTCTAACTAAATTAAGGATCACAAAGACAAGAACAGTGAAGCAGACATAACTGTCTTGAACAAGATAAAGATCTTAGTTTCACGGTTTAAGGTAAGCAAATTAAAAAAACATTGCAGAGACGTACATATTTCCTGATTGCAGGAATATCTGGAGCAATAATTGGTTTTCCAAAGCACATAGCTTTCACCAAAATCTCTGGAAAAGATTGCTCTTCAAGGAAGGATCCGTATATCACAATATCAGCAGTGCCAAGAACAGAATCCTCATTCAACTCTCCAGTTATGTGCTTTATGGTGCCTCTTGGATATTTCAAGGTATGAGCCATGGTCTAGTGAAACAGAACAAGAAATAAGAAACTCAGAGTTATTTATCCACAAACATAAAGTACATAGTTTACACACCTCAAGTGCCGCGCTGTAGTTAGTTGTGGATTCCCCAGTATGAACAACAATTTGTAGATGTCCACTGGAATTATCTTTGCTTAGTGGGAAGTCTGCCAAGAGTGGTGATAAAGCCTGCAAAACAATGGCATGCCCCAACCACGAACCTTTGTACAAAAATTGGCTTCCTACAATTGCAATAATGAGATCTTCAGGGCCATAGCCCATCTCAGTGCGCAGATTATCTTTCTGTGATGCCATAAAAGCATCTGCTTCTAATGGTTCAGCAGGGGAACCCGGAATAACATAAAAATTTCCAGCATCAAACATGGAGTAAAGCATCTGTAGAATTACAGGAGAAAAATTAGACACCAATGACTGGTTATGGCCTGTTATTCTTGTTAATAACTAGGATTTTTAAATAAGAATTAAATACTAGGATTTTTTGTACCATATAAATCATATTCAGAGGAAAGTAGTATCCAATATGAATACTTTATATATGTCTTGATTCAGATTGTTCTTAACTGATATAAAAGAAATTAACAGTGCAAATGACATTGTGAACTAATACATGAAACGACTTCATTAAGATGCTAACCTGCGCCTAGAAGGGTTTGAAAAAATAGATAAATAAAATAATGAATAACTTGTCCCATGCATATTACCGGCAGAGCATAGTTTGGGAAAACAACAACTGTTGAACGGTTGAAGGCTCTTCTCCAATCATTCAAAAGTTCAACCTTTCCATAAGTAGCATATTTCCTTGAACGATAAGCAAGAGCATTTTCATGAATAATCCATATAAGAGGTATAGCCTTGAAGGGTTCCTGCAAAAAACTGTGACAACTAAAATCATTCATATGACTTTGATAAGATCATAAAACCCCAAAGCACATACAGTAGAAGGTCGGCATGAACAAGTCAATATGTAATTTTGAGTTTTAACTAGGCAACAAATTCATAGACTAGATAGACAATCAGGGATTCCTAGACAAGATTGCTAATAATATGCAACGTAGAAAATTAATAAGAGAATAACATATGATTGGATCTACTGTATAGATTAAAGAGATCCAGTCTTGCACATAATAGCAATTGAGAAGTTAATATATCACGCTTATTTATTTATTTGGATACTAATATTTCTATAAATATATATATATATATATGATGTTATTCTATTCGTTTTGAATCATTCTCCATTAATCCTGATATCACTCCCTATGAAGGCTTTTCACAAAGCTTCTATTATTCCCAGATTCTGACATTTCCATGGGAACATTATTATACAGACACAATTACATAGTCTTAGAGTCCACTATCTGATCAAAAGGACAAAAATACAATCAGCACAAAATAAATACATCAATTTTCAAGCAATTGCATGATAAAGTCCCAATGAACAAAAGCACCTCATATCTCAAACCAAATTGTATATTACTATAATGCCCAAACCCAAAACATTATTATGCCATTTCAGTGTATACACGTTTTGTCTATACTGAAGTATAACGTCAATTTTGGGATAATGTTTGTTAACAGACTTTAATCAGGGTAGTATAGACAAACCAACATAGGCAAGGTAAATTATAGCCATGAAGATTTAACTTGAAAGCTATTAGTTTTTAGTTCTTTCTGAAACGACATAATTGCATCTTAATTAGAAGATAATGGGAGTAGAGGGTGTGATCATTTTCCAAACTGCTACGGTTAGACAATTAAATTCCAGCATCACATCTTATAAGCATAATCAACCACAAATAACCATTACCAAGTAAGTAATAAATACATCAGATGGCATCCAGAGCTCATTTAAACATATAAATATTATTAAGAACAAGAAGTACAAAGTCACCAAAGAATTCAAGAGACAACCACAAGTCAGAACCTTTTCTTGACTTCAAGAAATGAAATGAGATAGAGTTTACCAAGAAAAGGCACCCTTGACTTCAAGAGAGTTCATGATTATACCATCATAGCTGCAAAAGATATACATTCTTATCAGTTGCCATCACAATTTGTTAAACCCAACTGAGATACTGCAATTTTCTCTAACAGGAAAATATTAACAAACCAGCAAAAATGAAATGAAACAAAACTACTGCAGTTTACTATATCGGTGACATATTAAAACTCTTAGAAAATGTTTAATCTAGGAGTCAAATTTCAAAAGATAAGCATATTAAAACTCTTAGAAAATGTTTAATCTAGGAGTCAAATTTCAAAAGATAAGCATACTTTAGCCAGTCTACAATGTTCTCCAGCTTGTCACAGGTTTGAATAACAGTGACGGAAACTCCCAAATTTATCCAAGCATCATGCACTGGACCATTTTTAAGTGAAAAAACCTGCAAAACAAAGTAAACACATGACTCAATAATAATAATAATAGAATTTAAAAATTAAGAACAAAATTCAATTCCATTATTATGTTTTAGAGAATGATAATGCTTTTATTTGATGAATCCTAGGTCATATCATCAAAACAGCAAAATATGGTCATGTCATTAAAGATTGCTATAAATTCTAGGTACAAACTAGTCTGTCAAGTACATATTCATTCTCAGACAGAGGTGCAAATTTTAAAAAGGAAAAAAAAAAAAAAGGGTCTGCTACAACACTGGCATAGCGACACTTATCAAACATGACTCTGCATAGCGGAATACTAATAAAAGAGTGTACACTTCAGGCCTCACTTGTGCAGTGAGGCATTTGACAGTGAGACTAATAGTAAAATGAGCAGATATAAATGTGAGAACATTGGGAAAAACAATCAACTTCGAAATAAAATTATCTACCTCTAGCTATGTTCAAATTATCTTTCAGAATAAGGATTGAGAACAAATTGAAAGTGCAGTACCTGAATTGTGTAGCCAATGTCCAGCAAAGCAGATGCAATTGTTACCAGAAGCAGTTGTTGTGAATCAACCAACAGTTCTCCAGATAACTTTAAGGGAAACAAAAATTGAAATCATATAAATGTAACATTGCAAGAGAAAAATGAAATAAGATTTTATAGTTGGCGGGTATAGAAATAGAAGGTTCATATATTTCTGCTTGACTAACCTTGATTTCAAAGCTTCGTTAATCCCTCAAAATCAAATTAAAATAACTAAAAGAAAAATGAAATGACAACTAACCAGTGCCAGCTGAGGTTTTCTGTACCCGAAACGTTGTACAGTACGGTTGAACAGATTCGCCTCACTAGAAGATTCTACTCGGAATTTCTCCGAAATCTTAGGCAGAAATCTAGTACCCTCCTCGATATCCAACACATACTTCTCGATATCTTTATAATGCAAGAGAGTGCCAGAAAGCATCTTCGCAGCTCGCAAGGAATCCTCCGATTTTTCCACCACCGAAGTTGGTAGAAACATTTGGAACACAACAATGAAGAAAAGGAAAACAGCGACGGTACAAATCCATTGGATATAATCTAGTTTCTTAAAAAGCAAACGCGAAAAGCTCGATCTAAATCTCTGCGAAAATGGATGCCCTTCCTTCCTACTTGACCGAGACCCAAGCGAGCTCCCTTTCTTCACTGGGAATACGGATTCCAGAGAACCCATTTAAAGTCCCATCAATTAGCAACAAATTAAGCTTCGAAATTGATAAGACGACATGCAAATAAAGGAACCCCCAGATGTAAACCCTTCAATGGAGTTCAAAAACAAAGCTCCCGAGAGTAATTAATGAATAAATAGTGTGTGAGAAAGAAGAAATGTGGCGATTTAAGCTCAAGAAATGATCAAGAAAGCTTGTAATTGGGGTAAAAAAAAAAAAATAGTATTGGGGGAAAGGTTAGCCAATGAGATGGATTTGATGTTGAATTGGTTTATATCGTCAAAAATAGTCAAAATTGAGAGAAGCCTAGTGAGTGATTGATTCTACTGAAGAGGAAGAAGTGAGAAAAATAGTGGGAAAGTGGTAGAAAGAGATGGAAGAGACTGAGAGGCGAGAGCTACAAAATCTAATCGAAAATGTAATATCTCCGTTTTTTTGGTTGTCAGAAAATACTACACACTTGCGTCATGATAATTGCTAAAACGCTTATCACTGAAACGCGTGGGGTAATAAACTAACTTCAAAAATGAAAAATCTTATTTTTATTGTATTTCTTTTTATTAAAAAGAAATTTTGAAATTGAACGGACTTAGGAATTTTATTTTTTGTTATAGAAAATGTCAGTAGTGATTTAAATTTGAGATATTGTGAATACAATTATCTTAATAAAAAAATTCTCTTGTTATAATTAGCTGCGCAACACAACTCGATTGATTGAATCAATTTAAATTAGTCTAATTGGTTCAAATTTTTACAATAAATAAAGTTATAGATTTATTTCGAAAGCTTAATTATTTGTGTTAATTAACATTGTTATTTAAGATTTTTTTTTTTGTTATGAGTAGAATTCTAAGGCCATGTTTGTTTGTGAGAAAGTAAGAGGGAATGTACCTCACTCCTATCTAGTAAGCAAAATCTAAGTAGAAAAGCAATTTTAAATTCTTATTTTCATTTTCACTCTCATTCCCTTAACATTGAAATAAAATAAGGTTTAAAACAAGGTATTTGAAATATATCAAAAAAAAACAACGTATTTGAAAGTACAATCAATAATTCACAACAATATGGATTTGAGTTCAAAAAAGGTGTAGATATAAAAACTTTTTCTCTATATAATTGAAAATATTTTGATTAAAATGCTCCTACTGACTACCATCACTCCTTACTCCTCCACTACCACTACCACTACCACCACCCCACCTTCTTTCTTTTCTTTCCTTTTTTTTTTTTTAATTATATAGCCTTCCAATTTGTTGATCATTAAAAGTTAGTATGTATGTCACTGTTAAAATGTTTATAGTCAACTTTAGTCTCTTTTTTTTAAAAAAAAAAATGGTTCACATAAGACACAACCGGGTTCTTGATTTTATTTAACTCCAAACCAATGTCATTTGAGTCAATAGGTAGAATTAGAAATATATAAGACACTTGAATGATTTACTAGTTGAAGTAATAAGATTTTATAGTGGGATTCTAGTGTTAAAATACCAATGTGCCTTGAAAAGAAAGAGCCTGCATTACTTGTTGAGTGAATGTCCATTTTATGTACTTACCTCTTCTTAACAAGTTTCTTTTGTTGTTTGGTACTAAAACATTTTCTTAACAACTTATGCATTCATTTTTGCTATCTCTCCCTCTCATTTTAAGCTCAGCCGTTAATGGTGGCTAATTATCTTAATTTCTTACATAAAATTTTCACGTATTGTTTTCTTATTTTCCATCTTGCATTCTATTTCGGTTGGTCACCTTTCGTTGTTCAGCCAACCTTATTTGATTAAAAAACTAGTTTGAAAAAGAACAATGAAAAGAAAACAAAAAAAAAAATTGATGAAAGGAATTCTTTATTTGGATGTATTCTTCTATAAAAGAATGGAGTGAACAAAGATTAGTTTGATAAAATAATGATGATATACTTCTATTATTGTGGAAAATGTATTTTTCATTCCTTAATTTTGTATAAAAAAACTTCTATCGTTCTTTTTTCAAACATGATGTATTGTTTAAAACTGAAAGTCGTGTTTCTCTTTTCTTCATCAGACTTTCATTGGAAAATTCCAGAGATGTCAACGCCTTATTATTATTATTAGTTAGAATTTTTTATAATTAGTATTTTTATGATACTAGTTGAGAGAGTGGCTAATTGGTTTATAAATTTTTTCAAATATTAAAAACTATTATTTTTATTAACCTTTTACAAATTTTAGACTATTGAATATTTTAGTGTAACACTTTGGAAAGAGATTGTGCTTTCTCTCCCTTCTCTCTCTTAAAAGAAAAAGAAATGACAGAATGAGAGGCAAGTGCTCTAATTAATTAAATATTTTTCGCCAAGAGTTTATAGATATTAAAATTTATTTTTTATTTATTTTTTAAATTTAAAACAATAAATTGTCTTAACCAATCAACAATAATTTTAAAAATTGTTCTAAGTCACTTGTTAATTACCCTTTGAATTTTTATACATTATATTGTTAACAACTATCCTCTTCGACTTCTATAATATCCAACTCCTATTGCTTTTTATTTTAGGGTTTGCTTGAGAGATTTTTTCTTTTAAAAGAATGAAGTACAAAAGTGGGTAATGTTACAGAGAGAGTTTGACAGCTTTGGTTCATTAGTTCTCAGCCGTTGAATTTGTCACGAAATCTGTGTTAAAATGCTTTTTCTTTTTTATATTTAAGATAATACAAATCTCAAAACAGATCTAACAGTTATGAACTAATGAACCAACTGTATATATATATATATATATATATATATATATATATATATATATATATATATATATATATATCAGCACAAGCACCAATTTTGGAAAATTCCAAATATGTCAATATTCTATTCTACAAGCCATCAAAGTCATTGAAGCCATTTATTTCTATAGCATCAATACTAGAGTTATACATTTTACAGGTGCGGGGTGCCTCAACACTACCAAGTATATATCATGTGTAACCTACACACAAACTTATGTAACCATTGATCAAGGGTAAGGCTTTAGCAGAAAATACTGAATCAACATCATTTCTGTGGCTACTATACACAGTTGGTCATTATTCAAAGGCATGACATAGAGGATAGAACCTAATTCATTTCAAAGCGTCTATGGGAAAGCAAAGAAATAAGCATTTGAAAGATTGAAGGGAAATCTCCATAATGAAAAAAGTGAAAGTTTTTCTCTTACATCCTGTAGAAGCTTGCAGTGGGGCATCAATGCCTTCTTGCCTTTTACTCATGACACAGAACCTGCTTTCAGTTTTAGAGTTTTCTGCTTCACAAAGAATGCTGATAGCACACTTTTGCTGCGAGTAGGGACCTGCACGATCTCGCGCCGATTTAGGTTTTCAAATGACCTGAATGCTGTCAAGGGTTTCGGGCCCTCTGATCCATCCTGCAAATAGAGTATAGAGACCCATCAATGACCTCTCTACTTGAGCAATATAAATTTCACATGTAAAGGAATGTGAATAAATGCATCCGTCAAAATCTTCGTAAGTTCTGTGTTCATGCAAAATGAATAGCTGGAAAATATTCTCCAGAGGTTTCAAGCCACATTGTGCATCAATTAATAATGTGTTATTTCTTGTATTCAGTGGAACAGTTCATAAAAACTAAATATATTAATAAATCCTTCCCTTCAAAATAGTTGTGCAATACAATGAAGCCCTAGGTGCAAATCCTGAATTATTTCTCAGCTTTTCTCTGAAGTACCCGCACAAACCCTTGTGCTGGTCCAGGTCTTGGAAATATTAGACATATCAGTTTTTAAGACTAATACCAAATCAGCACCATTCATCTTTTTGGCAAAAAGAAAAAAGAAATTGATCATAAAGATCAACAAACAATTTTCAGAAGAAACACAAACAAGTGCAAATAATATATCAATAACGAGGCATTTGCACTTCCTGATGAATAAGATATTACCCTGCGTGTGACACCAAAAGTTTGCTGAGCTGTACTGGAAGCAGGAACTCCATTTGGCAAGTAAATTTGTGCTGCTGAGGATTTCTTCAAGCTACTCTCTTCATTATCTACAGGAAGGTAACCACAAAATTGTAAAGAGCAATGATTTCTAGAGTAAGAAACAGTCATTGCTTGGCCAATTTAACTGGATTATATAATAGACGGCGTACAACTGTTCCACATACCTAAAAGTTGGAAAACTCCAGATGTTTTGGCAGAAAATTTGGGGTCACCCCTGCAGAAAAAGTGAATATGGTAAGAGGTTCAGAAAACATCTCAGGGCATGCTATCCATGGTAAGAGATAATAACAGAAAAAGTAACAGTCATGCAAAGCCTCAAACTATTTCTTTTCTCTTTTCTAAATATTCCTCAACTTACTTTTTTGAAGCACGTGAACTCCCTTTCAAGGTAGAATTAGTTTCCGAGGCTAAATGCCATGAAAGAGTTTTTGCCGCAGGAGTGCCTAAATAAAATATGTATTGAAATAAAGCAACATATTATATACTTTAGTGGTAAAATGGCCCAACTCAAAAAGTAAGAACATAAAACAACCAAGAGCTTCAAAAGGAACAAAATCCCCCAACCACACACCTGAAGATCGAATACGAGCTCTAGCTTGAAGTGGATTTTTCCTTGCATCAACCTGTATTTGTGGACTGAAATGCACCTTTTTATTGACAGAGTCTAGCTTGCATTGTTAAACAGAAACACATACATTCATGAGTAAAATCCAAGGTTACAGATCTATAACACAGCTCCAAAAGTTACTTCCAGATGAACATGAAAGCAGTTAAGCCTACTTGGCAAAATGTAGTGCTTATGATGTCTGGGAATGAAAGCCAACAATTGCTGCTGCCGAAGACCTTCTTTATCAGTGTAAATTTGGCATGTAAGTAGTTGCTGCAATTAAATAAATAAAGTAACTTCAACTCCAGTTGAAAATTGTCTTTTTTTTTTATTAAAGGAAAATTGTCTTTCTAAACATGGCATCCTTTATAAGTTAGTAATTACCTGATTTAGGGTCGAGACTTTCAATTCAATGCTTGAGGCATCCAAAGTTTGCTGTTCAAGAATATCAGTTAACTTGTATGCCACAGTTCCAAGATGATCAACAGCATTAACAAGGGCTCTCACAGCATAATCTTTCAGGTTGTCAAGTACCCTAGTGAATAAATAACAATTATCTAAGGACCTCAAATGCAAAAATAACACAGGCATGGAAGATACTGTTGACAATCATTTACATTGTTCTATCCATCTTATAAAGAACAAGAAAAAAAAAAAGAGCTAATCGGTGTCAAAAAACTAAATATGCTTGAGTGGAGCTCTCCCTGATGCCGCATCCAGAAGCAATTGGGTTAACTAGTCACAAACTTCTAGGGAACATATTCAAGCAAAATATATCATTTTAAGAGACCATATGCAATGAAATTCAATATCCCTAATCCCACATGTGAATATTTCTGCATATATACAACAATGCTGAGACTCTAGGAAGCATCAGGATTCAGAACCCAACACAATGAGTTACACTAACAATAACAAGATTTTAAGCAATGCTTACGAATACGATGTTTCCAGACCATCCAAATCCCAGAGTTTGCAACCAGAAAGCCTATTATCGATCCACATTATATTTTTTAAATCACACAGAGTGGAATACTTACAACACATGATTGTCAGTGTCACATCCTCAATAAGCTAGTAGTTGGCATTTCACGCTTGCTATATGCAGCATGCATCAATTGAAATGTGTAATGCACAATGTAATGTAAAGAATTTATGAACATTAATATTTCTGGTTAAGCACCAAACAGAAAAATACTCCAATGAAGTCACTAGATATATGTCCAGTAGCAAGAGCTTTAATCACTTATAAGAAAAGAATCTTAAAGGGGTAAAATTGCTTTCCAGAGCAACTTAAAATAAAAAGTCTCAGTAATAAAACAAGTGTCCTTACATTTGTTTCTGTTCACTTTGCAGATAGGACTTTTCACAGTATTCTGCAGCAGAATAAAGTTGAGGCCTCAGGTTCTTTAGTTCCTGGAATGACCACCATATGAGAATCAAATGACTGCCTATGCATGCATCAAACCATAATGACAAAAATCTAAAAGAAAATACTATCTCAAAGCTACACCATTTGAAGATATATAGCTTCAGCCCTTAAAACTTAAAAGTGAGAAATAAATGTCACCTAAGACCCACATAACTTAGCAGCTCTTTGTGTTGTTCGATCTCGCAATTGAGAGTCTAAGATGTAAGAAATTAATCTTAGGGTCCAACCCTTAGAATAAAGGCAACAAATACCCATGTAGCCAGCAATATGACAAGCCTCGTTCTTGAAAAAGAAGATACCCAGGGAGATAAAACCACCTAGAAAGAAGGACCTTAATATTCAATGAGTTGAAAGTGCATGCTGCATCTGCTATATCATGGGCAATGAGTTCAGAAAAATAGCAATCATGTACTCTCTCAGTATGCAATTGGCACAGACTGTTCAATTCATGGAGGCTAATTGCTACTATTTCTTACTTATCTCCTTCTCTCTCAACACACTAATTCAATTCTAATATAAAATCAGGGTCCTTGACATATATATTCAGCCCACATTTAAGGAAATGTTAAGATGATCTCTAACCCTGCACCTAAAAGTCAAGCACCGGGAAGTAATAAAACCAAATATCCAAGCATCAGATACACAATTTTATTTTGTTAAAGGGTCAAGGTCTTATATAGTGTTTTATCATCATCCAAAGGAAAGAGTAAAAGTTAAATGACCTAAGAAAAGAATCCATATCCTCCAAAGAAAACTCAAAACTAAGACAAAATTCAACTCTAACTTACCCCGTATTCCCCCAGATTCTCCTCCACCATCAAACTATGATACATAGATTGAGAAGTCAACAAGCACACATACGCAAAATACAGCCGTTGGGAACACACCCAAATGCCACAAACAAACTCTACCAAAAGAAATGCAGATCTAGCCCAAGCATCCCACACCAGAAACACAACGGAGAAATTGAGAGAATCAAGAAGATCACCTGCAATGCCTTGACGAAGCTCTTGCTGCGCTCCATGGACACCTCATCGAATGTCATGGGGGGATTGACGGACCTCAGGAGCTCCAATTCCATGCCTAACTGACCCAACAAACTACCACAAATTACAAACAAAAAAGCGTATCGAAACCAAAACCATGAGATTCCTTCAAGACTGAAAAATGCAGGAAAATCCTTAATAAGAAAGAGATGGGGTTAGGTTTTGGTGGGAGAGGTAAGCAAGCAAACTCTTAGAGGAAGAGAGAGTGAGTGAGGAAGAAGCAAACCCCAAGAGAAAGGGAGAAGAAAAGAGTGTGACTTTGGAGTTTGGAGTTAAACGCAAGTGAAAATGACAGAGAGACTATGGATGGATGACACTAGAATTAATTTGAGCGGTACGTGGTGGTGGTGGATGGACATTGACGCTACTTTTCTCTCAGTCGGTGGCTTCTTTCTTTCTTCGCTCCTTTCCTTGTGTAAAGAGCAAATGATTCCATCACTGAAAGAAATGTAAATGCTAAATACAATATACAAGTTGGAAAATTTGGGACCTTGGTAGAATGGAAAATCTTTCACAATATTATGTTGATGGTGACTTTATTTATTTAATCATTATAACCATTTTCCTATCAGCTAAATAAAAGAATTAGCCAATGAATTAAGAATTTATAAGGAATCAATTAAAATTAAAGTAAATTATTGTCTGTCTTTTAGAAAGATTCTGTTTAGTTTAATCTTTAAAAGATTTTATTTATTCTATCCAATTTAATTACCGAATCATAAAAATATCAAATTTAGTCATTACTATTTCTTCTATGATTTTTATATTTTTCGTTTTCTGACATGAATAAAATTGCGATACAAAACAACTTTTAAGAATTAAATTTGGTATTTTTATGATTTAATAACTAAATTAATAAGAGTAAAATCTTTTAAAGACTAAATATTTTCATAATTCATGATAGGGCACCACCAGACTAGCCAAACGGCCAGTTTCTCTAAGCCGGTCGTCCGGTCGTCACCCATCCCATCACACAGTACTATTACACCACCTGACACTATACACTACTCAATTACAGTGTAATTAATTGGCTAAGGGAGACCGGCCGGCTGACTAATCTAGTGGTGCCCCATCAATTCACGAACTGTATTCATACAAGTAAACTTTTTTAAGGACCTCTTAAATTTACACATGTTTTAGTAACAAATATCATCATCAGATTTAAATAGACTTCTCATGAAATAAAGATACTACAATTTCAGAAATTAATTCTTCATATACATATATAAATGCAGCACAATGTTTACATAAGAACAAGACTTTAGACATGAGTTTTAATGGAAGAACTATATCCAGTTTGATCATCATAGTACTTAGACCACAACATGACACCTCCATAATTGGAAGTGGGTTTTATAGCTGGAAGTATGGTTGAAGTGAGATCAGACACAGGAATAAAGCCACTTCCAGCTGCTTGTGGAGAAGCAGGCAGTCCCAAGAATACTTTGGTGTTTGGGATATCTGAAATCCATTGCTTCCATGCATCTTCAAGATTGGCAACATCTCCAGAAGAGTACTGACATGGAGGATTGTTGTAAAACTGAACCCAAACATAGTCAAACAAACCTGTCTTTAGGGCATTTCCAAGCCATGCATCAGGAAAAGGACACTGTGGAGCTCCACTAAGGTATACCTTTCTCCCTTTCTTGCTATATCCTGCAAGCAGAGAGATGGCAATTAGGTCATCTGCGCTAATTTTATAGACTCGGGTTCATATAAATTATACATGAATTAATAAAAAAAATTATGTATGCATTTAAAATTAAAAGTTATGAAAAATTAGTGTTTTGATCCCTGAAATAATTTCCCTTATTTCAATATAGCCTCTGAATTATGAAAATATTAAATTTAATCTCTAAAGGATTCCACTTGTCTCAATTTTGTTATTGAATTATGAAAATATCAAATTTAATCCCTAAAAGACATCTTAAATGTATTGCAATTTTGTCATTGAAAAATAGGCTAGAAAAAGTAATAATACGAAATGCAAGGACAATGGAAATTACAATACAATGTATCTTTCAATGACTAAAGTTGATATCTTTTATGATTCAAGGACTAAATTAAGATAAGTAAAATCTTTCATTGACTAAATCTGATATTTTCATTATTTAGAGTAATTTACTCAAAATAATTTATACTAAACTATTGTTTAAGCCATATATATGTTGATATGAGATTTGAGGAATTGGAGTATATGAGAACATTTGACTTAATTAAATAGGTCATATATAATCCAACCACTCGAATCGCTCAAATCCGATCGTTTTCGTACCTGAAAGATATCTTGCAAGATCATCCCAATGCTGGTTTGTTCCTTGTTCGATGTCGAAGTCAATGCCATCAAGAACAGCATCGCCAAGAGGGCGATTAGGTGAGTTTCCTCCCAAGAAGTTATTCCAAAGGTAAATGGCAACATTCCTAGCATCCTGTGAGGATGAAAGTGAATAACTTCCAGCACCTCCTCCTATTGAAAGCATCACCTTAATGCCTTTGGCTTGGCATGACTTTATGTCACCACTTAGAGACTTGCACGCATTACTATATGCATCACAATGCCCTGAAAGGTCTATTCTTGGAATTCTACCGTTGCCAAAAGTGTAGAGAAACGCTATGTTCACAAATTCGTAGTTTCCTGTGGAACATGTCTCTGCTAGAGTGCCTTCATTCCCGTTTTGCCCCCAGTAGATGGCAATCCCTCCGGCTTCTGATCCTCTTGCTAGCAAAAGCAGCAATATCACGGAGGAGAAAATTGGTAATGTAGTTCGGAAAGCACTAGCCATTTTATGTAGTCACTAGCTTTCTCTATCTCAAATTTCAAGTGTACGTGCTATTCTATGTTGGAGAAGAGAGGTTTATATAGGAAATTTTTGGAGGATTCAATTGTGGGATACACTTGTTAAATTGTTGAAATTAAATCATAAATATTATTTAATTTCTCGTATTTATCTGAAGGTAGCTAGCTATTGAGCTTTGACATTAACTATGTCTTGCACTCAGATAGACATGCCTGAAGGGTTATCTCATGCTCTAGATTAATTGTGTTTTTTGGCTTAATTAATATTTAATAGGATAGGATGGTATGAATGTTAACTAAGTCAATTAATCTGATTTCTGCGTTGTTTATATTGTTAGCCTCTCCAACGTACGCCATAAGTAGCTAGCTGGCTCTTTATTTTTTTTGTTTTTGTTTTCCTGCTGAATTATCTATAAGTCATTCAATTATTAATTTATAAAAACCACTTTCCATCTTCATGATTTGATCCATTTCAAATTTTCAATACACTATTATTCAATTAAAATAAATAGTAAGAAATGTAGAATCTTTGAAGTTTCCATTTCATCTGTTTGATTTAGATTGAACAATGGTAAAGCTTTCGTGTGCTATTTAAATGACGTTATAAAATACATAAATATAGGATTTGTTTCCCTAATTAAGTTGTAAGGGAAATATGTGTTAGCTAGGATGAAATAAGCGCACAAGCAAGACAAATTTGTATTTTCAATTACAGTGCTAAGTGAAGACATTCGATTCATGCTTTAATAATTTTTTTTTATTTTAAAATAAAGATGAGAAATTGCAAAACTTCAAATAATTATTAATTTTTTTACAAAATTTGTTAAGAAAATTTTATATATATATTAATTATATCCTTTATTTTTGTTCCATCAACTTAATACCCTCACATCACATGAGTCACAAGCTCATGTTAGTTATCCTTTATTTTTGTTAGGTACCAAACATTTACGCTCATCCCATAATTTATGTAACTTGTTAAAATAAGTGTTTTTTTTTTTTGGACAAGTTGAAATAAGAGGTTAAAATCCAGCTCGATGGATGGAGGCTAATTTCCCGGAATGTGATATAATTACGGCCCACTCAAAACCCAAATCCTACGGTTCAGCTGACATTAGTTGTCAGCTATCTTGTACGGCCCATTCTAACATTCGTTGCAACCTGGAATTTACTAAATTCACCCTGTTGTACAAGCCTCTAAAGGTATGAAAGGTATGAAATTCTATCGGTATTGTTGATAAAAATAAATTTAATATCCTAAAGCCTGACGAATTAAGAAACATGCCAAGGAAAAAAAGTTAAACTATATAATCTAAAGGTTATTATTCATCTCGCTAGAAGTTTAAGAGATTAATTGACCTTAATTATGCTTCAGTTTCTCTACTCGGAATGCACAAATTAATATTACCACGTCCATAAAAACTTCTATGTTTATGACACTAGTCTTAACTATACAGGTCACTCAAATGAAAACAAACAAACAAAAAATTGTGGAAAGAGTTTTTATTTCTTAAAATGAGAAAAGCCAATGTAGAAGATCAGGCAAGGATTATGAAGTTGAGAATGATGGCATTATAACAAAAGGCCAATTCTATTGAACAAGTAAAGCGCTTCAAAATATTTTCACCATCGAGAAGCTTATGCTCACACAAAAAAAAAACCAATAAGAGCATGAAGCAGAAACAAGTACATTAAACTTTTGGTAACAGTTGATGACTGAGACCAAAATCACAAGACTAATATGTTCCAAGAAGCCTGCAAAAATCATATGCATAAAAGCGAAATTTGAAGCTACAGCTTGAAGCCAAAACCATACCTGTCCAAATCCAACCCAAACTCTAACAAGGGTTGATGGCTAAATAAACAAGGCTCTGACAACTAAAATAAATGAATAACTAGAGCCCAAGTTTTTTTAATGGTACAAACCCTTGTCATTCAACTCATCACTCCAGCTTCTTGCCTTTCAATGGACCCCTTGGGATCTTACTCAAGACCTTAGCATCAAACACGGCGTACTGCTTTTTTATCTCAATGGCTGCCTTCTCAGCAAATGGGTCAATCTTATCCTCATACTTCTCATACAGGACAGGAACCGTGAACAATGTAACAAAAGCTGCACAACCAATGAAGAACATTCAAATCAATAAAATTTCATATCATGAACTATATGTTGTATGTAAACTGAGTGTCGTAATTCTTACATATGTAAAACAAGGTCAAGAAATTGCACCAATTCCCCACAATGGATAGGATCCACAAGCCAGCAATAACCTGACATAATGTCCACAACAGATTCCTCAGGATTGGACAATAGCATAAATTATGTGAAAGATTAATATAACACCAAATTTGGCACTATAAGTGCAGCCATTAATAAAAGCCTACTAAAGCAAAAACATCAGGGCATCATCTTGAGAAGTTAAAAGTAATTAACCTGCATGATTTGTGATGTTTACTTGTATGATAAATTATATTACACATGCAAGGAATGAAATATTAATTTACATACAATGAGGAACTTCTTCAAATCTCTTCCTGAAGCTATATTATGCAAGACAGCAAATCCCCGATTCATCTCAATTCTCAGTGCAGATGCAACTTGCAGGATTGGTTCCTCAGGTAGATGAACTTCTGGGATGCGAGGTGGAGTTCTACAATATGATTTATTATTCCACGCAAAAGGTTAGAAACATGGCCTGAAGTACATGACTATTTGAAAAAAGTATAAAGTTCCAGGGGCTTACTTGTTGATGAAGGTATGGGCATTGGACCACAAGAACAAAACTGCAAGCGATAGTATTAAAATGTGACAGACTAGGGTAAGAAGGTGATATTCGAGCAATTCAAAAAACACCCAAACAGCAGTGACTCCCCCAAGTACACTGGCAGATGTCTTCTTGTTCCTCCACAAAAACACATCGGCAGCTGCAATTGATGATAATCAAGAGGGATAGATAAGAAACAAAATAATAATAACAAAAAAGTTACCGAATTAGAAAAGGAAAGCAAATATTAATAAAATCAAATTACATCTCCCTTAATTCAGATAGAAAGGACAATATATAGAGTGCATTTATCATCGATTTGCAGCCATCTATAACTACAGTGATCTACTACACACTACTTCATTTTAAGATCTTTCACGATCTAACTCATCAATTCTTATTCCCGCATCCCAATCCTCATTTCATCTCTGACGTAGGCCATTGCTGATTTTAAAACGTGCCTTTATTTGGAATTTGGAAATGCCTATATGACACTATAAAGTTTCCCGTATAAATCATATCTTGGTGATCCTATCATATCACAAATTTACAATATCATTTCCATATACAGAGCATCAAAGTTAAAGTTTATCAATCAGTATATTTGATCGCGAAGACACGTCACTATTTAGTTCCAATTTATAAGAAAATCCATAACATTCCCATTAAATCTATACGAATCAATAGTTAATCCGATTACTTCCAAAGCCCTCAAAATACATCACAGATCTGACATAAACTGAAACAATAAGAAAGCAGGTCAGTTAGAGAAGTGTTCATACGCTTTCCGCCGCCGAAAACAGAATGAACCGGCTTCTCCCTACCGAAAAGCCGATACACCTTGTCCTTCAACGATGAAGTAACCGGCTTCTCGGAATCGGAATCCGAAGACGACGAAGAATCGTGAGCGTGAATCTTCTCAGCCACCTTCTCCATCACCGATTCGAGACCAGAGACAGCACTCTCCGCCTCCTCCGCCATTGTAGTCGCCCGACCCGAAGCTCACGATCCGAAATCCTAGATTCGGGTGCGGAAGGACTGAGGTGAGACTGTGTATGTGAAAATGTGATAGGTAGGGTTTGGACTGTGGAGTAGAATTCTCAGTGTGATATTTATAGTGTTGCGAAATCCGAGAAGAGATCCGAAGCTGAGGTTCGGAGTTGGGAGGAAATTTGAATCTGAAGAAATGGAGGAGAGAGAAGGAGAAGGAAGAGGAAACGGCGTTTAATTTTGATACGCTCGAGGCTGATGCCGTCAAAGTTAACGGCGTTTGATTATATTCACTGACACTACACAGTGTCGTCAACACTTTTGAAAAGAAATCACCGACAAATAAAAAGGAAAGGAAATTCTCACTTCACTTGGACGGCTCATACTTTTTGATGGACTTAACATGGGAATTAGAATTAGTGGACTCCAACTTCGAATGTGGGTAGATGTAATGGACTAATGGTCAATAGCAGGAAAAATGTGGACCTGTTTTTGTTTACAATATTTTTCTGAATTTTTTAAAAATACAAAAAAAAAAAGGAATTCTAGTTAAAAATTTTATGTTTAGATGAACAAAATAAAATATCTATTTAAGAAAACTTACAAGTTAGAATGCCTAGAATAAATTCGTTGAAGGACTATAACTAGCTAATTAATTAATGAATATGGTTTACATAGGAAAAAAATTATGTAAACTAATTTTTTTAGATTTTACTAACAAGTATCCTTTGAACATTATTTAAGAACTCATTTCAATCAATGATAGACCTTATAAATTATTGTAGTTGACTTTTCTCCATGTTCAAAATAATAAATTATCCATCAACCAATAAAAAAAACCTTGACAAGTACCTTTATATATTTGCTAAGAACATGATTTATAGAATTAGATCGAACTGGTCGGTTTAACCAAAAAATTGATAAATCGGTCAAACGATCATTAGTTTGATCCAAATAACCATAAAATCGATCTCCAAAAAATCCGATCAAGAACTGAAACTAGCCTATTCTCGATAAAAATCACTCAGGTGTCGTTTGGTAGCCGGTGAGTGTTTAGTGGAAACTGGAAGTGGAAGTTTTTTATGTGTGTTTGGTATGTAGGGAAAGGAAAATGAAAATAAAAATTAAGATTGCTTGGTATGATAGGAATGAGAGAGGGAAGTGAAAGTTAAAATATCCAAAAAACTATTTTACCCTTGCCCTTTGTGTAGAATATATGTGGAGAGAAGGGCAAAGTAGTCATTTCACAAAGTTTGTCCTTCTCTCCACCTCACCTTCCCTCCACTTCCTTCTACTTCCCTCTAATTCATCATGGTAGGAAGCTTCCCATCTAGCAAGGAAGATTCAACTCACCTCACCACTTCCAAAATCATACCAAACACACTTCCCTCTAACCTCACTAGTGGATGTCATACCAAACAGCCCCTCAGGAACTTCACCTAACAAGCAATACTATTTTTTTTGTGGAACAAATTGCTACAAAGTACTAAGGTGGTGTTTGGTATCCTGTGAGTGTTTTAGTAGAAAGTGGGAGTAAGTAAAAAAAGTATGTTTGGTATGCAGGGGAATAGAAGTGGATTGTAGAAATAATATTGTTTGGTATGGTGGGAAGAAGATAAGGAAATAGAAGATAAAAGTATGAAAAACCTTTTTTGCCCTTACTTTTTTAAAAGCCACAAATTTTTTAAGGATATTTTGGTCTTTAAACCTCATCTCACCTCACATTCTTTCTACTTTTCTCCCCATGAGAGAGTTCATACTCACCTTTTCTCTTTTTAAATCATACAAAACATGCTCGTACCTTATCTTTCCTCTTACCTTCTTTCTACCAAGCATACTAAATGGGACCTAAGTTTACCTAGTCACAGGTCATCTAAAGTAAAGCGGGTGAAAAAAGTACAAGAAAAAGGATTTAAATAATGTCAAATTAATCCATCTAATTTTTATTGGTCAAAATTAATCCATCTATTTTGTATAACATCAACAGAATGTATATAATATGACACTCACATTTCAGCGGGCTTGCGACTTTATTTATGACCCAACAAGACTTGTGCTGAAGTAGAATTTCTCTACATCATCATCACTATAGGCGGTACTTGGGTGTCTTAATACCTTCTCATACCTAAAATTTCTTTCTTGCATTTATCAAAAAACAAAAATTATTTCTTGCAATAAAAAGGCCCAAGTACAATTTGTTGCATTCATTTGTTGCGTTCAAAATAGTTTTTGTATATAAGATCAAACTTAAATTAATGAGTAAAATACTAATTTTCTCGATATATATATATATGGCAAGCGCACATTAGCCATTACAATTACAACCCCAACAAGGTTAAAGAACAATTTCCACATCTATGATATGAATGCACACAAGAGTATACAAATTTATTCATAAAAAAAGTGTATACAAATTTAATTCAAGATATTAATATTATAGAGACACCATGAGATAGCACAGAACAAAAAGCATCATCATAAGCCTAAATACTAGTGGTGAAGAAATATTTCAGATTTATACACTCAATCAATAAACTATATATGTAGAATTAGACGATCACTAGCTATAGTAGCACTAACACTAATAAAACAATATAACATCTACTCCAATTTTGAAGAAAGAAAAAAAAATCAAAATTCCCCTGTCTAGCCAGATTTACACCTCACCCCCGCTGGAAAAAAAATACATATATGGAGTTTAAACTTTAAATTTCTGGAAGTCAAAATTTAAAAAATGAAAGTGCAAAGAGAGAGAATGGGAGAAGTGAAGTCAGGTCCTCCGGCGGCGATCGGCGGCGTAGTGGGAGAGAGGAACCACCTCCTGCAAGGGCGTGGAGAGCGGCGTGGGAAGCGGCGAGTTCCGGCAAACAGGGCAGGAGCCATTGAGCTTGAGCCACGCGTCGAGACAAGCGAGGTGGAAGAAATGGCGGCACTCGGGCATCATCCTCAGCATCTCCGATTCCTTGTACTCGCACAAACAAATGGAGCACGTGCTGTTATTATGGTCTCCCTCCCCGTGGGTTTTTGCGTAGTGAAACCTGGGGTAGGAATTGATGACGTTCTGGCCGAGACCCAGGACGAGGTCGTTTTGGTTGCCGTGCAGGTCCCCATCTTGGTCCTCGGCCACGAAGATGATACGGGGCAAAACAACCCCATCGGGATCCGGGAAGTCGCCGGGTCGGGTGTGGAGCGTGGAGGTGGGGTTTTGGGCGGAGCGGGAGGCCCGGCAGCATAGGTAGGAGGAGAGGATGAGGGTGGAGAGAAGGAAGAGGAAACCAAGGGCGATGGCGATGGAGTAGCCGAGTCCGATGTTGGAGAGGAAGGAGGAGGAGGAGAAGGAGGACATGAGGAGTAATATTAGCCTTATAATAATAATTAAGAATCTCCATTTGAGGAAGGAAGAAGAGGAATTGAATTAGGGAGGTTGGGATATTTTGGAAAGGGGGAATTAAAGGGTGGGTGGGAATTTCAGCTGCTGCATTTAATACTCTGTTTTTTCTATGTGATAACACAAGAGTCAGTGGAGCAAAGAGTTAACGAGAATCACGAGTTTCCTCGAGTGAAAGAGACTTATTCATCTTTAATTAAATGTTAGAGATTCGATTTTTGTTTTGGGTATGTAGCAGCTTTAAATTCTTGGGCCAGCTGTCCCACTCTTCGAAATACCTACAATTCAGCAAAAAGATTAATCATTGTATTCGACGATGGATACCCTAATCTAGTCTAAAAAAAGACAAGTGAGGCAATGCTAATGCTAGCTGGTGGGTGATTCTTGAGGTCTTTGTGCTCCCCACTTTGGTTTTGGAACTTCAAGTGGAAGCAAATTCTGGATAACTCAACTATTATACTAATACAACCAATGTTTGAAAACTCGGATCGATCATTAACCCGGTCAAGAACTCAGGTTACTGGTTCAACCGCTGGGTCACTAAAAATTCAGTTAGCCCGGTCAAAATTTTAAAAAATTTAAAAATATATATACATATGCATACATTAACCAAATAAATATGAAAAACACATAAGTTATTATAATTCAAATTCAAAGCTGAAATTGAATATAACAAGTCTAAAATATAAAAATAATAACACATAATAAGTCTTAAACACTTAAGTTTTGATCCCACAAAAATGAAATTAAATAAAAAATTAACACATCAATTAAGTCGTAACTCAAACCACTAACATTTTAAACAATACAAAAGCTTGCCAATTTAGTTGATTAAGAAAATAAAATATTAATACTATAAAAAAATCCTATATTTTTCAATTTTTTTCAAAAAAAAAATCGGGTCATGGGTCACCGGGTCATCGGGCTTGCCTAAAATCCGCCGGGTCAATCCGAGTCGTTGCCGGGTCAATTGTAAAACGGTCCATAGGGACCACCCGGACTGGCTTGGTGCCGGGGTCACCGAGTTCTGGGTCAACCCGGCCGGGTCGGTCCGAGTTTTCAAACTATGAATACAACTCACTCTTTCACTTTCTTCTTCTCCTCCTTTTTAAGTAAAGTCGTATATAAATATTTACAAAAAAAAAATAGTTACATTACATATATAACTGAGTTTTTCTTTTTTACAAACATTCTACATACCATGTTTTATTGTGTGATATAAAGGATAAAGCAATTAAGTAGCATGACTTTTTTGCAATTGTGGAGACTACGTAGGAATATATTTTATAGTAAAAATATCTGGAACAAATTAATTCACAGAAAACTTATAATTTGGGGAAAATATTCTTATATTTTAATAACACTTTTAGGTATTTAGTATTCAGTATATATAATTTGTTTAAAAAAATATACTTTTTTTAATTTTCAATTCCTTCGAGAAGAATTTTCTTAGGAAAACAGTTTTATGTATGTGTATATATATTCTCATTTGTTAGTGCTTTCCTTTCTTAATTTTCAATATTAAACACACCTTGTGTATCACGAGCAATTATATAAAGAATAGAAAGTCATTAATTCGTTATTTGATGCAGAAGGGGCATGTTTGGTTCCTTGAAAAAAACCATATAATCCTTTTTATAATTTAATATTTTTTTTAGTATTTTTCATACTAAACATACTTTACTTTTTATAATGTAATTGAATTTATATTTTTTGCCATTACTTTTTTACTCACTTTTATTTCATTACATCACATCACTTTCACATTACTATTTTTATTTCCTCCACCATTTTTATTATCATTTTTATTACATCCAACATTCGCGTAACCAAAGTGTGTTTGGCATTAAATATATAATGCCCTATTCTACTTTACATCACCTCCTTTTTTTTAATTCGTTATTTGATGGCTTCTTTTTGCATTATATACTTAAATATATATAATTGCATACACTGATTGTTATTTAGTGTTTTTTTTTAAAAAAAAATAGAGGTAAACTACTTTTTGGTTTTTAAATTGTTGGCCAAACTACTATTTTAGTTGATGAATTTTGAAGAAAAAAAGTTATTTAGTCCCCAAATTTACAACTATGTCAACTATTTAGTCACCTAAACGTTACCCGTTAGATAATTGAGTGATGTGGCCGTTAATTGTTGTTGTGATGCTGTCAATGACAACGATAAGGGTCACTGTCGACATAGAAGAGGATTTAATCGTGAGAATGAGACATGATGTGGTCATCATAATTGCACATTATGCAAACTTGGCTCTGAGAACGGGAGGAAGGGGGTCATTGACCTAGTTTTCAACAACACAAGAGGAGGAGCGAGTAGAGGAGTCCGATTACGTCAATAATTAACAGTCATGTCACTCTTTTATCTAACGAGTAATAGCCGATGAACTAAAATAATTAACAGAATTATAAATTCAAGAATTAAATAATATTTTTTTAAAATTCAAAGACTAAATGATAAGGGTAAAAAAAATACTAGTTAGATGAGAATGAGATCTTGGGATTATACAGAACAAGAGAAGAAGTCAAAGGGATAGGGAAGAGGGATTGAGTTTGATTGAATCAAATGTACAACATCAAGGCAACACCATATTATTACTATTACTGCACTTGAATTATGACCTCGATTTTCCAAAAATATCTTGTAAATGGTTAGTCAAATTATTAAATAATTGTTAATTAAATTATTATTTAATCTTTAAATTTGACAAAAATACTATATATTTAATCTCTAAATTTATAACTCTATCAATTATTTAGTTCCTTAGCTATTATTCGTTAGATAATCGACTGATGTGATCGTTAAGTGATGATGTGGTACTATTAAATATTTAATTATATGTCACCTCACATGTCATGTCAATTTTAATATTAAAAAAAGAAGAAAGAAAAGAAGGATACGTTTTTTACGCAGAAACAAAAATAGAAAGGGAAAGAGAAATGGAAATGGAATGCATTTATTGTATTTGTTAGTAAAAATTGAGAATGGAAATGAAATAAAAATGTATTAAAAGTACCAATTTACCCCTTATATTAAAAAAAATTATAATTGTGACAACCATGAGCTTGTCCAAAAGAGAGTTCTAAGCTCTCCACACAAAAACACCTTCCAATCAGCAACGCCTAAGATTCATGAGCAAATCCACACACGCACGCACGCACGCACTCTAATTGGATTTCAACATATCAACATTCTTTGTATTTTTGCCTTTAACACTTGAGCTTTTCCATTCTTTGTATTTGCGGCCCATTTTTAAGCTAATTCATTAACATCACTTATAAATTGTTGCAGCATGGATGGCATTGCTTGTGTTGCGTGCGGTAATAACAATGCGTATATATATTGATCAAAGCAAAGGCTTCAACGTATATTTATATGTATCGTTTTTTTATAAGAATATTTATGTATCATTAATTCTATATAAATTGCGAAAAAAAAATCATATATTGAACAATTAATTGTGTGTGAAAATGTATGTCGGTTTGCTCATGAATCTTGGGGAAATAGGTGAAGGTTGATAGTACAGTAGCAACGGATGTCAAGAAATAGAAAACAAGTAGGATCCTATACATTGAGTGCTGAAGAAAGAACAGAGGATGCTGATCTTTCTTTTCTTTTCTTTTTTTCATTTTTAATATCAAAGTTGACTGACATGTGAAGTAGTATATGATTGGGTCCTTAGTAGTGATACATCAGCAGTTAACGAACATGTCAGCTAATTATCTAATGGGTAACGGTCATGAACTAAATAGTTGACATAGTTATAAATTTGGGGACTAAATAGTATTTTTGTCAAATTTAAGAATTAAATAGTAATTTGACCAATAATTCAGAGACTAAAAATATTTTACATTTTTTTTTTATTTACATTTAGCGTGGTTTTAACTAAGTGCTAATTACTGACAATTCATCCTCAAACAGGCCAAATCCCACCAAAAGAATTCGCTGGAATTGACTTATATATAGCTATAAATTTTAAAATTAAAGTAATGTGTGCATAATCATTAACTTAAAATAATATTGTTTGACAATTTTTTTAGGATATGTTTGGTGTAAAATCCAAACAGTAAAATCGTAGTATTTCACGATTCTAAAAAAAAAATTACATCATATTTTATACATACTAAACATACTTTTTATCATACTTTTTCTCTCTCCTAATTTTTCTCTCTATCTCTCTCCTCATTTTTCTCTACAGTACTTTCTTTTATTCTATAATATTTTACTTTACAGTACTTTACATCCGTGCATTTATACCAAGCGTAGCCTTAAAGTTCACAATCAAAAGTTTTATAAATTAGGTGACTCAAAATAGATTTAAAATAAACAAATTTTAGAGTTTAAATCGTTTAAATTGAGAAAAACGTTGAAAGGTACAATTTTAAACCAATAACAAACAATTGTAGAGAAGTTCAATATGAAAGGATCAATTCTCGTGTAATTACATATTCAAATAATTAATTACATGCCTTTCCGTAATTTTTCATTGTGCTATAACGATTATTTTGTGTTTGTTTTGTAAGTTCTAATTCTATTGTCAAAACGCTAACATCTTTGTCTTTGATATTACAACTTACAAATGAACATGAATAATTAACATTAATTGTTGGCATAATTTCCAGGCTCCTCCCCAGCTGCTCATATTTACATTATATCTGCTAATCAAGCTTGTATATATATTGATCGTACTCCACAATAATATTCCCTAGCGCGTCAGAAGAACTATATATATATATAATTATATATGTAATCCACGCAGCATATATATGAATCACTACAAATTTTCTTGGATCACATATTTCAGAAAGCTAGCTCGACCTCATTATCGAGACATTTTTTCACTTATGACTTTCCAGATTTATGTGTTTACTAATGAATTAATTAATAAAGGTGTTTTAATTAATTTATATATATACAAAAATCTCCCAGATGTGTCCAACAATTAATTAATTCCAATTTTTCCAGCTAGCTAGCTAGCTAGCTGCATGATGGCGTCTGGTCTTGTTGCAAGGGAGAGTGACGACACACAGGACACGACCAATTGATTTTGAGCCATTCGTCGATACAGTTCAGGTGAAAGTAATGCCCACAATGAGGCATTATTCTCATTACCTCCGACTCCTCGTACTCGTTTATACATATCGGACACGTCGTGTCGTTTACGCACGCGCCCCCTCCCGCGCTGCTGCACGCGCCCTCCCCCTCGGCCCCCGCCGCCACGCCGTACACGAAACTCGGGTACGCGCTAATAGCCGCGTCGAAGTCAATCACCACTGCGTCGGTACTGGCGTTAACGTTGCTTTCGGCCGGGGGCTCGTGGTGGTGGCGCGTGTCGTGGTTGAGGAGGTGCCGATTGATGCGGTCGGCACGGTTCTCACGGATGCGGCGGACCACGACGAAGCCGACGCGGATGGAGAAGAAGAAGAGGAAGAGGAGAATGAGTGCCTTGGTGAATACGGATTCGACGCCGAAGTTGGTGAGGAAGGAGGCGGCATCGGTGGTGGCGGTCACGGAGGCAATTGGCGGTTCGGCGGCGGCGGCGGCGGCGGCGGTGGTGGAGGAGGACATGGAGGAGGGTTTAGTGAGAAAATTAAGGAATTATTGAGCAGACAGAACATAGGAAGAATAATTAAGGTTGTGATCATGGGATTATGGAAAAAAAAGTTGGAATTAATTACAAAAGGGATATGGAAGAGTGTTTCGGTTAGACAATTCATCAAACAGGTGCAAGCTATTCGGATTTCGGAGTTGTAATTAACTAATAACAGAATCTAGAATCTATAAATTAATTTAACTAAATTCTAGCACACTATTGTATAATCCTATATATCCCCCGCACTTTATTTTTAGTTTTGAGCACAAACAGATAATTAAGTGAGCATGATGTGAAGGTATTGATTATTACGGGAAAAATCAAGTATTTCTATAAAGTACCAACAAAAATTGAAGTTCAATCAGTTCCGATTCTGGTTTTATATATTGTTTGTAATGATCACCGCCTATATTTAACTTAGGTACCATAAAAATTGAGGCTCTCGCAACCTCTCACTTCCTTAATATTTAAATATGGATAAACTATATTAACCTTCATATTCAAAAACTAATTACTCAATTAGTTTTCTTTAATTTTTTAACAATAGAATATAATATAACTTTTTTTCTCATCAATAGACAAAAATAGAGTATTTATCATATATACATATAAAGCTCTGTCCAAAAAAACAAAAGCATATATAAAGCGAATTAGAAGTCTTAAGGCAATTTAATTTTAACAACAATATAAGGACTAACTCCAAAAATAGAGTATTTAAATATATGCAAGCAAATTATGGTTTTGGTCCTTGACAGATTTTGTTTGTTTTATTTTAGTCCTTAAAAAATTTAACGTGTTTCAATTAATCATTAAACTCTGAAAATATTAAATTTAATCTAAAAAATTTTTTTGTGTCGCAATTTCATTTATGTGTTTTATATTTTTATAAATTAAATTTTTTTGTCAAGGGCAAAATTACAGTATAAAATATCTTTCTTTTGAGATTAAATTTTATATTTTCATAGTTCATAAATTAAATTGAGACAAATAAATTAAATATTTTTTTACGAATTAAACTTGACCTTTTTATAATTCAGATACTAAAGAGAAGTAAAATCTTCCAAAAATAAAAAAATAATAATTTAGTCAAAATATATTCAAGGGAATAAAATATAAATTAAAAAATAAAACATAATTTTCTACCTATATATACCCTAGCTAGATACATACATAGATAGAGAGAATAATTAAAACCCACACCTATATGACCTAACCTAATTAATTAAAGTTTAACTTTCTTCTTACATTTCAAATACTGTATTGCTTGAGCAGAAACATTGACCGAAACAGTGCAATTCATTTTCACAACCACATGTCTCTTAATGCTCAAAATCTTCACCTGCCCCGGAACCCTAGAGTATGTGCTCATGTTCAATATTCCGGACCCCAATTCCCTACTAAAATTGGAGTCCCCCATAAGAATATCCGCCATCAGATCCATCGTCACGTTCATCCTCACCGTCCGTCGCCCCCTCGCCCGGCCCGGCGGGCCCCGCGCCTCCCCGACGACGCTTCCGCGGTAGTACAACGTGGTGGTGGTGTTGCCGTACTTGAAGGACACGGGGTTAGGGTTCTTGACGGACACGTCAGCAGAAAGGGAGATGTTGGTCCCAGGTTTAAGGGTTGTTGTGGTGTTGTTGTTGGCGTATTGGAGGGAGTTCATTCGGATGATGGGGTCCTTTACCTTAAAGACAGTGAATATTAGTACTATGATTATAACGGCCACGAGGAGTAGGGAAGCCGTAATGCATCCGCAGCAACATTTGATGACTTTTCTACGGCGGAGTGGTTTTTTGACGGCGGTTGTGCTGTGGCCGTTGCTGATTTTCTTGTCCACGACGCGGTGGTCTATGGCGGCTGCCGGGGCGAGTGGTCGGACTTGCTCGCTCTCCGCCATGATCTATAATTGAAAGGAGCAATAAGTTAAGTTGTGTGTTCTTTCTCTCCATGTTTGGATTTTGTAGTGTTAATTATATAGGAATTTGAGACTTTAATAATTTGGAGGGTAATATGGTCCACTTACCCCTCAAATTCCAAACCAATGACTACTATGTACTATATATCTCCCCATTATCTCATCTATCATTTAAAAAATAATAGATTTTTGTAGTATATATATAATTAATCACTCCTCTAACTGATAAATATTATTTATTATATACGAATATATGTTATAACATATTAAAAGTTTAAACACTTACCCAATAAAAGGCCTATATATATAGTTTTTATTTTTTTCGATCGTGTGACATCATGTATGTTAATTATGAATTTTGTGCCACGACTTCAGCAATCCCATGTGTCACTTGAATTTATATGTTTAGAAAAAACATACGTTGACAATGCATTTCATGCTTGCTTTGTTTGTTTGTGTGACTTCTTCGCAAGTTCAATTTGGTACTTAATCATAATTAAACCACAAATAATATTCTTCGTTTTTCCTTTTCTAGTTGTTTCTTGCCTGTAATTTCTTCATATATAATTGACTTGCTCTAATTAATTATTTATTTAATCCGAAACGTATCGATCGATCTAAAGAAAAATGTAGGCACAAAAACATTGCAGCCTAACTAATCCATAAACTAAACCATGATGTCCATTCAAACTTATAATATTTATATATTAACAAATATTGCAACTAAATATTCGAACTTATATTAATATAATCAGAAGAAATAAACGTGATTAGGACATGATGATTCTTCATAATTTAATTACATATATTTGGATATTATTTTTTAAAAAAGATTACATACGATATTGATGTGCGTAGACATCTTTTAACCTCACACATACATCTACTATATTAATGTTGAAATTTAGAAATTTTGGACTAGCTAGGCATTTTAATAAACTAAGATGATTAATTATCATCCAATGTGATGCAACGACAATTAATTGAAGGCGTTAAGTGGTATCATCACCAACCAAATCACTATTTAAATATTTAAATATATATAGTAGCAACTCTTCTTTTACCTTAATATGCTAAAGAACCTTCTCTCTGACGTATATCAAAGGTTATTACTACTATAGCATATTTCCATAGTCTCATGAACTTTAAATGCCTGTGGAAAATTATAAATATCATTACATATATATATATACATCAATAATGTTGAAAAATATTATGACTAGACTAGGAGCTAGAGACATTTTGATTAAGAGTAATACCAAACACGAATCAATTACTGAACTTTAAACTTTATAATTGACAAATATATAGGAATCATACTAGGATAACTAGTTAGAAGTATAGGGGCTTAAGATATCTTTAATTTGTATATACGATAAACCCTAATTATATCCTACAATGCATGCTCGTAACTTGATATGGAAAGTTTTGGACTTGAGCCCATTCTATCAATTTGGGCCCTAGGCTCAACAGATTGAAGGCATAACATAACATAAATACATAATTCATATTTGACCAAAAATATAAATAAATAAACTTACTGTCACCGGATCACTACTATTGAACCAATCAAATACCAACATGTGTCCTACTACTATAACTAAACCGTCTTAAAAAAAGTAATTCAGTGTTTTATTTCATTTTAGTTTTATACACGCCACGCAAATCAGAAATTAACCATTTAAAATAATGTATATAAAAAATACTTAGACATAATCATTTGTTAAAAATGACACTAACACACACACAAGAAAACTGGATCACGTAAAATTACTTCATGTGAAATTATTTTATACAATTAATTTGAATCGTTAATTAATTGTATTGCAATTAACGGTCTAGATCAATCGCATTACATCTTTGGATGTCTCATGAGCAGACAGCAAGAAGAGTCAAGAGAGAGGACTATTTTATTGATGTTTTCTTAATGCTCTTTTGTTTTGTTTTGGGGGCAATTAACCAAGTCCGGTTGTTTTTTCAGGTCAACAAAAAACCATCTCATCTCTAGATAATCATTTCTTTATTTCATTAACTATAAAACAAATCATCATTTTTAATCCATAAAAAATGAAAATGTCAAAATTAACTCATGAAAGATAGACAATTTGACTTAATTAATTTATAAGTCATTCAATATCTCTATTAACATAATAGATGAAAAATTTTTCATGAACTAAATTGATACGAATTGTATCTTTCAAAATCTAAATTTGATATTTTCATTCATATTTTAAGGACTATATTAAAATAAATTGTATTTTTTTGGGATCAAAATAATAATTTAGTACTCCTTATATATATGTTAAATAATGCATGTAGTGCTTGTATGCTAAAATATGTACAAATTTGGTAGGCCAAGTTTGAATTAGAAAAGTCCGAATCAGTGCTCAGTGCTAGAAAAAGATAGATATATAATTATAATCTGAACAGACATAAATTTAAAACATAATTTAATGACTACATTAAAACGTAAGTACAAGCTAGAGGTAGGTTCGGAAAACCCAAAAACCATACATACATACATACATACATACATGACCTTGCTTTTACGGCATCCTTCCTCTCTTACACATTTATATAAATCATTGCCATTTTGCTTCACACAGAACATACATATACCACACAGTACTAGTGAGGGATAAAGTTTATTTAATTTTAGAGTGTTTAATTCATTTGTTTTGTAGATTAATTAAGAACTAATTAGCTTCAAGTTAATTGATAGAAAGTGATACTATTTTTGTGTTTGGGAAAATGGGAGTTGGAGCAAGTACGCTAAGGGAGTGTTTGGGCAGTGTTTATGCGTATAAACGCTTAGAAGGCTGTGTGTTGGTACCAAAAGGTTATGTTCCAATTTGTATTGGTGTAGATGAAGGCAATAGTACGCAATTTATGGTTCATATCAAAGTTTTTAAGGATGCAAGTTTCTGTGAGCTTCTAGAGAAATCAGCTGAGGAATATGGATTTCATCAAAATGATGGCATTCTCAAAATTGTATTTGAAGGAGCACAAGATTTTGAAGATTGGATTAGCAAAAAGTACAGAAGAAAGAAGATTATGAGGGTCAAATCAAGGCGATCATCTTCTCTTAGGCGATCATCTTCTCTTAAGCGATCATCAAGTTTTAAAAAGGAGAGAAAGTTATGTTGAATTTTAGAAATTTAGGTTCTCTTATTTTTAACACATTGTATTTTTATTTCTTTAAATGTGGTATATATTATCAAATTCTTTTAAATCAAAAGTTGAAAGAATTCAAATTTGATATTGGTATAAGATATATATATATATATATAAAAGAAAATATGTGCACTTACCTATGAGAATGTGATAAAATTATATTTTTGTCTTTATTTTTTACTCACTTTTATTCTATTTTCACTTTTAATATAATGATAAAATGATCATCACTTTTAATTCCATTCACATCACATCACATTACTATTTCTATTCCCATTCTCATTACATTCAACATTTACGTAATCAAACATGCCCTAAATAATGAGTGGTGTCCAGCAGCGAAAAATAACATTGAAAATCGTCAGCACTAAGTTCAAGTAAAGTTTATTATATATTTTTATAAGGTTTTTAGAAACAAGTAATTGAGATACGTGATAAAAAAAATTTGTATGATCAATTATAATAGAGAGAAAATATAAAATGTCACATTTTACATAATCAAACATAAAAAAAAATAAATAAAGTTTATAGTTAAAAGAATTTTATAATAAAAATATAAGAAACAATATCAAGATTTTTTCAATCATAAACTGCCCCGCCTTATTACTTGTATTTCTTTTATTTTCCTTCTTTTCAAATATACTACTATTTAGAAATAGATTGGACTATTGACTAATTTTGCTTAAGTTGACTGATATTCCAGATCTCTCCCAAGTCCTAATCCATTTTTATACCTAGTTAAAGCCCGAACCTAAAATTTTGCTTTTTGAAAAAACAGAGTATCTGTATCACTCTAATTAACAACATTTGTCAATAATATATATAATTTTTTTACTTTAAGTTTTTAGATTTGATTAGCAACATGCCATTTATGCTAGGTTATAACAGAAAACTTACAAAATAATTCCATTCAATTTAATTTTAAGGGTCAAGTACCCTTGTTGCCCCCAAATTTTGCTACAATGTTTATTTCTGCTCGTAAACTTTTTTTTTTGTTCATGCCTACTCTTTTTGTTAACACCGTTAACTTGTTTGATAGAATTTGCTGACGTGAACGATGAATGTGTATTTCTTTTGTCACGTCATTGTTCACATCACATTTAACTTTTTACTTTTATTACAAAAATTAACCTAATCTAAATAAAAAAAATTTAGGATAAAAGTTTGGTTTGTTTTTTTATTTGAATTAGGTTAATTTTTTTTAATAAAAGTAAAAAGTTAAATGTGAGGTGGACAATGACGTGGCAAAAGAGATGTATATTCATCGTCCACATCAGCAAATTCTGTCAAGCAAGTTAACGATGTTAGCAAAAAGGACATGCATAACAAAATTGAAAGTTTGGAAGTAGGCATGAACCAAAAAAAAAGTTTCGAAACAAGAATGAACATTACAGTAAAATTTAGCGACAACAAAGATACTTTACCCTAATTTTAAAGAATGTAATTCAGGTTCAGCCATTTTGAAGTAAAATCTACTAGAGTTACTTAGGTTGGACGTAATAATTATTTAAAAAACACACATACTATACACAATCGCATCCCTTGTACATTAATTAGACATGTCATCATGAGTAGGCTGCAAAAGAAGAGTCAAGATATATATATAGGAATAGGATTATTGTTGCTTTTGTTTGATTGTGCTCTATAGTATTTGACTGCCCAAATATATTTTCAATTACACCTTTGGGACTTGACTGTTAATTTATCCCTTCAAATCAACAGAAAAACCATCTCATCTAAATAATCATATATATGTATTATTTTTTTCTCATTTATAATTATTATATATATATATATATATATATATATATAGTCTTGTGTACATCTAACTAACACGCAACTAGTTATAACATAAGGTACAAATTTCGTACACCTAGTTTGAATAAATCAATTTGAAGTGAAAATTGCCAGTTAGCATAATTAAAATCAAATTAAAATTAAAACTAAAACTAAACTCCCATACACATAAACCCATCCCTTCTGTTACGGCATGCATATATGCATCTTCTCTTAAGACATTTATACAGACACTTTCCCATATTGTCACCACACCCACTCGATGTGGTACATATATAAATTCATGCATCTTCGCAACACACAAAAAATATCAGACAGTTATTAGGATCGGAGCTAATGTTTTAAGATTATATTAAGAAATATATATATATCATTATTGTGTTTTGGAAATGGGAGCTGGAGGAAGTAAGCTAAGGAAATTGGTTCCCAGAGGTTATGTTCCAATTTGTGTTGGTGTAAATGAAGGGAATACAAGACGATTTTTGGTTCATACTAAAGTTCTTAGGGATCCACATTTTTGTGAGCTCCTCACGAAATCAGCTGAAGAATATGGATTTCAGAATGATGGGATTCTCAGGATTTTATTTCAACTACAAGATTTTGAAGATTTCATAGTTAAAAGGTACAAGAGAAACAGAATTATGCGAGTGAAATCAAGGCCATCTTATTCATTTAACCAATCCAATGGAAAAAAGAGAATTATGTAATTTCAATCTTAGGGATTTAAATTCTTTCAATTTATGATTTTTTTTTTTAAATGTTGATTTCATAGGATAACATTTTCCTTATACAAGTCTTCAATTCTTTCAAGAGTTGTATGTTTTTCATAACATAATCTTCTCTCTCTCTCACCTGATGCTCATCTAGCTAAAGTTTTATTTCCAAACAAATGATTATGGACTGGAATTTGATTATTAATTCAAAAAGAAATTTGTTAAACATCAAATACGCATAGATCAAGTGTTAAAAAGCTAGATTTATATTGCCCTATTTTTTTTTACTTTTCTATTGTAGATGATGAGTGGGCCTGTTTGCTCTTGCTTATTGTATGAGCCTGCAATTATGTTGGGCTTGGGACTTTCCTCTCAGTTATTGATATCTTAATTTGCTTTTGATAAAAAAAATAACTAAAAGTAAATGAAGATAATTTTTTAATATAGATATATAATTCATAGAATAATTTTTAAATAAATAACTCATACTTGGCCTTTTTTAAATGGCTTACATACATTGAACTTTAAATACAAGGATGTGAAATATCATCCTTCGCTTTCAATTTTAGGTAGTATATTATTGTTGTTGTTTCATGCTCACCTAACTTGTTTTATTTTTTCCACTTTTGCTTTTAAGAATTTGCTCTATTATATTATTAAATTTAAGTAAAAGTATATTTTATATATTCAAACTTTACATTACTTTTTTTTTTATTTAGTATTAACATGTGAAGTGACATCATTTTGAGTGATGGGTTATCGATTAATATTATATGTATGATGTTATATTGTCATTTGTCAATTATAAATAATTTGAACAATGTTAAGTATTGAAATAAAATAAACAATTCAAAATTTTTGAGTTAAAATTAAGTAATTACAACCTTAAAAAAAATTATAGGAAAAAAAATTAAAATTTAATATAAAATTGAGGTAAAAAATGTATTTTTTTTTTCAAATTTATTAATTAATTAGTCAACTCCTTGTACTTTTTCTTCCCCTCCTTCCTAACTTTGTTTTACTTACTTGCTATCTAGTTAGTAGTTAGCAGGCTGGAGCATAAATATTAGGCGCGTTTCTAGAATCATTGACTTTGCATATTTATTCATATGAAAATCCCTTAATTATTTCTTGGTATATTTAATTTTAATATTAATATCATAAAATAACTTCTTAATTTTATCTAAAATTAAAAAAAAAACTAAGAAGTGTATAATTATAATGTTAACTCATGCATTTTTTTTAGAATAAAAACAAACATTAAAAATGAAAATGATCGTTTCCTAAATTAGGTGCTAATTTTGAATATTTTAAAAAAGAGACTTATATATATATATATATATCCGTACAAAATCCATATATATTCTACACATAAAATAATATTCACATGAATCCGATCTCTCTCAAATAAAAATAATAATAATAACAGTAACAAATTAATTAACAATCCTATAGCCAAAACAAAATTATCAAATCTGATAAAATTGTAAAAAAAAAAAAAAAAAAAAACTCATACCTATATTTTAACCTTGTGCTTGCAAATCATATCCTTGATAGACTTGGTAGAAATATCAATAGTGATAGTGCAATTCATCTTAACAACCACATGTTTCTTAACAATATTCATCACATTCACTCTTCCTGGAACCACCGAATAGCTATTCATCATCAAGCTCCCTCCACTCACCTCCCTCAAGAAATCCGAGCTGCCCACGAGCCGGTCCGCCATCACATCCACCGTCACGTTCATCCGGGCCGTGCCGCGGGCCTTCGCCCGGCCCGGTGGGCCCCTCACCTCGGCCACCGCGGTGTCGTGGTAGTATATAGTGGTGGTGGTGTTGCCAAACTTGAAGGACGCTGCATTAGGGTTTTTTATGGACATGTCCGCCACAAGGGACATGTTAGCCCTAATTTGAAGGCGAGAATTGACGTTGAGATCTAGGTTTGTGACTTCGATCCCATTCATTTTTATTTTGGGATCTTTGACCTTGAAAACTGTAAATATTAAGATAATAATTAATATGATTAGAAGAAGTAGAAAAATTGTTACGCAGCCACAACATTTGAGTCTTCTCCGACGAGCCGTGTTGTCGTAATCGTTGCCGGCGGCCGGGGCTAGGGGTATGGCTTCCTTAGTCCCTTCCATGGCTGGAGGAGATTAGAAAGGGAAAATATTGTTTGATAATTGATGATGAGGAAGATGAAGTGAATATATTTAGTGAGTGAGAACTATATTAATAAAAAATTGGGTCAATTATTGAAAAGAAAACTTGTATTCTACAATGTTGACTATTAGCATATTTTAATTTTTAAGGGAGTGAACAGCATGAGGATGACATGCATATATATTTTTTAAGCGAGTTTTTTTTTTCTTAAAAAAATGATATTATATTGTTTACACAAAATTTCACCTATAAATTAATTAGGTCCTTGTATCAATCACTTAGATTTGCAAAATTTTATTAAACAATATTATTTTAGAAAAAAGTGTTATTTTGACTGAAAGATACTTTTTAAGAAATTAATTAAATTATAGAAGTTTGATTTTTTTAAGAGTCTAATTTAATTTCTTTTTAAAAAAATTGACTAAATTGTTTAGTCTTAACTTCTGAGAAAAACTTTGAATATCATAGAAGATGACATTTGAAAAGTCTTGTTGGTTAGTGGTTACTGCACCCCAAGCAATAATGATATTCTAACAAAAGTGAAAAAAGAGTAAAATTTCAGGAAGGTTGGCTGAGTCGGTCATACAAAATAAAGACCGCTAATTATTTTCATTCAACTGTTTTTTCTATTCATAATTGAATTCCAATTTCCAACCAATTCACTTTGGAATTGGATTTAAAAATAAAATTGCACATTTTCCAAATCAATTTTAAGGTTTGGTTCATTTATTGTATTTAGACTTGAATTCTAGAATTCAATCAATTCCACCAATTTTGTTTAGTTGAATTTTATATAAAATAGATGGAATTGAGATGGGTTAAATGAAATTGGATATAAAATTCCGATTTTGCCCTCTGCCTGTCTCTCATCCCCTTTCTCTCTCTCTCTCTGGTTCTTCTTGGATTACATGAAATTGTGTAAAAACCCATTGGAGGAAGCCTCTTCTCCAACATAAACTCCACCCCATTCAAAGTCTCATACCTCAAATTGTTACTCACGAGTCTTCAAACGTTTAATTTGGTTTGGTTTTGTCAAAAATTTGAACCGAATCAATGTAATCGATTTTTAAAATGTTTGAACTTTGTCGGTTTCATTTTGGAGCGATTTGGTTCGATTTTAGAGTCAGTTTAGTTCATGCTAATTTGATATTTTTATGTTGACATATATTAAACAAACTCTAACCTTATAAAGCTTAAAAAATAATAAATTTTAATTGCACATTTTTTTAACCAAACACAGCCGTAATTACACGTTTTTGTTATATTTATTTATTAAGTGTTTGTTAAAAATTAAAATATTGAACATCATAAATTAAAAGGAAAAAACTAAGGTAAAGTTCACCAATCATAAATCTTATTTATATTCTCTCTCCAATTTGATTGGTTATGTAATTTATTGCTTTTCATTTTCTCTCTCTACCATGATTGGTTATACAAAAAATTTTTGTCACGTGTTTCAATTATATTGGTGAACTTTATAACAAGCACTTAAACAACTTTACCTCAGTTTAGTCCAAATTAAAATTGTAAGATATATGAATGGGTCCTTAATTAATGAAGGTGGATCTTGTGCAGTGCACCCATACGACAATCACATGGATGCATTTGTTCCTTAAAATATTGGGACACACACGTTTTGGCAGATTTACACATGCTCCCATGTGATTCAACTCTTACGTATAATCTAACTTTAGTTCAAATACATACAACTCATGTATGGCATAATGGATCCTGTATAACTCATTTCTATCAACTAAAACTTGACTCACAATTTTCAAATTTTGTAATTTTGCCTACAAAATCTATCCTCTCTTCATTTTTCTATTTCAAATTTTAGTGGAATTAATGTTTAAGGGTGTGTTTGGGTTTGGAAAGAATGTAAGGAAAGAAGAAAATGAAAGAAATATGATAAAATTTCATCTTGTGTCCTTTTTTTGGCCAAATTTTTCACTTTGTTTGAATTTTAATTTTTTTGGAGAAAATGAAATTGGATGATTTTGTATTAATTTTTTCTTTATTAATTTTAATTACTACAAATTAAAAAAAAATTCAAGAAAATTCAAAAAGGAGAGAGAAGCTACCATTTATATAACCTTTTTTCTTTTCATCTTCCCTAGCTAGCTCTAGCTAGCTAGTTCCCTTTCTTTTTAATTCCTTTCATTTCTTTCCTCTAATTATTCCCAAAAGCACCTTAAGTTTTAAAAAAGCTTTTTACATAAAGCCTTATAAAATTTAAAAGGATTTTTCTTCACAATATATCAAGTACTTATATACGAGGGTTTATTATATATATATTTTGGAAATTGGATCCAGTGCAATTCTCTTCCGTGCAATTCCTATAAAATACACATTTTTACTTTATTTTTGAAGTACTAATACAAACTCACACTAATAATAATCCATTATAAAAAGATTAGAGACCAAATTAATATCAATATTGACAAATATCATCACCTTAAATAGATTAGGGATCAAATTGTTATTAATATTAAAAAATAGTCTCACAAGGCTATTTAGTGATGATATTTATCAAAATTGATAATAATTTCATTCCTAATCCATTCATAGTGGGTTATTGCTAGAGTAAATCCATATTAGTACTTCAAAAATGATGTAAAAATGTGTATTATATAGGAATTGCACCGGAATTACACGGAAGGAAATTGCACTGAATCCAAACTCTATATTTTAATTTGGTATGATTTAATATTATTGAGATGTGATCATCATTATTAATTATCTGAGTATTTTAGATTAAATTAAAAGTCAATGAAGGTAATATCCTCTTACGAAAATGACAAAGTTTATGGAGTTCCAAATCAAATTTTACGATTGGGTAGAGTTATTTGCACATATAGTTTACCAATTAAAAATCGGAAGATTTTTTATTCGGTTTCATCTCACAAATATATATTCTTAGAGGCAATTTTATTTGATGCAACGTTAATATTAAATGTGGGCAGTATTTTTTTCAATGAATATTCGAATATAAATTTATTATGTTATGAGACACTAGTCCATCTCGCTAGACCCTACTCCCTGTTAAAGAATGAAAGATTTGGAGTATGTTCTTTACGCAGAAACGTAAACGAAAAGAGAAAAGGAAAGTGAATGCATTTTATTATGTTTGTTAATTAGTAAAAGTTGAGAATGAAAATGGAATGAGAATGTATTAAAATTATCACTTTACCCCTTATATTAAAATAAAAAAAAGAGAAAGTTATGATTGTGTCAAATCAAAGGGTATAATAGACATTTTGTATTTTTTTAAAAATTATACATACTTTTCAAGATAAAAATAAAAAAATAGATAACATATGGTACGTTTTTTTTTTCTCCTTCCTTCTTTCCCTTGTCAAGTTGTCATTTCTTCTCTAAAGAACACTAGGTTAGTTTTATATATTAGGTAATTAATTGAGTTCTATCTATTGCAAATCTCTAGGTAAAAAAAGAAGAAGGCTTTTTGATGTGAATGTTGTAAATCTTGTGATGTGGAGTGAAATTAATTGTGATTTGAGGAAGAAGAAGAATCCACATTCCCCAAATCCCAATTTAAAAGAGTGAAATTAATTAATTATGATTTGAAGATCAAGAAGAAGTGCAGCTCAGTACGTCATGTCACGTCAACACTTAACGAGAGAAAATAAAAGACTTGAATGAAAGAAACAATATAGAACTTAAGAGAAACATAAATAATCAATTTACAACTAAATTGTGATAAAGATAAAAGACCAAAATAAAATTTTTAATATATTGGTTGGATAAAAATGTTATAGTAAAAATAGGAATATCAATTTTAAATGGTACATATGATTGTTACACTAGTTCACTTGATTCAAATCTGTGCATTCATTCTTCATTGAAATTAAACAGTAGGAGGGCGGTAACAATAAATTAAACAACTAATTGAGTTTATATAATAATAATAATAATTGAGAAAGAAAGAAATGAAAAGTGCAGAAGAAGAATAATAATAATAATATATATTAGAATTGAAAGAGAAAGTAATAAATTAAGCGAACCAATCCCTGAGAGTAGGAAGCTTGATCTCGCCCTTCTGAGAAAGAGGAAGGTTGATATTGCCAATGACAGGAAGATCAATTATGAACACCAAATCCAACTGATAATCAATATCCCAATCCTTGGCTACGTCTCTTCCTAAACTCACTAATATGCTATGAGCCACCTTCACTGGCACTTCCACCATTGTCGAATCCTTAGCCTTCAACGATCCTGGATCTGGAATTCTCCCCGAAGCTATCTCCCTATATCATTTTAATTTTAATTAATTCACATGGAAGACTTAATTAGACGACGTCGTATTAGTTAATTAATTTAATTACCTGGTATCGCTCTTGAGGGAGTAGGTAATCTCGCAGATGGGAAGAGGCGTTGGGTAAGGATTTGAGACGGAGACCATGGCCAAGTACTCTACACCGTCGGTGCCCACGCGCTTGAAATCCACGTTTGTCACACTCGCCTCTGGCTTCTCCACGCTCGCTATCTTCTCCGATATGAAGTTCATCGCCATCTGCGTCCGATCCGATTCAACGTAACACACAATAATAAGAATATTATTCACTTTTTTTTACTGCCCCATTTAATTTATACGACGTCGTCTCGTTCATTTTCCAGATCTGGCATTTTTATTTTTTCTCGTTGACCAGGTTTGGCCGCGACAAAATAGATCGGAATATTGAATTAATGTGATAATATGGAACTAGGGTTGTTTAGTGTAGTGATGTGTGTGGTGGGTACGTGTTTAATTTGTTACAATTCCCTTTTATTCAGTCAAATGCTCTCACTCATTCCAATATATATGTATATATATATATATAATTGTAAATTATAAGTGACGTTCAAAAATGAGAAAATTCAAGTAGAGAGACATATGAGTGGATTAAGCTTAATAAAAGAAAATGGAAGATCAATCGAGAAATAATTATACGGATGCATATTGAACGTAACTGACCTCCATGGATGAGAAAGTAAAGTTATGTGGTCCTCTGTAGTAGGATGAGCAGAAGAAAAAAAGAGAATGTATGTGGTGAGTGAGAGTGAGACGAGAGAATATGCATTGAAGCTACTATCTATATCTATATATATATATGGAGCTTAGGATTAATCCTGGAATATTACGTTAATATTACAAATACAATAATATATATATTTTGGGATTGATTAGTAGTGAAGGCAGCGCACAGCGCGCAAGATACCAAGCTTCCACTTTCGATCCACTGGGTAGTCATAATTATTGCATGCGGATGCGGTTCCCACTTAAAAAGGCTGAGCTCTTTGCAAACTTATGAATACAATTATTTTTATAGAAACTCAAACTGAGTCGAATTTGAATTATTAAGGCAAAGCTCCAACAATTTGGAGAGGCAAAAACTAAAAGAAAAGAGAAAATTAAGGGTATGTTTGGTAACAAAACCAAACAGTAAAATCGTGGTGTCTCACGATTTCAACAAAATTTTACATAATATTTTATACATATCAAACACACTTTTTATCATATTTTTTTTCTCACCTAATTTTTCTTTCTATCTCTCTCCTTACTTTTCTCTACAGTACTTTACATCTGTGCATCTATACCAAGCCTACCCTAAACTCTTTAGAATTACAATTAGGAGTAAAGCCTAAAAGTAAGGCTAAAATTAAGTAGTAATGATGAATGAGGATTTGATTGGATTCAGTGAGCAACTAATAAGCCGCATTGTTGGCAAGATATCCTATACTTCTATTTTGTAGACAACATACCGTATAATATACTCTATATAGTTGACTTTGGAGGCGTACAGTAGTAGGCATTCAACATATACATACTTTTCATTATTTTTAAAATAAGAGGTACGAATTGCTTAAGCTTTTTTTAATTGATAAAATGTTTATAACTTATTAAATTAATAGTTTTTAATATTTAAAAATTTTATTAACCATATTTGACGAAACTTCAATCCCTATTCTTACCAAAATTCTATGGCGGCATTTGTTTTCTTGTGTTAGAGAAAATTTAATAGTATGCACAAATGGTTCATAAATTAATGAACCATTTGTGTATATATATAAAAACTCATAAAAATAATTTCTTACATATATTGCATTAATTATATAATATCAATTATAAATAATAATCTAATCATTAATTTAACAAAGTTATATAATTTATCCTTACAATATTATATATATATATATATCAACTTACATATAAATATTAAAATTGAACAATATTTTGAATCTATATATCAATGAGGCCTCAGATTTGAGACATTGTGAATACAATTATGAGACTCCTTAATTGCCATAGCTAAGTGCACAATAGAGACTATGCAGGCAATCGACCGAAAAAAAAAATTGAACAATATTCTTATTGAAATAATTGAGCAATATAATCTTGTATATAATGTTAATAACTAATATTGTTTATAAAAGATTTAGTGAAAAACTCATCTCTAGAGATTAGATTGTTTGATAGTATAAAAATTGACTTTAATTGAGGTATATATATATATATATGTATTACACATGCACGATGATGTAATTAATAAAACTATAAATCAAAGGGTACAAATTAAAGCTTATTTATTATTACAGTCATGATCATGAAAATTAAAGCAATATTTAAGTTGACAATCAAAGCAAAGTAATAATTAAGAGTAGCTATCTAGCCAGTACACAGACACACACACACACACACACACATGTATTATATATATATAGGAAATTAAATTAAAAGCTAGAAGCTTGAGAGGAAGTGGAGTTGGTTGAGGAGAGGAGTGAGAGTTTGCATGAGCTTCTCAGAAGGGTGGTTGTGAATTCCTTCGTAGGTTGTCACCACTATGCTCGTGTCTCCGCACAACCTCTGCACTTGTTTCTTCACATTGCATGTGTGATACGTGCATCTATAGTAGCTTCTTCATTTTTCATTTTTATTAATCGATCATATATGCAATCATTCAAAACACACACTCAGTCACCCACCATTACTTAATACTAGCTAGTCTTCACATACTCACATTAACAAAACTTTTATTTTTCTTAATTTATTTATTTAAATAATAAGAAAATTAAAAACTCAAATAACAAACCTGGGATATATGCTATTCTTCACAGCTTTCTGCCCATATTTCCTCCAACGATAACCATCATCAAGAATATCATCAGCACTTCTTGTCTGAAACGCAAACCTTGGCCTTGTCGTTTTCTTCACCCTCCCTCCTCCTCCTCTACTTCTTTTCTCCTTATTATTCTTTTCAATAATATCTTCATTACCTCCTCCTCCATTAATAATAGTTTCTCCCATTAGAGAATTAGAAGTTGAAGCCCCTTCCATGACTATTGGCTTAGCAATAGAATTAATAGCATCATTCCCAAAACCAACACCTTGATGATGATCACCAACCAAGCTCATGCTTTGCCCTGACAAAAGGTTCGCCCAATCATCAATATGATCAAGAAATCCTTCACTGCTCTCCAAAGGCTTCTCCAGTGGGAAGACGAAGTTAGGGTTTTGTGGCGGTGGCGGAGACAACAGTGGTGGTGGTGGTGGATCCTGGTGGCCTTCCATATGGTAATTAGGGTTTGGAATTGGATGTGATCGATCAGAAGAAATTAAGGGTTAGCTAGAAGGAGTGAAAGAGAATGAAAATGTTTTGGAGGGTTGAAATTTATAGAAGGAAATAGGTAGAGGAAGGTGGAAGAGGTTGGGCAGCCATAAACATCAAATTACGCACGCATTTAAACTCATTATATATATAATTTTCTTATCCAATGGTCAGGGAATTAAACATTATTAAATTATATGTACGTGTTTAATTTATATATGTTATAAAACTCAAAACGTTCGGAAGTTTTAATTACCATATATGCACCAAGCTAAGTGACACATAAGAATTTGGTTTTACAAGGAAGGACAACTCTAGTTGTAATATTTTCTGTCCAATTTTATTTCTAATACATATATATTATTCTTAAACGTTAGTCCTTAAATTTTTTTTTTATAGAAAAAAATAGTCACGTAAAGTTTGTAAATTTTTCCACAAGAAAGTTTATTTAATTAGTTAATACTTAATAAGGAGTAAATATATATAATCTGATCCAGTGGAGAGACCAGTAACTATTATAAATTAAGAAGTAATTGAAGGATTCAGACTAAAATGATATGTCTGAAAATATACATTAATTTTTACACTTGACTCATTAAATTTATTTTATCTATATAACTCACTCTTTAATTAATTTATAATAATTAAATTGTAACTCCCTTTATATACAAGAGTTCCAGTACATATATACTGATTAAAATTAGTAATTAAAAAGTTTTTTTTTGGGAAAAATATTGGTAATGGTAAATGATAATGCATTGGTGATAACGAATGGGGAGGTACGTTTTCTTGTGTGATTTGTATGTAATTAAGGGCAGTTGAACTGAAGTAGTTGAAATATAGTTGGGGTTAAGCATTGGGTGCAAGATATATATATATATATATAGCTATACTGTGTTATCCATATATAATTAGAAATCAGAGTATGTATTAACCGTGTTGGTGTCCAAACATATCTCACTATTTACAATTTAATTACCACATCAAATTAATCCTTCAATTACCTACACATTAGTATTCAACCCCAATATAATATATATATATATATATTAATTTCACACATGCTGAATAAATACATTGTTTACCAACCACATAAAACGAGGTTTGACCACTTAAGTTTCACCAGCTCTTAACAAAAATTGAAGCGTCTCGGCTGCTTGTGTGATTATTAATTAGTTTAAGGAAAAGTTTTTATTTATAGATAAAAGTCCCTATTGCTCCATTATTTGTCTTTGATTTAAACTTTGTCACTATGTATATATGGTGTTGCAACAAGATTATAATTAACATACGTTCTCTTAATTTACATGATAAATCCACTATATATAATACATGAGAATTAATCTCCTCTAAATCTGCACCACCATCAAGCAAGAAGAAAGATATAAAAGCAGGACATGCAAACAAAATGAATATATAAAAATATATTCATCATATTTATCATTGACTATATATATAATTATTTACATCTTCTTTCCTCTTTTGATATTCTTATCTTTTATTATTGATCAATTGATTGATTGATTGATTTATTATTATTATTTTGAGCGAGGAAAAAATAGGTCAGCAGTTTTTTTCCCCTTGAAGAACATTGGAATTTATAGCATAAAGTTATAATGACATGTTTTTAATAAAAAGAGGAAAAATTGTGAAATATACGTACGAGTTGGTCACCTGCAAGGAGTTGAGTATTTGTTCTCTTCTCTTGCTTTTCAGACCTAATAGAAGAGCGAGTGTGAACACGAAAAGAGCTTAATTGCATATGGCAATGTAAGAGAATATCCTCAACCATGTTAGGTAAGCTAAATCACATTCATATTCATATATATATGATACTGTGCGAGAAATGAACATGATCAATCCCATACAAATAAAAAATTTGGGAAATCCACATGACTGATTCACTTCAGCCCAAATGCCTAAAGCCCATGGACTACAACACTTTTTTTATTCGGATGAAATATTTAGATATTAAAAATTTTAGAGTAGATGATTTTTAAATATTTTCAAATAACCAACGTCTTCACAACAGCCATGTCAACTCCTTTATTGATTAGGGAGAAGAAATACAGTAGTTGGAAGCACAGAAAGAAATACATGAAATTTTAAACATCAGCCTATGAATTGAAGTCTGCAAAATTTGTAATGCCTAATTTAACCTTCCATTGCCCTCTGTATTGTATTATGAGATCCTCTACTGTCATTCTATGAACTAACTTGCAAGCATCTTAAAAACTGATGATACATACAAACCATGGAGAAGATCCATGTAACAAGTAATGTGTGGCATTGGCATGGAGATCAAAATCAGCTAATGATCATCTTGTTTAGAAATTCAGCTTGCTCAGGAAAATACTCCAACAGTTCATCCTTTGTTACCCAAACAAAATCCTCACACTTTCCAATGTTGTACTTGTTTTTGGCAATTACTTGAGACTTGAAGAAGAATTTCTGACAAGATTTCAGCAATAGGTAAGCGTTGCATGGTTTGGATTTCTTAAAGCTAAAATCCTCCATATTAATTCTATTAAAGAATTTGGTAGATAACACCTCAGAACTTCAATTGAATTGTTTTCCTATAAATCTATGTATTGCTAGATGCCAAAATTTACAAAATTATACAAAATCACCAGAAAAAACTATACCTTGAAGGATGCAGAATCTGGGGCATTTTCTGTAGGCTGAATGACCATATGGCCCATTGGAGCATTTCCAACAAAATATGTGCTAGAAAGGTCTCCTATGATAGATTCCAATGCAGACTCAGCACACTGCAAATTTTTAAAAAAATTATGAGGGAGAAGAAAGAATGGAAATAAAAGGAAAAGGAGAAAAGTCAGAATAGCAACACTCGCCTTGCGCAGTGTCTCCTCTGATCCATAAACTTTCTCTGGAAAATGCCAGACTGGCTTCCCACTTGGAGCCCCATATGCAGTACCTTTCAGAAGAAGGTATAGTCTTCTGTCAAGAGCCCTTTGTAATGACCTAAAGGTGTGTAGTTAAAGAATAGTTAATCGTGATTGTCCCAAAAAACCCAATAATTATAAGGAAGATGATGACCGGAAAAAAGACATTCAAATTCACTGGAGTAATGATAAAAATATGACAAGCTGGCTCCTCCTATGTAGCATCGTTTAATTTTCCCTCATATATTCCATTTTTTAGAGATAGAAATAGATGCTTATTGTGGAAAATTATACAGTCAAGTCAACTAGGTACGTACTTTCTATCATTGGTTTTGTCAGCTTCAGTGATTCGTGGAGCTGGCACATAGTCAATCTGATATTCTCCTTTCCCCCTGAATGTAAGATAAAACTTTTACATAAAACTATACAAGATCAAACATAGATCTCTGCTTTGCCAGTTATTAGTCTCTTAATTGAATGTACGCACAAAAAGAAAGACAATAAATGAAAATGAAGAAAGTGGAATCATTTTTCTCCTCACAGCATAACTCACTCTTACCAAACTAAACATTTTGAGAATGTTATGAATTTCTCATATTTTGACAAATTTGTTTTTGACTTCTCACAATCCAAAGTTTACATGCCACAGTGCATTTGCGTTTGAAAAATATAAAAACTTAATCATGTTATAATTTATATACATACTTAACCACATATTTCATCACATCAACTCTCGTATAAGAAACATACAATCTTTACTAAGTTATGCCTCAAAAATAAATGTGAAAAAGATAAAGACACAAATAAGATTTATAATCATAATGAACTGCATTTTCAAAGAAGTTGCATAAAATCCTTTTATTTTCCTGCCTCTTACTTTTCATTCTCAATTTTGCCTTTTATCTTTTTAACTCTCTCAAATCAGATAATTATAATAAACATTTGTTTTCTATATATAATATAAGAAATCATTATCTTTTCCTTTTATTCAGTAATAACATTTTAAAACTAACTCTTTTTTTTTTTTTCTAGTTCTAGCAATTCAGTAAGTCAATAAATTCAGTTAATTTTCAAAATTTTTTAGGGCTAAACTGCTAATTAATAGATGAAGTGAGATTCTGGCCAAAAAAAATAGATGAAGTGAGATTTGAAAAATCGCACAAGAATCATAATAATTGCTATTGTTAAAGTCTTAATTCTTAAATAAATGTACCTTTACATTTTCAGTACCCAAGCCATCAGCTCAGTTTTTTTATATATATATAACTAGGAATATAGTAAAGACAAGTATTTGTACACGAATGTGGTTTTATCCATTAATAAATATATATATATACCCCTTAGATATATTACCTGGGTGGACAGATATGTCCAAAGTACAAAATTATAAAACATGGGTATCTCCTTAACCCAGAAAATGAGGAAAAGTACTTTGGTTATGAAACCTCTTGAGACATGTAAACAAAAACTTTCTTACTGACAACATAAAGGACAACGATGAAAATTGGCTGCATCTATATTGCCCCAAAATAAGAGCACAATGAAGAAAGACAAATTACACCAACAGTTAATCAGAGTCATTTTTCAGATAATAAGAACTATATTGATGTAGCTAACAAGTTTCAAGCACCCTATTCTTTAATATAGACAAAGGAAACCAGTAAAAGCATATTTGATAGAAGGCTTATACGAAAGTGGAACCACCTCCCCCTTGGAAAAACAATAACAGTACAAGACAGTTTCTAAACCATGTGAGTTCATAATTCCCATTCAACAGAAAAATAGAAAGGGAGCATTAGAACCAAATCAGTTCAATATATTGAAGGCATTATTAAATATTTTACACAGAATAAAATGTGTGTTCACTTCAAAATGTGGCCACATGCAACAACAAAACAGGTACAATGAAAAACAGGAAAAGAGAAACTTAACTGACAACCATATCAAAGCTTCTTCAAATCATAATCATAATGAGAACAACTATAATATTTCAATTATCAGGTACCCAAAAAAAACAATACCTGGCATCAGATTTGTCTAGAAATTCATCAGGATATCTACGCCGATATTGCTGACGCCACCGAAATCTAAGCATCCAACCCAAAGGAATAATAAGTAATCGTAAGTCAATGAAAATATGAATCAGAATGTCATTAAGTGAATGGAACAGACAGCGTTCAAGTTTGGTAAGCAAATTTAATCACAGAGTCGTAGTCACATATTAAGTGCATTTTATAAAGCCACTCCAGACCTAGGACTCTGTATCGGAGGCAAGTCCCCCCCTTTTTTTAAAGAAGGCTAATACTCAGAAGTGGAAATAGCAATGTTAAAGATATGCTTTCTACCTAAATACCAGCTATATTGGCAGCTTCTAAGAGGCTCCTTCAGATTGCCCCAAGTTAATAAAACACCTAGTTCTCAAAATGCGGCTGATTCTATGTTCAAGATTTCGGCTTTACCACTTTCTATGACCCTACAATTTTCTCCTGCAACAAAATTAACTCTTCCTATGCATTGGATTGATTACTTGCAAATCCACGTCTAAAAATAAAAAGACTAAGATCTCCAACTTCATTTGCTCGTACAATTTGGCGCACTACCAAGCAGAGCATACAAGTGATGATAATGACGCAGGAAGAAGAAGAAGAAGAAGACTTACGAGAATTCTTGAAAGGCATAAACGACAGGATCGATTTTGGGAATAACCACGGGCAACCTCTCGAAGAGCACAGAAGCAACGATTTTTTCGGAGCTCGTACTGAACCCTCGCCTTGTTAAGAGAGGCCGAATCAACAATCTCTGCATCCTTAATCTCCTGAACACAAACATGATTCGCATCAAATAGGAAAAGAAGAGAAAAAATACACGAAAAGATATATATATATATATATATATATGCCGAAAGAGAAAGAGAGGAATTATACGCAGAAATGAGAAGCACTTTTGAAAATGAGCTAAGTGTTGCAGAGTGAAGACTGAAGAAGCTTACTGAAGCTAAGAGCGACCGGCGACGGCAAATGGAGTGCGATGCGAGTTCGAGGGTTCTTCTTTTATTATTTTCATTTTTGTTTACCACAATTTTAATTTTTATGTCTTCTAGTTCTACTCCATGAAATATTTAATTTTTTTAAAAATTCATTATAGTCTTTCTCTTGTAAAATACTATTTAGTCTCTGAATTGTTGGTCAAATCACTATTTAGTCCCCGAATTGTTCAAAAATACTATTTAGTCCCCGAATTGTTCACTCTGTCAACTATTTAGTCCCCGAATTTGACAAAAATACTATTTAGTCCTCGAATTTGTAACTATGTCAACTATTTAATCCCCAAACTTGACAAAAATACTATCGTTATAGCTGACAGAGTTGCAAATTCGAAAATTAAATAGTATTTTTGCCAAGTTTGGGGACTAAATAGTTGATATAGTTACAAATTCGAGGACTAAATAATATTTTTGTCAAATTCGGAGACTAAATAGTTGACAGAGTGAACAATTCGGGGACTAAATAGTGTTTTTGAACAATTCGGGGACTAAATAGTAGTTTGACCAACAATTCGGGGACTAAATAGTATTTTGCCTCTTCTTTTAATAAAAGATTTTTAAATTTTGTATAAAATTATGACTGCGTGTTATTTTTTATTTATTTTTCAGTTCTTATTTTAAGACTTTTAATAAAAATTGTTTATTTTGAAAAACTACAATTTTTTTTTCAAATAGAAATGATAAATTAATAGTTTATTTTTGGCACTAGCATTAGATTATTTTAAATGAAAAAAATTAAATATTTTATGAATGGTTATTTAAAATTGAATGCGATTTCTGGTTAATACCAAATTAAGAATGTAGATGTAAAGTAAAAGACTAAAAGTAAGCCTGGAATCTTAAAATAATGCAGCATTTTTTAAGAATTTCACTCGTTTTAAAAAAGAAAAATAAATATATAAGTTAGTATTTAAAAAATATAGCTTTTACATTTTAATTATGAAATTTATTTCTTTTAAGTTCATATTTCAGATTTACAATATTGAACTGAGCCCTATATTTACTTACAGTGAATTCCTATGATACATGAGTGCCATGTTAACTTACTATCATATAAGCTTTTCAGCCAACCAAAAAAGGATCTATTATACAAGTTTGATACAGCATTCTACACTAAACCTCAGCTTCTGCTCTTTGCTTTATGATTTATTCTTCATCCTGTTCCTGATGACGATTCAACCACTTGTTGACTTGATCTCTTATGCTAAATCCCCTGCTAGGCCTTAGAATTTGCTTAAATAAAGCCATTTTTGGAACATTCCAGTGCTCCACATGTCTGAAAAGTTTTGAAATATTATTTAGATGAATGAAAAAATTAAGTATATAGGTAGAAAATGTTTTACTTTTACCTAACCTACCTGCAAACTCTTCCAGATTGTGCATCAAAGTAGTACTCTGTGTATCCTGTTGCTGCAGTGTGAATTTAACAGGTTAAATCATATTAATGTTAATTGAAACCTACATTCACACACCTCCAGATTCTATTTACATTTAACACCTCCTCTGAACTTCATAAAACCCATAAGCACTTATTTGGCCTTTTGGTAATTTGTACTGCATTGAATTAGGCTAAATAGGAGATTCTAGGTAGAAAATAGCATATTGTACAAGTTCTGTTAACACTAACAGTAATATAGATTAAAACTATAGGTAGTGAGGTGAGAGTAAGTTCTGTAAAATTCAGAAGAGGTGAATGTAATCATTCAAGAAATAGAAGGTTCCAGTGAGACACAGTGATCTACTAAAAAATTATTTATAGCAAGATGACTAGATGAGATCTGCAAGTATTCAGATTTTTGGACTTTGGTAGTTCACTGAATGGGATATGGGAAGGTATGTTACATACCAGAAAGTATGGGTCTCCAAGGAAATGATAAGATGCAACTGAATCGCCAGTGCCCGATTCCCTTATCCTGCCATGAAACCAAATATGCAAATCCATAACTTGTTCATTAACTAAAATTTGTGAAAGGAGTTATGGAGTGTCAAAGGTTGATGTCACCTCAAAATCTTCCCACTTCATGAGCTTCATATTGGACTTCTCAAGAAGGGATCCAAAATTAGTGCAATTCCTTTTGAAACGCTGAAGCCCCTTGAAGGAACCTGCTGGATCCGCAAATTCACAATCCTCTTCATAAGCATTCAATGTGAGGTTTCCTGAGGATGAAGAACACCCAAGAGCTCATCAGAAAAAAAATACGAAAATCACTAAATGCAAAATATTAAGTTGGGATTTGCTTGATTTATGAGAGCAACAATTGGGTGATTGCCATGTTTGAGCTTCATGCTATTGCTATGGCACAGACATGGCACTTTCACCTTATGCCATACAATCTCTGCCTCTACCAAGAGAATTGCAGACTTCTCTTGTAAGGATGAAGGATAAGCACAAATTATATAACTCATTATACGCCAAGGATACAGGACAAACTCGCAATATTTCAAATTTCATTTCAACAAATTCCATTCAAAGGAGGTATGAGTATGACCCTATCCACGTGATGAACATATATGTAACGAGTAGTGAGCCTATGAAGCACTAAAACATACATGTTTAATACTCATATCAAACACAATGGAAAATTTCGAAGTTTAAACTACACATTTTTGCTTCTTAGGTAGCAGCATAAGCAATGTAACCTTGACTTAGCCTAGAAAAGGAGGGAAGTCTATCCTTAATCCGTAAGCTATCATAATATTCACAAGGGAGGGAGACAAAGGGAACACTACACAGTGACAAACCAAGCACTAGTTATCTCAGTGTAATTTGCATCAAATTAGTATTGACAAAGCTAAAACTGAGTTCACTTCAGGTTGAAATTGCATGCAAAATCAAACAACTACACAAAATTTTCCCAAATTACCCTCAATTCATTATTGACGAGAACCAGATTTTCATTACAAGACACCAATTCTTTTGAAGAGAACGTAATAAATTGGAAATGACCCTAAATAAAGGAACTGAATTGGGGCAAACCTGTGACGAAATAAGAGCGTTCAAAGTCCTCTTTGATGGTCGCCACTACTGCGTTGCGATGGATTGCACCTGAACCATCTCCGGCAAGCTCAATAGCTCTTTCAGGAGCTTCCACCTTGGGAGGGGAACGAAACGCAGAAGCGGCAATGCCTAGAAGTTCAGAGCTATACCATGCTACCTTGAGAAGTACATTCTGGGGTTCAGATTCTTGTTTTGTAGAGGAATTGCTCGTAGGGTTTCCTCCATTGCAACGAACTCTGAAGGTTTTGCGATGCAATTTCGGTGGACAGATTAATGAGATGCGGTGAGAACTGAGGTTGGGACTAGTGGAAGCAACAGACGCAATAGCTGCCATGCGAGAAGAAGAAGAAGAAGAAGAACGGAATTTCTCGCGCGATTTGTTTAAAAATCTGAACTTTTTAGCGTCTAATAATTTGTAGCCATAGGACCAAAATAGATGGACCTCGAACTTCTTTCAGCCATTTGTATCTAAAAATATCAAATTTCATAATTCACTCGTAAAATTTAAGAATAGAAATTCATTGATTGTTTGGTAATTGATACTATCTCAGTTAATAACTTAGAACCCGTTTTGGTATGGCGTAATCTTAAGTGTAATTTAATATTTTTTTAATATTTTTCGTATTAAATATATCTTATTTTTTACAATGTGATAAAATTATATTTTTGTCGTTACTTTTTACTTAATTTTATTCTATTCTCACTTTTAATATAAGGATAAAGTGATTATTTTACCTATTTTTATTCCATTCACATCACATTCTCATTCTCATTTTCATTATCATTCCCCCAAATAACCAAACGAGCATTCATAATATCAATTATCTAAAATATTGATAGTAGATACTAGATACTACAACACTGAGTAATTTTTTTATAAAATTGATTTTTACAAAATTTAGTTTTGATTAAATTTTGTAATTGTGAATATTACACTCTAATGGTGATGCCAATTAGCTGTGTCGTTTGGGTTCAGGGTTTAATTGGAAAAATTTTAAAATGAAACGAGGAAGTGTAAAATGGTCCAAAAGCATTTAAATACAAAGGGGGAGTGCATTCAAGGTTGGGACTTTGTTAGAGACACTTTGTTAGGGTTTGGCTGGAAAAGGAGAAAGGGACCTGTAGGTTTTCTTAAAAGAGGGATTAGGTGCTTTAGGGTTTCAGATTGAGCAAATTTCTTGAGGAACCACATAAGAGGTGCTTCCAAGAGTGTATTCAATCCAACAATTATTGAAAAGGTATGTTCAACCATGAATCTCAATTCTCATCAAAACCAGAAGCATACAGCTATTAACAACGATACCAAAAGAAAAAGCTGTTTCCCAAATCCCGGTAACCACCAAATAAATTATATGTAAACACATTGCTTCTATCATAATGATATCTGTGGGAAATCAGGAAAAGAAAAACAAATTGCTGAACTAAAATTACACCTACCCACCAAGCTTTGCTATATGCTAATATGCCAAATAACAAATGCCCCTACTCCCCCTTGCAAGAAAATGTATAGAGCCTCCTTCAGGGCCTACATAAATAATTGAAAGTTGAAACAACTCCCTCTTCTATTTGACCGGTAAATTTACAATTACAAGGCAACTACAGCTCCATCCCATACAGAAATATTTCGTGTGCTGATGCCACTCTTGGCATCGTACTTTTCGCCAATTCTGACATTGCAGCTAGAAGAGAGAAAGAGAGCCTGGAAAAACTCGTTACCTTCTTCAGCTTCATTCGTTTTTGAGCAATTCTGTATGACATTGATATTCTGCAGTTCTTTTTTCTTTTCTTTTTTTAATCAGCATATCATCTCTATAGCAGCTGGAAGAACAGAAATTTTCCTTGGAAGGAATCCCAGATGTTCTCCATCAGATTGAATAAATACCCCACCCTTGCCTGAAATGTCCTCTACCTCAATAGAAAGTACACTACAACAAGAAGATCACTCTGAATGAGTCTCATCACAAATACTAGCTTTAATTTAGCAGGAAGAATTGGTACATTTACAAGTCATCAAGAAAAGAAAACTTTATCAATGTCAGCTAAGAACTTTAAAGTTCAGTTAAACCCAAAACAATAAGCTGATTAACAATGTTCACCAATCTCAAAATCTCAGGACTCAATTACAATGTCAACCTAATTGTTATAGTGAAGTTATAAATAGCCATTTCACCATAGATTAAAATCATGCTTATTTAATAACAGTAAAAGGTTTCCAGATCCACCTGTATTGTAAGGATCACCATTAAGTGACTCGAGAGTCAACAAAAAACAAGCTGAATTGTTTTGAGTTGACTTTCTTATTAGGGTTTATAATGTGGTAATTCGGGTTTTCTAGTCAGTACTCTTATTTTGGGTTTTTTGGACAATAGTTATCCATTTCCTGGATAAACCTTTACTTTGGTTGTTAAGTTATGTTGGAATCCTGCAGCTAATATACCCCTCTATAGGATTCTCTAGTCACCGGTTTATTTACCTTTTTCATTATGGATATTGGTTAATTAGATATTTCAGACTTTCCCCCTTTTTTTTTCATTGATTTTACACCATATATCTTATTTTTAAAATTTTGACACGACCATGGAAAAGAAGTTCACTAGTTATCTAAAAAGTCTTTCAGTGGGCATCATCAAGAACTATGAAGTGAAGGTACTATGAAGAATGGATAATGCATTATGGAAAAGATAATACCTTCTTGAAGATACATTTTTCACAGACAAATGTGTCCCATTGTACAGCTTATGTAATTTGAGGATGAAATCATACCACTTAAAGTTCTGAAGAATAACGAGCTGCATAGTATGCAAAGACTATCAATTTTTAAGTCAAAAGGACAAGTTGGATTAAAGAGCAGCATTAGCCAGCAAATTGTTAAACATAGATGGTAATCTTCATCAAAGAGATTTCACATAAAGGCATTTCACCTCAAGATTTCCACTGCGAGGTTCCGCATTCGGTGTAATTTTCATGCCACCACCAAAGTATTTTGCATTTCCAATGCAAAGTGCTGTAACTTGAGGACATTTTTCCCAGTCACCTTCATTGACCTACAATGTTCATATATAAAACTTTTCATGCACTACTATGAAGCCTATAAAAGAACCAAAACATGGAGCACCTCATTAAAAAAAAAAAAACTCTTGACTTTATATCAAGGGAATTTAATAAGTTACACTGACTTTGATTCTTAAATCCTGGTTATGATGCCCCATAAAGGCTTGCAATGCACCTATGACGTAGCACAGATTACCAAATCTCTTGTACCTAGAAGCATAAAAACCTGCTTTGGCACTCCTGAAAATTTTCATTAAGGACACATTTGAATAATGATTTATGTGTCATCACTCATGAAGCTCAATCTGAATCCCAGTTTAGACTTACAAATGAATATCAGCAACGTTTATAAAGTAATGCTGTTCTTCACTTTCTCCACTGATAACACCAACGTCTATTCTTGATCTCACCCCTAAAGAACTCATACATTAGCATGTCTCAAATGACAAACAAAAAGCACAAAGAGAAACGCAGATTTTGCAGCAAGCTCTGCATATCTTGAATTATAACATGACTAGAATAGAACAACAAAGTGAAAGCAGATTAACACCTCTAGAAATGCGTTCAATGGCCTCATGAGGATCATTTTTCCTGGAAAGAGACACAACAGATGTTTCCATTCAATTCAATACTCACAAGTTCATACGCTCCATCTAAATCATAAATAAAAGAAGAAAGACAGAGAGTCAATAACTGACCACCCAAATGTCCGCGCAAAATCAGAACCAGTACCCAAGGGAATGAGCTACAAAAAGGCATAATTTAGTTATATCTTCTGCTAAGAAATCCAATCAAAATATAAGATTACATGTATAATTTATTAATTTTCACTCAGAATATTTTAATCTAGTGGCAGTTACTCACACCAAGAGCAGTTGAATGAGTTGGTTCTATAGCATGACTGGCAACAGGTTTTCCAGCCCAAAAGAAACCATTAACAACCTGCTTATTATAAATTGTAGTGTGTGAGGAATATTTTCATCTTAACAAATTCTACAATACAATTAGTAAAGAAGTTGAAGTTCCAGAAGTAGTAATTCTCATTATCAACTAATTGTTAGCAAACAACCAAAGAAGAAACCTACTTATGAGGATATATCTAGACTCGACCAGGTCAGCCCAGACCCACTATGAAAACTGATTCCAGTTAGCTGGTTAGGAAAAATGACTATACTACCCCAAGCTAAGGTATATAAACCTTTCCCTACCTCATGTAAAGCCCTAATCTCTCATATGATAAACTTCCCCTAGCTAGCTCTTCCCCTCCATCTATTTCATTACTGATTGTTAGAATCCTCGCCAAGTGGTTCTGACCCTCTCTATCTTGCAGTACTCGCTGGAACTCACCTGAAACCACCACCTCTCAAGAAGGACCTCATCACCTACTAAAGTTAAGATTGTCTGAATCTTTTGTATAAGACACAATTCACAAAATGATTTACTTGGGCCCTAATTATGTTGTAATTTGAATATATATTAACATTCTAAACCCTCAAATTACAAACAAAAACAAAAGCAAAACCAAGGATTAAAGAAACATGTATAGAAAAGGTTAAAAAAAAAAAACACGCAAGAAAATGTGCACCTCATGAAGTGTTCCATCACCCCCAACCGCAATGACTGCATCAGCCCCCTCCCGAATAGCCTGCATAGTACGTATGACAACAGCAAAGCAAGAACTGAGCAGAAACCATACATTAAAACCAATTCATTTCAATTTCCAAGTGTTAATTCTTCAAACTAACCTCTCTCGTTATGTCAATAGCATGACAAGGACCTGAAGTTAAGGATTCACATATCTATCAACAACAAAAACGCAAAAGCACATGTTTTACGAATTTGAGGGGGGAAAAAAGTTATACAACAGTAACCGAATTTGCAGACTTGATCAATAGAAAGAGAACTCACATTGCATTCTTTATCAAGGCGAGACCGTAGATACGGAAGTAGCTGCTTCCACTCTTTACCGGTCCGACCATTAGCACCTGCACCGAAGTCCCAGTTTCAAAAATTCAAACATTTAATTCCAACGACCCACCATTAAGGAGAACTCAATAAGAAGGAAATTGGGTATTTTCTCGTTAAAAAAAAAAAGAAGGCAACGAACCTCGAGGATTGACGACGAAAACGAGATCGCGTTGACGAGAGGGAGGGGACGAACTAAGGCCCTTGAAGCTCTCGGGGGAGAGATTGGGAGCCATTGGAGGGAGCTCTGATCTAACAAGCGAGGGTTTAGCCATAGCCATTCCTCTTCCCAATGCCACAATCTGATTTTGATGATAGCTGCTTTGAAAACTGTGACACACCATCTTTCAGAAAAAAAAAGAAAAGAAAAAGAATCAAATTATTTTCGGAGGTGTAAATATCTGTAACGTAAATTCTTCTTCACTCTCGTGTTGATGAGGAATTGTGAATTAGAGAAGACACGTTGCACTTGCAGTTGATAAACCCAAGTCTTCTACTTCGTCCTTTTCTTTTGTTTCTTCTTCATCAAATTTCACCATTTTAGAGGATCTGTCTCCTCTTCTATCTACTTTCAAGCTAGTATGTACTATGCAAGTCATGAGGCTATTGCCTAATTGAATTGATGTTCAACTAAAAATAACACACAATTAATGATTAGTTGAATAAAAGGTTTAATTATGAAAGTTTCAATTAGGTCCCTAAGTTCAGATAATTTAGTTCTCCTTTTGAGAAATTATCTAATCTTATTCTTGCTATTAGATTTTCTTCTTCTTCGAATAAAATGTTAAATCTGAGTACAAATTTGTATATGTTTTATAAATAAATAATTGCTCAATTAATAAATTTTTAAATTTGACATTAAATTTTAAGATTAATTATATAGTAAAGGGACAAAATAAGAAAACTAAAAAATTGTCTATTTTTAAACCAAGGGGATTCAATTGAAATCTTAATAAAACTAAGAGCTACATTTAAACATAGATAAAATTTTGATAAGGCATCATTAAACTATCAGAGTTGAAGGAGAACCCTAACTCATGGAGAAAATTATAATTTATAGTAGAAGATCTCTTGCTCTCTTAGAAAAGCATAAGGTGGATTTTGTGTGCAAACCTAACCACTTGTCAAACTACATGGATTCTTAAATAATTTGGTTCCTATAAATTTATCTCCTTACACTTTTATTCTTAACTTCATTCTTTTATACAAATTAGCCTCTTAGTTTTTAGTTTACTACAGATAGGTGTGTTGAGTTACTTATTACTTTGAGAATAATCTATAAATTCAAGAAAATAAGTATATATGTTCTAGAGATAGCTCTTGGGTATTTGTATTGGAGGTAATTCTATTAAAGATATTGTCAGACACAGAATATGAACATTTCTTTCAATGAAAATGCAAACACAAATTTATCATCTTCCACTAAACTCAAGCCTATTGATTTGATAAGGACCAGCCACCTAGTCAAAGAGAACAATATAAGTAATTGAGATAAGATAACATTCTTGGATGCAATACTCATTCTCCTTCATTTTTCAATTAAATAATTAATTATTTCTTAAGCAATTCTAATATCAAGCAAAATTTTCTTCTAAAAAAAGCTTCCCCCCCCCCCCCCGAAATTTGTTCTTGTAACAAAATAAATTTGAGTGAAAATTTCATCAAACTCTATTTTTGCACATCTTCTTGAAAGAGTTTTTTTTCTAGTCATGCGTATTGCTCTTTATCTTCCGTCACATTAGACAAAATCTACAGTGCAAAATATACTAATTACTAATTAGGCATGAATACTAACAAAAAATAGTATCAAGTGAATACCGTCCTAAAACTTCCCAGCTATGAGATAAAAAAATGATTTCTTTGGAGAAGATGATAAACCAATGGGTGAGTCTATAGTTGCATCATGCAATGAGTTATGTGGCACAATTGTAGTCATTAATGTGATCCAATTATATTGCATAATGCAACAAAATAACAAGTGTCACAATTTTATTGGCTGAAAATGCATTGCATGATGCAACAAGTTGCATCATAGACTTAAACTAATATATGAATATAGTTTTTTTTTGGCTCTTCTGTTCCAGTTGAAATATTTGGAAGCAAGTCCAGAATCTGGGCTATATAAAAAAAGGGGGGGATTAACTTCTTTGTCTACTATTTAATCTTATTTTTGTGTAGTTGATTTCTGTTAAAATTATTTTGTAAATCATCTAAGATTTTGTCGGTGTTTTAAAATTATGTTACCTCTCATTCTAACTCTTGTGAGCTTGCTATATTTTGTTTGAAAATCCCTCCTAATAATGTTCTTTTAATAATCTGATTTCTCTTCAAAGGGAAAGCAGGAAAAAAATTATTCCTTTTTTTTTTTCTTACATATCATATGGTCTACGGATCTCAAGGCCATGAAAAGAAAAGGAGAGAGAGAGAAGCTACAATTGATATCAGAACAGAGGTTTCTTCCCATTTAACATTCCCAGCAAATGATCAAGAACTTGACTCCCTCCATCACGCAGGCCAGAATGCATGAATTCATTAGTTATCCAAAGCCTAATCCCTCCTATTTGAGAAGCTGTTTCCATGGCCACCTTAAAGTTCACATACATGTCTTCATAGTAAACAGCAGCTGCAACAGGTACCTGTCCGCATCAAACAAAATTATCCTTAAACATTGTCACTTCTTAAAAGCAAAAAAAAAAAATCTCAATTGCAATTTTTAGGTTTTTGTAGTAGGTGCTTCAATAAAATTATAGCATATAAAGGAATTATTTTAAGAAGTTACTAATGCAGTGATGAGTTGTAAATAATATGCACATATATACTTTCATTATAGAAATTGATAACAAGCAAAGCACCTAAATATTTTGTCTTGTTCTTATTTAATGTGTTAATCATAATTCATAAGTACCATAGATATCATATTAGTAAAACAGAAATCATAATTCAAGTTTAACTTAAATTAATGTTGTTGGTTCCTTTCTCCCTCCTCAGACTCACTCTATCACACTTACCCCTCAATCAATAATCATAATTATTATCTCAAAACATGAATCGTTAAGGTGAAACTTGAACATGGACGTTGCAATTTGGTAAGTGTTTCTAACAATTTGTCAAGTTTATTAGCTTTTACTAAAAATTAGTCCTTGTCATTGGAATTGGATAATTGAGAAATAATAAACCTTGCCTTTTGAGGTGAAAAATAAAAACCAAAAGGAACCTTCTTACATACAGATCAATAGAGCACCAAAGCAACTGATACTACGCCCAAAATTTGCGATGTATAATACAACTGAACATAACTATGCATATATGGATGTAATTGTATGCATATATACACAAACTGGCAACCATTATGGCAAGAATGAAATGTTTGAAACAGGGCTTTCTAAATAAAAATATAATTCATGATGGTTTTTGGATGAAAATTTTTGCTTATTTTTAGATACACTAATACACTACTTCAATTCTACACAACATGCTAAAGCAACATACCTTGTTGCTATTCAGCACCTTAACGTCATATAATCGAGGCCAATCCTTCTTCTCCGCCAGTTTATGAGCTGCATCTTTGAATTGTTTCAAAGCATGAATCTCATCAAACATCCACGGGAAAATCATCTGTAGAGAAAATAAACATGTCCTTACTTCTCCTGCAGAGAAAATACTCTGAACAGAAATGAAGTAACTTTGAAGCAGTCCTTATAGATGCTAATTGTATGAGAAGACAATGATATTTTTTACGCCTTACTTCTCCTGTGAATAGTACGGGGTGTCCTTCTCTTGCAGCTTTAATAGCATCAAACTTGCTCTCGCATTCCGCCATGATTCTGTTAGCTGACCACCTACTAGGTGCACCCTACACAGAGAGATAGAGATTGAGAACAAGAGACGGAAAAAAACCACAGATCTGTATCAAAATCAAAGCTTTAAACAAGGATCAGATTACGTCATCAACCTGACAGTAGATGGATTCATGCATAATAGCATAGAGTGGATTTGTATCAAAACCTAACCACTTCTCAAACTGCATAGATGGAAAACTGAAGGTTGATCATCAAGGAGAAACTTGAAATTCAGGATTCAAATTTTTATATAAAGAAATTATTTTCTTACAGAGCTCAAGAAGTTGTAGTTGATTTTCTTAGGTGCTCCTGGAACTAACGTAGGATCCCAAATTCTTTCAAACCTATACATGGTAGTCAGAAACATATCAGAGAGGGCGATTTGTGAATTCAAGATTTTATTTTTTAAAAAAACTGTAATATTGTCTTACATATAATGCAAGCGCTCAAAACCAGATCCTGATCCCAAACCAGAGAGACCAAGAGTCTGGAGTCCTCTTGGTGTCAAGATGCCTCCAGATGGAAGCATCACCTATACAAAAACAGAAGGCAATAAGGAATTCAGAGAAAGTAACAATAAGAAAATCCTATACCAGCAGATCCTCACCCCTCCTCCTTCTTTATCAGCTAAATAACTAACTAGTTCTTGAACAAGTTTGATATCCTGAGGGTATCTCTTGTAGTACTTGTCATTTTGATGTATAATTTGCTCAAAGCATGCCCTATACACAGAATCTGCAGTGCATCCATCTCCAATTGGAGGAATTCCGCCAGTTAAAAGGACTTGCTTCAGTCCTTGTGGTGCAAAACTCAAATATGTGACTGCACAAAAACCACCATAGCTCTGCAACGATTAAAAGAACACAATAAGGAAGCATCAATTTTTAAGGTCATGTTGGTTTCAATATAGTAAAGCACATAAAACCAAATGATCATGAAGCAACAATAAAAAATATGAAACTTATAGCAGGATGTACCTAATTAGGAGATAGACAAAGAATAAGAAAAAGTTCAAGGCAGACTAGATAGGCATCAAAACCACCTGTTCACACTAATACCAATAGGAAAAAAGTCATGCAAAATACCTGTCCCAAAACTGTCCAAGGCCCAGCATCTGGAACAAGGCGTGCACGAATAAACTCTGCATCATTTACTATATTATCAGCTCGAAAATGTTTTAAGTAGTCAGCTATTTCATCTGCAGACTTAAATTGTGACATAGATGACACTGTCAAGGGAGTAGATAAGCCTGTTCCTCGCTGCAAAGAGAAGCGCGTGAGAAATTGAACAAACAATACACAAAAACTTCGAAGGACCAAGAAAAGGATAGTGCAAATCATGCCTGATCCATTAAGATGACACGAAATTCTTCACAAGCTTTATGAATCCATCCACTGGATTCAGTTGGTCGCGGGCATTCAAACCCAGGTCCACCTTGCAAATATAGTAGGTATGGCAATGTTTTCTCTTCTTTGCCAACTGCAACAGAATTATAGATTTTTGAAGAAAAATAAGAGTAAAAACGAAATTATATGCAAGAACAATAGACTATAGTATAGAGTATTCATGCTTATTCAAGGTTCTGAAGAGGAGGAATAAATTGTTCCTCAAGCTTCCAGATTAATAGAATAATATTGATCTTAATTGCATTTCTTTTTTTGTTAGTAAGTTTCATTTTGGTTATATTTACAACTTCCATCCACCAGCTATAGGAAATTCTACCATGAGTGGTACTTGTATGAAATATCATTGACCAATTGATCAGATCCCACATAGAAAAGTTGCATTGAAATAGATTGAATTTTCAGCAAAAATTTACTTGGATTTCCGACCCAGCACTCAGCCAATGCACAACACCCCAATTACATATCTATAATACTGCAAATTATATTTTGTCTCCTCTTTGAGGGACCCATATAATCTCTTTCACTCAGACGATGAATTTTTCTTTCTCATAACGACAGATTCTCATATAAAGCATTTTAATGTGAGCATTAGGAAGACGAAGAGTAAACATGATCAATTTCTTCTAAGTTCAAATTGTAAAATGTCCGAAACAATTGACAATCTGAGCAAGTACTTCAAAAGAATCCAATGCCATCAAGTTGGCTCTAGGATACTCAATTAGTAGATGCTCTATACAATAGAAATATTTGGAACTCAAAGTTTGGAAAGACGATTTAAAGCAAAATTTCTGGGATGACTTTCGTTTCATAAAGCAACTCATTCCACAAGTTCTATTTTACATAAACCCAACAGCAACAGAAATGAACACGGCAATCCTAAAAATTATTCAAAAATTTAACCACATAATCTCCGTCTAATACTGAATCAACAAGATCAATTAACTGAGAGTGAATGCAACTTAAGTAGATTATTGCTTTGTTAAGCGGTACCTGCGACGACTTCACGAGCAAAAACGGATATCTTAGGAGAAGAATGAAGATCTAGAGAGTAATCCATAGGTACAGCAAATCGATGATCGCGAAGCCGAAGCTCCGGCACAGTGTACCAGTTCCCAAAGACATGCTCCGATGTTGAGTCTCCGGCGGTAGAATTTGATCCGTTCATCACAGCGACTGTACAGAGTAAACTCCGGCAAGAATGTGAGAAGAAATGCTTCGTCAAGTTAAGAGTATGAACGAACGACTGAGTGGAAGATGATATAGCGCAAGAACGATGAAGGAGTGAGCTCATCAAGGAAGGAGGCGCGTAAAGTGCAAACATTTTGTGGGCGCGAGTGCGGTCAGGTTACACGTAATGGATAATATTTGACAGAGTAAATTATTTTTAAAAAGAAACAATAATATTTGATATAGTGTTATAAAAGTTGATAAATTTAGTTATAAAAAAAAAAATTGATAAATTTATTTTTTATTAGTGAAATTGAAGTTCTTAAGTACATGTATTTCTTATTTTCTTTCAAAGAAATACACTTATTTGATTATATTCACAAGTTTAACAATATTAGATTGAGAGTCAAGATAAACTTGTGAAAAAATATTTTATTTATCAATTTTTTTTTAAAAAAATTTTAGTTAAAGGACTTCTATTTTATGTTTAGATATTATAATATAAAAATACTTTTAAATTATAAAAATTATTTAGATACAAAATAACAAAAGTATTTTTAATTAATTAAATTGATAAAAAAAAGGACATGGTAATTGAAAGTCTTCATAACATAATGCATTTGAAAGTTATTGTAATGTATCTATAAATAATTCATAAAAATGAACATGCCCACAAAAGATCATTTTTATAAAATAAAGACACTTCTAATGATGTTGTGGCATTTGATCCCTGATAGCATGTCTTCTTTGACTCTGTCGTAAATCAGATTTTCATCGATTCATGCTAACAAAATCAATTCTTGTCAAGAATTTTTCGGTTGAACTGGATAACAACACTAAATTAGACATCAACAAACATGAAAGCACACACACAATCCATGATCAAATTGCTGAGAGAACATTATTATGGAGCAAAACAACAAAAATTGAAGGCGCTTACCTTATACAACTACAATCAAATACTCAATTGAAGCTTTGGCGTAGCAGAGGCGTAGGATTTTGATAGCAATAGTAATATATATAGAGAGAGTAAATCGTGCAGAGGTTTGACGTCAATTATATTTTCATTTTGGCACCAGGATTTTGATAACAATAGTATTAAATATGTCATTTCATAATTTCATTGAGAATAAATAATCAATAAAATTTAAAGTGAATAGCTTTTACAAGTGTTTTAAGTTAAAGTTCTATTATTCAACTTCTTAAAAAAAGCTTATTTTAACTTTTTTTTTAAGTTTATCCAAATGGACTCTAATTTAACGAAGATGTAAGGTATTTTATCAAATTATATATATTAAATACAAAGTTCAAATACAAAAAATTTCTCTCCCATTATATTTTTTCAAAGGAAAAAACTTAGGTTTATTTCCTTATGTCCATTTCATCCAATTTTCCAATATAATTATGTCACGTGGCAAAAAGTGTTTAAATAACCAATCACAGTAGAGAGAATATAGAAGACCACCTTTTATATGACAAATCATATAAGAAAGAGAGTGTAAATACAATATATGATTGGTGGAATTGGATGAAATTAACATAAAGAAATGGACCTAAGTTTTTTCCTTTTTCAAACTCTATTTAAAAATAATTTCTCTTCATCAATTACGTTCTTTACTCAGAAACAGAAAGAAAAAGGAAATGCATGTATTGTGTTTATTAATAAAAGTTAAGAATAGAAATGGGATGGGAGTGTATTAAAATTATCACTTTATCTCTTAAATTAAAATAATAAAAAAAAAGTTATAACTGTATCAAATCAAATAATATAATAAATTTTTTTTAATTGTACATACTTTTTTTTAAAAAAAATAATAACATATAGAGCCTACATTTTTTTTTCCATCAACTTTTCCCATATTTTTCATCCTAAAGAAGATAACCTAACAAACGAGCCTAAGGTGATTGTGGGTAACAAATAACAATAGCATTTCCAGCCCGCACGAAGCCCAGTTCACCTGGTGCTTCATGCTTGGGGTCACGCGCATGAGCAGTCGCGTGAAGCTACAACAGTCCATCAAACAGCAAAGAATTCAACTTCACCTTCTCCATCCCTCGCAGAGCAGGTGGCGCAGCCTTAATGCCTGCATCACCTACCTTCCTTCCTTCCACCATCTCATAAATTTCTCACTCACACCATATGCCACACAACAACCAAACCAAATCTCTTCAATTCCAATGCCTCTCTTTCCCTCTCTCTCCAGAGCTTCTTCCACCTTCCTCAGGAGGGCTTCTTCTTCTTCTTTTCTCTTCCGGAACCTTCGCTTCTTGAGCAATGTCCCTGAGGACACTGTGTATTCCGGACCCACCCCCCAGACCCCGAACCAGAGAGTGACGCTTACGCACATAAGGCAGAAGCACAGAAAGGGCCAACCCATCACCATGGTCACCGCCTACGATTACCCATCCGCAGTGCACTTAGATATGGCCGGAATCGATATCTGTCTCGTCGGAGACTCCGCCTCCATGGTGGTTCACGGACACGACACCACTCTGCCTATCACTCTCGATGAAATGCTCGTTCATTGCCGCGCCGTCGCTCGTGGTGCTAAACGCCCGCTTCTCGTGGGAGACTTGCCGTTTGGGACCTATGAATCCAGCTCCGATCAAGTAATCAAGTTTGCTTTCTCCACAACAAAAAATTATGTGTAGATGCTTTTTTTTTATAGCTTTCTATGTGAAAACTAAATTTGGTGGAGAAAAATTGAAGTATGTTTGGTTAAAATTAGTAAAAGTTCAAATCAATGTGAAATTTGTCTTTTCAACCATAAAATGTGCACTTTGTTTGGTTGTTGGGTTATGTTTGTCTCCTCATGTTTAAATGTCAAGTTACCTTTCTTCACTACCAAAAATATCAAAATATGCTATTCACACAACAATAAACAAAGCCTTCTCCCAAAATGCTGTATGGAAATCAACATTTTATGCTGGATGTCGACTGACAACTACTCAAGGCAACTGTCCTTTTTTATTTAGGTTTGGGACCAGCTACGAAAGACGAAACTTGAAATTAACATTCAAAGAAAATTTTTATAATGTAGAAAAGTTAGGAATGAAGGGCATTGGTATTTCAGTTTCAGTATTGAACTTTCTGAAAGTTGTGCTATGTTCTTACCCTATGATGTTAATTCTGATTATAACCAGGCAGTGGATACAGCAGTTCGAATACTAAAGGAAGGAAGGATGGATGCCATAAAATTGGAAGGAGGGGCACCTTCAAGAATTAGTGCAGCAAAAGCCATTGTTGAAGCTGGAATTGCAGTGATAGGGCATGTGGGATTGACTCCACAGGCTATTAGTGTTTTAGGGGGTTTTAGACCTCAGGGGAAGAACGTTGCTAGTGCTATCAAGGTAGGTCTATTCATAGTTCATCTCTGGAGCATCTTTGGGATTTTCACAACTTCTATTATCAATGTGATGCTAAAAGAAACGTGTCTATGTAGGTTGTGGAGACTGCTTTGGCTTTGCAGGAAGCTGGGTGCTTCTCTGTTGTTCTAGAATGTGTGCCTGCACCTGTGGCTGCTGCAGCAACTGCAGCCCTTCAAATACCAACAATTGGAATCGGTGCCGGACCCTTTTGCAGCGGACAGGTTAGCTAGCTAGCATAACGGTCCCTCTAGCTAATATTCTATGCTTGAGGTTTACTTTTATATCAGATGAATGGCCTAGATTAATGCAACTGCTTTCTATTAAGTTGAAAGTCACTTGAGCATTGCATGATTTTAAGGTATTTATTCTCCATCAAGTGGCTGTGCTGGGCTTTCTGTTCAATAATGAATCGATGCTCTTACATGATATGTTTACATGTTCACTTTTACACCAATACTTTTGGGGTATGGTCTGATATAAACTTATCCTCAAGTTTCTGTCTTTCTTACCTTGTGATTTCATCTGGAGGTCACAGGTTTAAATCATGGAAACAACTTCTGTGCTTGCAGTGGTAAGGTTGTGTACATATAACCATCTGCAAGGCCCAAACCCACTTAATGGGAATCTCATGCACTGGACCGCCCTTTCAATAACATTTATCTTTCTAGGGAAACCCATACTATTACCATAACTTTTTTTTCCAAAGAATCAACCTAGATTGAGCGAACCGATTTCAATAACATGTGCAATTTGAATTCATTTACCTCTTAATAATAGGACTGCATAAGTTTGTTTATCATGATCTTTTATAGAAGAAATATTCACAGGTAGACCTCATCTAGAAAAGATAGATAAACTTATTAATTGCGTGCTTACTTATAATTGGCCGATAATCCTCTTTATTTTTTATAAACCAAATCTACCTAAGAACTTCTTTTTCTATAACATGATTATTTAGTAGTTTCATTGTTCATGCAGGTGCTGGTTTACCATGATCTGCTTGGTATGCTGCAACATCCCCATCATGCCAAGGTATTTCTAGCACATTTTAGCACAACTAGATTTAGATTCTTTGTTTTCTTTGGTCACGGTTTCATATCGAGGAAACAACCTCTCTGCTTGCAAGAGTAACGTACATATGACCTCCCCAAACTCCAGCTGATGGGAGCATCGTACATTTGGCCACCCTTTGTCTTTTTAATATGCAAATACAAGGTTTCTAAGTAAATAGTAGTATAAAATCCAACCATATATTCAGCTGACTTTTAAACAGAATTAACAAAATTGAACAAGAAATTGCATTATAAATTCTGTATGAATGTGATGCTGCAGGTCACTCCAAAATTCTGTAAGCAGTATGCTCGGGTTGGAGATGTGATCAATAAAGCCTTAGTGGAATACAAGGAAGAAGTGACAAATGGCTCATTTCCAAGTGCTCTCCACAGCCCATACAAAATCAATGAAGAAGATGCTTATACATTCCTAAATGAATTAAAAAGGTTAGGCTTTGACAAGGCAGCATCTGCAGTAACCGAAGCAGTTCAAAAGGTAGAATAGAATCAGCACCAGAGAAGGAAATCCAACAAAGTGAATAGTTCAGCCAGTAACATAATTGAGCAGGATTTGGGTAGTAGATAATATAGGCGGTTTTCAAATATATGATTTGGTTTGTCTCAGAATTAAACAAAACTAACGTAAACAGTTGTTAAAATGAGTTGATCTTGTCAATTTGGCTTTTAGTCAGTTTAGTTTTGGTTTGGTTTTATGATTGGAGACTTGAATCTGCTAAGGTGCATTGTGCACAAAGTGCATCAAGTGAACCATTTGGACCATCAGTTAAGCATTGAGATATGTGTCTACATTACAATATTTTTTTTTAATGGTTTAAATCGCACACTTCATGCTCTTGTATTTTGGTGAATCTAAATCCCAAAGTTAGATTGGATTTTTAGAACTAACTTGATTTTTGCTCATCTAGCTTTTTTATTTGGGTCTTATATTGAAGAGAAAATTTAATTCATTTGCATATTTTACGAAATGATATAAAATTCAAAATAATAATTTAAAATTTTGTTTTAAGAAGTTTAAAACTATAATATTATTGTTCTAAGATTTCAACAATAATAACAAATAATTTTTTTAACAATTAATTAATTATATTATCAAATAAAATTATATTAAGGACAAAATATACTTACAAGACAGGAACCACAAAATCATATGAAATGCTGGATGAACATAGGTCAAATACCATTTCATATAATTGCTTAATTGACAAAGCACATGAGCTATATCATCAGATGAATGAGGAAGGAGTGATGCCAAACATGGTTACTCTCCCTATATATACTGAACTGACTGATGATATGTGCAAGCAAACATGGGAGGAACAGTAATGCAATTGAGTTTTTCTTTGAGATCAGAGGAAAGGCATAAAAGCCTAAAAGGCAATGTCACTATATATATATATATATATATATATATATATATATATATTGGTTCAGCGGTTGAAGATAAGTTTTGGGAAATGGAGGGAGTCCACTAGAGATGAGATGTGTTGTGTTGTGTGGAGCAAAAACAAAACATTCATAACTTGAAACACCAACTAATTACGTGTCTCTTCTTAGTGAAGACGTGAAATGTTTTGCTTCTTACCGCACAATACAAACATTAGAGATGAAGACGGAGTCATATACCATTTGAATTTTATAATATAATATAATATAATTAATTAATATTCTTGTGAACCTAATTCCTTATATTTGCAAAAATGGGGTTCAAAGTTATGATGCTAATGGAATAATCTCTCATCATCTTCAAATTGGATCCCTCTCATTGCTCAAAATATTCTTTTACTCTTCATTTATTTAACTCTTGTTAAATATTATTATACATACAAATAAATTAACATATCACGTGGAATATTACGTTATGGAAACTTTATAGTAAATTGAACTCCTTAAAACTGTTGTTTTAGTAAGAGTTGAAGACTTGCAAATTTATGTAAGATCATTTTGAAAGCTTTTTGTTTTGAATTTATTTTAAATGTGCACATTTGTTATACAAATATATATATATATATATATACATGAAAGTAAATTTATTTTGGAAGATACAGCCTTGTTTGTATCTTTGAAAGAAGAAACATGTAATTAATAAATGTTTTCTTTCCGTTTAGAATTTAGATCATATAATCAAAAATTTTGTACTACAAATTTAATAACATAATAATTTCGTTTTTTTAGAAAAAAAGTAAGAATAACTTCAAACTTCATGAAAGAAAAGAGAAAGGCCAAAAAGTAATAAATCAAACTAGATAAATTTATAAATTTGCCACGAGAGAGATTACAGATTAGATCCACTTTTAACGTCCACAATATGTATGTTAATTGGTTTAACTTACTTTAAAAAAAAAAAAAAAAAAAGAATCTTGACCCATATGATAGTCGTACAGTATTTATTAATTGCTGAGGAAAAGTCAACCCATAGTGCTGGCAATTGGCAATTTCACCACAACCATTTTATAAATTCAATGAACTCAAACTATTAAAAAAGAGAGCATCATTCCAATTAAACCAAAAAAAATAAAAAATGGATTGTACAATAACATTAATAAATTATAAGTATATGAATTCCTAGTCTATAATGGCAAAGTAAACTATACATAAATTCATGTTTAGTAAAAAAAAATGTACAAACATAAAATTAATCATTATTTTGCAAATATATTAATTTTAATTTTATTCATGTACAGTGACGCAAAGTTCATATACAATTCAGAGAAAATTATCAATTTGATTTTTAAAAGATATAAATTATTCTAATTTAATCTCTGAAATATAAAATATCTAATTTAGTCCTTAAAAAATATTTTTTTTGTTTCATTTTGATCTTTCTATTTTTTATTTTTTTTATCAATGTATGTGTGATTTCTTTTAAGGATTAAATTGAGACAAAACAATATATTTGTAAGAATTAAATTAGGTATTTTTATCTTTTAGATATTAAATTTAAACAATTCCTATCTTTTAAAAACCAAAATGATAATTCTCTTTGAAATTTAACTAGATCGAAAGAATATTTTGATTTTTCTTAGATACAATGAACTCAAACAAAAAGAAACATAATTCCAAAATAAGAGAACTTTTGAAGAACAAATTTGGATTGTACAATAAGATTATCAAGGATTATGAATCCCCAAGTAATGAATTCATCTAAGATTCACACACACATGAAATGCCTAACCTATCTATAGTTATACCCTCTTTCTTACTTCTAATTACTGTACTAAAAAAGTTGGGAAGAGAAAGAACTTTTCTTTTCTTTCTTTCTTTCTCTCAACAACAAACAAAGCATCATTGTTAGTGAAGATTCCTCCAAATTGTTCCACCTCTCTACACAAACAACATAATTAAATGTTCCTATTCTCCCATTTAGGAAAAAAAAATAACATCAAAATAAGTCACTTGAAAAAAAAAAAAATTCTTGTCCATACAATAAACCAATGTCTATTCTATTCTGCAAGAATTTTTCACAATTAAGTCAGCAATTGCCACCGCCGGCGGCCGCCGCCGCCCATGCCGGAAGAGCAAAAAAAGGGTCGGCGAAGCAGTCTCCGGCGGAGGGCGGTGCTAGTTCATCCAAGCCTTCGAAGAAATCGTCAGTGAGAACTGTATTATTATCTGATAACCCAAATTCGTCTTCTTCTTCCTCTTCATCCATCAAATCTTCCAAACCCATTTCTACTTTGCTTTCAAGCTCTGTGCTTTGAGGTGCTGCGAGCTCATCCTCTTCCTCCACCCCCGATGTCGCCGGAGAACTGAGCTTCGTCGAGCCTTTGTCGGAGTCGCCACCGCCGCCGCCGCCGGCCTTCTGGCGGGTGGAGCCGGCGAGAGAGTTCCGATGAGTAGGAGCAGCGTGGTTGTGCTCGGCCGTGTATGTGACTATGAACATCGTAGGATCCGATCTGTTTCTCTCCACTTGTTTTCGTGCTAAGCATCCTTTTGAACTACTGCATCTGTAATATCCCCTGTTCATCACAAATCATATTTTAATATATATAAAAAAAAATTATCTGAAAAGAAAAAAAAAATAAAAAGTGGGAAAAATTGAAACGAAAAATGAAGAAATTTTCAGTTTTAGTACCTTGGATATGGAGATCCCTTGATGGGTTTCTGGCCATATTTCCGCCATGCCCATACATCAGAGGAAACAGAATCAGCCGGGACATGACAAACTTTCTTAAGCTGGTTCTTCCTGAAATAAATTTGTTTTAATCAATTAATTAATTGACATGAATGAATGGAATTATAAATGAATTAAGCTGATGAAAAATGGAATTACCTTCTTTTAGATCTCGGGGTGTTGGAGACAGAGAGCTTAGTAGTACTCTGTTTGTGGTGTGGAAGAAGTGATTTGGGAGGAGCAGGGGAGGAAAAAGACAGAGGAGAAGGTAGAGAGGATGAGGAAGAAGAAGAAGGAGGAGGAGGAGGGTTCGATTTGGGGAAGAAAGGCTTGCATAGCTCATGCAATTCTTCAATGGAGCTTCTCACTTCCAAAGGATCTAAATCTGAAAGTGACAAAACTTGACCCACTTTCTCAGACCCAACAAACGTAGGAAACCCAAAACCAGAGGAGGAGGAGGAAGAAGCAGCGGCGGAGGCGGCGGTGGTGACGGCGGCACAGCCTCGGACGACGGCGTGAAGATCCCAATCGTCTTCCATAACCGTAGCAAGAGACAACCTCTGAAAATGTCTGAGAGAGAAAAAGACAAAAGAAGGCGCTGACTTTTTGTGTGAGAGAGAGAGATGATAAGGCGCAATGAGTGGGAATGGACTTGTATATATAGAGAGAGAAAAGTGGGTGCCAATTATAGTGTGAGACACAAAAGTTAGAAAACAATATTTCTATAATTATTTAATAAAAAAATTTATAAGAATATATAATTATGTAGTATTAATTATAAAAAATTATTTATTAATGTTTCATAATTTTTAAAAAATTATATAAAATTATTTTTTTATAAAAAGCTAACAATAAATTATTAAGAATGGTTTTATCTTGTAGAGAAAAGAGAGAGAGAAAAGTGGTTGGGAATTTGGAATCTCTATGCTTAGTAATGGTAATGGTAATGGTAGGCTTATCTCTTTCTTTCTCTCTCTAAGCTGCGAGATGGGAAACCAGTTTTGGTTTATTTGGGTTGGAGAGAGGGGTTGACTTAGGAAAATGTCAAAGGGGGGTATGACTTGGCTCTTCATTTTATGGACCAAAAGTAAAGAACCACACGCACTTCGTGAGGGCCTCACTGAGTTATACCGACAAAATTATATAATTAATAAAATAAGAATTTTGCTCATTAGTGCAGTACATTTAATACAAGAGTTAAAAAAATAATTTTAAGATTATTTTTTTTATACTTTTAATTTTATGTTTGATACAAGAGTTAAAAAATTAAATAAAAAAATTTTATATTCTCAAAAATCTTTTAATTTCATGTTACTTTATATTTTTAATCTCACTTAAAGAATAAAATGTCTCGGATCTGGTACAGAGAAAAAAAATGTAAATAAATATAACAAATTAACAACATTTTACCTATATAGATTTACGCATTTACTTATATTGTTCTCTAAAATGAGTATTATCAAGTTAATAAAATAATTAAATAAAAAAGAACCTAAATCCATGGTATTGCACAATGCACACCCAAGCATTCGAAGGATCCGTTGATGATGGTAATGATGATAATGAGAGCACTTGAATTGTTGAAAAGCAGTGGGTGCTATTATTTTATGGGTGAGTACACTTTTTTTTTTAGTTTATTTTCGTCCTTATTTTGTACCTAAATTTTATATTCGTTTTTTATGTTTTAAAAGTTTTAAATTGATCCTTTATTTTTTTTAAAAGTTTCAAATTGGTCCTTCCATCTATGTCCGTCCATTCCTTCCATTAAGTGCTGATGTAGCTTGCTGAAGTGAACAACATATCATCTCGCTTACGTATCTATTTAAGCTAACGTATCACTTCACGTCATCGCCACATTATATTTTATTTCATTCTTTGTAATGTCGTGGCGATGATGTGACATGACACGTTAGCATGCCACATCAACAGTTAACTTAAGAAATTGGTGGACTTGGACAGAAGGACGAATTTAGAACTTCTAGAAAAGATAAAGGACTAATTTAAAATTTTTAAAACATAAAGGACTAATATGAAATTCGAGTACAACATAAGGGACCAAAATGAGCTTTTGACCAAAAAAATGTTTTACTAATAAGAATATTTTTGTTACCTTCTTATTAAATTCATTTAAAAGTTTCAAATTGGTCCTACCATTTATGTCCGTCCATTCCTTCCATTAAGTGCTGATGTAGCTTGCTGAAGTGAACAACATATCATCTCGCTTACGTATCCATTTAAGCTAACGTATCACTTCACGTCATCGCCACATTATATTTTATTTCATTCTTTGTAATGTCGTGGCGATGATGTGACATGACACATTAGCATGCCACATCAACAGTTAACTTAAGAAATTGGTGGACTTGGACAGAAGGACGAATTTAGAACTTCTAAAAAAGATAAAGGACTAATTTAAAATTTTTAAAACATAAAGGACTAATATGAAATTCGAGTACAACATAAGGGACCAAAATGAGCTTTTGACCAAAAAATTGTTTTACTAATAAGAATATTTTTGTTACCTTCTTATTAAATTCAAAATAATAAATTTTCTCTCAATTAAAATAAAAGATCTTCCTTAAAAAAATCTTAATAAATATCCAAAAATATTTAGGAGGGTTTAGAAATCTCCAGAATATAAAAAAAAATTATTTGTTTCGACTTTTACATTTTTAAAACTATTTTATAATATTCTTAAAGTTGAAAATAATATCATTTTATGGAATTACAATAGTATCACCCTTTAGGCAAGATTAAAAAAGTGAAGAAAAAAATTACAAAATTCTTGAAATTAATTTTTCGGTTTATTTTTTCAATTCATATATATCAAATGCAGGATTACAAGATATCAAAGCTCATAATTAATCTCAAAATTATTTTTTAACTCTTGTACCAAACTTTGTTTAGATAAATCTTTATTTTATGGGTTTATATAATAAGGGTCTTATGATATTTGTTAAGGTTGTATTGAATTGGTTGAGAGGGAATTTATTTTTTTGACGTTGGTGAAAAGTCAACAAGCACAATTTTGTTAGCCCTCTCATTGCCCTTAAGGCTTGTTTGGTTACAAGAATTTATGAGAGAATGTTAGAGGGAGTGGGAATAGGTTACGGAAAAGTTAATTTTGCCCTCCCTTTTAAATATTAATAATTTGTAAATGAAGGGTATAATTATCATTTTACTTAATTATCATTTTATTTTCTTTCTCATTCTCTTTCCTATTCTCATTTCCATTTTTATTTCCTCAAATAAATTCACCAACTAAATGGGCCCTTCGGGTGCTTTTGGTTCACGAATTAATTTTTAATCCAGGGATTAGGATTCCCGAGAATATTTGATTAATTGTTTGGTTCAATTTTTACATTCCTGAAATTATTTTATAAGATTCCCAAGAATGTTAGATTAATTAGATGTTTAGTTCAATTTTCATAATTCCAATAATGTTTGATAATTTTTCAAATATGCCTTTCTTTAAGTTATCTTTCAAATTGTAACTTATCATTCAATAAATAATTGACAAAATTATTTTAACCTATATATCAAGTAACATTAAAAACTATAATATTATATTATACTTATATTTTTTTAATTTAAAAAATATTTTAGCTTTTAATTATTGTATTGTATTATACATATATATACATAAGTTTCTCAAAAAAGTGTCATTTTATAGGATTAAATAATGATTAATAAATAGGTGAAGAAGAAGGGAGAAATATGTTAAATAATGATTAATAAATAAGTCATGATTAATTTAATAGAATTAGGTATTAAAAAATAATCTCATGGGATTAACCGAGAGGAACTATTTGGAGAAGAAGCTTCATAATATATTTATATATATATATATATATATATATATATATATTACTAAAATGCACATATTTTCTGTGAACTATAACTCCTTTTGATAACTTATATGTTCTAAAATTTTAATTTCATAATATCACCTTACTTTACATCTTAATTAATTACCAAGTCTTCAATCTCATATATTATTTGAGCGAATTTTCTTTCTTCAATTTATCTATTTAAATTAAAAATCTCAACCTCAAACGTTGAAAAATATATATAATGTTGCATAATTTAAATTTGATATATAAAGAGAGAGATTACATATGATATGTAGATTAAAAAAAGAGCAGCTTCAAATTATTTACAAATTCGGAGATGACTCAATATATTTGACAATATAATGGATATATATCTTGATGATATATATATATATACTATAAAAAATAAGAGCAAAGTTCTAAATTTTTTTTTTGTTTTCTCTTTTCTATTTACTCATAGGCACTCCCTCATCCTTGATTAATTATTTGATCAATTAGGTCATTTAATTTTTTTAAAAAAATTATTTAAAATATTTAAAATAAATATAATAAAGTACACATATTTAAAATATTATAATAATATTTTTTTTTTCCAATTACAATCAACTTTGTCTCCCTTTTTTTCCAACTTTGCTTCATTCTCAAGCCTTCTTTCTGACGCAAAATATGAAAATATAACACACAAAGTTCTATTTTATGAGTAACTTTAGTAATCTTCATTTCATCACCATGCCCTTTTTGCCCTTGCACTTTTAAAGATTTCGGGGCCACCCATTCATGTTCATAAAAAGGTGGAAAAACAAATAAAAGTTGAAACTAATTTATAATTATCCTTTTGAAATTAATTAATTAATACAACTTTGTCCTAATTTTATTTTTTATTATATATACGGTGGGTTGGCTTTAGTCATATTATATATATATATACATAAAAAAGTTTTAGGCTAAAGTATTATTTTGGTCATCAATGTTTGCATGAAGTTTAATGTTGGTCTTCAATGTTTGAAAAGTTTAATGTTGGTCCTGAAAGTTTTTTTAGTCGATTTTGGTCATCGAGTGTAACACCGTTAACTTTTACCTTAAAATGATGACGTGACATGCTTATGTGGCACACTCTTTCTCCTATGTATCATATTTTAATGACGTGGCATGATTAACTGCATTTAATTAAGTAAGTCCAAATCTTTTAAGAAGGTGAATGTCAATTTCAAAATTTGGTAAGGATGAAATTGTGTATATAGTAATTCCAAGCACTATACTTTATTTTTGTGTAGATAGTCACTCACAGTAGGGAGACCAGAAGTGGCGAGTGGGTTCCAAAACTTGATTGGAGAGCGTGGATTGTGTATAGAGATGCACATTTTGTGTCCCTTCTTTTTTGTTATGTTGGACGGTGATGGTCAAGCCACCCTTCACATTGTGAACGCGTTGGAGCGCGTGACAGCTTTGCAGATTTTTCGCTTTCCTCGTGGGCCCCACCACTGCCTTTTCGGGAATGCCCACATCTCTCCTTCACACCATCGCCTCTACCTACACTCCAATAATTTTTATATTAATATTCAAATTATATTATATTATTCAAATTAATGATTAATTAAATAGATATATTTTAGAAACGGTAGATGATTGGCTCACACGGTAGTCTGGGGTGTGCATGAAAGCAGGTGATTATGAACTACGAACATTGGAGTGGTTCTGTTCAAACGTGGGTGGCACGAGGACGAGGGGGTCAGACATGACTCATCACTCGTGAGTCTTCAGTGTCCATGCATGCTGCAGAGATGATCAAAATATTCATACTCAATAAATATCTTAAAATTTTACCTCTTGATATAAAATTAACGAATTTTAGAAAGAATAAAAAAAATACTTTACATATATTCTATCCATACTCTATCAACGATATAACAATAATAATTATTTATTTTTATATTTACAAAAAAGTAATTTTAAACGAAAAAATATATAATTATAATAAAAATGTTTAATGTTTTATAATTATAAAAATAATTTAATAACATATTTATATTTATGACTTAATTTGTTTATTTTTTATGGTTATAGATGAAAAATTGATAGAAATAAATTTTATATTAACAAACTAATAATTTATCTTAAAAGCTCTATGGGTCTGGGTTCGGGTACGATCGAGGATTCGGCTATCCGTAAGTTCAGAGATGAGGATTAATTAATTTTGATACCCACTAAGTTTGAGTTTGGAGATGGAGAATATAATACCCTACTCAAATCTTACCCATAATCATCCTTACTTATTACTTAATCTCACAATAAAAAATATATATATACCGAGTAACACTTCGAAGTGTGCTTAATCTTAGAAGTGTTAAAGTGAGTCAATTCGTGTGGATTAAACGGACTCAATTTTAAACGGGCTGAAAAATACTCAACCCGTTCCACCTTAATATTTAGACGAATTGACCCACCAACTCATCATAAATTATTTTTTTTTCAACATTTAAAATTTGTTTAATTATAAAGGGATAGTGAAATGGACAAATATATATGTTTTAGCATGTTAAATAGATTAATAATATCATAAACTTACAATCACAAATTAAAAATACAACACAAAGTTTTAATTAATTTTTTATAATTTTAATTTAAAAAAATACATAAGTGGGTTAAGTAGGCCGGGTTAATAATAGTGCTAGTATTATTATACAGGGTGAAAAAAATATAAACCTAAGTCACTTGTTTGGTGAGTTAAACGGGTTGATCCGATGGGTTCAACTCATTTTGACAGCTCAATACAAACGTTGACTTATGAGTAATATTTTTTTGCCTCCATGAATTGAACTTTTTATTAGGGTACGAATTAACTATGAAGAGCTCAATTTTTTAAAAAGTCCAGTATTTTTTCTCTATTTCTCTTTTTTTTTTTGAATTTTGTATTAAAAATAAAATTAAAGAAAAGAGAGATAAATATAAACATTCTATCTTATAAAGGGATGGATTCTCCATTTCATTTACTTTTATTTCATTCATATCACATTACATTATATTGATATGACATTTATATTCCATTCTCTTTTCTCATTCTCATTCCCTCTTTTTTTTCTTACAAAAGAACGTACCCATAGTGATTACTTATTAGAAACTAGTACTATGTTTGAGAAGATATATTAAATGAAAAAACTTAAAAAATAATAAAAATGTGGGGTAATAATGTGGGGAGTTTGTGAGTTTTGATTCGTCAGTTCTCTGTCGTTAAATTTGTCTCGAGATATATATCAACTTTAATTTAAATAAAAAAAAACCCTTTAATACAAATCTCAAAATAGATCTAACAAAAAAATAATAATAATAAATCAAAACTCACAAATTAAAGGATTTCAACTTTCATGTCGATTAGTGATTCCCAAGTATCTAAAATTTCTTTGAAGCTTTTGTGTCCTTTATTTCTAGACAGTAGAGGAATTACATATAGTGCTAATTTTCATGTAATTATTATCATGATTATGAGCTTTTCTAACAACTAATAGCAAGCTCATAAGATCCTAGCTAGGAACTAAAAATAAATAAATATTAGTTCAAGCATCAATAATATTATTGTGTTAAAATTTGTAGAATGCCTTTTAAAAATAATAACTTTTGAAAAAAAATCGTAAGATGAACAAATGTGGAACTGATGATTTCATTGTGAAAATAGAATACATATACATATTTAATTTGCTCAAGGAAATTAATGATATGATTTTAATATATATATATATATATATATATATATATATATATATATATATATATATATGATATACTCTTCTTTAATACTTGTACACTAATTAGAGGGATACACAAATTTTAATCCGAAAGATTAATTTCTAATTAAGCTAGAGAGTTTTGGTTACACAGAAAGTTATTTAACTAGCATCTTTAATTTTCACTAGTTATAATAAACCAGCCCATATGTTGATAGATCTCTGTTTCATGATATATATATATATATATATGGTTTTTAAAAACTCTTTAGTTTTTAATTTTTAAACAAACATGTTTTTCTTATATTTTGTTTTTTTTTAAAAGCCAAACGTATCCTTAATTATTATCTTCATATATACAATGAAACAATATTGTTGAGGAGTCTAGGTTTGCAATGATAGTACGTGTTGAAGATGAAGAGAAAGAAATATATATTTATGGAGTATATAGACGGCACACTACGTACTGCCCCACTACCTTATTTTCTTTTTGCTTCTTCTGCCTTCTGACTTTTGCACTTATTGAAAGGAGTAGTATATTTTTAAGAGGCTTAACTTACTCTAAAAGAGCTTTTAAGAGTAGAGAATTACCTTAGTTTATATATACAGCTTATTAGTCCTGTAAGGCCCATCCATTCATACATACCCAGGTCCGCTCTGATACCATCTTAAAAGGCCTAACTCACTCCAAAAGAGCTCTCAAGAGAAGAGGATTACCTTAACTTATATATACAGCTTATCAACCATTTAACTAAGCAATGTGTGACTTCAACATATATACATACACATTTTATAATTTGATGAAATTATATTTTTGTCCTTACATTTTTATTCTCCATTCACTTCCCATTCTCATTCCCTCCAATATTCTACTAAACAAACACACCCTTACTTCTTTAATATATATATATATATATATGAGACTTTCATGTATTTTTTCCCTCTAAGTGGGATGGAGAGTATGGAGCAACACTAGCAGATGGGAACGTGCATGTTGTTGATAAAGACAACTTTAATTTCAATTCTTGAAAGCTTTCATAATATAGTTCTTAGATTATCTGGATTTGCTTCGTCAACTACACTATCACAATCCTCATGTATGTGTGTCTTGTAAGAAAAAATTCATATACAAAAATATATATTATTTATTCTTTAAATTTTTAAATATAATACAAAATAATAATGATCAAATTTTAAAATTATAAATAAATAATAGCTAAAACAATTATTCAACTCTCCATTATTTTGTTCTAACTTTTTATCATCTCTATTTTTTCTCTTTCTCCTCGTTTTTCTTTACATTATATATATATATATATATATATATATATATATATATATATATATATATAGCTTTTTCAGAGCTTAGTGGCTCTAGCGTTTGTAATTCATGCCTTGACATGATTCTGTAAAGATGAGATGTTGATATATCTCAGCATTTATTTCCAGTTTATAATAATTAACATTATTTCAAAACTTTGTTTAAATATAAGCTTTAATTTATATATATAGTGAAGCCCCATAATTAAATCATGTCAACACTTACTAATAAATCTACCCAAGTTGTCTGTTTTCTTCCAGTGAGTGAGGAGAGATTGATAAATATATGTAGTTTGTGTTCATACAAGAATGTGAATGTCTCTCTTTTTACTAAGATAGAATATGATGTTAATTTATTCATTTTTATCAAAATATTTTTAGTCTATTATTTATATAGTATCATAAATATTAAATATGTATTTGACTGATTTTTTTAAATAAAAAATTTTTAACTTTTAATTCAGAACAAAAAATATTGAAATAAAAATTTGAATTTTTTTTAAGAAGTTATATTTTTAGCGAGAGATTAATATTATCTTTGAATGTATTTTGGTAGAAAAAATATTTTTCATCTTAAAAAAAATGTAATTTTCGCATCCATAAATATAAGCAGGAGTCATTGCATGAATCTAAACCATTAATTTATAATTTAACAACTATTTCCTTTTTATCATTTTTAATAAAAGATACTTACCACTTAATATATAAAAATATGTAGAGGGAGAATTTTCCATACCAACAGCAATGGATGTATAATGGGTTTGGCAGAAGAACATGGAAATGACAGATAGGTAGCTAGATGCTATCAAAAGTGACATGATTCATGGATAAGCCGCACACAACATCATCATAATAAGCCAATTTAAGAGGTTTGGCAGAGTCAAGGTACAGAGATAACTCATATGAGCAATAGTGGGAGGAAAGTGCCTTAATAGAAAGAAAGCTAGCTACTACCTAGTGTCCCACCACATGTGTCTCTATCAGTTTCCAAATCTGTATTTAATTAATGCACTAGAAAATGGATTCAGAAGCACTCTGGATTTTGAACTTTGAACATCTCCACTGTTGCAATGCTACAACTTCAAAATGTGCTAATGCTAATGTGTTAAAAGGGTAAACTTTCTACCAACTAGTAATTTATTGGAGTGATAATCTATTCCATTGTAAAATCTCGGATTGACTCTAATGTAGAAAAACCTTGTTGGAAATGGAACCTCCACTAGCTCGAGTCAGATTAGACAGAGCCCAGTGGAATTTTGAATACCAGTTATTTCGACAATAAAAGGGGTAAAATTTCTAATAGTATCTTTATAACATTTACCATTTTAATAAAAAATAAGCAAGTGAAACAGAGAACACCAAGAAATTTTACATTTCATAAACAGAAAGCTAATTTATAGATGGAGTAAAAGCATTCACTACAAGTATTCAGTCTAAATATAGGCTGCTCCCACAAGAAAATCAACAACAATGCCAGTCAATGCTTACTCCCCAAAGTTTTACTTTACATGGTGAACAAAGGAGTCAAGCATTTTCCTTTCACAAAATTGTTACAAGAACAAACAATTAAACCTAGAAATGAAAATGGCTTTAACCCAAAGTGAAAAAAAAAACACTACCACGTCTTCCTAATTATACCTTTATATATAATTTACTTGTATGGAACTATTTGTGAAACTTTGTCACTCTGCCAAATGGTATCAACTTGAGCTCTGCCACAAGGAACCGAATTTGGATGCTAGTTTGGCACTCTTGTAATCATCCCTAAGCTGAATAAATCTGTATAGCAGAGAAATGAAACATTTTATCACTAAATTGACTGATGAGTGATGAGCAACCAGAGAGGAAGTTACTGAGAGAGAAGAGACAGGAAATCATAAATAGTGGCATTAATGGCTCCTAATCCTATGTAATGTACCTTTGTGCATCATTTCGAATGCTGGGTGTACCCTCAAACAAAGTTGCAATGCTCTCAGGAGCAACAATGAAGACATTGGCCAATCTACAGAAAAATTCCAGAATAAGTTGACACAAAAGAGGATTGAAGGGGAGGAGACAGAAATTTGAATTTTTTGCATATCTCTTGCAACTTACATGCCCAATGATTCAAATTTCTCATCAACAGAAGGAGCGTTAAAACTGCGCAAGAATTCTCCATACTCAGTTATGTCTCGCTTCAATCGCAATCCCCCACTGCAAAGTTACTCAGGAACATATACAACTATCAGAAAAATGTTATAAAACTTGTAAATTTCAACTATGAAGCACATAAATTGCTGTTGGCGTGGGAATTGGGAGATAGAAGACAAATAGAAGGCAGAAGAGGGACCCTACAGGCTACAACACAATTTCAATAAGTTAGACAGATCAAGGAATATATATGACTTGGGCCAATTACCTTGGATTAAAAGAAAACTTCTGCCAATGAATCATCAATGCCTTGTGCAAGCGAATCCCCTAAAATGGCAAAAACCACCACGTCATCGATAAAATTATAATTTCTAGTATGCGGCTACTTCAGCCACATATTGCATTTTGAGAAAAAAAGGACCTCGTAATCCTCACATAAACACAATCAATAAAATTTGCATTAATCTAATTTCTAAAAGCAGCCACACCAAGAGCAGCCAATGTATTTCATTCAATAGAGGATATTGAATCATATATATAAGCAAGGGTAATTCAAGCATCAGGAGTAAATATTATTTCTTACCAATTCAGTTAGGAAAGCTTGCTTGTTAGGACCTTCTAGAGCAGTGAATGCAGGCTCCAGTACACGAGACAGATATGACACAATCCTGACCAAGAAAACCAAATAACCTTGTTAAGAATACAAGATGTAGAAATAAAAAGAGAAGATAAAAAAAGAAACATTGTTAATGTCACTCTAAAGTGTCTAACATATCATCTCATCTGAAATGAAGTCATCACCAAGTCACATGTGGCACATATTATTGAGATCTGGACTCATGATATTTAATAGGGAATATAATTATAAAATTTGAAATAATAGTTTTAGTTCTTCAATTTATATCTACCTTGTGCAGGCATTGGTTGCTCGGTAGTCTGGAGCAATTCCATCATCAGGTGACCGATAATCTGTAGGCTTTTGCTCAGATGAAAGCAATCGCTCCACCTGCATAGGGGTTTGGAGTGAAACATATATGTTTATTTATGGCTCAAACTTTATTGCGTCAAGATAAAGGAAAACACTCAGATCAAGAGAATGAGCTATCAAGAGATGTCAAAATTATGAATAATTCTAGGATAATTCCGTAAACTGTAATAAAAAGGCAATAAATCATAATTAAAAAAATTAATGAAAATCACATCTAAGCAGGGAAGTAAATAAAAACAGCTTTGGAACTTGCAAAAACAAAGGAATTTGGGCCCTAAAACAGCCTCAACCAGGTCAACCACATCAACTGGCTCAGAAAGAGCTTTCCATGGACAGATTATAAAGCCCAAAACTTCTCCCAGATAAAAGACTATGGCTGTTTGATGTCAAACAGACCAAAAAACTTAACGGGTCTTTTTCTTGGGTTTCTGACGATTGGCTCCATCCAAGAACTCTTCTGTTAGATGCATCAAATAACCCATTTGTGATTACATAGAAAATTAAGCAGACACTTAACACCCATTAGTTTGACTATCTGATATAAAACATATATGACGACAAGTGAAAGCGTTATTATAGAATATACACTTAAACATTCCTCAACTGACCTCAGCCATTACAGTTTCAATGCATTGTTGCAATCCTCTGTAAGCAGCTGCCTCTGCTTTGGATAATGCTGTTGTCATTTCTTCAATAGCAGCAGCATGCGCTCCATCCACAGGAAGCAAAAGCCGAGTAATAGTGTTTGCAAAATACTGTAAGAAGGTATTCAATTTAGTTTTTGGGCTTTTTCACTAGTCTCAAAATATTGATAGCATCGATCAAGGAAAAACATCATACTTGTTGAATAATAGCCACACCGCTACCAGAAAGTTGTACGGCAACCATGAAAGATTTGAAACTGTTTTCACCAGCAGCAGCAGCAGCCTCTGCCTGCATATCAACAACAAATGTTTATTATGTGGGATTAACTGTGTCTATGTTAACATTGTATACAATAATACACATATAATTAAAAGTAGATCATTTAAAACAAAAGCACATTAGAGTTTCATGTATTACATTAGATGTAGCAGCAGCAGCCACTCTTCGGCTAACACTTGTACCCAATAAAAATTTTTCCCTTAAATTAGCTGCTTCAGTCAGGCCGTCTCTAGCCTTCTCAAGCCCTTCAACGATGTATTTACTGACCTGTCAAAGACATAAGTAATAACTGTGATAAGTGAGCTCCAAATGAGCCCAAACTAATTTTGTCCTTTAACTTTGCATGAGATTTCAAATTTGTCCCTCATTGGAAACTACTTTGCACACCGTTTTGGCCTCATTTGAGCTAGCTTAGTCATGCTTTGGCAATAATAGTTCCACGTGAGTTTCACATATGACTATGATATTAGTAACATATAAATAAAGTTTGGGCAACAGAAGACATTACATCAGTTAGTAAAGATACGGGACAAAATTATTACCAAGAAAAGATAAAGAAAAATATTAAAACTTCAGGCAAACTTAAGGGAAAAAAGTTAATTTTGGCCTTCACAAAATGCATTAAAAACCTGAATGTTAACATATTATCTTACTTGGTCCAGTAGGCAAGCGAACACTGCTTTTACATTGGTTGCAAGGATGGCTGGCTGGACAAGGACAGAAAATTAGCAGTGCAAACAGGGACTAAAATATCACATTCATATTGAAATTTTACATCTTCAACACCTACAATAGGGTATTAAAAGTTAACCTCACACTTGGGACCTAAAAATTGATCGAATCTTCTTTTTCTATTTTTATTGGATAAAAAAAGAATTTATTGAAGAGGAGAGAAGATTACAAAAAGGTATAAAAACAGAACACAAGAGACTATCTACAAACAAAGCAGGAGGCACATGTTTATAATCTAATTAAAGGACCAATCCAACTAATTAAGAAAAAAGCCATAAAAGAATGTGAGCATAGAGTATAGTAGGTGATGCAGGAAGCAAAAAAATCTAGAAGGACCATGGTTAATTGGACTTCAACAAGCTTAAATATAAGATATTCTCATTATTTTGGTTTGGCTTTGATTATGGGACTTAGTTTGGTCTCTAACTCTCTATGTGGCCTTTCCCATAAGAATTTTCTTTAATTTGGGATTTTATTTATGTTCATTAGTGGTTGATTAATTAACATGGGCCTTAAATTGTGGACTATTGGTCCCCAAGTTCTGACTTGTCTTGTATAAGTGATGTACTCAGCCATTAAAAAGGAGTGGATGATATGGCCGCTAATTGTTGTTCTTTGTAGTGTCAAGCACTCTAACGCACTTCTAAACAAGTGATACTTGGGTTTCTTTCCTTCTTCTCTCAAATGCTAAAATGTCATCTCCGAAGTTCTAATTGCCCATGACTCATAGGGCAGACAATATGACGCCCATATAAGCATTGTTTTCTTAATTCAAGTGAGGGTTGTACATAGTTTAGAAATAGAGGAAGGATAATTTCAGAAAAACAGAGGAAACTGAAGTAATTCCATTTTTTCTCAACTTTAACCGTTTTTGTCCTTGTATTGAGGTAACATATATCATTCTGATTCCACTCCAGCAGGAACTACAGATAAAAATCCAGCTCACTACCAATTCTAGTAGTAAAAGGGCAGATGAATAAATGAACTGTCTATAAAAGAAAATAATCTTTACCTATACAGACACATATGAGAGTACACACAGGTTAAATCTATGACAATACTAACAGTCCTCCTCACTTGAACTTGAACATGTGAATGAAACACAATAAAAATATTAACATGAACACAACAGTACTAATATGTTCTAACTTCTATATCCCTTTTGTTTAATAAAGGTAAACATATTGCTTTGGGGAAACAATGCCTTTCCAGTAGCAGAAGCAAGTTGTTACCTGAGAAGAAAAGAGATTGCATCTTGATATTGCTTCTTCATTCCAACGCACAAACTCTGGCACAACTGCAACAGATATTTCAACGGAAGAAACAACTGGAGCTCCTTTTGAGCGTCCAATTGTTCCAGGTGAATCAGCTATCTGGCCTTCCATTCGCAGTGCATCCATCTATGCCAACTACAGCTTTTAGCTACCAAGCCCAATTTCAATGGAAGGAAAATCTTGGAAGAATACAAACCTTCACTTGAAATAATTGTCTAAGAGATGCCTGCTCATACTCAGGGTACTCATCCTTGTGATTTGAAAACAAAGACTCCGTCAGACCTGAACCATACAAGAATTTTCTGACTAGTTACCTAAAAAGAAATTTAAATAATTCTATTTCCAGCACAAAGCTCATGACACCAAAGGAAAAGTTACCTTCATTTGAGAACAGTTACATTTGAATCCAGCAAATTCACAATATTCTAGAAGAAATTCATGCAAAAATAAAACTTAGTTTTTAAATTTAGTTCATTACCCTCGACATCCAAGTCTCCACATCCCACTGCTTGTAGATCTCTAGCAAGTTCTCGTGTCTTTTCATATGTTACTGCTAACATTCTGAGATACTGAAGCCTCAGATTAAATGCAAATTACTTCAATATCAGCTTGCTGTTTATATTGACACTTGGAAAACAACAATTAAGGCAACGGGAAAGTAGTACTCACTGATAGAAGTCCACCTTCAGCGGTGGAAGGTAAATTTACAGTAGTAGGCTTTACTAATAATTTGTCCAACAGAGCAGTGACTCGCTGCTCTAGAACTCGCTTCATAGAGAATTACAGGAAAAAAAAAAACAAATTATGGTTATGAAAAGACCAAAATATACCATCTCTTTAAGGCCACACTATGAGGTGAAGATCATGTCCCTTTGGTACCTGAACTAAAATTGACATAACCTCATTCGGCGAGGGGAACACAGCTGTGATTTTTGCTGCTTCTTTGCGAACAGTATCTGAAACAAATCACAATGCCATTACTGATTCAGTAAAGAAATTGTACATTTGACTAACATTTTTCAATCATCATACTTCAACATGCAAACCTGTGATTTCTTTGTACAATGACGAAAGCCCACTAGCAACTTTAGTAGGACTAGCAAGAGCCCCATTATCACCCAGAACCAGTCTAGTGTCTGCATTCATGACTTCTACATCAATAAACATTGGACGTGTTGCCACATAATGTTGCATGGCACTTGTTCCCCTATTGAACTGCGTCAAAAAACAAGCATTTTGTTGACATACATGCAGACCTCCATCAATAATTTAAATAAAGTCAGTTAGTCTGTCCCCTAGACCTTAGAAATTTATTGTGTTGTTACGGTTCTGTTTTACCAACTATCCTACCTTGCTTCTCCTATAAAAGCAAGGGTCTTGTACCAATGTATGAGGAAAAATAATATACTGAAAAATCTATTCACAGAAATGGAACTTATTTATGGTTTAGGTTTCTTTCCACAATTCTATTGTTTATGAACTCCACGGCATGTCCTGATTTTAGAAATATTTTATTTTACATAGCAAGGTTCTCATTTTTCTTTGAGTTTTCATTTCTCTAGATATCTTAATGATAAAGTTGTAGATGACCCTGCTTTATTATTGGATTTCCTTCTTCCATTTTCTGATTTGTAATCCTAATTGGTCTTGGCACAAGATTTTACATAATATGCTGACCCATTAAAACAACATAAAAAATTCCAACTGATGGGGGCAGCTGTTCAGTGTTCTTTTAGCAATAGGTAGACATGAACATCCATCTTCTCCAATTATTATGTAAATCCTTTTCATTTGTTGATGCTGTAATTTATAATTAATTATAGATCATTGCTATTACCAACAAGTTAAGATTGTACCATGCAATTGGTATAAAAGCTCAACCAAAGATATTTGAGGTCAATAGAAAAATAAGACTGGAAAAGAAAGAGAAAACAAGTATAATAAGGTAGAACAAAGCTTAATTGCCTGTGCCAAAATTTTGGCAACTTCTGCCATTGTGGACAAATCTCTTTTCTGTGATGCTGCATCAAACCGATTTAGCAATTTATTTTCCAGTTCTGCAGAAATAGAAAAAGAAATATGAAACACACATTACTAGGAAAACCAAAATTTAATATAGACAATTGATATTTTTATCTTCACCTTATATAAATAACAATTACACCCCAAAGTGTATAATTAAAGCAAATCTGTTTTATATTTTTTTTTAACCTTTTAAATTAGAAGAAACAAATTCGGGCCCAGATAAAAAGGTTAAGTTAGGATTTAATTGATGTCAAATAGTGTCAAGGTGATGGTTACGTAATTGGGTTTAAATCTTCCAATCAGAAGAAAAACAAAAAGGCATTTGAAATTTTCTATATGATAAATTAATAATCAAGATAGCCACTAGCCTTTGCATTAGATAGCCAGTGGACAATGAGAAAGTTCCTGATCATGTTGGCATATGGATCATGAATATGAGACACATGTTTAAAGTAGAGAATGCAAGCAAGGATGTAGGTTCAAAAGCAAAATAACTGTTCAGGCTTAGTAAAATCAGAAATTATTGATCAAGCACAAAATGGACGCTATGTAGAATGAAAGCAATATATCAAAGATTTGGAGCATACATTCACATAAGTTTTTTTTAATAAGGAATGGGAAAAGAATACAACAACAACAATCAAAGCCTTTTCCCACTAGGTGGGGTCGGCTATATGGATCAAACGACGCCAACATGTTCTGTCTTTGCACATTTCTATGGTTAGGTTATTTACGGCTAGATCCCTCTTAGTCGTTTCTCCTATTGTTTTCTTTGGTTTTCCCCTACCTCTAGTTATTGGGCTATTTTCCATTTGGTCAACTCTATGTACATGAACCTCTAACGACTGTCTTTGTACATGACCAAACCACCTAAGGAATGGGAAAAGAATATTTGGAGCATATTGCCAATGATATGGGTGAGCCTTGGAGCAACAGTAAGGTTGCTGCCATATAACCTAGAGATCACAGGTTCAAATTCTGGAAATAGCCTCTCTGCCTACAGGGATAAGACTGTGTACATCTGACCCTTCCCAGACCCCACCTGATGGAGCCTCGTGCACTAGACCACCCTTTTTCTTATTGTCAATGATATGGGTAATTGTTTATAAATCAGGAATTAAGCATACTCTTTATTACTTTTCCTTTATTATTTTAAGAATATCCTTTAAGCCTTTGGAGATTGAAAAAAATATCAGAGTTGCTTCCTCCTCTCTTCCTTCCCCCTCAATTCTCTCTATTTATTCCCCATTCCAATACGGGTTTTACATCAATTTTCTTTAGAACTAACTACAAAAGTTTATAATATATGAACAATAAGAGAACAATTAAACTTAGGTCCCTTATTATTTGAATCAGAAATTCAGAATTAAACTAAGTGTAGCATAATTTCATAAGACCAAAAGTCTTCATAGACTTTAAATAAGGTAAGAGAAAAAATAACAACATAATAACAAAGTAAATGGCAAGTATATTTGACTGTATTTCCATTCATTATTGTTTTAAACAGAAAGATTTTAAATAATTTGCATGCAGAATGATTTTAGTATTTAACCATACACTAATGTATCGATGTTTTTATGATATTACTGACCATTGCAATATTCTTGTAGATTAGAAACTGCAACTTCTAATCCTTTGCTAGCAGTTGTATTTCCTATCATTGATGGAACAGCTATGCCTTGTCTTCCAATATCTTCTTCAGCAAATGACCCTGAAGATCTTCAAAATTAGCAGAGTTTATGTAAAATAGTAAAAGCTTTAAGGAAAAAGGTTGATCTTACGTAATTTTTGGGCAACTGAAGCAGCCTCAGCAACACGGGCATCATCAGAAAATAGAGAAGAAAGCTTTATTAGGTCACCCGGGCTGCTATTGAACTCCATTAAGTGCTACAGAGTGCAGAAACTAAATCAACCGAGATCATTTTCCCAGTGTTAAAAAAAATGAACCAAATGTATTGACTGGCATTACCTTTATTAGTTCAATTGTTTGACTGGCAGTAACCCGTTGAGAATCAGCACTCTGACAAGTGATAGATTACTAATAATTAGACTAGATTTCAAAGAAAAGGAGTACTCAACCTACCTGTGCAATAGAAGTAAATAAGGAATCATAAATCACTAGAAAACATTAAGAAAGCTTTCAAAATTCTACCTGAAGTTGATCTCCTATCTTTGCAGCAGTTTGGCCAACACTTGAAATACGTGAATCCAACCTCGCAAAGCTATCAAACAAACCATCTACACCTGTTTCTAGCTGAAAACAATATTAAAGACATGCGCTAAAATTTTAATGGGTCATTTATTGTCAAACATGGAAGGTAACTATTCTAATTTTGGCGTATAAATTAAATGGCTGGGAAAACAAAATAAAACTGGACAAATGAGATTCAAGAAAGGAAAGAAGATCCACCCCTCATGAAAAATAAATAATGTAAATCCAAAAAAAAAGGGGAGTTACTGATATTGAACGAATAAGTTTTCAAATATCAATGGTGTCATTACATTTTGTTATAGAATGCTTGAAAGTTTAGTAAGACAAACTAATTGGCAGACTAACCTCAGCAAGTGTCTTATGATGCTTAGTGTCTTGGACAGAAACATCTTTCTTAAGATTGTGAAGTCTGCGGTCAATCTTCAATTCATAATGAAGAAAAAGAAAGTTAAAAATCAACAAAAAACTCATCAAGTTCTAGGAAAGTCAGAGAGGAACCTGTTTACGAATCTCGATTAACTCCTTACAAGAGTCCTTGAACAAAGGTAAAAGCTTCTCAACATCTGGGAATAAAGGAGAAAGAGCTTGTGAATACTTTGCTGCATCAGATGGGACCCGCAAATGTCCATTTGGAAAAGGATCGCCTGCACTGATGTTGTTATGTCCTTCAGATGAATCTGTTTCTTCTTCTTGGAAAGATGGAAGGAGCTCTTTCACCAAGTTTCCAAATAATGCATCAAAAGAAAAGTCTCCCTATATGTTCAAGGTTCATGCAGATTTTTACCAAGCCAAATTTCAAAAGAATACAAACTAGGTAAATTGGGCAAAGTTGAACAATTCAAACTATTAAACAAGTAGCTCATTCCATCAGAAACTTAAATTATATGGTTTGAACTTCTACCTTAAAGTCATCTACGTCCATAAGTAGAGGAGAAGAGTTAGCTGATGCAGTATTCGCCTTTTTATCATTCTTTTTTGCATTTTTGGTCTCCCTCATCTGGCTTAAATAACATAAATGAAAAACACACATTACTATAAAGTCATGACAGCAACTCAAGCATCATTAGATCAACTTTCTCCTGAAAATTTCAATTATTGACAACAAATGCAATAATGAAACCCTACTGATAGCTAATTTGTTTAGTTTCACAGAGAGAGAATTTAGTAAACTCATATGAAACTGAGATATGATTTCTCAGAATCCAAAAAAGGCTCCAAAATCTCGCATGGGGAAAAAAATAATTACACCCAACAAAAAATTCAAATGCAATATTGGTGAAGCAAAAAACGCAAAAGTAGAATAGTTGAATCAGACCTCGCAGAGTAAGAAAGGAAGAACTTGTATTGTATATGAGTAAGCGAGAGCGACACAGGTCTTTCTTCCTCTGGGTTTGCAGAGACAGAATGATTCAACGAAAACTACAATGAACAATTAATTTTCTTAATTTAGAAAATTTGATACTATCCAAATCCGTACGTAAACAATACAATCTTGAAGAAGTCTGTCATCCCCTCTTCCTTCTAATTTATATTTTTTTTAAATGTTGCGAAATACATATACTATTAGGTTGTAAGTAACGAATTTTTGAAAAATGCTTTTTGGTTTTCATAATATATAATTATTATATATACACAATTAAATAAAATTTTTTTTACTTCTTTTTCTATTATTCTTTAACCAATATTACCGTTGATTATTATGAAATTAAATATTAAAAAATTATCTTATGAGATCAATAATAAAAAAATACAAAATCATTATAACATAGATATATATTTGTGAATTGTTGGTTTTGAATAATGTTGCATACAATAGTTTACTTTGAAATATTTGTTAAGGAATTATATATTTCATTATCATTCTATCAAAGTGTATAAAAAAGGTGTTTAAATATACACTTTTGATGCAATACATCTACCAAAGAATACTTACAAATTACAATTACAAAAACTCATAATTCAGTTTTTTTTTATAAATATTTAAAATAAATTAAATAATAATAATAATAATAATTTTTAATTAACACAAATATATATATATTTTAGAACTAAATTCTAGTATCCCTATCTCGTAACCTCATCCTCTTTCAAGTTTCAACCTCTTCCCCCATCAAACGGAACGCCGTAGACGGTGGTTTCCGCCTCCGCCGCCGATCCTCCACCGGCGGGCCCCGCAAAACGGTAATTCATAACTGGCAATTCTATTATTCTTACCTCCTCTCAATCTCAATTATCCCAATTTCAATTTTATTCGACGCCGTTAGGTTAGGTTTAGAAGAAAAAGTGAAAATTCACACGTCACGTGACTTGCACGTGCACTCGCCTTTCTCTTCTTTCGCACTTCCCGCTTTCTGAAAATTTCCGAAGGAGGTTTCTCTCAATTTTCAAATTTCATTCCACTCCAATTTCCTACCTTTATAATATTTTTGTATGCTCGAGAAATTGTGGGTGAGAGACAGAGGAACAGATATCGAAGACGCAGCGAGTGATGGGCGACGATGACGGAGGAGGGGATTTTGCGGGAACCATTTGCTCAATCTGCTACGAAGATCTCAAACCCATCGTTGAAGACCTTCAATCCATCTCTATCTGCGGCCATGTCTTCCACGAGCTCTGGTAAATGAATCATACGTGTCTTCATGTTTATTCTCTAATTGAAAAGAACAGTGTGAATGTTTTGGGTTTTATTCTAGTTTGCAGCAATGGTTCGAGTACTGCTCAAAAGCAAAGAAGTGCACGTGCCCTGTGTGCAAGCAAAGTTGTAGAGCGCGCGATGCGGCTCGCTTGTATTTCCAGTCCATTGGAGACGTTAAGGATTCTGTTCTTCCTAAGAAACCCGTTGGGCGTGAGGAGGAAGATGCAGGGGTGTTGCGTAGAGAAGTGAAAAGATTGGAAGTGAAAGTTTCGGGGCTTAGTTCAGCTTTGGAGCGGCAAGGGAAGGAACTAGGAAATGTTACTGACGAGGTACCTTGATTTGCTTTTCTGTTGATTATATATATACATATATACATACTTAGAGGCAAAAATACAGTGGTAACAATCCATCTCTTGGGTGGTTGAACTTTCCATAGCAACACCCTTATGATATCAGTTGCTTGGAATGATGATTAGAATGTTGAAGTGATGATTAGTCAATTTATTGGATGAAGATGTTGTTGGGAATTTGTCATTTCATTGGCTAAAACACAAGAAGATTGAGTTTTTTGGCGGAGGAAATTTTACTCTCAAGTGTGCGCTTAACAAAATAAAGAAACCTCAATAGTTCAACGAAATTATTTGGACTGCATTGGTGAAGTGAAGAAAGAATCTGATAAAAAATGCAAACACTGTTGCTTACGATTTCCCTATATTTATTTTCAGTCAGATGACTTACTAGTTGAGTGACTACATCAAACTCTACCTAATACAGTTAAGGGAACGTCTTTTACTTGGTAGCATCAATCTCTCTGAAACAGTTCTTGCTCTTGTCTAATCATAATGACCAAATATAAGTTTGAACTGTTTTAAATATTTAACGATAATTCATTATTTGTTAATCTGTTGCTTTCTTATTCCTCTTAAACAATTCCTTTTTCAGCTATGTGCTTGCAGGGAGCAGGCAAAATTGGATTTAGAAGTAAAAAAGGAAGCATTGAAACAAAAAGCATTCATACAACACCAGCTTCTTATGAAATCAGAGGTAAATTACAATATATGCCCTGCTTGAGTCATAATAATCTAAATATTCACAGCATGGATTAACTTTTGATAATATTTTTGGTTGGCTTAGGAGCTTGAAAAGTCAACTTTGGAGTGTTTGAGATTACAAGATCGAAATATGGCATTAGCTAAGGAACTTGCAGCATTAAAATTGTGAGTATAATTGCACCCTGCAGAAAGAAATTTCCTTTTTTTACTACTCCCATTTATTTTCTTTTCTTTCTTCATGCTAATTTGTTGTTTTATGGCCTGCATTTTAGAGTGTCAGATCCGGATCTTGATGAAGATGAGATTTTGAGGCTTGCCACTTTGGGTAATGGGTCAAACAGTAAAGATACGGTAGATACATTGAGAAGATCTTTAGTCATGAGGAACAGGTCTATACTCTAAAATCTCAATTTGTTTTTTGGGTAAATACAGATAGAAAGTTGTGTTTAGGATCTGTATTAAGGCCTTTTACTTTAACTTTGTTCTATTGGTTTGGTTTGACAATAATGAAGATGGTTTTTGAAGGGCCTTTTGCTTGTTATTTTATCATTTTGTATGCTACAGGCATAAAATTGGTATTTTCTCCTTAATGTTTATGTTTAACTTCTGCCATGCCTTGGAGTACGACTTTTAAATTTCACTGTTTTAATAGGAGTTACAAAGAATTAATGACTAAGTGCAATGTTCTGGGAAGAGGGGAGGCTCGATATAGTCAAAAACTTGAGAAGGCTAAAGAGAAAATCAAGAAACTGAAGGTAAGTACATGATGCCCGTAATCTCATTGGTAGGTATTCTTTGTGGACCATTAATTGTTAGTTTTGTGGGCATTGTCAGGCAAGGGTACAAGAACTGGAGACAGCTGCTGAAGTAAAAGAGAATGAAATCCTAAGGTCTCTGAAAGTTACAAAGAAAACGAGTTGCTTGAAGAATCTTGATAGCAATAGCAATTATGACTTTGATCTGTTTTCAGATGGGAAGATTTCATCAAAAGATCATGGGAAACAAATTTCGATGCCCCATTCTAGATTGGATCTCTCTGTAAATAACGATAATAAATCGTCACAATCCCTGAAGACACAAAATTTTAATGGAAAGGAAAGCAAAGAAAATAAAGATGTGAACTTTTGTAAAGAAAGTTCAACAATGATGGCTCCCAGTAGAGACAAAAATATCATCACAATTGATGAAGATGATTCAGAGTTCACTAAACCTTTGCCTGGACTTGCAAAATACACCTGTAAAGACCAAGACAGTGATACTGTTTCTCTTATGAAGCCCGCTCCAGCAAAGTCGGAGGCATCTTCTGGTGTAGAGAGAGGAACAGTAATGCAAGGAATATATAACTTGGATGAGCCTAGAAGAATTGATGTTAACGATGAAGTGTGTAAACATGCTGCTGGTACCGTTGATGAAGATGTGACATTTCTAGATAATGTGAAGCAAGTTCAACCCATTATTAACATTCGAAAAGAAAATCCATTGCCATCATCACTTTCTGGTCCAGGTATTTCCTAGTTGTTTAAAGTAATATATCTTAAAGGGTGACTTCTGTGAAAAAGAATCAAAAGCTGATGCCTGAAATTTCTTTCTTTCTTCGTGAGTTCCAGGTGATGTTTGTTTTTCTGGTGGGTTACTTGGTCCTGATGGAACTAATCGATACCTGGGTAAATGGTGCAAGCGTGGACAGAACAAGGAATCAAACTCTGCAAATGGTTCAAGTAACGGTGATTTGATAGCTGTTGGAGCTGATGGTAGAGGTGGTAGAGTTAAAGTTCTCAGATCTCCAAGCCAAACCTTCCTGGTTGGTTCATCACATTTGTTGAATTCTTTACAGTTCATTTGTTTTTCATTATCACTATTTACTGGATTGTTTCATAATCTTAATAAATAACACTTTAACAAGTGAACATATGCTAGTTGCCTAAAGTTTAAGTTTCTGTAACCAATGCAAAATTATGTTTTCATGTCATTATAGATATAGAAATGAGCTTTCTCTTTTCTATTCAAATACCTTTTTAGAGTGCTGTTTTTCAGATGAATTACTCTTGACCATCAGTAATGTATGCTAATTGCATACTAGCCAATAGCCACAAAGGGTGTTCATTAATTTTGTTTGAATAGTTTTGGACAACTTATCCAACTGAATCTATTAAATTGGTTAACTAAAAAACTTTATTGATCAATCCAATCTAATGCTTGACCAGTTTGGATTAGATTGTATGATTGGTATTTTGGGGCGAAAATGGATTAACCACCGATTTTATTCCTTCTTTTGCAGGATGGAAAGGATAATTCAGTATCTTCAAAAAGGTTGAAATTTGGACCTAAAGCCACTAGTGTGAAGTCCCAAGGGAACCTGCAGATAGAACACTTCTTTGGGAGGGTCAGTCACTAATTTATTGGTCAGTGCCTTTGCTTCGGTTGGGATGTTCTTCTAAACCCAAGAAGGTCAATGGTTCATTTATAATTACATACATCGTCTCTGATGGAAGATGGAAAGCAAACCCATTTCGTCTCCTTGGAAAATTTTGACCAAACAGCAAAGTGGTTCTTTTGTTTCATTAGGCCAGCATCCATCCAGGACAGGTTCTGTTCTGCAAAAGGTGTAAAAGGATGTAATATTATAAATGGGCTAAGATGTGGCTTATAGAAACTTAACTAGTTCTTGATACATGTGAATGTGGAGATAGATTTGATGATGAATACAAAAAGGTCTGGGTTGTCAAGGGCCTTCTTTTTTTGGGCCTCATATTAATCTAGTCAAATTTTGCAAGGGTTGTAGATTGGGTTGGGCCAACTCATGGATTTTTTTAAAAATAAAAAATAAAAAAATTTTATATTTTGGTGAAGGTGAAACGCTTTTAACCATACAAATTTATTTTTTAAAAAAATCAAGTAAAATTATGTTGATGTGATGTGTTCTTTTTATTTTATTTTTTCTTGTCATATGATAATGTCATGGTCAAATCTACAATAAACGCGTTAAGTTACTAGTTTAATTTTCAAATATGGATTTGCTATATAATTATTAATTAGACCAAAAATAAAATTTCATATTTGAGTAGGGATATTGAAATTAAAATGATTTTTTTATTTATTATCAGGTATCTATTAAAATAGCCTTGATGATTAATTCTTTAAATACTCTGAGTTTATTATTGTTGGCGATCTTCCTAATAGATAATATCTTATTTCTACCCCTCCAAGTTCCAAGGATCAAATTTGGAAGATGATAATTAAGGAATATCCCTTATCATTTATACTTATACCACATTGATAAATTAAAATTATTATTCAAGGGGAAAAAGAAAAGAAAAGAAAAAATCACATATTTGGAAAGAGTATTTTGGTCGGTTCTTGGAAGTAAGTTTAAGATAGGAAATAGAGTAGTTGAGTACATAGGACCCTATGCAATAAAGACACTTAACTAATTGCCATACAAGGTATCCAAACAAGTACAATAGAGACTGCCCTTTGGGGCGGCCGAAAGGATTTGCCCCACGAAATTCCCTTATTATTAAGGGACCGTCCTCATTTTTTAGAATAAAAAATATATCATGAATACTTAAGAGTTAAGAGTATTAATTTTTAAGGACTATAAAGTAAACTTACTCAATTTTAAATTTTAGAGGATTTCTCGAAAAAATTAAACTCAAATTAGTAATTACTAATTTACACATTTATTTTTTGTTTTGTTTTAATGTATTGTTAAGCATTAAATAATATTATATTTTTAACAAGAATTTAAAGGCTTTGAGAAGGGTTTTTTTTTTTTTGGCCGAAGAAGGTGAGTTGAATCAAAGTTTGAGGAGAGTTCACAAAAAAAAAAAAAATCAAAGTTTGAAGGGTATTGTCGGGTGGCCAACAACACGTCAGTTTTTGTCACGTGGGTGGGTTGATGTACGATAAAAGCCATGCAAAACATGTATTTCTTGCGTACTTCACCGAAATGTTACGATGAGTTAAAGTTTATCACTTCTCAGTTATTAAATTTATTTTGAGATTTGTATTATTTTAAAGTTTAAAAAGCAAAATTACTCTAATATTGATCTCAAGATAATTCAACGACTGACCGGTAGTAAGTCAAAACTCACAATCTCTCCATAACATTATCCATATAATTAAATACATATATTATAGAATAGATATCACGTTGTGTGTATAGTAGTCAATAAAATTAATTGTCGAGCCCCTTAGTTATAAGAAGTAAAAATTAAATAAATATTATTTGTCGATAGACAAATGATATAGTTTAATCTATGCACCTAAAAATTGTTCATATTTCACTTGTAAAAGTTGGGAGAAATTTTTAGGTATATGTATTGATCAATAGTATTTATTTATTTCACATGATAAATAAAATAATTTTAATAGATCAATATTATTAGTTAACTATACAAATAAGATAATGAAATGTTAAGTAAATAAATGCTAGTATATTTCAGGCAAAAAGAAAAAAGTAAATAAATGCTGAGTAATTTTCAACAAGTTAATTAATTAGTTTGTACTTTCGTTTGAATTTTTATCTGTTTTTTAAAAGATCCTTCTCTGTTTCCAGTTTCCACTTTCAATTCCACTACAGAAGGCAGATATTTGAGACTAGTCTAGGCACCAAAAACAGGAAAATCACCTGTTCGTCCACGTTAATCATCTTTCTCATTTTATATTTGATCCAATATGCATATACAAAGAAAATATGTTAATTATATTCAACAATATAACCTTTTTTTGTGGCTTCTTTAATCTTTATTATGCCTGCTATGTATTACATTTGCTCCAAATGTTGTTATTTTATATATTATATTATGTATCGACCTTTCCATCAAAAAATATATATATATATATATATTATGTATCGACCTATCTCACAATGAATTATATATATATATACACACACACACATTATTAATTATCATTTAATTCAATCAATATCTTATTCGATTTATTTAATGTGTCTGGATCCGAATCATTTGTAGTTAGAAAATGATGTATTTTCTCTATAGTACAAGAGCGTTTGTAATAAGAAAAAAAATTAGTTCTTAATTTATTTAAGATAAATATCTATTGATGAGTATTGATCTCTTAGTTTTTTTTTAATCTCTCTTACTACAAAAGATTTAAAATCTATCAAACAAGTCAAAATTTATGATGATTTTCACCGGCCAAATGGGTGAATAGAACTTGGATTTTTCTTTTTATAAAATAATATATATTAACCTTTATTTAAACCCTAGAAAGAGACCCTACTTGAACCATATGCAAAAGAAAGGAATATACAAAAGATTCTCGATCTTACTACAAAATGATGATCGTTTTTAATTTAATTTGATATACAAAAGATATAAACACAACAATTTTATTAACAACACTAAGAACAATAATAAAGTTTTCATCCCAAATTTATCTTATAAATAAAATACTACAAGAAAAAATAGGATTAGTTAGGGAAAAATCCGTAGCTAATCCGATTAGCTATGCATTTTTCCTAGCTAATATTTGGACGCTAATTGGTACAGATTTTTTTCGTAGCTAATCTGTAGATAATCCGTAGCCAATCCCTAGCTAAATTCCCTAGCTAATTCGTAGCGAATCCCTAGCTAAATTTTTTAGCTAAGCCATAGCTATTCCCTAGCTAATTCGTAGCTAAATTCCCTATCTAATCCGTAGCAATTCCCTAGCTAATTAATCGCCCCCTCCGATGATCGCTACCAGCGACCTCCTTCAGCGGCCTCCGGCAACCCCCTCCGACGATAGCCGTCGGCGACCTCTTCCACCGGCCCCCTCCGGCAACTTCCTCCACTAGGCCATTTATCACTTTTTGATTTATTAATATAAAACATTTTTTATATATACATATAATAAATTAGCTAGGGAAATCCGTAGCTAAATTTTTCCGCCTTTTTGCGCCAAATTTTTTTACAAAGTTAGCTAGGAAAATTTTCCCTAGCTAATTTCCGTAGCTAAATCAGCATTTTTTTGTAGCATATGTGCTTTTATTTTTCTTCTTTAGTTTCAATAGTGATTGTGATTTATTCTTTTCTACTCTTTTTTTTAATAACTATTCTTCTTAGAATAGAATTATCTAATATCTATTATATAAGTACTGAGTTTTTCTATAATATGATGAGATCTTTGTTCCTTTAATTTAAAGAAAGAAGAAGAAGAATTAGCAGTGAAAATGAGAAACATCCAAGCATTAATTAAGTGACTTTGATGAGTGATCATACATATCAAAATTTGTTTAACTTTTCAGAACTTGAAGTTTATATATATATATATATATATATATGAAGACTCAGGACTCTCGAATCTGATTAATTAATAATCAATTTCTTATACAAGTCGTCGACTCAAAATGAAACTTAATTTGAATAAAATTTATATTATTATCTTTTCACCCAAAAAAAATTATATTATTATCTATCTATCATAAGATAAACGGTCAGGTTTTAAACCAGATATGAAATGAAAAAAAAAATTTAACCATATAAATCAGATTAAAATTCCGGTTAATTTTAACCATATACAGGTACGGTTAGTTTTAAATCAGATTAAAAAATAAAATATCAGGCAAGAAGGGAAGAACCATATTCTAATAAACTATTATTTTCTTACTTGTTGGGTGGCTTCAAAGATGCATCATTAATTATCATCATTAGCAGCCGAAATTAGTGATTTTCCACTAAACATTAATTAATATTGGAATTGGAAGGCAGATCATACATATATTGACCTAGCTAGCTAGCTTACGGGTCCATCTTGTGTGTTATTTTCTCAATGTAAAAGAAATTCGGAAGAATATATTTCACATACTACTGTTAACACCATTAAATCATTAATTAATTAATGTTATCAGTTTTTTCATTAAGTCTTAATTATATATGAGAATAAAAATACTAACAGGATTAGATCTAATGAAAGTGATTAGTACGTCTCTCACAATGTGATGAACCCTGACTCAAATTCCTATTAAGAGGTGCCTAACAGTACGTTAAACAAGATTATCTCCGATAGAAAGATACTTGTGGAAAACTAGAAAAAATTATACGAGGGATAAAATATTTTATACGGGCAATTTGTGCTTTTGTTGGTAAAACGTTATACTCACAAAGATATAGCGGCAGTTGACATTTAGTAGCAGCAACTACGTATTGTCTAAAACGTTAATAATAATTTTTATTAGTGGCAATTTTAACTGTGGGGTGGTATAACCCTATTTTCTAAAAGTTTATTATTTCTAACTCAAAATTAAATAAATAATATTGGAAACAGATTTTCAAAATATATTTTATAATAAATTATAATTTTCTAAAAGTTCAATAATATTATTAAGGATATTATATTGTAATAAAAATGAGTGTATAATTAATTATGAATTTATTTTATCTGAAAGAGAAAGTCATTTTTTAAAGGTAGAAAGACTACTTTTGATATATATCTTTAATGGATGTGGAACTTGTTGTTCTCATGGAATTTTTTATTTTATTTTCTAAGGTTGTGACAAAACACAGATTCATGCATATTCCCTATAATTCCGAGTGACATGTATATATATACACGCACATGTGCATCATTTTTACCATATTCTTTATGCTTTAGCTTCGATCATATCCTCTCTTTTTTGTTTTTATATGGACATATCCTCTTATTTTATAAAGTGATCCACTTTTGTATAATTTGATTCAAACTTTAATACCAAATTTGACAATCTTTTAATTGAGTAGTATATTTTCCAAAATAAAAAAGACTCATATTTAAATTATAATTCAGTGAAAGTATTAAATATGTATATCAAATTTCAGATGAAGATGTGATAAGGAAGACAAGTTGGTATCATTTCACAAAATATAGGAAGATCACATTGTCTCTATTTCTAAATTATTAGGTTTTGAATTTTTGCCCGACAATACTTCAAATAGGATTGCTTATAATAGGAGAATACATGTAAAAAATATTTTTCATAAATAATCCTAGAAAAATCTCTTAATTATTAGTACTATGGTTGTTAAAATTTCGAGTTAACTTTTAAACTCTTAAGAGTTTACATTTATATATAAGCAAAATAAATTTACTTATGTCAAGCTCATAAATATGTAAACTCATCGTAAACTTTCGAGTTAACTCTTAAATTCTTACGAGTTTATGTTCACATATAAGAAAAATGAGTTAACTCGTGTTGAACTCTATAAACATGGTGAACTCGTGAAAAATATTATTTTTGGATATTCTTAATTTTTTGTGAAGCTCACTTAATTAAGTACCAAAATCTTCCCTATTAAAAACATAATTTAAAAATAATAGTATTTAAATGTTTAAAATCAAATGAAATATAAATATTTAAGTGTAAAAGACTAATTTCTATAAATTATGATTAGAAGCTTATAGCTAGGTTATGGAACGAATTTGTATTCAATATTTTTTATCAATTGTATTTGATTTTCTATTAAAAGTTTCCTTTATTTATATTAATTATTTTAAGAATATATTTTTTGTTAAATACTTATTGATATAGGTAAAATTATGAGCTAACGAGTGTCAACTCATTTAGAGTTGTTTTTAAGATGAGTCCATTTTTATTCCATTCCAGCCCAATTAATGGGCAAAACGGTTCAGCCTGTGGGCTACGGTCGGTTTTGATAGTACTATATATAAATGATAAATCTATGAGTGTTTTGGTCAAAATAGATAAAATTGTAGATTTTTCTTATTTTTTGTTAAAAAATATTGTAATTTAATCTAATTTCAATTATCCCTATATATATACATTTTGCTTTGGTCTTGGATGTGGTTTAGGTTATATTGAATAATATATATAGATAAATAAAAAATGTTTGTTGCTCAAATTTGGTTGCTTTCTTTTAATTTATTCTCTTTTCTATTTATTTATTTTTAAGCGCATGCGTTAATTTCTTGTCAATATATCACGCAATCGTTTTTAACATCACTTCTGTGTTCTAAAGTAAGCTCTAATAAAGACATCAAGCTCATGTAATTGAATTTTACTTTTTTTTATTTTATTAAAGTTACTTTGTCTTTATATATAATGACAAGTTTTTAGACAAATATATAATGACAAGTTTGAAATGACATATATGACAAAACTTCCTATAAAATTGGAATGAGAAAATTTGTAATCAAATAAATGGTTTTATATTTTTTTAGTTTTTCTTTCAAATGGCACGTAACTTTGTTGTCTCTGTACGCGCACGAATATTTTTTTTTAAGAACCAGGACGATACTTAAAAAAATATTATTGATCAAACTTTAAAATTTAGATTCGGTGCAATTCGTTTTCGTGCAATTTCAGTTCAATCCCTTTAAAATACATATTTTTACTTTATTTTTGAAGTACTAATACAGACTCACACTAACAATAATCCACCATTAATAGATTAGAGACCAAATTATGATCAATATTGGTAAATATCATCACCTTAAATGGATTAGGGACCAAATTGTTATTATTATTAAAAAATAGTCTCACAAGGCTATTTAGTGATAATATTTGTCAAAATTGATAATAATTTGTCCCTAATCCATTCATAGTAGGTTATTGTTAAAGAAAATCCGTATTAGTGCTTAAAAAATGAAGTAAAATTGTACATTTTAAAAAAATTACACTGAAATGTCACGAAAATGAATTGCACTAGATCCAATTTTCAAACTTTGTTGTCCTTATGAGTGCATGTGTATTAGCTACCCATGTTCAGTCAATGAAAATAATTTTGACTAAATTATAAGTGTGTTGTTTAAGAAAACTTTTTTTTTTCTTCTATTTATATTTATTCAGAGAAGTGTACATTTCTCCTTTTATTTGACAAGTGACAACAATTTTAAAAACTTATTTTTTCCTTTTAAAAAACAAGGATCTAACAAAACTGTTTGACAATTTATATTAAACAAATATATAAACATTGTTGTTTTAATTTAAAAAAAGCCAAAAAATCATAACAAGAAAATTGTTTTACATTATTATTATTTTATTTTGAAAAGATATAAAATAATTATTTTATTAATCGTTCTTATGTAATGGTAATTCTGAAAAAAAACTGTTTCCAAAAAAATTTAATCAAATTTTTTTTTTCTATTTTTGTTCATCTAAAATAATTATAAAATAATCAATTTAGTTTTAGTTTAATAGGACAAATAAAAAATTAGGTGACAATAATATTAATGGACGCCAATTATCTGCTAAATTAAATGATGAATAATGCATAATTTGCAAATAAACCACATCAAATTTATAAATTATATATAAAAATACGAACAAGGTGTTTTGGCAATATTTAATTTGTAGATCTAATGTGTTTTAAATTTTTTTTTATTATTGAATAAGATCAATGTTATTTATCATTTGACAGTCAAATTAATTTTCAATAGGTTGATGTCTATAATTAAATTGTGATACCAAAAAATAAAGATTAATTTCTAATTTTTAGATAGATATATATATATGTACACAAATATGGTGTTGGTTATTGTTTTTTTTTTTGGTATGGCACTTTTTTCTATGTCACAAAATAATGATTATATAATTAAAAAACAAAATAAACTATATGATAGAGGGATGCGGGACTATTGGAGAGAGACAAAAAAAAGATAGTGGGTGGTAAAATAATAGGGAGAAGTTAAGAATTAAAAAATATTTAATTTATTATTATTTTAAAAGATAATTTTTATAATTATTTTATATTATATTTTTTAAAAATTAAAAAATAAATTCTCATGCACGTATGTGCATGTGAAGCCTATAATGCCTATTATATGATTTGATGAGATGGGAGAGGAAGTGAGAAACAATAGAGATAATGATAATGACAGTTATGAAAAGAACGAAAAAATAAATAACTTTTCATTATTAATTTAATTATTATTTTAAAATACAATAATAAAAATTTTATATTTTATTTTAAAAATTTAAAAATAAATAAAAATTAAGCACACGGTATGTGCATGCGAAGTCTCTAATATTTAATAAGTTGGGTCTACAATAATTTAAGACTAATTTATAATTTATGGTTATACATTTAATGTTGGAATATGGTGTTAGTCAAATATAATAAATATACAGCATATAAAAGGGAGAAATTAGATAGATAAGCATGATATATATCATTAGTAGTAGTAGAGAGAGATTAGACATGATATATAGAAGCATCATGACTTGGAGGTGATAAGAGAGAGAGAGAGAGAGTAGTAATTATATTGATCAGAAATGAGAAGCTAAGTTTGGCAAGAAAATCATGTTTTCCATTGGGTATAATTTGTAGGTGTGAAAAACTCACACACACCTACTTATACATATTGTAGCCCAACAATAATTTATAATTAATAATATTGTCATTAATAATGGCCTCATCAAACTTCAAACTTTGAATAAAATTCAATTTCAACCAAAGCAAGCTAGCAGCATTTCAAAGAATTACACAAATTCAAATTCAAGTGTGTGTGAATGTGAATGTCATTTTAAATAATGTAAAGGGTCTAACGTGTGACTTGTGAGTGTGAGTAGAAATTTTGAAAGTACTATATATTGAAATTTGAAGCACACCCAGTTACGTGAATAGTGAATAGCAGTGAAAATTGGAAGCAATTGTTGATGTGGGTACTATATAGATTGGATTGGTTGATGTGGGTCAACGTGTTGGTTTTTTAAACAAGTTGGCCTAGTGATTTGGATTGTGGGTTTCAAAATTTTCGACTCGAATCAATCCATCATATTTGTTTTAAATAAAAATATATATCGTGTTAATGATATTTAAATTAATTTTTTATTCTTCAATTAGCAATTATTTGCTTATAGGTATAGGAGATGTTTTTTTTAGTTTGTATGTATAAAATATAATGGATGTTTAAATAATTATTAATGTGATTTTTAGTCTTTTTTTATTGTATAATTAAATTATAATTTTAACTATAATTCCATCTTTATTTTAGACTTTCTTTTATTTAAAATACATTGTAATCCAAGAATAACTATCTCTTTTAATTTTATATTATAAACAATGTTTTAAATGACTAATAAAATGTTTGGCAAATATTAAAAGTCATAAAAAAAACTTTTAAAAACTAAAAAGTAAAAAAAAAAAACAAATTGGGCAACCCGCCCAATGGCAGGTTGTGTTGGTTAGTTAGATCCTCTGTTATTATTTTTCTCTGTCATTCACCTAAAATGTATTTTTTTTAATATTTTTTATAGTAAAAAGTTTTAAGTGCCTCAAAATATATCTGTGATGATTGATGAACAATTTTTGGAGTCTATATTTTATAAATTTGAGAAATGATAAATTTTCTAATGTAGGAGATAGATAGAAATAAAAAAATAGTCTGTAATCTATTTATGATAGGTTTCGATTAATGTAGGGTATTTATTTTTTATATCTCTCTTATACTTTTTGAGAAATATAAATTTGAGACATTTAAAACTTTTAATTATAGTTGGGAAAAGAAAAACTGTTAAAAACATTATTTTAGACTAATAACGACAAAGAATAATAGAGAAAGATAATGACAGAAGAGCCATTCTCTCAAGTTTGATGATATCCTATTTTTTATCAATCTGAACAAACTCAACTCCCCATCGTTTAATTGAGTTAGTTCCAATACTTATTAGTTATCACCTCAACCCAACCAGAGTGCACACCTCTATTCTTTGATCTCTACTAGGTCATGTTTGGTATGCAAAATTTACAGGGAAAGGAAAAAGGAAGTGTAGTTGATTATGTTTGGTATGAATTTGAGAAGAGCGAATAGGAATCTTTGTTTCATGTAGATAAGGAACCTTTGTTCCTTCTGTGGGAGAGGGAAATTGGTAGAGGAACAAAGAAGTGTATGTAAAATAACTATTTTACCCTTAAAATGTGCAGTAGATAATAAAAGTAAGGACAAAAAATATATTTTATATTTTTATCCTCCGTTTATATATCTTTTTTCTACTATACCAAACAAAATTATTTTTATATTTCACTTCTATTTTTCTGTATATCAAACACACTTTTTATCATTTACTTTTATTTTCTACCAAATCGCTCACCTCTTACCAAATATCATCTTATTAATCGTTTCTTGCTATTAAAAAGAGAACGAGATAGAAGATGGGATCCTGCGATCACAGCCATCGAGTTTTTCTTTCTATATACAGATGGCAGAGAATCTGTTTGATAAAAACATGTACCATAAATCATACGTAAGATCGATATGATAGGGCCTAGGTAGTACGGGAGAAAGAATATAGTATACTAATATTGAAACGTGATACACGTCTCCATTCTCCAACAAACTACATAGTCTCCCAGCAAAATGGGAAGTTGATATGCATAAGCATGCATGCTTCATGCCTCATTACATATATGCCACGCTTCTCTTGCCGCCCAGCGTAACAACATATATATATATATATATATGGATAAAAAATAATGTGAAAATTGGAAAAAGCCATAATGTTGTCTAACTACATATATATATATATATATATATATATATTATTAGAAGCTTCGCATGCACCTACGTGTATACATATAATTTATTCTTAACTTTTTTAAAAATATAATATAAAATAGTTATTATATCTTAAAATCATTAAAAATTAAATATTTGATAAATTTAAAGGTTTTAAATAAATTTTTTATCATAATTTAAAATAAAAAAAATGATAAGTTATGCACTTCTATCATATTTTTTTCTCTCTCCCACATCCTCCAATCATATTTTTTTGTATTTTTTAATTATAAAATATAGCTATAAATATAGATATAGATTATTGAGAAGTTGAGGAGGAAGTTATTTTTTTAGTGTCACACTTTGCTTGTGTGACACCAAAAATTCCAAAACCATATATATATATATATATATATATATGTATGTCACTATGTATAATAATAATAATAATAATAATACCAATAAAATTTTTATATACAATTAAAAAATTTAAACTTTCAAAAAGAAAAGCTATCAATATCTAAGCTTACTGACATTTGTCTGACTCAGTTTTCTAAAGACAATATGATTGTTGAAGTTTTTGATAATAATTTTTTAAAATAGACACTTTATAATTAAAAATAAAATATAGAACTGAAAAAGTAGAGATCATACATAATTGAAGGTATTATATGGAGAGAAGTAAATACCTTATATCATTATTTAATTCTTATAATATAATAATTAATTAATATCACATTTAGAAAAAAAATATACCTACACACTACGTATGAGCATTCAAACCAAACCAAACTATATATATGTTGCACAATTGAAAACAGGGTATTTTTTTTTTAGGCCGGTAAAAATCTTGTATTTCATTCTCTGATCTGTTTCTTCCACTGAAAAACTACTACGCATAAAGCAAATGTAGAAGAAAAATGAATATAGTTACGTATATAAGTCATTTTTTATGGTGAGTTAGGTTCCATATTCAGAGAGAAGTTGAGTTTTGTCATTATGGAAGTTTTGTTTGGTACCATATAAATCATCTTTCATGGTGAGTTAGGTTCCATATTCGGAGGGAAGTTTGCTGCCTTGGTAGACTAGAGGGAAGTTGAATATACTTCCATGGAAGTAAGTGTAAAAATACAATTATACCCTTATGGGATTGAGAGAGCTACGTACATGGCACATAAAAGTAACAAGGACAAAAAAGATATTTCATACTTTTATCTTCTATTTTCCTATCTTCTTGCCACTATACCAAACAAAATTACTTTTATATTTCACTTCCATTTCCCTGCATACCAAACATACTTTTTACCACTTACTTCCACTTCCACTTCCACTTCCATTTCCACTTCCCACTAAAATACTCACCGGATACCAAACACCACCATAGGCTACGTACGTACATTCAATTTTACTATTTTAAGAAGCTTGCATTTCAATAACCGACCAACAAGGACCTTCCAAAAAGTCTCTGTCATCATTAATTACAAGAAATTGTAGTACCTAGCTTGTTTACATTTTTTTCAATTTTAGTTTACATATATGTGAATTCTATCTCTGTGTTCTTTTTCTTATTCAGTATGAACTATATTGGTAATAACAAAGATGTAGTTCGCCACAATTAGATGTTATATTCATATTGTTTTGGTTTTTTAAAAAAAAGTCTGATAGTGATATTTACAATCTAAAAAATGAATTGAAAAGGAAGGGGATCCTTTAGACTAAAGTAATTTTTTATGTTTTTATAAAGTTATGAGATAGATAGATATCACAAAAAAAATTGAGAGACGAATTAAGAAAGAGAAATTTTTTTTTTCTATTTTTCTTATAATTTTACTAAAAAATATAAAAGATTATTCTAAAAGATATACTTCCAAATTGAAACGTTCATATTTTGACTTTTTTCTTATAGAAAAAAGTTTAGGTTGGGCTAATTAAGCACCGGCATCCTATCAGAGTCAGAGAAGACATCCTTATATAAGAATTTACATATCACCCAGACACTCACCAATAAAACCCTCGATCATATCGATCATAAGATACGAATTCTTGCCCTTATAAGATAAAAATTCAAATCTTAATCAACTATACTACTCTTGATTGGCTTCCATATTTTGACTTCATACGACGGTTTACTACTGAAAATATATAACTTTTGATCAGTGTGTGAATGTCAATAAATACTTAAATAGCCTCGACTCCTAGCTAGAGTTCTTCAGATTTCAGATGCCGTCCAAGAAGTCTTTCCTAGTCAGTATCAAAATATAAATATATATATATATATATATATATATATATATATATATATATATATTTAATATATGTGCGTTCATCAATTCCATCTTGAAAAATATTTACAAATGGTCGTCTCATTGTCAATTACAATTTTATTTTAAAAAATATTACATTTGGACTTTCATAGAATTTTTCATGTATTATAATTATATATAATATATAGAGGCTGCACTTATATTATATATGTATGTACATATTTTTTTTTAATTTTTAAAATATAATATAAAATCTAAAAGTTATTTATTTTCCCTTTTTTCTTATAATTATCATTATTTTTATTTTTTTAAAAATCATTATCTATCTTTACATTTTCTTTTGCGTGTCTTCCCATTATATATTTTAGTTTACATTTTCATAATTATTAAATAGCTAATTTAAAAAATCAATGATGAAAAGATACAATAACTAATATTAATATAAATATATAGAGTCAAGTTACTGTTCACTAATAATATATTATTATTATTACTTTATGAGAGGGGCCTAGTCTAGTGTAGGGGAAGTTTATTTTTTAAACTTTTGCTCCAAATATAAATTTTGTAACTTTTTTCTTTTGCGCTCTCTTGTAATTTTTCTTCCCTATTTTCTCATAACTTCTCCTTTTTTCTTTTTGTAAAAATCATTTCTTATTTTTCTTTTATATATTTTATGGTTTGAAATCTAAATAAACAAAAAGTCCAAAGTCATACAATATAACATTTTTTTTTGAGAGAACGAGGGCAGTATAACATTTTAGACTTTTGCTCCTTACTAATTATGTTGGGTTAAGGGTTTCTAATAAAATTATTGCTTCAAGGAAGCATATTAATTATGTAGCTTTATAAGAGGAAAGTTCTTGCAATACAAAACTCTCTCATATATATTGTTTTACATGCTAATCGATCTGTCTGATTTCCTCATCAAATTAAAGGAACATCTTCCTAACAATATCTATGAAAACACATCCACGTCCACAAATAACACACGCACTCTACACTTAATTAAACCAACTATCAACTTAAGCCTGCTGATTAGTAATTAATAATTCAATTGACTTTTGAAAAAGAAAGAAAAAAAATCTCAATTGTTTCCAAAATTTAATAATTCTCATATATATATAATACCAAATATCTAATGAGAGTTTTGATTAATATGACACGAATTAATTGAATTTGAATCCTAAATGTGTGGAGCACTGAAAAGTAAGAACTAAAGAGAGAAATTGATACAGAGGTAAAATCCACATTAAGTGGGACCTACATATGAAATTTATTTTTGTGTTTTTATTTCTCTTATTCTTTTTAGCATTGTAGAACAATAGTGTTTGTATATATATATATATATATATATATATATATATATATATATATATATATATATAATTATAATTAATTAAATAGGGAGAAATTGATGATGTAGTACTCCAAACGCGGTGTAAAGTGAATAATATGATACATGTATGAGATTACACGCAAACTAGAATTTGACCATCACACACACCCAAACAAGTTCTTTCTTTTATTGACGGTCGGTAGTCACCACTCACAAACTTCTAAAGTAGACTTTTCCATTTACATTCTTCTCATCTTTCTCTATAAATTCCCACCTGATTCTTTCATTTCCCAATCACATAATTAACAAACAATCTCTTCATTCTTCACTACTCTTAAGTCTTATTACCCTTCACGTTCATCACTTCAAAAATTATCAATTGAATCATCATGGGTTTCATCAAGAATCAACTAATTAGCCATCAGCTTCTGTCTAAAATGGCTGTGAATGAGAAACATGGAGAGAACTCTCCTTATTTCGATGGATGGAAGGCTTATGATAGAGACCCATTTCACCCCACAAATAATCCCCAAGGGGTTATCCAAATGGGTCTTGCTGAAAACCAGGTTTCTATACATATTTATAAATTTTCTCATACAATGACCTCAAGGTGTTTGATAACTTGACTCACTGACTCATTTTAACTTTTTGGGTGAATTCAGCTCTGTTTTGATAAGGTAGCAGAGTGGATAAGGAAAAATCCAAAGGCCTCCATTTGCACTCCTGAAGGAGTGAGTCAGTTCAGAGATATTGCAAACTTTCAGGACTATCATGGCCTACCCCACTTCAGAATTGTAAGCAAATTTATATATATATGAATCAAAGTTTGATTATTTATTTATGATCATCATATTCATATATATAATAATGAAATTGTACTTGATATATATGCAGGGTGTGGCAAAATTGATGTCAAAAGTGAGAGGAGGAAGAGTGAAATTTGATGCAGATCGTATAGTGATGAGTGGAGGAGCAACTGGGGCTAACGAGCTTCTTATGTTCTGTTTGGCTGATCCTGGAGATGCTTTTCTCATTCCCACACCTTATTATGCAGCGTATGTGCCCTCCCCTCTCTTCATTCACTGTATCTTCACTATTCTATCCACTCACTAATTCATTCACTAAATCTCCAAAAACATTCCAAAGTGGGAAAAAAAGGTAAAAGAAATAATAAACATATATAGGCGAGTCAAAATGTTGTCATTTTGGTTCTGGAATGGAAAACAGCAGAACTAGCTGACTTTGGAGATTTCTGTGACGCGAGTTTTGTTTCATATTAATTCCAAATAAAAACAATCGAATGTTCATCTACCAGTAAGGTGAGGTATATGACTACTATTTACAATTCAAGAGTAATAAAAGGCCAACATGTCAAAAAGAATATTTTTCATTTATGATTTAATTCCTTAAAGATCGTAGGTTCAAATCCTCAGGCATCCTTTGGCTTGCAAATATAAGTCTGCGTACAAACCCCACACGGTGGGAAGCCTAGCCTTGAGCAGTACTGGGCCATCTTTTTATGATTTGATTCCAACAGTTTAACAACCTAAATAGGACAAGAAACATGTGGTTGGGATTTCATTTTTAAATCGAAATAAAACACTAAAAGCTTAGTGGTCCCTTCTTGCCATTCATGTTTTTGGGACCATACAGCCAGCTACCTCGGTACAGTCACCTTCAATTCAAACACGAATTACAAGAATATCTACATACACACACGTACACCTCAATTTTCTTGTCACTGAGTTAATGTGTATATATATGGTCCACATTCCACAATAACATATATATAGACATAGACATTGGTCAAATTAAAGGGAAGATTCTTGACTATATATCTTGACTAGGAAAACATAATATTATTTAATTTGATCATAAACACATTGCAAAGTTATATATATAGATCAAATGATTTTATTAATTACTCATAAATAGTTTATTTTGTACTGCAGATATGATCGTGACTTGTGTTGGCGTACAGGGGTGCAAATAATTCCTGTTCATTGTGATAGTTCCAACAACTTCATGATAACCAGAGCAGCTCTTGAAGCAGCTTACAAGAAAGCCCAAGAAGACAACATAAACGTGAAGGGTTTGCTCATAACAAATCCATCCAACCCTTTAGGCACAACCTTAGACAGAGACACACTAGAAAGCCTTGTGAGCTTCATCAATGAAAAGAACATCCATTTAGTGTGTGATGAGATCTATGCAGCCACAGTGTTCAACACACCCGCCTTTGTGAGTGTCTCTGAGATCATACAAGACATGGAGTTCTGCAATAAAGACCTCATTCACATAGTTTATAGCCTTTCAAAGGACATGGGATTCCCTGGTTTCAGAGTTGGAATAGTCTATTCATACAATGACTCTGTGGTGAATTGTGGTCGCAAAATGTCAAGCTTTGGATTGGTGTCCTCACAGACTCAACACATGCTGGCTGCTATGCTGTCAGATGATGAATTTGTTGACAAGTTTCTGGAAGAGAGCTCGAGAAGATTGAGGAAGAGGCATGGAGATTTCACAGAAGGGCTTGAGAAGATGGGGATTACTTGCCTTCCAAGCAATGCAGGGCTTTTCTGCTGGATGAACTTGAGGAGTTTGATGAAGGAGAAGACATTTGAGGAAGAAATGATGCTGTGGAGAGTGATAGTGAATGAAGTGAAGCTGAATGTGTCTCCAGGATCGTCATTCAATTGTGTGGAAGCAGGGTGGTACAGGGTTTGCTTTGCTAATATGGATGATGAAACAGTGGAAATAGCACTGAGGAGAATTGAGGCATTTGTGGGGAAAGAGACAGAGAAGAAAGTGGTGAAATTAAGAAGACAAGGGTTTAGTAATCTGAGGATTAGCTTCTCCACACTAAGATTTGATGAGACTAGTACTCACACTCATACTCACATCATGTCTCCACATTCTCCCATTCCTCATTCACCCCTGGTTAAAGCCACTTAATTAATTATTTAATTATCATTTATGCTCATGTTTAATTACTATATATATATATATATGTATACAAGAAATTAGTGATCCTTAATTTGTCTTATTATATATTTAAAGTGGAATATATAGAAATTGAGTTGCATTATTAATTCAGACTATATGGCTATCTATTATTAATTACTTTGATTAATTTTTTCGAAATGTTGTTTTAATCTGATAGAACATATATTTTCAAAAAACTAATTTATAGAGAATTTTAAAATATGTTTTAATTAAATGTTCAATTGAGTTTATTAATCGTAATAAAATTAAATTATTAATAGAATTGATTAATATTACAATGTCAAAAGGTACATTAAAGAATGAATTAAATGTCTAGTAGTAGATTTGTGATATGAAATGTTAAAAAAATCATAAAAAAGAGACAAGTGAAGAGTGTATATACTGATTAATACAAAATAGGATTTATATATATCCCTAAATTTGATTTCTTAAAAAATGACACAACCTGTTCTAAAAAAATGATAACAATTTTGTAGAATAAAGAAAAGTACTATAGAGAAAAGTGAGAAGAGAGAAAAAGTACGATAAAAAACGTGTTTGGTATGTATAAAATATGATGTAAAATTTTTTTGAAAATCGTAAAATTACATGTAATGCACTATTTGATAAGTATACCAAATATGCTCTAACTTCATTTCCCCCTCAAAATTTAAACCCGCTGGTCAATATCTTTCTGCTAATGGTTTGTGGTTTAATTTGTACAAATTAAAGCCATCCAATTTAGTAAAATAGCACTAAATTAAATAATATTTTTTTAAAAAAATTTGTAAAGCATTTCTTGCCTCTATATTATTATTATGTTGACGACTGGCTAGTATTCTTTCAATCTCTCTGTATAGTTATCCATTGGAATTTTGAATCTATTTAGTATATTTTACCACTCCGACAATATATAGAGTATTAAACTATAGATATATATACACACATATGTATATGAGAATGAGCAAAATTTCCATGAATTTAATAAGATCCTATACAATATAATAGAATTCAATGCAACAACAATAATATCAAAACATTTTTTTAGAGAAATAATTATATAAATCAAGTGATATCTGCTATTAAATTACCAAACAAAGGAAAGACAAAAGATTATAAGACACAGTAATAATATAGTTATGACATAGTTCATGCATGACGTCTATTTTTAATTTGCATTTGGGAATTGTCGTTCTCATGGAGACCTAGCTAATTTAATTTGCCTCCAAGCCTGCAACACATTCTTACATAAACAAATTATATATGACCAACAAGTTTTACCTTAATCTTCTCCCTTTGACTAAAATTTGTCCCCAACTAGTCCAATGTGACTTGGAGATACCAAAAAACAAATCATTATTTGATCAAAGCATTTATCAAGGCTATATGATACAAATTATAAGAAATTTGTGTGTAATTAATCATACATGATGACTTCTTAAGTTTGATCCCTGGATAGATGAAAATAAATAATTATCTGTTGAGAGAGCTACTTATCTAACAATTAAAAGGCTTGATATGCATATATCCGAAACATTAATCATCAGAGTCATCATTCTGGTCAAGACAAAAAACATTGATCAAAGCCTTCAATTGATAACCAATTAATTAAATAATTATTAAGACAAGGCTTCAATTGATCATTTGAATATACCATATGTTGTGACTCGTCAATGATAACGTTTGCCTTGGTGGTGGGCTAGCTTTAATTATTTATTATTAGCACCATATATGTACATTTAATATTATATTGTTTTTGCACTTTAATTATAGGCAAATTAAAAGTGTTCAACCTTCTCTCGTTTCATTGAATCTGAATCTTGTTTTTCTTTTGATTGGTACTGGGAAAAAAATCAGATAGATTCGGATGTATATTAAATTAAGATAATCATTAAAAAATATACATTTGAATACATTATATATATACTTCTGTTTTACTTAGAAACTAAATAAGTCCACAGTCCACACACTGAATGAACATTTTCTAAAGAATGTTTGGTTATTAATTAAAATATTAATTATATACAGGATGGGAGAAAGTCTTGGTCACACCAATTATTAGACCCGAAAAGACAAATATTATTGAAGCTTTGATCACTAGTAACGTTGTAGTGACATAGTATTACTGGGTTAATTAGTTTGATTTTTTTATTTAATTCCCTAAATCTAGTGCTTCAGTCAATTTATTATAATTTTATATTTAATCTCTCTATAATAAGTTGCATTTCAAGAGGAACATTCTATGTTTTAAACAATTTTATGTCACTACTGTGATAGTCAATATCAGGTTCGATTAGAATAATAATAATAATAATAGAATCCAATCAACATTTCTTTAATTTGTTTAAACTTCTCGGTATAATATTTTACTCAAATTGGAGAAGATATTTCGAGACATAGTGTTATAGTAGTACTAAATTTTAATATATCTTTTTAATAATTAATTTATTCAAAGTAAATTTTTATTAGTATGAGTCTCTATTAATATTAAAACATAGCACTAAATAATTTGAAAGATGTATGGAAATTTAATATTTCAATAATACTGAAGTTTTATCCCTCAAATTGGTTTATTTGTTTGTTAATTTTCTACTATTAGTTTGATTTCTTTTATTTATCGTAATTAACCACACATGCTTAAATTAAATTACTTTCTTTCTGAGTTCTGACCCATGCACAAAACTTATTAACAATTTTATATGGTTCGCCCATGTTGAAGACATCACAATAAGTTTTTCAACAGACTAATTTGAAAATTAGCTCAAAATATTATTTAATTTGAGGAAGATTATTTTGATTGGAAAATAAAAAGATTGTAAGATTAATTAAATTGAGCGGTTTTATTCTTAAACAGTTAAAGTTAAAATGAATCATTAATTTATTAAAAATGTAATTCTAATATAAATTAATTGAGCAAACCTATTTTTTTTCTCTGAGTTGATAAACTTGCGATTTAGTTCTTAAATTTTTACATATTTATTAACTATTTAGTTTATGAAACACTAGTCGTTATTTAATCGGGTGATGTGGCCAATATTAAATGCTAACATGAGTGTCAATGTTAACTTGCCACATATGCTGTTATGTCACATGATCATTATCTACTATAGAACAAACTTAATTACTAAATCAGGAACGGACTTAATAATTAAATTTTTTGTGTATTACAAAGTTCATTTTTATTGGCACCAATTCTCTCAACAGTAAAGATTTAACTATAGTTGATATTGAAAACAAGGAAAAGAAGGCACGAAATTAATTTGAAAATATTTTGTCCCTTTTTTTTTCAAATAATAGCAATTATAAAAAAATTAATTTAAAGGCAAAGTTTCTAATTACTGTAAACTTTGACATGAATCGTCCAATTGTCACATGCATGACATTATCCTATATGCATTATGTATATATATATATATATATTGTTACAAAAGGAAAGCCATAGGGACTAAGCAACAATCAAATTATATAGGGATCTTTAATCCATCAACATCATGTGCAAGATAATTATCACAACTCGCAGGAGGCTCAATGAAAATTTGTCCTTCCTCAAGACATGCATGAGTGATCCATTTTAGCAAAACTGTCGACGACACAATTTGTCTCACGGTGCACATGCATAAAACAAATATCCCAGTCACGAGCCCACAACTCCTTGATGGCACACACCAGAAAAGTATGCGGGTGGTGGGAATAACACCATGAGAGAAGGATTAGTACTTTCCGATCTAAACAAGTTAACAAAACAAACTGAAAAGTTTTATTTTTGACCTGAATATATTTAACAAAATTGTATAATCATTCTAAATTATTGTATGTGTTTGAAAATTTGAGTTTTAATTAAATTCTTTTATCTTTAATCTATAACAAATTAGTACTATACAATTTTTTTTCACTTTAAACCAATATATTCATCAGCAATAGACTTGATGATTAATTTATCAAGCATTGAGATTAAACCTAAAAAAATTATAGTTAAAAAATACGAATTCTTATCATCTATATCACATTATATATGTCAATTAGTATTATACAATTTAATTATTAGCATTAGTATTATAAAAACGTCCAAAACTTTAAATTAATTATTTGTGATATATTATAGGCAATAATTAATTTAAGGGTTTTGCTCATAATTATTAAGTGCTCTGATGGCATTGTTTAAGGATTCATTTTAACTAATGAGATGCCTTATATATAAAATTATTCTGGTTAACTTTTTACTGACTTCAAGACAATAAATTTTCTCTTAACCAATAAGAGAAAACTTTAACAAATATCTTAGAGCACTCTTTAGATAAATTATTAATTTAATATCTTGTAATCGTCTTTATAAATTAAACATGAATTACTTCGTGTGTTCAAAATTTAGCTCTAAACCACTTGCAATGGGCCGGGATTTATTTATTAACATAATCATATCCTCTTATTCAAATTTTCAACATGCAAATAAATCAATAATTGGAGACTTTTAATTTAAGCCATACACTCTTACAACACATTTTTACGTGACACTAAATCTGATTGATCAATGGACGATATTGTCTAATTTATTAAACAGGACAAGATATACGTGGCAGAATTTGTAGATGTATAAAAAGAATTTAAATAAAGAAAAGTATATATATATCATTCCAAGAACTATATATGAATTAAAAAATATCTAAACGACATTATATTAAATTAGCATATTTAAGTGATGTGCATAAAGAGAGAATGAACAGTTATAATTAAATAAAATTATTAATGATTTAAATTTGTGTAATAATCTTTTAAATTGAATATTTATTGATATCTTTAATATTATTGGTGCTTTCGCTTATTACTATTTTTTAAGAAAAAAAAGATTGAAAGAAAAACGTCAAATGCTGTTTAGGTTTACGTGGATGCTTACGTAACAATCTTGAAAAATGCAAATGCAATTATCAGCTGCCCACGTGTTGAGCTAGCCACCACTCTTTTTGACCTCTCTCTCTATTATATTCTCCACCATCATATTGACTTTTTTATTCTTTTTAAGTTTTTAAGTTTTTTTCTTTTTTTTCTTTATTTAATTTTTTTTAATCAAAGATATATGCAATTTTAATTTCTGAAAATTTAATTAAGTTTCATTATTTTAAATGAATTTCTTTAGTTTTTTATATTATAATTGTAGATTAAAAACACAGATTTTGAGTTTTTAATTATATAAAATTAAATATTCAAGCTGGTGTGAACATGAGATTGTGGAAGACTCCTTAAAGTTTCCACTCGTCAGTTTATACCAAATCCACTATAATTTCAAGATATGATTTTGCTGACTTCTTGATTTGGACTGTGGTTTTGCAACTTATAGTAATTATTTAATTAATATATATATATATATATATATATATATATATATGTATAAGTTTCACTAAATAATACTCTGTTAATTAAAATTTATGTAATATAATCTATTGGTAAAATTTTTACATTAACATTTATCATTTTTGTTTTTTTTATAAATTTTAAATAATTAAATATTCTATCAGTGCGGCATTATAAAAGTACTTGTTAACAAAATTTTTGTGGTATTATATATTTTAAGTTTAAGTTATTTTTAGTTAATAACTTTAATTACTATATATTTTTTATATTAAAAATATATACTTATTTTGGAAGAAGTTATGGATAAAAATGATTAAATAAGTGTACATTTTAAAATTATAATGATTATAAATATGATTTAACTAATTTTTATAAAAAAAATATATAATTTACTCTTTGATCAATTTGAGTTAATTTTATTTCCATCAATAATATATAGTGAGGTTGAATTTGTTCCAATAATTGAATATGTAATTAGTAGACATAGAATTGAAGAATTGTTGTTGTGTTTGTCAAGCTCGATCATTAATTTATGAATTTAATCTGTTTGCGGGCTTTCCCATTCACATGCATGCGTGCTTCAATCTCTCTCTATACATATATATATGCTTTTACATCACATGCTAATTCAATCTATTAATTTATCCAAATTAATTAAGAACTTCAGATCGATCGTCCTATCCTTTTTTTAAGGGGGAAAAAAATAACTGTTGACTTAATATATATAATTGACTATATATACAGTAATACATAATTTTGGTTTTTACTTAATTACTATTTGAAATCCCTTAAAGGGCTCATTTGACATACCAAATAGTTGGTGTTAACAATTAATTAGTTGATTGAGAAATTTGGAAGCAGGACAAAATATAAACACATGGATCATCTGATCAGAAGTATCAGGTAAAGCAGCATATTGACACGATTAGTGTACACACCATGAAAATATTATTATGCAGATTTAATTTCTTTGACAAAAACAAATTTTCATGTGTTGTTGAAAATTTGCAGTCATTGTTGAATAATAATGTTGTCACCAAATATATATCAGGTTTATACTGTTAATAATTTATATATATCTATATTAATATGGCTGTGGGGTCTTTCCGTCAACGGTCTCCTAAAATAATCAATTAGTTAATTAAAAAAGAAAATAAAAATATGATGTGAGAAGATCATGGATAAGAGAAAATAAGAATAGTGATAACTTCTCAGGATTTCATTTATTATTTTAAATATAATAATTATTTTATTTTATATTTTAAAATTTTAAAATAATTTAATATTTAATTTTTTATTAATTTAAAATATAATAATCATAATTTTATAATATATTTTTTTAAAAAAAATAAATTACATGCACCGTACGTACATGCGAAACCTCTAGTATATATATATATATAGTGGACACCATTATTTAATTATTTGTCTGTAAAATTCATAGTAACAAAATTATAAGCAACAGTAGATATCCATCACATAATTGGAAAATTTCAAACGTAACTTTAAATTTGTCACCAGAAAAAAAAAAAAAAGGATTTGGGACTCCTGGGGTTAGGGTCAAGTGTTAAGAGTAGAAATATAAATAGTGTTATAAGGGTTCAATTTTCTGATAAATATATATATATAATCCTAGAGTGACATGGATTAATGCTTGATCATCCAAATGTTGTGTGAAGCAAAGAGTGCTAATAACATATTTTTAAAATAACAGCTATATGTCAATATATATTCATATCAATATTACTGAATGAATATATATATATATATATATATATATATATATATATATCAATAATTAAGGATTGAAATAAAGTTTATTTAATTAGCATACTTCAAAAATTTGTCTACCTTCTTAATCAGATGATGATATAGTAAAAAAAAGACTTACAGTTTAACTTTCACATACTAAAGTTATTCAAAATTTTATTTGATGAGAATTCCTCAAAAAAATTCAATGAGTATTAAAGACTAGTTGAGTAACTATATAATTCATTAAAGTTACTAATAGACAATAATTCGTAGTTGTTTTGTAAATGTCTTTCCTTATTAGCGTGGCTCTAATTAATTAATTTGTCTTTACCAGGAAAAAAAAGAGTAAAAGTAAAATATTATATTGTTGTAAATTAAGTTGGATATTGATTCTTAAGAGGTTGATGGTTGAGCAGAGCAAACAAGGTTATGACTTATGGGACTCGTTGTCTGTGTCACTATCACTCACTTTATTCTCTCTGTCTGTTACCTTGTGGAATTTATATATATACTTAGGACAACGACAAGAGATGAGTAATATATATATACTATTCCTTTAATTTTCTCCATTATTTTTTCTTTTATATATAATGGATATATAATTTGCACAATCTAAATTTTAGCATTAATTTATAATTAGACACGTAATGCTGACTTCAGATTTTTGTTTAATTCACGTTGATTGATCTAAGTAGTTGATTTAATTTTCTTCTTCCTCTCACCACTTTCATTTCCTTCCATCATATCTCACAACTCCCTATATCTATGTTAAATTATAATTGTATGTAAGATTTTTAAAGGACTAAACTTAGAAGAAGTTAATTACTTAGGTATTTACTTTGTTATCAATTTTCCTACAAAAAACTTTGTTATAAATTTTTGTAATATAGATCAGATATGTAGCAAAAAGTATTTGTATGACTAATCATAGTAAAGAGAGAAAATAAATAATTAAATTTGGTATGACCAATCATTAAAGAGAGAGTATAAATAAAATATATATTGAAGGAACTTTATAAAAATTAAAACACTTAATTATCTTTATTTTTTCTTTTTAAAATTCATTTAATTTTTTTGGTTTCAATAAAATTAAACATAATAATTAATTAAATCTATATGTAAGATCAGTTGAGCATACTTATTACAAAATTATTAAGGTATATAAAATTAAGGGGAGAACAAAGGATATAATTATATGGTGAAGGCGTATGAGAGCATGTTTAGTAGTACGGTATTAAAATTCAGTATTACCGTAGTACTGAACTTTAATTTCATTCGAGACTGTGATTGTGATCAATTTAACAATTAAATTAATACACTAATATTATATATGGTTAGTTAATGAAATGCTAAATAAGCATTTAATTATTTGCACTAAATATTTAATTGGAATTTGTTAGCATGCATGCTTGTTTCGAGTCAAACGCCAAACTCTCCTTATATGTTTGAATATTTAAACTTACACAATTTAAAATGACATTTTCTTTCCAATTAAAGTTCATACATTCAATATTATAGTAAATAAATAAAAAAAACACAAGAAGTTGGATAGAAATAATTAAAAAACAAAAAAGTTTTCAAATAATGTTTCAATAATTTAATTTTTCTCTCAAATATATACTAATTAGCAATTGATGTAAGTAGTGTATAAAGTGACATTTGGAAGAAAGAAAAAGAGAAATGGCATTTGAGTTGGCAGTGAATGAGAATAGTAGGTTGATAGAGAGAGGGTGTGAAGTAAAATGGGATCAAAATTAATCACAGAATCTCAGATTCTGCCTCTCTAGCCACCAGTAATGAAAAATTAGTCTTCACTACTCAATGTTAATTTACGTGATTCACTTGATGAGCTTATATATATATATATACAAGGAACTAATAATATTATATATTATTCCTTTCATTTTAACAAATATAAAAATATAAATTGATTCATTTTCTGAAGTAGTCAATGCGTCTTGTTTAAAAATATATACCATCATCTTTAAAAAGCAAATAGAGTGTTTAATTAATTTGGTGATAATTTTTAAAAGTTGATAGTAATTTGTAAATTTAAATGATAATATATAATTAAGAAGGTATTTCTTAAAACCTTTTTTTTGGCAATACTAATCAAAATGCTGAAGAATTTTATACCCTTTCACATATATATATATGGATGTTGACTTTTTTTATGTCACAAAATAATTATTTTATAATTAAAAAATAAAAAATCTATATTAATATCATTGTTGGGTTTTTATCATAGTCTTTCAAAATAATTATTTAAATAATTAAAAAAATAAAAATATATGATGTGGGAAGATAATAAGAGAGAGAAAATAAGAATAATTGTATTTTATTTTTGTTTTGAAAGAAAAATAGTAGTAGTTATTAAGAGAATAAAAAAATAACTTCTTAATGCTTAATTTATTTTTTTTAAAATAATTATAATTATATTATATTTTAACAATTAAAAAAATGATATGTACTTAGGTGAATGTTAAATTTCTAGTATTTTATATTAAGAAGATGGATGAGATGAATTGTTGTGAATAAATTAAAGTATGAAGGATATATATATATGAAAATGAAAGGGTGGTTACTAGATGGATTAGATTAGATTAGATGAACATGAGAGGAATATTGATGTGTAAAATGAAGGATATGTTTTTTCTAATTGTGGTGCCTACACATCCCCATGAATCAACCGTTTGAATTCAATTAAATTAAGAAAACAGAATTGGATTAGAGGCTTGAAACTAGTTTGTGAGTACTTGTGCAATAATCAAATCATATAATTGGCAATAAAACAAAAATAATCAATGTTTTGCATGCATTCATATATCTAGCTACCTTTTTCCACATATCTATCTGCCTCACAAAACCTGACGCGTGCTCATATTCAACGTAACTTTTCAGAATTCGAGTTTGAGTAAAATTCTTGATTTCAAAATGAGTGGACTATATTTATATATGTGAGAATAATTATATATATATATATATATATATATGATCCATTAAATTCATATATATATATATATATATCCATTTTCCTTGCCTTTGAATTTTTGAAAAGTATTAGTAATCTCAGTATATATAGGATTATATATGTGGCTAGCTATAAATAAAGTTTAGAAATGGAGTGCTTTAAATTAAACCGAGTCAAAATAAAATAAAAGGAAGAAAATATGTATGTGTGCGTGAGAGAGTATGAATATGAATTGATTTTAAAGATATCAATCACTGTATATAAGTTAACTTATTCACTGTATATAAGTTAACTTAACTTTTGATTTTAAATTTTGTGTATGAAAAATTATTATTACAAAAGCTCTCTGATCATATACCTTATATAAAACTTTTGTTGATTCGAGTAAAATTATTAGACAAAGTCTAATAAACTTTTGGATGTTGGACCAAATGTTTACGATTAGGTCAAAAGTTATAGTTGTTAATTATGACGTAATTTTTTTTATCTATCACAGCCTATCACATAATTCAACAATGATATGACCTCATTATACTTAATTAACCCTCCATCATAAGACAATTGAAAATGGATTTTATATTGTTCAGCATAGAAAAATAAGGCGAGAGAGTGACACATAAATGGATCCCACCCTCTCGTATTACTTTTTTATGCTTGACAGCATAAGATCTATTCTCTAAGACAATTACTGTCATACATATATACATTGGCCAACAATATCTCCTTCGACAATAATTATCTCGTTAAGAATCGAACTTGTGACATTGATTCTTATACAGCAGTTGTTAGTTAAGACATAAGTACATAAGCAGTCTTTTTATTTAACTGGGTTTAATAATCCAAACATCATGCATGTGATTCCACTATAATTTAACTTTTATCTAAACTTCTATACATATATATATCATAAAACAATTGCTGATATAGATTGACTAACACCGAATATGGGTGATTTAATTTCCAACAACGTAACAAAATTCTAAATTTGAATTGAGTGTGATTCACGTGTGACGTGTCTTGAGTCTTGACCAAGAAAATAAAAAATATGTAAATCTGAATTACAAATGTAGCATGCATGGCTCGTGCGTGCTTACTTAGAAAGGTAAGAAAGGGTACCTTTGGTACAAGTTATTAAAAGCAAATGCATGCATTTAAATGCAAATTAATTGCGTACTGAGTAGTAGTGACTAGTGAGTAATTAACAATGTTTTGTGTAATTGTGTTACCATAAACGTACAATTCTATCACTATTGGTGCTCTCACAACCACAAGCTTCTCTTTTCTAGATCCTTCTAAGACTAATTATACACACACACACACAAAATCCCTTGAAATCATTAATAAAGTTAAACTTAGTTTAAGAATTTGATGTACAAAAAGCATATTGTTATATGATGTATATATCTCCAAAAAAAAAAGATATATAATGTATCATTTATATATTATTTTAATAAAATTGATGTTATATATGTTTGACTTACTCTTTTACCGACCAAAAAGTCACTCTTTACTATTATACAAAAACATCATAAGTTATTTCTGTTTCACGTTTAAGTACTTACACAATTTTTTATTATTATTATTATTTTGGCAATAAGTATGTATGTATATATATATATATATATATATATATATATATATATATATATATAATCCCTAAAATTCAAATGACTAAAATACTTTACTAATGATAATAATATTTTGTTTATAAGCCAATATTTCCTTAATTTTTTTAAATATAATATGAGAATTAAAATAATAATTGTATTTTAAAATAATAAAATATTTAATATTTAATAATTTTAACTCCAATAAAAAAAATTTTAACTCACAATTACAGTTGTAATTTTCTACGCACTACTGTATATCTTCATTTTTTCCCCTCTCGATCATATCACATAATTTATTTTATATATTTTAATTATTTAAAACAACTATTTCGTGACCAGAAATGCCAGAACCATATATAAATAGATATATATAACTCTAATTTTTTTAATGCATTAGGTTAAGGACTGTGATTTGTCTTGCAATGAATAGTGGTGATCAAAATTCATTAAAATCAATTTCTCATAACAAATAATTAAACAAAACGAATAAAAAAAATAAAATTGATCAATATGTTTACTTAAATTATGTAACCAATAAACTAAATATAAATACATTACAAGAATTCTACCAAAAAATACATTACAAGAAAATGACTATTTTTAACAATTAATATTTTGGATCACTACTAATTATTAAAAAAAATATTTTTTAATAATTAAATATTAGTTGTCGAAATAAATACATTTTTTTAATAATTAAGTAATTATTGAAATATAAATTATTAAAAATACTATTTTTCTTGCAAAGACATATAACATTATTAGTTAATTGTACTCTTTTAATTATATATAGGCCATTTGGAACTTGATTTTCAAAACAAAATAATAATATTATTACAATTGAGGGGGAGGGGGGGGGGGGTTATATTATTAAAGATTTTTATATGCTATATTATATATGATTATAGTTTTTCAAGTCATTGATCCTTTAAACCTTTGGTATATTTTTTTGATAGTGAAACTAATATTAATATGTAAATAAATTAAGTTTGGAGATAATGGGACTATGGGAGTTAAAATAGAGAGAATATAAATTAAAGAACTAAGAATCTAATATTTTTTGAAAAAAAAAAATCAGCATACAAGTTAATGCATGTGTTTAATTTGAAGCCACTAATTACTAATATATGTTCAAAGGAAACTTCATGCAAAACAATTTCCACAAATGTTGATATACATGTTAAACTAGTTTTCGTCATTAAAGGAACAAGTGTCACCAGGCCAAAAAAAAAAAAGAACAAGTGTCTAACATATGTGTACATCCACAATAAGTCTCGTAAATTAAATATACCTTTATTCCTTATAAATCTAGAAAGACACTATACTTTTTTTAAAAAAAAGAATATGGTAGTAAAGGAAGGCATTAGGCTTAAATCGCAAGTAGTTTTACCCAGTCGCAGCTACTCAACTAGCCCTTGGGTGTGAGGGGACCTCCCTGAGGAGGGATGCCCACCAAAGCAGGATTTTGGATGGCTTCAGGGAGATTTAAACCCTCGCTCATATGTGAAGCGAGAACTTTCCTCCGGATCTTTGACCATTTGTGTTAACCCACTTTAACATAAAGAGAATATAATATATATACATCATATACACCATACACTAGTACTATTATTTCAAATATCTAATATCATCATTATTAATTATTATTATTATTGCTTACAAATAAAATTCTCAAATAATATCAAATAACTCATAAAAAACCCCAACTCTCTTTAATTTAATAATACTATATATATATACACACACTAGACTTCATATGTTATTTTTTTCTTTTAATTGTATGTTAAAATAATATATATATATATATATATATATATATATATATATATAAAATAATTATTATTATTTTTAATATAATAAATTGAAAATTAAGAAGTTAGTTTTTTTCTCATTCTTTTAATAATTATCATTATTTTTTTTCTTTCAAAATAAAAATAAACTACCATGATTAATATATATAAAAACTATGGTATATATTTTACGCTTATCCATTTAAACTATATCTAGCCAAAGACTAATCTTTTTCGAATGAGATAGGATTACAATTGTGACAAAACTTTTTCAACCAATTATAATTTATAAGATAGCTGCATTTCCAATGTTGAACTCGAGACGCTTGAAATAGTTCAATATGTTATTATTGAATTAATTATTAAAAATAAAATGGTTCAATAATACTGAATGACAAAAGAACTAACACGCTTTTTCAAACATATATACCAATCCTCAAAAGCTTTGGAATAATTAATTATTTAATAATCCAGAAATGTGTTTGAATAAAAATTTGATTTTGTTTGGGACCCAGTTTGTGAATCATGATTTAACACGCAAGCATTGGCGTTAATGATATATTATTTGAACATCACAAACAAATTAAATTAAACCCAAAAAGTTCCAGTTAATTAATTCTCTTTGTAGAGAGGGTCGGTGATTGAGAAGACTTTTCCAATACATAGCTTCCTTCCTTCCTTCCCTCCCTATAAATACCTTCAATCCTCTCTAATTTCTTCATTCTTCATTTCTTGCTAGACTCTCATTACATTCTGACCCTTCACTACTTCTCACTTGAAAAACCAATTCATCATCATTCATGGGTTTGTCTAAGATGGCTGTGAATGAGAAACATGGAGAGAACTCTCCTTACTTCGATGGATGGAAGGCTTATGAAAGAGATCCATTTCACCCCACAACTAATCCTCACGGGGTTATCCAGATGGGTCTTGCAGAAAACCAGGTTTCTATGTATTCATTCATACAATGAACTCAAGGTGTTTGATAATTTGACTCAATGACTCATTTTGATCTTTTTTTCAGCTCTGTTTTGATGTGGTAGAAGAGTGGATAAGGAATAATCCAATGGCTTCCATTTGCACTCCTCAAGGATTGTGTCACTTCAGAGATATTGCAAACTTTCAGGACTATCATGGCCTACCCCACTTCCGAAATGTAAGCAAATTTATACATATGAATCAAAGTTTGATTATTTATGATCATCATATTCATATATATAATAATGAAATTGTACTTGATATATATGCAGGGTGTGGCAAAATTGATGTCAAAAGTGAGAGGAGGAAGAGTGAAATTTGATGCAGATCGTATAGTGATGAGTGGAGGAGCAACTGGGGCTAACGAGCTTCTTATGTTCTGTTTAGCTGATCCTGGAGATGCTTTTCTCATTCCCACACCTTATTATGCAGCGTGTGTACTCTCTCTCTCTCTCTCTCTCTCTCACACACACACACATCTATCTCTTGCTTTATTTATTTCTTTCTTCATTCAGTGTATCTTCACTGTTCCCACTCACCCATTATACAAAATCCAAAGTGGGAAATAAATAATAAAGCCAACTTCATAAAGTATGTTTCTGAGTTTTCTTCAATTAGATATTGAAGAGAAGTTTTTTGTGAGAAATTTCCAAAACCTGAACAACTAAGAAAACTAATTTGGAAACCTTTACTGGACAAGCTTGTAGTGCTATCTGAGTCATGGAATCATGGCTATTACATATTATAAGTGTTTTTCATAAATTCTGGAAGACTGTAGAACTTGCTGATTTGGGGAAGGTGTGTTAACCAAAATGGCACGTTTACCCAAATATATAACACTGGATAATACTAATTATTATAATTAATGTCTAAATTCAAAAAAATACATTACGTAACACTGGATTCTTCTAATTTGTATTATTATGATTTTTTTGTGGGATAAATTATCTTAAAACTGGTTATACATAACTATTTCTTTATCAGCTTGGAGAATTAATTATGACTAGAGTTTCCAATTTAATTATGGGAATAGCACTGACGTAGTTGTGACATCCAGAAGGTCAAAATATGATTTGATTCAATAGTTTAGGTCAACCTTATTAATAGGGTCAACTAGCATGTGGGGTTTCATTTTAAAATCAAAATAAAATACTTAAAATCCCAGTGGGCCCTGCATGCCTGCTATTGATCTTTGACACCATAGTCACCTTAATTCAGACGAAGCAGCATATCCCGCAACACGCAAAGCAGAATTTTTCTTTAACTTCTTACCATCATGGATCCCTCACAATTCTAATTAAACTTTTATTAATTAGTGTCAAGTATTAAATATATACTTTAACTTGTATGTAGAAAATTCTCTTATCACCCATCATATAGTCTCTCTCTGCCACGGACCACAATAGTATGAATGAAGTATGAATAACTATGTGTATTTAAAAATTATATATGATTTTACTCATCAATAGTTTATTTTGCACTACAGATATGATCGTGACTTGTGTTGGCGTACTGGGGTGCAAATAATTCCTGTTCATTGTGATAGTTCCAACAACTTCATGATAACCAGAGCAGCTCTTGAAGCAGCTTACAAGAAAGCCCAAGAAGACAACATAAACGTGAAGGGTTTGATCATAACAAATCCATCCAACCCTTTAGGCATCACTTTAGACAAAGAGACACTAAAAAGTCTTGTGAGCTTCATCAATGAAAAGAACATCCATTTAGTGTGTGATGAAATTTATGGAGCCACTGTGTTCAACACACCCAATTTTGTGAGTGTCTCTGAGATCATACAAGACATGGAGTTCTGCAATAAAAACCTCATTCACATAGTCTATAGCCTTTCAAAGGACATGGGGTTTCCTGGTCTCAGAGTTGGGATAGTTTATTCATATAATGACACTGTGGTGAATTGTGGTCGCAAAATGTCAAGTTTTGGATTGGTGTCCTCACAGACTCAACATATGCTAGCTGCTATGCTTTCAGATGATGAATTTGTTGAAATATTTCTAGCAGAAAGCTCGAGAAGATTGGGTAAGAGGCATAGGTTTTTCACAGAGGGGCTTGAGAAAATGGGGATTACTTGCCTTCCAAGCAATGCAGGGCTTTTCTGCTGGATGAACTTGAGAAGTATGCTTAAAGAACAAACATTTGAAAGTGAAATGATGCTGTGGAGAGTGATAGTGAATGAAGTGAAGCTGAATGTGTCTCCAGGTTCATCTTTCAATTGCTTGGAGCCTGGATGGTTTCGGGTTTGTTTCGCAAACATGGATGATGAAACAGTGGAAGTAGCACTCAAGAGAATCCAAACATTTGTGGGAAAAGAAACAGACAAAGCAGTGAAACATAGGCAAAGTAATCTCAGGGTTAGCTTCTCCTCAAGAAGATTTGATGAAGCTGTTATGTCACCTCACATGATGTCTCCACATTCACCAATTCCTCGCTCACCTCTAGTGAAAGCCACTTAATAATGGTCAGATTGTTATACAAGAAAACCTTTTATATATATTTCAAGTGTTTCTTTAATTTGAATGCCTAAGTCTCTTTAATGGGACATCGACCTAACTTTAGTGATCCAAGTTGTTAATTATAGCTGAAAAGAGATATGTAGTTCATGATATTTATGATTATGAAAAGATCAAAGTCTTATTATTATTCTGAGTTGGCTAGCTATATGCTTCATATGATTTCCTTTTTGATAATGACTCAATCACAACTATAATCTGAGTTAAACCCAGATGTACAAGTTAATGGCATTTTCATACACCAAGTGTACCTATTTGAATGATTATATGCTGCATTGCTGGCTTTGTTGTTTCCACCAATATATGCCAAAACACTGAAGACTTAATATTTGGTTCCTACCTTGCCATGTGTATTCATTTTTTCTTCTATATAAAGATTCTTTACAATGACTTAACTATGGAAAATTCAAATGGGAACAGATCCACCCCTTCTTAATCCAAGTGCTTGTTTACTCATATCACAAAATTTCTATATATGTATGTTGTCACTGATTGTTTCAATTTAATTGCATAGACTACGTGAGTGCATGAAGTGGTGAAGAAACGACCATTTGTGATACCACAGTGTAGAGATATGGATGCCTTTTACATTTGGTCGGGTGTGTGTATGGAAAAAGGAGACTTTAATTCAGAGGCAAAGGCCATTTTCCAGAGTGTGAAAGGGACATAGTGACCCACACACCAAAGGACATATATATATATATATATATATATATATATATATTTATGTTTTAGTGTTTCAGTGAAGTTGCAATTCAACTTGTGTATATCACTGTGTCACATCGGGTTGGTATTGTATTGTTTTTCTTAAAGGCATAAAATTGAGTTGTTTTGTGAGCTTTTCTTGCCGTCTGGGACATTATTGTTCTGCTTCCATGGAAGTGTTGATTCAGCACTGGATTGCTACACCCATATATGCAGCTGTATATATGTTGACTTTTGAGTATCATTTTTCAATATTAATTTACTTATCTTGAGTGAAATAAAATTTTGGTTGTGAAAAAAGTAATTATTAGATATATTTTGTTTTAACTTTTTTTTTTTGCCGTTTCTTGATTTATGTAACCGACTCAATTTGGTGAGAAATTTTTTTAGTGTTTGTTATTATTGTTGTATTAATGATTAGATTATTATATATGAATTTACTCTCCATGTTTTTTTTTCTGAAAAAAAATGAGAGCAACTATGGAGTATGGACTATTATATTAAAAAGTAAGTTAAATTATTGATTTTTATAATTTAAAAATTTATAATTAAGTTTTAGTTTTTAAAAATCTAATAAAATAATTTAACATAAAAAGTATTAACGACTAATAATAAACACATTATTAATTAGGGTGGCCGTTTAGCATTAGCCTCTACTAGTTATACAGACCCAAAAATTAATGTAAAAACAAGGCAAATGGGCCCAAAAGTAATAATCTAAAAAATAATTAAAAAGACTAAATTAAATCGTCCACTTCTAAAATCCAAAACTATTTTCTGCACTCTTTTTTTTTTTTAAAAGTGATGTTTTTCAAGAAATAAGGTTGAAAGATGTATTTCCTCTTAAAAATTTACAAGATTTCTTCTTATTCATTTACTTTTACTTGTTAAGTTTATTTTATTCCATAATAATTTATATATGTTCTTGAAATTATATGTTATTTTCTTTGCATAAATGATGAATTCAGATAATAGTGAAATGTATTGCCTCGTTTTTGCTTAAAATTTTTTCTTCTTGGCGTTGTATATTCTCTTAATCTAGCCATGGTGACTTTCTTGCAATGAAATTTATTGACCAATAAAGTTGGTAACTTTTTCTAATTTAGAAAAAAAAAAAGAGAAGGGGAAAAAAAAGGAAATTCTATCCATTTGCCAAATGCCATTTCATTGTCACAAAGGTTATCCTGTCTCCATAGCTACATTCACTATCTCACCATAATAATTGTTCCTACCTATGGAAGTTTTGTCACTTTCTCATCGCTCTAAAGCCATATTATATAACAGTTTTTTATATAAGAAATGACTTAAATTAAATCCTATAAAATGATGGGGTAATTTTTTTAGACAAATTTGCATAGAAAAATTGTTGATTATTGTGTGAGTTATTAAGTATAAGTTTATGTCAGGCCAAAAAAAAAAAGTATAAGCTTATGAATAATTTTTATATCCAAAACCCTCTTATGTTTTTTTTTTTTTTGATTTGAAGTATGAAGAAAGTAAATCAATTTATAAAGGGGTGGGAGCTTGTTTAAAACTCATATCAAAGAATGCTTGCTCTTGAAGATTGAAATTTTTTGCCTTTTTTTTTTTAAATTGATCGTTAATTTTAACATGAAGTAAAAGCGTTTGAGATTCAATACTTAATTGGTAAATTTAATTCTCTTTGAAATTTGTACATAACTTTTGTAAAGAATCAAATATGAAGAATCTCTCTAATTGGTATATTTAGTAATTAGTATAGGTTTATGGCTGACATTTTATCTCTAACCAGTAGTTTTTTTTTAATTGAAAATATTATATGCTAAAGGATAACGGCACACTAGTAATTAGTAATTATAGAAGTATTAAAATAAATAAATAAACTTATTAATGTACATAAATGTTTAAGATAAATTAAAAATTCTTATAAGTGCACCAATTTCTAAAAGTGGGTAAAAAATAAAAATAAAAATATAATTTCATCATATTGTAAAAGGTAATATATATTTAATAAAAAAAATATTAAAAAAATAAATTATAAATTTATTATATCAATTATAATAAGCAACCAGACGTGACTTTAATACATGATTGGATGGTTGATCATAAGGATAAGAATGATACGTGTGTGAGATTAGATAGTGTTGTACGGTATATGTATAAGTAATATCTATACAAATGTGTGTGTATGTACAAGTATATGTATGCAGTTTCTAATACGGAAGTTAGTTACCACTTATAGCTTGCACGTTTATTCTACAATGACAACCTTTAATTTCCTATTATTATATAAATTTTCCAAAAAAAGAATTGAATTACAAAGTTCATAAATAATGCATTAGCATTTTCGGGTTGTGTCCCTCGTTTTAAACTTCAATTTTCCATAGATTTTTCAACACTTGACTAGTTAGAACTTAGAACTATAATCATTTTGAAATGAGTTGGTAGATTGTAAAAATTGACACGTATATATCTTAATGAAAATTTTAAAAGAATAAGATTATGGAGAGTTGAACTTGGTCGAGAGTTTGAATTTTTTTTTTCTTTTTTTTTTTGAACTTTTTATGAGTTAGACTACATAGAAAATTTAATCTCTTGAAAAGATGAATATTTTCTCGACCTCTCTCTTACTTTTTTTCTCCAATTTTTTTATTAAAGAATAAAAAAAAGTGATAAACACAAAAATTTAAGTTTTTAAAAGGTTAAACTCTTCATTAAATAACATTTTTTATTAAAGTAAAAATGAGAAAAAATAAAGATAAACACAAAAATTCAACTAAAAAATCCATTCTTTATTGAGATGAGAGTAAGAAAAGAGAGAATTGAATAAATAACTCAACCTTTCGAAGTTGAGCTCTCCATTATTTTTTTTAAATAAAAAATTTAAGAGGTTAAGGTTCTCATAAAAAATGTCTTTCTAAAACTAGGGAAAACATAATTGTATTTATAAAGTTAAATGGGTCAGCCCATTTATATTAACCCATTTTAAGTTTTAACAACTCTCTTTTAATTTTGTCTTTTTCACATACTGCTTTTAATTAGTTTTTTTTGGACGGAAGTTTTTATATTATTATTTGTGTTTTTACTATTTTATTGGATTCAACCATTTAAAATCTAGTTTGTGGGTACATCATGATCCTGCCCTATATATAATTCCTATTTGATTTGGCTTGTGGGCCTTTGTTTTACATTTTTGGAATGCTTAAAGTCACAAACATTAAACATCATGTCACCGACCAACTTATCTACTTAATGTCACATTTCATCATTGATGATGTGGATTCATTAATAATGTGATTTACAGTTGTAATCTTTCCTAAACCACAATTAAGGGTTTAAAAATATATGAAAGGCTAAAGTATTATTTTGGTCCTCAATATTTGCATGAAGTTTAATGTTGGTCCTCAATGTTTCAAAAGTTTAATGTTGGTCCTCAAAATTTTTTTTTGTCGATTTTGGTCCTCGAGCGCAACACCGTTAACTTTTTATCATTAAATGATGACGCGGCATGCTTATGTTGCACACCCTCTCTCTTACGTGTTATATTTTAATGACCTGGCATGACACATCACTGTTATATCACCCCAAATTGCCACACCATCATGTTCTCTCCTTCATCATCATCATATTTTAATGACGTGGCAGTGATGTTTCATGCCACGTCATTAAAATATGACACGTAGGAGAGAGGGTGTGCCACATAAGCATGCAACGCCATCATTTAACGGCAAAAAGTTAACGGTGTTACACTCGGGGACCAAAATCGACCAAAAAAAAAAACTTTGAGGATCAACATTAAACTTCATGCAAACATTGAGGACCAAAATAGTACTTTAGCCTATAAGAAAATAAACTTGCTTAAAATAATTGATATTTTGGTTTAGAAAAATAAAATTTTCTCAACAAAAAAAAATTTAAGTAAGTGATATTTTAATGATTAAATCACCAATTTAATTTATTTTTTCATGTTTTAAAACACTACCTATGAATCTGATTATTTAACAATAATTAATCACATGATTTTGCAATTTAGTGTACTAGTAGTACAAAACAGTGAGGGGGGTCTCCACGTGGATTGATGAAAACAGAAGCTAAGATGACCTGCCATCTTAATTAAATAAATTAATTTAATTAGCTTAGCTAAGCTTACTCTGTCTTTCAACACAAATCACAAACAAAAAGTAACTTATGAGTAAGAGCAAGAGGATTACTTTGATTCTACACCACCAACTATGATAAATAAATAAAATACAAGTATGGATCTCATAGATAGTATTAAATCAACACAACTTGAAAATAATTTAAAGAACCTATGATTCTACCTGCAGAAAATTCCATGAGCTACCTGCTTCCTAAAAAGTTAGATGGTATCTAGCACATGAAGGCCTAAAGGGAAAAAAAGAAAAACAAATCTTAAAATATATTCAGTCAATAAAATTTGTCAGAGAAAGTTCTTATTAATTTCTACAAAATATATCCTTCAAGTAATTGATCCCTGAATCTTAAAACTTACATCATTCAATCTCCAAAATAATTTAACCAACCACTTGACACTTGTAAATGAAAATCAAGGCAAAAGTAAAATAATATATATACACATTTGATGCACTTTTTAATAAGAATTCTCTGTCATACTTGTATATATATATATCTTCATCCTCGTTAGTAGTTTAGATTTCTTTTTAAAATATATTTTTTATAAGCTGAGTTATACAGACCGTCCAATATGGAGATGGGACCATGAATACTTCAATAATATAACAAATATAGATGAAGATATGGGGCCATGAGGACCTACGGATTTCACTTCTTACTTGGTAACACAAATGCAGGGAAAAGACATAATTCTGAAAAGGAAAAGTTCAACATCAGCCACCCCAAAATCTCAACTCCGTGATGGGGCACTATACTATGCTTTTTCACCTCTATGTCCCACATGATGAAGGACATGACAAATACCACAGAATCAAAAGAATCATTTTCCTTTTTGTTTGAAATGGTGGGAGATGAGCTAAGAGATTAGAACTCCTCCTCCTTGCTAGCCCTGGCCCATCACACATTCTCATCTTTCTTTCTTTCTTTCTTTCTTTCTTTTACCCCTGTATTTTTCTCAGCATCCAAACAGATAAAATATACTGGAAAAAAGTATGAATGAATCACAATTTTGCTTTACAGGAAAACAGTATTCTCAATTGTTTTTCTTCCTGTAATTTTCTCAACATCCAAACAGATAAGTTACTGGATTTACTAGCAGGTGATGCATGCAAGTAACTACTACAGGGAAAAGTATGAATTACATTTGTGTTCAAAAACGAATTCCCCCCAAAATTTTTATTCATTTTCCTCTACACATTACCAATATTGTCTCAAAACAACTCAAAAGAGGCATCACCATATTATATACAAGAGTGCCTATATTCTAGGCTTTGGCCTCCTATAGGCATGATGAAAAGTTTGATTTCATTACCAAATTGAGAAAGATGATGTCTTTCTCTCATGTTTGGACTTCATAGAGCTTGCTAATCAACATATAGCACAAGCATTGGGATTCTCTTCCATGCTTTGGACATAGTAATATGTGGTCATGTGAGGGTTATATGCCCTATAAGCCTTGACCAGCTCTAAAACAGGGTCTGGTGCTGGCTCTTTCTTCTTCTCCTCTTCTTTTTTCTCTTCCTTCTTCTCTTCTTCCTTTTTCTCTTCTTTCTTTGGTTCTTCCTCTGGCTTGCCTTCTTCTTTCTTGGGTTCCTCCTTCTTTGCCTCTTCTTTCTTTTCTTCCTCCTTCTTCCCTTCCTCTTTCTTGGGCTCTTCTTTCTTCTCAGGCTCCTTTGCTGGTCCTACTGAAATTATATCAGTATGCCAGTTTTTGCGCAATTTGCTAACCACATTCACCGGATCCACCGTTCCGATCACTGTTAGTTTCTTCTCCTTCATGTCCATGGAGATGGCATCTATCCCTGCATGATTCCAAAAGCTTATTGTAAAGACTTCTCTTCTTCAAAGCATATTTCTTTTGCCTAATCTGAATACAGCTTCACAACTACTAATGAATGTCTATTGCAAAACTCAGGTCTATGAAAAATATATATACCAAACCATTTATTTATCTCTCTATATATGCATAATTTTCTTTTATTTGTGAATCGTTAATCTGTAAGATCAGTTTATGCCATTTCTTAACCAACTTAAAACTTCAAAGTCACAATCCTTAACTGCATGTCTTGGGATTAATTGTAATTGTATGGCTCTAAATTTTGCCTTGTGGTACACATCTAATCAAGGTACTATATCTAGACATGTGAAATAAGACGCAACATAACACACCATATAGAGAACCCCCCACTCATTCACTCACTCACTCAAGTTCCTTCATAAATACGAAACCCCATTTCACCATATTTTAAAGGAACCCCAGGACAAGATGTTGACATGCTAACAAATACTTTCATTTCATTTAAGAAGAGAATTCTAAAGTTGATTTCTCTCCCCCCACTAGTGGGATCGATTATTAGTGTCGATCATATGGATCAAACGGCAACGCCGAAGTGTTCTATCTGGACATCCAAAAATAATAATAGTAAAAAAAACTAGTTAGACATGTGGATGAAATGAGATTCTAGCTCATTTAGTGTGTCATCTATACATCACTAAGTGAAATATTATATTTTGAAATTCGATCTTTCTGAGCCACAGAGACGAGTCCAGTACAGTGTTCTGAGCCAAAGCTTATTGATAAATACAATTAAGGATTTTCAGAGCAGAGAGTTTGATGAGTAAACAATCAAACTACGATTTGGTACCTGAAAGTGCCGCGACAGTCTTCAGGGCCTTCTGCTTCGCCTTGTCATCATGTAAATCTAACTTGAGCACAAACTTCTGGAAGCACAAATCAAAAGAGTAATTCAGCTCAAATTCAAATAATCTTGTTCTGTTAGCTTAATCATTCTCTTACAGAATAACATGCAAAATCTGAAGTTATCAAACAAATTGATACTCGAAACCATAAATTGATACTCTAAACACTCCCATAGAGCGACCCAGATTTTCAGTAGGAATCTGAAGTTAGGTAGAAACAGTGAGATGCATGGCAGAAAACAGCCTAGATCTTAACATTAATAATTAAAAAAAGGCGGAAAAGAGACAAGGAAATGCACAAAGGTAACGGAGAATGGGAGGGAAATCGAAATCAGAGTTGAGAAGTGATTTATTGGCGTGCTGTAAAGGAAAATTGAAAAGGAGGATGAAAAGAAAACGGAAGTATGAAGAAATGGAAAAAGTGTGAGAATCAAGCATACCTTCATTTCTGTTTGTGCGTCGCAGGGGATATTCAGATAGGTGAAATGGGGGATTGGAAGAGAGGACGAAATGGAATAAAGATTTGTTTGAAAAAGATAGAGAGAAGAGAAATGGAATACCAGAAAAGCCGAAACAAAAGAAGGAAGGGAGAAGAGAGAGAAAAAGTTAGAGAGAGAAAGAGAAGGAAAAAGAAAAGAATAGGTTCAAGAATGGCATGGAATTGGTGAATTATAGCCATCCACTCAGACTGTGTGCATGAAGCAGAAACTTTCAGTGTCCACAAAAGGCCACGCGATTCAGGCACGCGCGTGACTCTAACTGACTGTTTGATCACTAAAGGCTAAATTTTTTTTTTTTATCTTTTCAAATTTTTATTGATTTTTAATTCTAATTTAAATTTTTTTACTATGAATTTTGTTTTACAAAATTTGAATTTCAATCCATTTTGTTTCGAGCTATTCTATACAAAGTTTAACTTCTTAAAATAGATTGAGTTTTTATGTTTTTTTTTACTCTTATTTAAATAAAAAGTAAGAAACAAAGAGAAAATATATAGGTGGTGTTTGATATCCGATGAGTTTTTAGTGGGAAGTGGAAGAAGAAATGGAAGTGAAAGTAAAGGAGGAATTAAGTGATAAAAAATATGTTTGGTATGCAGAAAAATGGAAGTAGAATGTAAAAGTAATATTGTTTGATATGGTGGGAAGAAGATAGGAAAATAGAAGATAAAATTATGAAATACTTTTTTTGCCCTTACTTTTTAAAAAACCACAATTTTTCTAAGGGTACGTTCACTAGCAAGAAATGTCAAGGAAAAAGCCAATGAAAATGGTGGGTCCACTTTTTTACTTTTTCATTTCTAATAACTTTAAAAAAAAAGAAAAAAATATAAAATATATATTATACCACTTTGATTTGACATGATTTGACACAATTATAATCCTCTTTTCTTTTTATTATTTTAATATAAGGGGTAAAATGGTCATTTTAATACATTCCCTTTCCATTTCCATTACCAAACTTTTATTACTAAACACATCAAATGAATTCCGTTTTTATTTCTATTTCTATTTCTGCCTGATGAACATGCCTTAAGGGTATTTTGGTCTTTAAACATCATCTCACCACAACTTTCCTCTTCACACACAAGCAACATTACTCACCTCTCATGAAGAAAGTTCATTCCCTTTCCAACTCACCCCACTATCTACCAAACATATCAAAACCTCACCTCACCTCACCTATACTCACTCCCTACCAAACATATCAATAATCTTATCTGTTTGTCTCAATTTTGATTATCTAAATTATTAACGATAAACAATGATGCAATATTACATATGTAATATTAAAGTTAAAACATAATTTTAAACCATTAATACTTCATTTTAATATTGAGTGATAACTCAAAACGTAATATATGTTTAGGAATATGATAATATTAAATTTCAGTATAATATTTCAATCAGTTTGTCTCTAATCCATTCAAGGTGAATCCTGATTAATGTGAACTTTTATTAATATTAATAAATAACACTATATGATTGAAGAGATATACCAAAGCAAAGTTCAATAGTACTGTTACGTCTCAAAACAATATCGTTTTTATGTGTCTTGAAAATGATAATTAATGAGAGTATAAGAAAAACATATGTGATAATAAATTATTAATGTTACAGTAATACGTTATCAGTTATAATTTATTATTAGTAATTTAGTTATCATTTATTATTAGTAATTTAGATATCACTGAGAGGTGAAATGTAAGCAATTGTAATTTGTTTGATATGATAAAGGCGGATATAAAAAAATTAAGGATGAAATTAAAATTTAATTTAAATTTCTGGAACATACAAATATTTTTATTTATATTTTTTAAAGAATCAATACAATGATTTATTTTTTATTTCATTAATAAAAATATTAAAGTGGTAACTTTGAAATAAACTTATTTATAAGCAAAGTTTGATGCAGTATTCATTTTAAAATTTCTGAAATATTAGATCGTAGTAATTTCTTTTTAAATTTTAGGCTAAAATGCACAGAACTCCCATGAATTATAGGGTGTTTGCACATAACCTCCCTGAACTTCAAAAAGTTGCATAGCACCTCCCCAAACTTTTCAACTTTTGCACATAAAGGATTATGTTAACTTTTCCATTCAATTTTTAACACTCAATGCCACATCACATTTTAATTCCATGTCATCTGGACAAATAAGTAATTTTTCTACCATTAATTAATTAATTAATTAATTTTATAAAAAAAATAATTATTTTTATGAAAATTAATTTCTTTACGGTCTATATTTTAATTAATCAATCAATTTTTTTCATAAAAAAATAATTTTTTTTATAAAAATAATTAATGGTAGAGAAATTATTTATTTGTCCAGCTGACATGGAATTAAAATGTGATATGGAAGCTGATGTGGCATTGAGTGTTAAAAATTGGATGAAAAAGTTAACAGAATCCTTTATGTGCAAAAGTTGAAAAGTTTAGGGAGGTGCTATGCAACTTTTTAAAGTTCAGGGAGGTTATGTGCAAACACCCTATAGTTCAGGGGGTTCTGTGCATTTTAACCTAAATTTTATGTCATGGTAAGAGGAGGCACTTTTCGGACATTACAAAGGTTACTTATGGCAACTATGCAATTATCATGGTACTAAAGGATATGAATTTAATATGTATATTTAAGAAATCTAGCTAAAACACTAAAATGTGCATATCTTCCATTATGTTAGAATGTATTTTAGTTAATTAATGTATATTTATGTAAATGATTTGGACACATTAAGTGATGTATATACATGTGTGTGTAACATGTGGTCCTTAATTAATTTTTTCATTGTTATAGTATTACACAAAAGAATAATACAAGTTTGTATCCCAATTTTTATTATTAGCTTCTTTAATTAAAAATCAATAAGTATATAAATTGTACAATTATAGTTCAAATAATTAAAAAAATTAAATAATAAAAATATAATCAGTTGTTAAAAGGATTTCACCTTAATTTTCTTGGTTTGACTGAGATTAGTCTCAAATTCCTATAATATAATTTAAGGAAGCTTTGGATTCTAAAAATAAATTAACCATGTAAATGAAAACCAATTATTGATTGGTAACTTACCCAAATTATTTTATTAGTTTATAGAGTTCGCATGATATAAAAAGATTCTAGTATTGTCTTTGAGATATATTTGAATTACATTATCCAAACTGTCAATAAAAAAGGGGAAAAAAATAATAGACGAAGATTATATAAAATAACTTGCAAATATTTGTGTTGGTACGTAATGTTAACATTTTAACCACATGCTATTCCACCTACAAGAAAGGTTTATTATAAGACAAAAATTTTGACCCAAATAGCTATATGAACAAGATTGGACTAACCTTATATTTATTGTTAGCAAACAAATATTCAACCAATCAAAATTCAAACCTAACACCATGTTTATCACAAAATTTCATCAATAAATAAATAAGTAGCAAGATGATGGTTGGTACGCTTTTATTTAGCCTATTTGTACTACACTATATTTCGTTATTTTTTTTTTAAAAAAAATAAAGGATTCAATTATGGAGAAGATATTTTGTAATGTTTCACAAATTTAAGATTCCTAATGGTGAAAAGAAAATTGGAGACAGAATTAAGCTTTGAGTTTTTTTTTTTTTTTAGAAAATTGGAGACTGAATTAAAACTTGGAATAATGGCATGTTTATTAGGCAGAAATGGAAATGAAAACAGAATGTATTTGATGTGTTTAGTAGTAAAAGTTTGGTAATAAAAATGGAATGGGAATGATTATTTTATCCCTTATATTAAAATAATAAAAAAAAGTTATAATTATGTCAAATCAATAGGGTATAATAGATATTTTGTATTTTTTTTTCTTTTTAAAATTAATGGAAATGAACAAGTGAAAAGTAAGTGGACCCAATAGACCCCACTTACTTTTTTATTTTTTATAGAAACCAAATCTTATAAGTGAACATCCCTTAAATTTCAATAAATTTCATTAAAAAATAATATTATAGGGTATCAATGTCAATGTTACGGTTCTCAATAAATGTATATCACCAAATCTACTTGCAAAGTTGAAATAGTATAATCCCAAGACGAAGATTAGATAAGCCATTCAAGTTTGAAATTGCAAGGGAAATTAAAAAATTAATTACATGAAATTAAATTATATTTCTTTCATTATTATTATTATTAAAGAAGGAGATGGTATAATAATAGAAGTATTACATAAGCAAGCATTATAATTTATAATTTGGTATAAAAAATGGGTAGATTATGTGGTGAGAGTTGAGTGACGGTGTATTAAATTAAATTAAATGAAATTAAAATAAAGATATATAGAAATATTTGGGAATATATATAGAGGATTAGATTAGCATGAGCACGAGCATCATGTTCCACGCAGACTCTAACTAAAGAGTACAGACATTGTCTGAGGTGCCACGTCAGGTGGGCCCCACGGGCGGTGGCAGCCAGAGTGTTAGTTGAATGAATCATCTTCTGTGGCGTACGTCACATTCACAGTATAGTCCTAAGTTGTAAGCGTCCTACATAACCGCGCGTCAGCGCGTGAACCTACTACGTACCTCACTAACTGTCAAATCTTGTTTCTAAATTTTATGTACTAGAGTGACAGATCACTTACATTAACTTATTACATTTGTCTTGAGTTTTGTTTTACAATGTTTTTTTTAAAAAAAAATTTAATTAAGATGACACGTGTATCAAGATAAATATAATAGTTGACAAGAGGTAAATTAGATATCTCTATAATTCTAAATACTTACTCTTTTAAAATTACTATTAAATAATGAGTGAGTATTTAAAATTATCAATAGTTTAAACTTATCAGTTGTAAATTGTTTGATCTGTTTTAATATATGTGTCATCTTATATTTAAAAAAAAAAAATATTTTGATACAGATATTTAGACAGATCAAACGGTTGACAAATGATGAGTTTAAATTCTTGATAGTTGTATGGCATTACCCTTAAATAATAATGTAATTAGTACTAAATGAGTAAATTAAAAAAAAAGTTAAAATGGCAAAATAAAATAAAATTCTCATTTAAAATTGAGTAGCAAATGTTGATAACGTGCTCTTAACATTGTTCAAGAAAATTGGACCAAAAAACATTGTTCAAGAAAAAAAATTCAAATAAAACTTAAAACTAAAAAATTATATTATGGTTGTGGACTTGTGGTACTCATCAATTATGATATCTAAATGGTTTTAAAAAGTTATGATATTTAAATTAATGTTTTTTATGAATATTTAAATTAATGTTGATCAGTAGTTATATTTTAAATTTTGTTATGCCACGTGTAATTAATTATATTTAGTAATTAAGATATTTTTAAGAATAAAATTACAAGTAAGCCACATGTAATTAATTACTTGTTAGAATGTGATTAAATTAATATAAAAGCTCAAATGGGACCCAAATGTTAGCTTGTTTTCACTCTTAGTGGTAGTTTAGTACTTAACTCCAGTACATCCTTCCAATCAGTTAGTCCTAATCCATTCAACGTGAACCCTAATTAATGTGAGTTTTTATTAATATTAACAAATAACACAATATAATTAGAAGAAACACTAAAATTCAGTGATTAGTACTAACTTTTATCCTCTCTCCGTATATATACTACAATCCACATCTCTCCTCTTTGTATTGTTACGTTATTTTCTAGAGGAGTCAAATTCCTACAACTCTACATCCACAACATGTTGCGGCCATGTGGGCTTTTTTGGTATTTTTATTTGGAAAAACAAGTAGATAATTTTGTTATTAGAATTTTTTTAAAAATTTTAGACTTTATTTATACTCTATTTTTTTATAATTAATCGTATAAAATATGGTATTATATAAACTTTTTTACCACGAGTTTACATTAAGAAACTTTATAATAAAGATATAAAAAGTTTTACTTAAAATTTAATCTTTTATATTTTTAGGTATGGTAATAATTGTTTTGTTTCATATAGAAAATATCATAATTGTGATATTTAAAATGTATATATATATAATGTATTTTTAATTTTCAAAATATACAACCTTTCTACTTAAAATATGTAGTTTAATAGATTTTAATAAAAGGTGAGTGTATGCAACTTGTTATATGCATGTAATACAATATAATTTCAGCCAATAGGATTATGACATGTGGATAGGATGACTTGAGATGCAATACAATTTCAATCATTAAATCGCACCAATAGTATCCAATTGTACCACATACTCAATACATGCATGCATACAACAAATTGTATCATAGACTTGCTATTTAATAAATATAGTTCGAGTTAGTGGATTCCACAATATAATGAAAGTGAGGGGTGAAATTTTAATTTAGTATTATCGTACTACTGAACTTTAGTGCATCCCTCTAATCATATAGTGTCATTTGTTAATGTTAATAAAACTCACATTAATAAGAACATACCTTGAACGAAATAGAAACTAATTGACTGGGGGTGAATCTATATGATGCAACTTGTTGTATGTATGCAATGCAATTTCGGTCGACAGGATTGTGACATGTGGAAAATTGCATTGCATCTCAAGTCATTTTACCCACATGTCACAATCCTATCGACCGAAATTGCATTGCATGCATGCAACAAATTACATCATAGACCTACCCATTGATTGGAGGAATGTACTGAAAATCAACACCACCGTATTATTGAATATCTACTTGAAAGTAAGTGTTTTTTATAAGCAATACTTGAATTCAATACAATATTTTAAGAAAATAGAGTATTGACCACTTTAACCAATAATATGATGATATAGTTTACTATATTTTTTTTAATGAATAAGAAATTAAAATAAGATGAATGTTGTTAAAAATAAAGTAAAATTGCCTAGTCAATAATATGCAATTTATTAGCATAAGATCTTCAGATCACTAGTGTCATATGTGTAATCTAAAAGTTCTTGGCTCTTTATTATAGTTTATACTTTATAGCAAACAACATTGACTTAAATAATCAATTTGATTAACAAGTTGATAATGCAATTAAGTGGATTAGATTGTAGTACTATAAGGGACCAATAAGCTGTCAATGAAAAGATTGGCACAACAAAAAATAAAGTATTTTTAGCAATTTATATTTCGATGGTGATTATTAATTGTCGAAATAAGTATTTTTTTTTACAATTAAATTTTGACCTTCAAATAAGTTATTAAAAAAGTCAATAATAATAAATTTGACGATTAACAATTGTTAATAATATTATTTTCAATAATATATTTGTTAATAATGGCAGTCAAAAAATATCGTTGAGAGTATTGTGAAAAAAAGTATTATTAACAATTATTAACCGTCGAAAATATTATTATCATTTTTTTAATAATATATTTTGACGGTTAAAATTTAATTATTAAAATTTTTTTTCAACAATTAAGTAATTGTTAAAATTATTATTTTTTTAGTATGAGTACAAATTCACAGTGTGTATATATATAAAAAGAAATAGTAAAATATGATTTAAATAAAATCTTAAAAAGATCAATATAGAAACTCTTATTTTTTTAATAATTTTAGTTACTATTTTAACATTTATTAATATCACTTTTATTTTACTCTCTATCTAAACATTTGCTTTTTTGAGAATTAATTAATTTTTGTAGTAAAAGGTGACAATTTTATAAACCAAACTAAGAAAAAAAATATTTTAACAATAAAATTAAATGAAAAATCTTTATGAATTTTGCTAAGAGCACCATATATAAATTCTTTCCCATCAATAAAGGAGTTTATATATATAAAAAATATTTTAAGACACTTATTAAATAATTTTTTTAAAATTTCCTGACATGTTTCGTGAATTGGCGTGCCAATGAATGGATAGGAAAATTGCGTATAGGTGTTGGGTCTTATGAATTATGATAAACAACCAAAGTAAAGTTGCCACCCCAAATAAATAGGTCGGCAAACAAATGCCATTTCAAACATACTATGTGACGTGAATATCATTAAGAAAACGACCAAACCTTTTCTTTTTTTTTTTCCCCTCTTGGAAAGAATTATCAATTTTTTTTTGGCATGAAGAGAGAATTATTAATTTAATTTTATATAAATTGTTTTAATTTATATTTAATTTAATATCTAAAAATATATATTTAGTTTAGTTTAACTCTTTTAGTTTGTTATATGCACTAACAAAAAAAATTAAAATGATTAAATTATGATAAAAATATGTTTTTTAAAAAAATTAATTTATATATTTCAAAAATCATATTATAATTCTCTCTTTTTCTTTTAAGGCATTCCATTAATTAATGCTTACCAAAACATGGGCCACCTTACCCACATTCTCTCTTCACTAACAATGAAAACAACTATACCATGTCTTCTATTGTCCAAAAAAAAAAAACTATACTATGTTTCATAAAAATTTTTAAATCCAAAGAAGTTCTTTTTGGGTGATAATGGAAGAGGGGATTTAAAAAATAATAATTTTCTTTTAACAAATTTAAATAACACTTGGTGAAAAGAAAGAGAGTTACCATTTTAGTCCTCAAAAAAGTTACAAAATATCTCTACTTAGTTCATAAAAGATTAAAAGGTCAAATACTTAGTTCTAAAAGTATAAGGTAAGTTTTAAGTTATTCTGTTTCATTTGTTTCAAATTGGTTCTATAAGTTTCGACCGTGCTTCAAATTGGTTATGCCGTTACAAAACGTTATATTTTTCTGTTAAGTGCTAATGTCATAGTTGTATAATCAACAAAGAAAATTCCAAGTCATCAATTCTTGCCACATCGTCATCTTCCTCTTTCATTTTTTTTTTTTTTGCAATTCGGACTTCTAATTCAGTCCTTTCTCTTCACACAATATCCCTCTTTCATTTCGAAACACAAAAAAACGAAAGAGAAAGATTATGAAGTGTCAAGAATTGATGACTTGAAATTTTTTTTGACTAGACAATAATGATATAAGCACTTAATAGAAAAATATAACGGTTGACTGGACAATAATGATATAAGTATTTAACAGAAAAATATAACGGTTTATAATGGCAGGACTAATTTGAAACACGATCGAAACTTATAAGACCAATTTAAAACAAATGAAACATTTAGGATCAATTTAAAACCTACCATAAAATATCATATTTAGTCTATTAAAGATGAAAATGCAAACTCTAGTCTTTAAAAAAAAAAAACTATTTTTGTCTCAAATTTTTGAACTTTATTGTGGAATTTTTTTTTTGAATTTGTTCGTCAATTATATTAATAAAAATTTTCAGGAATTAAACTGATATAAATTATATTTGTCAAAATTTAAATTAAGATAAATTTTACCTTTTAAATATTAAAATGATTATTTACGTGCTCTAAAATAAATGAAAATTTATGTCTTATTTGCATCTATTTCTCTTCGATTTTATTATGTAAAATCCTTTAAAAACATACTAATAAGTAACTAATTAGAGTGTTATGTAGTTCAAGTCTTACATATAAGAATACTTTTGTAAGGACTCTGGAGAGACCTCATCACTCAAGTTAAATTAGTTAAAGTTTTGTAGATTTTTTGGAATTGGTACTTAAAAAAAAAATTCTTGAAATTTTGAAGAAATTACAAAATGAAAACAACACATCATTTATATTTGTGTTCCCCATATATGCTCTTTAATCTTAATCATATTCTATTTTCTTCCCCTCTACAGTACTATTTTATGGTGGTGATGTTTTCAGATAGAGATTTTAGCTTAAATTTGGGCTTTTATCATTTTGTAATCATGTAATAGTTGACGTTTCTTGTTAGTTGCTCAATTTTTTTTTAAAAAGACCTAGACAGCAAATACATCAATTAAACTATATTATTATTAATTAAACAAAACATTATTATTTTTTATCAATTAAACTATAATTCATTTGAATATATCAATTACAATTTTAAATCACATGAGAGCAGATAATTTTGTCTAATTATTAGTGGCACATAACACACACACACACATAGCTAACAGCCTAGGGAAAAACAAATATATTTATACATATATGTATATATATTACAAAAATCCCTTTATATATGAAAAAAAAAAGATTCTTTCTTGTATGGTCTATTGGTCCCCAAGCAAGCACCATACAACTTGAGCTTTTCTACTTTTTTTTGAGATTTTGTTTGGCTATGTGAGATTGGATTATTGATATATCTATAATATAGTGAAATTTTTAGAATTTTAGTGATTCATCTCCCAAATTATATGTTATATAAATTAAAATAAAAAATATATAGAACAGTGAAAAGGAAATTTAAAAACTTCTTATTATTTAATTTATTATTTTAAAATATAAAAAATAATTTTATTTTATATTTTCAAAATTAAAAAAAAAAAGTATGACAAACTCTTTTTTGGATACATGAGTTTTTAATTTTTGGACCACCAATCCATAATTGAATATAAAAGTGGGTGGTATAGCACTATAGCTAGTTAGCCCTCTTACTTTATTTTGGCTTGACAACACATAATCATCACAATTACATACATTATACTAACTTGTAAGGCTCATAGATAGTTTCTTCTTCATGGATTTCCTTTATTTCTTACAACTTGTTTTCATGTATTAGTATCTATCACTTGTTTGTTTTTGTGTATGTTTCATTTCACTACTTTTCATTCAGTCTCTTACTACTAAATCCATGGCCACAGAAATAATAATAAAAAAAGAATAAGCAAAGAAATAAATGAGTTTTTGACTTGAATTGCCCACCATATACTTCAAACTCCAGCACGTGTGTTTGATGAAACCAAATGCCTAGATGCTTCTATAAATCTTATCTCTTCCTTCCTGCATATTTAATTTCCATGGAATATATAGCATTGGCAAAAGTCAGAAAAACCATTTCAATTCTAATTTCAGAAGCTTTTAATAGATCGTCTTGCACTTAAATACCCAAACGTAATTAATTAAGAGATAGATTTTTACAAGTTACAAGTTTTGCACATATATATAGCTCAATCAATTCAATGTATTGTTTGGCTTGTAAAACCACGTGTAATGCCTGCCATGTTTGACATTTGTAATATCCAAGTTAATTAAATATCTTTCATTTATTTTACTAATAATTAGTCTTTCAAACAAAATTTCAACAAAACATTTCGTTCTCATCCTCTCTATTATCTCAAAATATTTTCATCAAAAGTAGCAACATTATTTTATTAAACAAAGGGCTTCCATATAGCGTTTCCATATACAAACAAGTCCATAGGTGTGAGAATGATGACGGTCTAATGTAGAGTAAGGGTAGACCCCAGGATTTAGAAAGCACTTACAATAACCAGATCACTTGAATACAAACTCACAAATAAGCCATCGTTTCAATGATAATAGAATATATATGTACACAGCTTAAAATAAATGAATTAAATTAAAAGAAACAAATATTGTTTTTTTTTTTGTGGAAACATACAGTATAAAATACATATAGTTATACCTACCAAAATTGTATCAAATGACACAAGAAAATATCTACAAGGCGTCAAACAGTACTTTTGTTCACACTCAAAACCTAACACATGCCTATATGCTATTGCTGGCCATTCAGCACTCGTTCCTGCAGGCACACCACATCCTCAAAGGCAAAGCTCTTGTCTTCATATCTAGTCTTTGTTGCAAAATCTGACAGAATTACATCCAAATGCAACTCTGATACATAACTTATTTCTTTGGCTACAAAATGTTCACCACACCATACCAATGACGAGCAACCATGTGAGCATATCAGAGGTAAGACACAAAAACTTGATAGAAATGGCTATACACGACTTATTTACATGGTATTTATAATTATATAATGTGTTTATCTAAGAAATGTTCCCTCACACGCTCACTCATGCTTGGTCTACTTTACCTATCTAGCATTCCTTTGCTTATGTCCCACAAACCCGTCCATGACCATGTGTAAGGGGCACAAGTCAGTATACTCTCTTTTCAGCATGTTATGGAAGGAAAGCTACAAATCCTCCACTCATCATCTACAAAACTTAGGCTTGTTTGGTTATCCTTAATTGATTCTTTGTCCATGAACTTCCCATGAGACTAGAGTAACAAATTACTGATTACCACTTCAGAAAAATCTCCTCCTGAAGTTTCTGGTTGTAGCTTGATATGAACGCATGAGTAATCCCACACCGATTCCAATGCCCACACACATTCCAAGACCGATCCCAACACCAACTCTAACACCTGCATTAAACCATGAAAGCTGTCCATCCTCACCACCATACATCTCTTGAGAGTAGAAACTATGCCCCATCTTTCCATCAATCTCATAGTCATCAACTTCTGACCCTGTGATCTGCACAAAAAGTACAGGAAATTGTCAATCCAGAAAGCCAATGAATTAGAGTAACATTTTGAAACCCATACATATCTCCGTCAACTGTACTATAAATATTTACACATTTAGCAACCAATAAATTCTAGAATGTTACTTATCACAATTAAAGCTAAGAATCGGAAGGAGAACTTTAAACATGTTGCATTTTTTAAAATGACATTCAGTTCTTGGGATAAGTGAAGACAAAAATGCCAATACACGAATTTCAGCAAGATAAACAAGCTCAAATTTAATATAACCAAACAATAAAATCAAACCTTAGGAAGTTGCTAGTAAATGGCATTCTAAATTTCAAGTGCTTAGAAACCAATTTATAAAAAGGTTTTTGTATGAGATACACAAAAAATCAAATTGGTTGTTCATATTCAAACAATGATAATCTCAAGCATTTTTTTCTCAAACATCTTATATATACTTAAATAGGTTTTTTAGTAATTAGGAAATTAAAATGTTAACCAATCAAATGCCATCTTAGTCCACAAGCCTATAACCCACAACACATGCCTCAGGCTTTATAAAAGCAAAGAGGTGTCATTAGAGAGTGGATGCTCTGAAATGCTCGTAAAATGCTGAAGTGCATTAATGTGTAAATATGCAAAAACAACACACTTTACCAAAATCGCAATTCAAAGGATCTGTTCTCGTGTCATTATGCTCGAAAACCGTTGGCATGCTATCTTGTACTAAATTGCAGGTATTGGCAGAAGTCAGGTACTGCAGGTATATGTCTATAATCCACAACTCAAATTTGTTTGGCAGAATAGAGTGCAGCCAAATTACTGCAGTTACAGGGCCATCATTTCTCATTAAGCATATAACTGTCTATGTGGCTACCGACACTTATTGTGGTGTCAAGCCATATATCTAGCTATAATGTTATTGATGGCTGTGTCTAAATTGGCAGAAAAAGGTAAAATTACTTGCAAATTGAAAGTTCTAGATACAATTGACAGTAAACAAAGTTTAAGAGCAATAGAAAATGATACCAAAAGAAAAAAGAGACTTTGGCCTGTATAGGAACTAGGAAGAAGATAAGTGGCATTAAGAATTAGTACAGAATACTAACTACCACAGTCTATGCACTATACAGATTAGAGCACAATTATCAATTATCATAGTAGAAAGCAATACCTGCAATTTAGGCTGGTGAACAAACCCGTTCACAACCTTGTGTTCCTTCTCCATTTCCTCATCTTCAGGAATAGCATCAAGGGTCGCATGTCTTGCCACTCTCCTCCTGGGACTCATCTGAATCGTCTTGGTCAGAATCACCGGCACACCCGAGCAACACCCAGCAATATATACCTCAATAGAAGGTGCCGTAACCCCAAGCTTCGGCTGAAAAAACGCCGAGGAACCCGACCCGATTGACATCGCCACGTGACAGTCCATACTCCAACCCGTCCTGGAATCGTTCCCTAACCCCACATTCCCATTCGTCCAATCAGCTTCCATTCGCTCCAACGAACCACACAGAATCAACCCATCATTCTCGTACACCTCGAATTCGACGCTGCCCGTGACCCGAATGTTATCGGTGCTGACATACGTAACCTCCGACGATTCCTTGTCGACCCGATCCCGCCGGAGCGTGAGCGACGCCGCCTCCGACGCGGGTATGCGAGAGCCGTTCATTTCGAGCGAAATCCCAATCTCCCGTCGGGGATGGCAGAGCTTTAGGTGGTCAGGGACGCTATCGATGACACAGGGAGAAATCCGAACATAAAACAGCCTAATCTCGAACCAGGCGGAATGATTGAGCGATAAGCCATTGAGAAAATGAAAGGAATTCGCAGATTTGCAAATAGCTTCGTCTTGTTGATCCATAGGATGAATGAAGAGCGGAAATGGGGAATGAGAGAAAAGAAAACAAGGATTGAAGTGTAAGGATAGCAATTACCAAAATTGATGATAGAATCCTGGGAATTTGTAAATTGAAAATAGTACGAAAAAAAGGGGCTAAATGGAAGATAGTCGCTGGGTTTGTAATTGGGAATTCAGGGTTTTTGATGAGATAGGCGTGGAGATGGAGAAGGTGAAATCTTTTTTGAGGTTTTCTGTATTAGGTTGGTAGTACTGTATGTATGAGAGCTATTATAATATAATATTGTTAGAAAGAGTCAAACGCGGGTTTGGAGACAAGAACCATTGACACGCGTCGTTTTACGTGGACATCTTGTCGCCGGTGCAGGACAAGCACGGATTACGTAAACGACAATCGTCATGTGAAGTCTCAATACATGAATTTTACAAAAATTTTAAGTGTAAATTTACATTTTCCTCCTTAAAAAAATTAATAATCTAACAATTTAATCCTAAAAAGTTATATTAGACTTGAGTACCTAAAAAGATATCACAGTTTTAGTCCTATTTGCTTTTTTAATTATCGACCCAAAGACTAATAAGTTAATTTTTATCGCGGTTTAAAAATCATAAAGTATATTATGATTTCTTAATGATTAAATTATTAGATTGATAATTTTTTTAAGAAAAATAAATATACTTAAATTTTAAGGAATAGAATTGTTATTTTTGTATTAAAATAATTATGCACAATTTGATATAACGTCACGACTCACGAGTAATCCAACTTGCACCTTTTATAGTTTGAACAACTTGCATATGAAAGCCATGACGACGAGGGAAAGAATGCTGCATGTGGTTAGTGTTACCTCCTTTCCTCTTAAAGATTAGGCTAGTGTCAATTTTGTTTGTCAACTTCAGCTTTCAAATTGAACAAAATACTGAAATACTCTATTTTATTATATTAACAAAATAGAATTCTCAATCATATCAACATATTAAATCTACATAAATTGTCAATTAAATTCTATTAATATTTAGTTCATGAACTAATAAGTAGTATTCATGCACAAAAATATAACAAAAAGATTCCAACAATTAAAAACAAAAGACAATTAATTAAAACATATCATAATTGTATGCATAGCATAGATATTATTATCTACAATATCATTGACTAGAAAACAAGAAAACTTTCTCTCAAAATTTTTGTGACAATCTTATAAATTAAAAAAACAAATTATATCAACATACTTAAACCTAAGTAACTAGAGCTGGTCTGGTTATTTATTTTTTGGATGTAATTTGGTTGTAATTCAATATTTTTTTTAACATTTTTCACATTAAACATATCTTACTTTTTGTAACCTGATGAAATTATATTTTTGCCCTTACTTTTTATTCACTTTTATTCTATTCCCACTTTTAATATAATAATAAAATGGTCATTTAATCCACTTTTATTCCATTCCATTTACATCACATTCCCATTCTCATTTCCTCTAAGATTCTCATTCCCATTACATTCACAAAACAAGTAACTAAACGAGCCCTTAGAGACGTTTGGTATGCTTTCAGCACAGGAAAGGTGAGGTGTTGCACATTTTGTATGCTTTCAGCATAGGAAAGATGAGGTGAAGATTCTCTTCGCAGAGGGAACCTTGCTTCCCTTATGATGTGGAGGGAATGTGAGATTTAAAGACCAAAATACCTTTAAAAATTTTGTGACTTTTAAAAAATAAGGGCAAAAAAAGGTATTTAATAGTTTTATCTTTTATTTCCCTGTCTTCTTCTCACTATACCAAACAATATACTTTTACATTCTACTTTCATTTCCCTGCATACCAAACATACTTTTTATCGAGTACTTCTACCTCCCATTAAAACACTTACCGAATAACAAAGTACCTTAGGTATGTTTGATAGGTGGGAAGGGATATAAAGAAAAATGATGTAAAGTAAATGATGTAAAAAAAAAAGAAAAAGAAAAGTATGTTTGGTATATAAAAAATATGATAAAAAGTATGTTTAGTAAGTAAAAAATATGATATAAAATTTATTGAAAAACGTATATATTAAAAACATTAATATTACATCACGTAATGTTATACCAAACATGGCCTTAGTGTAAAGTGAAATGATGTAAAAAAAAAGAAAAAAAAAAGTATGTTTGGTATATAAAAAATATGATAAAAAGTATGTTTAGTAAGTAAAAAATATGATATAAAATTTATTGAAAAACGTATATATTAAAAACATTAATATTACATCACTAAATGTTATACCAAACATGGCCTTAGTGTAAAGTGAAATGATGTAAAAAAAAAGAGAAAAAAAAGTATGTTTGATATATAAAAAATATGATAAAAAATATGTTTAGTAAGTAAAAAATATGATATAAAATTTATTGAAAAACGTATATATTAAATACATTAATATTACATCACGTAATGTTATACCAAACATGGCCTTAGTGTAAAGTGAAATGATGTAAAAAAAAAGAAAAAAAAGTATGTTTGATATATAAAAAATATGATAAAAAGTATATTTAATAAATAAAAAATATGATATAAAATTTATTGAAAAACGTATATATTAAATACATTAATATTACATCACGTAATGTTATACCAAACATGGCCTTAGTAATTGTACGATCAGAAATGGCCAAAATTACATGCATGACCTTGAGGTATTATTAGCAATGGTAAGTGGTAAGTGGTAACACGAGTTAAGGTAAGGATCCATCCAAGGGAAGAGGAACAACGACGAGTGATCCTCTGCACTATGTCTCACAATAACAACCCTGCGCCTCTCCCTCTTGTCGTCTGCTTCAACTGCATTGAAGATTGCGCCTTCGAGCAGCAATCCCTCGCCGGCGTTGCCACCGTCGACTACGTCCCCCTCAGCCGATTATCCCAAGGCAAGATCGAGTACGCTTCTGTAGTGCTCCTTCACTCCCTCTCCTATCTCCCACGCGCCGCCCAGCGCCGCCTCCGTCCCTACCACCTCATCCTCTGCCTCGGCTCCGCCGACCGCTCCGTCGACTCCGCACTAGCCAATGACCTCGGCCTTCGCCTTGTCCATGTCGACACCTCGCGCGCTGAAGAGGTCGCCGACACCGTCATGGCGCTCTTCCTCGGCTTGCTCCGTCGGACTCACCTTCTCTCGCGCCATGCCCTCTCTGCTTCTGGCTGGCTCGGCTCCGTGCAGCCGCTGTGTCGTGGGATGAGACGCTGCCGAGGGCTGGTGTTGGGAATCGTAGGTAGATCTGCTTCGGCTAGGTTTTTGGCTACTCGAAGCTTGGCCTTTAAAATGAGCGTGCTCTATTTCGATGTTCAAGAGGTATATTCTTCTATGAACTGGCATTGCCATAATCTGTTAGATTTTCTTAAGATTGTGATGGCACTGTTCCCTTTAAATGATAGCTTCAATTTTTAGCTTGATAAAAAGTAGTATTAGACTTGAGTTGACATGGAGCTAGTATTTCCCATTGTGAATTTCAGGATTAGCATGTTAATTTTGTGGTAACACTGAACCTCGCACTTCCATTAGTTCTAGATTGGAACAATTAAGAATCTTAAGGACTTGATTGCAAAGAAATAAAGTCTAGGGATCAAGTGAAATTTTGGTGATATAGTGGGACTAAATGCTTCACTGAGCCTCCATTTTTCCTTTTTCCCTTTTTTGTTTTTTGGGAGGGGTGGGACTTGGGGGGTTTATTTGTTCCACATTCTAGCTTCAAATTGGCAGTATATCTGAGCTTTATATTGCTCTTTTCTGTGATAATGGATGGCTTGGTGTTTACTTTTATAAATTATTTAATTCCTTGGAATTTCTTCTTTAGCGTTCAACTTCTAAATGTCTCTTCTTCCTTATGCTCTTTGACTTTTTAGTCTTTGTGTGTTGATGTTGTCCTGAACCTTGCACTCAAAGGGACAAGGAAAAAGTGGCGGGTCGTCCATAAACTTCCCTCCTGCAGCACGGAGAATGGATACTCTTAATGATTTACTCGCTGCAAGTGACCTTATATCACTTCATTGTGCTCTAACAAATGAAACTATCCAGATTATCAATGCTGAATGTCTACAGCATGTGAAGCCTGGTATATACATATTTATATGTCTGAGATTCTACTTTACATCTATGTCAGATATTATGGTCTCTATTCTTAATGAGCCTATAATTTCTTATATGCAGGAGCTTTTCTTGTAAATACTGGTAGTAGCCAGCTATTGGATGATTGTGCTGTAAAGCAGCTCTTGATTGACGGAACCTTAGCTGGATGTGCTTTGGATGGTGCAGAAGGACCTCAATGGATGGAAGCATGGGTATGGTAACTTTAGGCTTTAAATTCTTTAGTTTGCAAGGTTAATTATGGGCATCCATAAATAATTAGACTACTCAGGGGATTCAACTTACACTCTGAAATATAGCTGAAATTGTGCATGATTTCACTCATTTGGTTGTTCCCTTGCTTAATAGAATGTTTTAAAACTTTGAACTTTTATTTGTGTTATTTGTTGCTGTCAGTGAACTCAGCAGATGACTTTTTTTCTATTTAAACGTGGGGTTTCAACCCATGTTCTGTGCCAGATCACCGATCACGCATGCCTTATGTACATGTTTGCAATTTTTGTCCATTCTTTTATGTGTTTGCGTTACATACAACTGCTCTCAGTGTCTTGTGGTCAACACTCAACAATACCATGTCTGCTGTGGATGTGGAGATGCTGTAGGATCATCTCATGTTGAAAAATGACATTAATATATTACAATGTGTGTTTGCTTCAGGTAAAGGAGGTCCCTAATGTGTTAATACTTCCGCGAAGTGCAGATTACAGCGAAGAAGTTTGGATGGAGATAAGAGACAAAGCTATAGCTATATTGCAGGCGTACTTTAATGATGGAATTATTCCTGAACATGCTGTATCTGATGAGGATGAAGAAGAGAGTGAAGTAGGTGATGAAAATGACCAATCTGATCAACAAGACAGAGAAAATGCCCTGCAGATATGTATTAGAGAGCAAACAGATGACATTCTCATAAGCCCTGAAAGCTCGCCAGAGAAAGGAGCTAATCAAGTTAAAGAATTGTCCACCCCACATCAGGCTTCGGGTTTGACTCAAAGTACCACTGCTCGATCTGAAGGAAGACGTATAAGGTCAGGTAAAAAGGCCAAAAAGAGGCATACACGACAAAAGTCTCAGCAAAAACCACAAGATGCTTCTGCACTAGAGAAAGAAAGTACATCTCAGAGAGAAGATGATACTGCTATGAGTGGCACTGATCAAGCTTTAAGTGTCAGCTCACGGGGTGCTTCCCCTGTAGACTCAAGAAGTAGAAAAACTCCTATAGAATCTTTGCAAGAATCAACTAGCAACCAACTGCTGAATTCAAGCGTGGGGCTCAGTGGAAAGTGTAATGAACTGTTGAGAGATGGATATGTTATTGCTCTATATGCAAGAGATCATTCTGGATTCCATGTTGCAAGGCAAAGAGGTCAAGGTGGGGGTTGGTTTCTAGACTCAATGTCAAATGTGTCAAAAAGAGATCCTGCTACACAATTCCAAATTACCTTCAGAAGCAAGGTTTGTTTCAGGAGAAATTTTTTCTGCTTGACATAGTCTATTTTCCAGCATATGTGTCAAAGTAATTTAGAGTATTGTAAGGTTTTCTTAATTTTGATCCCAACTAGCTGATTAATGGATTTTATTCAGGACACGATTGGTTTGAGATCTCTTGCTGCTGGCGGAAAGTTATTGCAGGTATCTTGTAATTCCAAGAGTTTCTCAATTTTATCAGATATTTCACTGGAACAGCACATTACATTAACTGGTTTTCTATTCCTCACTACTACTATTTTTGAGCAAATTTTTTTGCAGATCAATAGAAGAATGGAATTTGTGTTTGCTAGTCACAGTTTTGATGTTTGGGAGAATTGGCAACTTGAAGGTTCCCTACAGGAATGTAGGATGGTGAACAGTAGAAATTCATCAGTAAGTTCTCTGTGCTTTCCTCAAATAATCTAGGTTTCTGTATGTGGGGTTTTACCAACCATATACCCTTTGAATTGAAGTAATTGCTTTTCAGACGTCTTTGTCAATACCCAATATACCCCACACATCTTTATTACTAATATCTTTTGGCTTCTCTTCTTTTCCTCCTATTGATATCAACGTAGGCTGTTCTAAATGTACGCATTGAGATTCTGGCAACTGTAGGCGAAGATGGAATCACTCGCTGGCTTGATTAGACCTATAGATTGTGTTATGTGTTCGGCTTATTCTTCAAGTGGTGCCTTCAGGTCTGTATTGGACGATCCTGTGTATCATTCCTGTAAGCTCTTTCAAATATTTCTTAGTGGATGAAAGGAATGTGTCTTACCGATTGTAAAGCAAAACCTAAAATGCATGTACGTCTATGGTGAATTTTATTAGAAATTTTGAATGACAAATTTAAGTCTATTTTAATTTTTTTTTTTCATAACTGATGTGATGATTTGGGTGTGATCATACCGACATTAATACATTGGATCTCATTAAAACTTTACAGTTAAGTATATTTGGGCGAAAGTAGTATTGGGATTGGTGACCTCTTGGAAAGTCTTTGTGTTGCACCACTTTATTTTCTAAACACAGTCATCAAATTCTTTCCAAATATTACATGGTGGGAGCCTTGTGTACTGATTTAGCACTAGGACTTAACGTGATGTTGTGATTATTTTGAACAAAATATATTCAAACGTCAAAGTTGGATGCAACTTGCATGGGTTGTGATGAAAAAAATTCAATGTAATCCAAAGTCATGATCCATTGTAGTAGGTTAAAGCATAATCTGTTTTACTTTCGGTACACACGCTTTTGGTTTCGTATTTTCTTGAAATTCTCTTCTCCACATTATTCAGTAATTCACTCTCTTTTCCCCCAATATTTTGTATTGGTCTTACAATTATATTTTTAAATAAATTCATAAGGAATTGAAAATATTTGAACTAAATTTCAGAAACTGATACTGTTATGAGTTTACCTCCTGTCCTGATATTCAAAGTGATATGGCTTTTAATTCTGTCTCTTTCAATTTATTATCCTCGCATCGCATCTACTCTCTTTTAAAGAGTTTTTCTCAAGTCTATCCATTGGAAATCATCTCTAACTTCTTTAGAATTAATCAGATGTGTACATATAGATACATGTATAGATCAGACTTTTAATCGTTGCTACTTTATTCTTGAAGTAATGTCTTAAGTTTGATTTTTTCGTATAGAAAAATTTTTGTTGGGAGAATTTTACTACGTTATAGGACTTTAACTAATTCGAACAAAATGAGTTTTATCATGCAGGGTCTAGAGAGAGAGAGAGAGAGAGTTTTAAGATTGTCACCATTCTCTAAAAAAAAGGTAAAATACTATTTAGTCTCTGAATTGTTGGTGAAATTATTATTTAGTTTCCGAATTTATCAAAAATACTATTTAGTCCTCGAAATTTTTAACTATGTTCACTATTTAGTCTCCGAATTTGACAAAATATTATTTAGTCCCTAAATTTGTAACTATGTTAACTATTTAGTCTCTAAACTTGACAAAAATACTATTTAATCACCGAATTTGCAACTCTGTCAACTATAATGGATGACAGGAGACTAAATAGTTGATAGAGTTGCAAATTCGGTGATTAAATAGTATTTTTGCCAAGTTTTGGGGATTAAATAGTAGACATAGTTACAAATTCAGGGACTAAATAATATTTTGTCAACTTTAAAGACTAAATAGTGAACAGAGTTAAAAATTTTAAGAACTAAATAATATTTTTTTAAAATTTAAAGATTAAATAATAGTTTGATTAGCCTTTAAAAAAATAATAGAGTATGGTGATGGGAGTGAAAAGTGGAAAGGAAGAAGGTGGTCACGTGAAGTGGTGGTAAGTGAGAAGCATATACTTAATTGCATACAACCTCGAAACCACCCATCACTCTGAAATTCCACATGCTTCACTATTACCCATTACCATCACCATCCATTCTTTCGGATCAACCAATATCCACATACTTCAACTTCATCCTTCATTTCAATTTCTTTTCTTTTCTTTTTTTTTTCCTTCAATAAATTACACTATCCTATGCTATCCTCATCTCAGCGTTTCATGCTTCCTTAAATATCATTAAATTATCTTTTAGTGGAAATTCGCAAATATAATATTGTTTTGAAGTAAAGTACCACTTAAAAATGATAATTAAGCTTTTTTTATTATTTAACGGGAGACACCTATTACCTAACACTATTGAGCAAGCACTAGTGACAATTAATATAAAGACTGACCTTCAACTTAAAAGATTACTTCAAGATAAGTTTACATTTATTAATTAATAGGAATTTACTTGCTAAGAGTTGTTTTAATTAGGAAAAAATTATGATGAACTATATTAGAAGGACGACTTGGAATAAAATTAAAGTTAAAATAACATTAAAAAAAATTGCACGCCCACATGTGCTTAATTTTTAGGTATAAATAGAAGAAAAGCCCTTGATTTGGAATCCAACAAGTGTCCTTAATGAGTGACGTTATTTGAAATTGAAATGTAGATATGCTTTGCCAAGTGGTACAACTGAATGACTCACAAGCATCACATTCTGCCTACTCTCCATCATCCCATACCATTTAAGTTTAGAACAAATTTTGTAGAACCTTCAAATACAATTATTTTATGTATTAATCAATCTCTATTTTTGCAAAAACAAAAATTGAACTGATGTATAAAATAATAATTTATTCTCTCATCTTTTGAAAGATGTGAAATCACACTTTTCCTTTTATTTCAAAAATCAACATTCTCCTTTCTTTGTATCGTTTTAATTTTATTGAATGTTTCCGAAGTATAATTTTATCCTTATTAACTAAATATTGAAATACTTTTAAAACATACTTAATAATTTAAACTTTATAAAATATCAATAATAATAATTTTAAATATTTAAAAATGTATTCATTAATTAAATAAACTCTTAATAATGTGTAAGACAATAATTTAATTTTCTTAAAAATTTTATAATTTTTAGGGTTTTAAAAATATTAGTTAACAAAATTTATCAACTAAAAAACAACCTTTCATCGGTAACTTCTATGGTATGTTTAGTTGAAAGTTTGATTTGTAAGGAAATGGAAATAGATTATGTTTTCATTAAAAAATTTGACAATAAATTACTCAAATTTCACATTTAATTATTCTTTTAAAACATGTTACTTATTCACTAATATGTGTCATTCCCTCTAGCATTGTATTGCACTCTAAGTTTCAATGATGATGCTAATTCACTTTTGGATTCATCTTTTGAGCACTTTATGTAATGAATAATGGGAAACCCTTCTTTTTCCATAGAATGAAAGTCAACTTTTATCTTTAAACCTTCCTATTTTTCCAACATAGTTCCTTTTTTTTTTGGACTGAATTTTTCCAACATAGTTACAATTCCAATTTTAACATATATATATATATATATATATATATATATATACAACACTTAAAAACTTCACATCACATATTTTTATTTTTTAGTTATAAAATAAATATTTTAAGAGATTACTAACTAAAAAATCCATAATCATATTAATATAAATTTAAGTTAAAAGACATCTATCAACAAGGATTGAATCAATGAAAGAGACTATAACATAATAAATTTGAGTTTACATCATTGTAAAAGAACTACTCACATTTAATGTGGGAGTACCTAAAATAAAATTATTTGTAATTGGAGAATAATTGTAAAAAAAAAAAGTGTCTAAACTTTTTTTTTTAAGAAAAATGAAATTGACATCTAAACTTAATGTTTCATAAAAGTGACCCTTTCAAGTCTTAAAAAAAGTGATCTTTGACATATTAGAAAGCTTTATTTATTTATTTAAATAATTAAGTTTAAAAATTAATTAATTTACTATAATACTATATAATATATACCAAATAAATACAAATTCTAAAATATAATCCAAATAAGTAAGAACGCCAAGCTCCCACTTGGCATTTCTTTTGTGTCCTTGAAAAACCAAAGGAAAAGAAGAAAACAAAAAAAGAATGGCACGTGTATGTTCAAAATTGAGATGGAGGGTAGTATCGTCCTTTCAGATTGTACCCTATATAAATACACAGAGAGAATGAATGGTGGGTTTTAATTTTATTAGCCTCTAGATTTGAACTGAAAATTCCTACCACACTCCACAAACCAAAAGCAAAGAAGAAGAAGCAACGAAACATACAACACAACACAACACCAACAAGCAAGCAAGCAAGCAACATAGGTTGTTGGAAAAAACACAATCAACAAAGGAATTCATTTGTGTTTGGTTGATACTAAATTTGAAATACTCTTATGGTGTCTCTGAACCCAAATCCAGCTGTTCAAGGTTTTTACTTCTTCGATCCCATGAATATGGGCATTCCCGGTATCAATCATATTCCTCCGACCGCCGCCGCCGCCGCTTCATCGGCGACGCCCACTGCTGCTGCCGTCGTCAATACGGCGTCGTATGCGGATGATCCGAACAAGAAGATCCGGAAACCGTACACGATTACCAAGTCTAGGGAGAGCTGGTCGGAGCAGGAGCACGACAAGTTCCTCGAAGCTCTCCAATTGTGAGTGTGTCTTGTCTTTTTTCTTGTCTTCTTGTTGTGAATTACTATTTAGTATTTACTATCAAAATTTAGTCTTTAAATTGTTAGAATCTATTTAGTTTAGTATGAGAATTAATTGTTAGAAATAACAAACTCATATAAATTTGTTATATCTTATATTTTTATAGTTTAATTAATACAAATATTAGTTTTTTGAGTGATCAAATTAAATTGAATGAGGACTGAATTGTTAGTTAAATGTTATACTTCATGTTCTATTTGGCAGTTATTTATTTATTTATTTTCTTAATGAGAGGATTTTGGATTCTCAATAATGCGAAGATTAGGAATTAGGATTTTTTTTTTAGAACAATGCGAAGATTAGGATTGGTGGTTGCATTTTCTTTTTCTTCATTTCTTGAATTTTTCAAACTTCAACAAGTTTTTTTTTAAATAATAATAATCGAACTTTAAAAAGTAACACTCTCGGAGCAGGAGAGCCTTTCTGCTTTCCTTTATGATTTGAAGAAGCATAAATTTAATATTTGAACACAACTCTGAGAGGGTGAGAAATTTAAGGATTTAAATTTCATGTTTTTGTATGTTGTGGTATTGCAATTTACCTAAGTAGCTGAAATAATGGATGCATTATGATTTTTTTATGAGCTAAAGTAGAGGTTTGACTCTTATGATGACGATGATGGTATCTTATGTAATTGTTTATTTTTTACTTAATTACTCTTATGACTGATAACAGATTCGACCGTGACTGGAAGAAGATTGAAGCATTTGTTGGATCAAAAACAGTTATCCAGGTAATTACCATGAAAGCAAAAGGGGAAAAGAAAGGCTAATTATCGATGAAAATTAAAACTTTTGATTTCTTTAGAACTTTGAAAAATGAAAATTGGACATTTATTCATTATTTCACATTAATTTTAAAAATTCAATTCAACCCTCAATGTGTGGGTTATAATACCAATGACCTTTGACTTTGTTATATTGGAGTCGACTTCAGAGTAAAAGGATCTGAGTTTAAATTTCAGTTGAAACCAAATTAACCGGAAAAATAGTTGTTACAATGTGTTCTAACTTCTATGTACCCTTCCTTTATCTTCAAATAAAGACTATAAGAATTCAATTTCTGTAATCGTTTTCGCAGATAAGAAGTCATGCACAGAAGTATTTTCTAAAAGTTCAGAAGAACGGGACAAGTGAACATGTACCTCCTCCCCGGCCGAAGAGAAAAGCTGCTCACCCTTATCCACAAAAAGCCCCAAAAAATGGTTAGCTTAGTCAAACACCACTCATATATTTATCTCTTTTAAGCTAATGCATTGGTTTTATAATAACTTTTTTTCTTTTGCAATTTACAGCTCCATCAGTATCCCAAGTTACGGGGTCAATGCAATCTTCATCTGCTTTTGTTGAACCTGCATATATTTATAGGCCAGACTCTTCATCCGTTCTTGGAACACCGGTTACTAATGTGCCTTTGTCATCGTGGAGTTACAACGCTATGCCACCAGCAAGCATGCCTCAAGTGACTAAAGGTTTTCTTCATCCCTAACTCCATAATGACTTTTCTTTTTCAATTTAATTTTTTTCTTTGGTTCTTTTGCATTGGATTATGATGAATGTAGATGTATCAAAGGTGCTTTTAACTCAAAGAAGTTATTTATTTATTAGATGATATGGGTTTGGCTGGACAAGCTGTTCCTCTTAATTGTTGCTATAGCAGTAGTAACGAGAGCACTCCCCAGGCTAGGCCAAAAAGTAAAGGTATAGATCAAGTGAACCGGGGCAAGCCCATAAAAGGTTAGTATACATCTCTATCTCCCAATTTGAGAATGCTTTGGCTTGAATTTGACATAATGGTGTTATTTAGTTATGCAAGTTGAACTTTGAGAATTTGATCTTCCTTTAGGCTTGGCTTGTTTAGCTTGTTTATTGAATGAGCCAAGCCAAATATAGCTAATTCAAGGCTCTACTAATTTCTGCCCCTGTCAATGTTTGATCCAAACAAGTGATCTTTAGATTTTTAATCTTATACCTTTTTATAATTGTTTCTACCTTTATAATAATGTTTATTAATAGCTTTAGGTCCGACATTATTGCCAATTTGCCACCGTTAATAATATGCTTTACTAGTATTCTCACAATCTTTCTATTGTCTGCCCTATGCAGTATTGCCAGATTTTGCGCAAGTCTACAGGTTCATTGGTAGTTTGTTTGATCCAAATGCAACCAATCACCTCCGGAGACTAAAACAAATGGACCCTATAAATGTGGAAACAGTAAGTAATTTCATGTCATATATATATATATATTTTTTTTTTCTTTTGTTAAGAGAATGTAGGTCCAAGGTTTTTGAACTACTATTAGACTATGTTTCAAGGGAAGTTTAATGTTTACCATTGGCCTAAACTTAATGCCTGAGGGATTTACTTTTCTTTTTCTTGCAGGTGTTGTCATTGATGCGAAACCTTTCCATCAATTTAGTGAGTCCTAAGTTTAAGGATTATGTAAGTTCTGTTTCCAATGAATGGCATTTTTCCCGTTAGTATTTTAAGTTTTCAACTTACAGAAGAATCATTTATGAGAAACCTCTCCATCAATGCATGGTTTTTGCTTATCAGTAATACATGAAGATCTTACTGATCCTCATATCAGAAGTCTAATCACTCTCCTTGCAAGATAGAACATCATAGTATATTAAGTGATTCATTTTCTGAAAAACTTCTGAAATTTATGCAGAGAAGGATGCTTTCATTGTATGATGTTGACTCCGAGAAAGCAAAGACTAGCAGTCTTTGCAGTGATTCTCTGACTGGTAATTCTGAGAGTGCCATTCTGTCTGCTTAGAGGATGCATTACCAGTTATTTTGCTTCACCAGAAATTTCAGATACTTGCCTCAAGTGTAGCACTTGCAGATTTCCTTCTTGGCTACTGTCGATGCTAAATTGTAAAAGTTATTTGGCACTGAAGGAATGGACAACTGGTTTTACTGACAATAGATGCAGGTTGCAGATGCTTGCATGTGTATATACATTCAGTATATATTAATTTGAAGCTGAAGTGAGGTTTTGTTTGTTATAGGAACTGTTTGATTTGTGTTTTTGTGTAAGGCATTTTGTACAGATGATGAAGATCTAGGATGTTTTGGTCACTTTTTGGAGGCTATATTGTATAGTCTGTTGAGTTTTGCTGTTTTTGGTTGTTATATTGTTGAGCTTAACTCTAGAATTTGGTATACAATACAAAAGGGGTTTTTAGGACTTGGGAGTGTTGGGTTGTGTTGTATATGAAGTAATAAAATAAAATGTTCAAGTTATACTTTGTATTCATGCAGTTTTATCTTCACTACCACAAGCATCCTTGAGTTTTGCTCAAATTCCGTAATCTCTTTTTTCCAGTAATCTTTTGCATACAATTTCCATTGGTCTATTGTAAATTTGTAATTAAAATCATACTCCGAAAAATCTGGTTTTAATCTGTCCTTCTCAATTTTTAAGATTAACAAAGAATTTAGATTTTCAGCGTTGTGCAAAATATCTGTCATTTTTTTAGAAACCTTAATTTTATGCAGTATATTTTTATTTTGTTCTGTAAACAGGAGTAGATGTTAAGTAGTACGATAGTATTCAAGTTCACTATATTACTTCAATAAATTGGTTTCTAATTCATTCAAAGTAGGCCCTTATTAATGTGAGTTTTTATTAATATTAACAAATGACATTACATGATTGGAGAGATGTACCAAAATTCAATAATAGGGTAGTAGTGAACTTTCATCTTGTTTACAGGTGATTTTAAAATATCCCGAGAGTTTAAAATGATTATAATGAAAATTAATTACACTAAAATTAGGGAGGATTTTTACATTATAATTTATAACTAAGAATTAAGATAAGATTAACAAGAGAAAAAAAAACTTTTACCAATTGAGCTAATCTTTCAAAATTACAGCCAATAATCAAACCACAGTTTCATGCACGTTTGGAACTGGTTTATTGGGGTCAAAGGTAAGATTTTTTTCATTAGAAAGAAAGCATTAAAAAGATACAGGGTTACTTGATGCTAAGGCGATTAAGAAAACCCACCAAATTTTGACCAAAAAAGTATCATATTAAAACCCATCTTTCATGAAAGACTTGCATATCCGCACAACAGTAAATACACAGTATACACATTCAACAATGGTAAAACACTATCTATATCCAAAACCCAAGTCTAGCTCTTGACCAGGTCCATGCATTCCTTGGTTATGTCCAACACCAGCAAATGGATGGTGTGTCGGCTTTGAGTTCGACCTGAGTTCCATCTCGAAAAGCCTCTGTAGTGCCTCCGGATGATGATTTCTTCCACCACCAACATCAGGACCTAAACAAGTAGTGAAACGTAAATCAGGGGCAAAAGAGAACAAGATTGAGTTGTGATCACCCAACAAAACAGTGCACAACAAGAGAATAATAGTGATCGTATGGTGAGTGAGCAAATAACTCTAGGAAGTTAACCTCAATAATCATACAAAAGAAAAATATTGTGCTATATAATTTTTTTTACCTGCCATTGACATTCCGGGGCCACCAAAAGAAGGCTGCTGGTGACCACTAAATGGGAAGCCCTGCATTGGATTTGGTTCCTGCATGAAACCAGATATTGGATTACTGGGATGAGGTGGCAGAGGGGCACCCCTTGGGAATCCTTGTAACAAGTGAGGTGGAGGAACATTCCCTTGTATATGCATCTGTTGTAACATAGAATGATGAGCGGGAGGGTCGAACCCAGTTAGTCCACTACTTGGTTGATGGAAAGGAGGACGGAGCATGTTTCCTAGAACTTGATGATTTGGAGGAGAGTCACGATGAACCATGCCCTCTGAAGCCATCAGTTTCATATAAGAGCTATTATGAGGAAGATGAGAATCCAATTGATTGAACATTGGACCCATGTGATTCATTTGAGACGGGTGGAGCTGTGGAGAGGATCTATGGACATTAAGATTATGATATGGAATACCTGGCTCCCTCATATCATAAGGACCACGATGATAAGCTAGACCTTCTTGATTTACCACAATAGGACGTTGATCTCTAACGGAAGGACCCAATGCCGCCAGTTTTCCAGCAACGTCTACTGGCATGTCTTGCGACAACTCCATTTTAGCTGAATTACCAGCAGATAAAAATCTTTGGAGAGGATCACCAGCTGTAATCAGGTTATCTTCTTCAGGAAGGCCAACATCAGTAGGCCCATAACCCCCAGCCATGGAATATTCATTTCGATGTTGCGACGGATTAATATCTCCCCGAGAATTGTCATAACCTGACCACTCCTCTTCAAATCCATTGGGTTTGGGTTTATGAAAATTTTCTGAAGGCAGGACACCACTTCCATGCCTGTTCAATGCAACTCTGCCGTTGGGAGGAACACCATTGTCTGAGATTGGGGAATGAAACAGAGGAAGCTCTGACCTAGCTGGTCCAACTAAACCATTTTGAACAGAAAGTGGTGCTCCACCAACTGATTGCAACTCCTTCATAAAAGCTGTCCCAAAAAGATTTTCCAGAGTTAAACTCTTTGATGAATTGGGAACATCTGCATTTTCCCCTCCTACATTATCAAGTACATTGCTGGTGGCGATTCCTTCAAGCTTATGTTCCTTGTCTGTAGAATCCATATCTGGAAAAGAAGTTGGTTCCTTATCTTCACGGCTGGTTCCTTTTTGCAACAAAGAAAGGAGCTGCTGAGATGCACGATCATCAATGTTTGAATTTGACTGCTCAGTCTTTGCATCAAAATCTTTGTCCTGCATGGACTGCTGAAGTGATGAACTGTTTTCACTAACTTGTGACAGTATTGAATTTTCTAGATCTTCACATGTTAGAACGGCTGGAACAACCCCCGATTTCTCACTCTTGAATGGTTGCTCTGATAATCCAATAGAAGTATATGCTACATTCGACATTATATGCCCACCTACAGGTTCTGCGTTTGGGAAAGCAAAATCAGGTGCCCCATGCTGGGTTGTCATGGCATAAGGAACCTCTGACCCACCTTTTTCACCACCAACAATTAGCGAGAGCAAGTCATTTGGCCTATGGGTGAAGTCCTCCATTGCTTTTTTTTCTGCAGTGAAGTCGAATGAGCAAACAATCCAACATCAAGTCACTAAGTTCAACTTATATAGTGTACACAAATATTGAAGGTCTTATAAATAAATGTAAGCACCTTCTTCAACAAACCAATGAGCAAACTTAGAAGATTGGAATGCATGTGGACTCCATGTCTCATCGACTTTGTCATCAGGCTGCTGTAAGATCAGTGAAATAGAGAGTCAAATCCATAGGAAGAAACATTGTTGTAAGCCTTTATCCATCTGACAACTTAACCAGGCACTGTCTAGCTTCCAAACATTCACAGCCAGAAGATAAAAAATTGAGAACCTTCCAATTGAAGGCAGATAAAAGTTCATCGATGAAATTGATATTCCCTTCATTTAGTAAACCAACATATATGATGCGTCACAATTTGCAATATAAAAGAATAAGATACTATAAATGTGTTTCTTTTTCCAAAAATGATTGAACTTTAAACCCAGATTTGCCAAACAACACCAGAACACAAAACATCTTAAGCACAACTTAAAACAGATTCAACAGATAGCATGTATAAATATCAGTCCTACTATGATCTTTTTTTGGCCTTAGTCCTACTATGATCTGAAGTATTATTTTAAAACTGACTGATAGAAAATCATCATTCAGATTGGCATGGCACTCACATGTTATAATCCAAATAACCATACTGAACCAGCAGAATATAATTCTGAATACTATTTGAATAACCTAACCTTAAACTCATTTGCATGAATGAATTATTTTGAAGGCTTAGAGAAAATCCAAATATCAGTCAATTACACAATTACATTTTTGATAAATTATACATCAAAATAATAAAAATATACTGCCAGTAAGCAATAATTTTTTTTTCTTTTTTAACATAAAAAAAACCTTGAAGTTCAGAATTATTTAATTAGTTCTACAAACAATCCCTCAACATTACAGATTACAAATTCCAATAAATTACAGTAGTACCTGTACCTCAACATTAGTTGAGTTTCCACCGTTCAATGTCAAAGCATTGCCAAAGAGCTTGTCTAGGACAGAATTTGAATCATCCTGATTTGAAGCTCCCATGGCTTCCTTCCCTTCCACTTCACCATTAAGTTGAATAACTTCACTGTCATCTGATGTTTCCAAGGCTTCTGACAGAGCAGATCTCTTTCTCAATTTATAACCAACTGTAATTTTTGTATCTGGAACATCCACAGCTGATGTCAAATTTAGAATATTTTCTTTCTCGTTATTAACTGAAACATTTAAAATTGTGCTTCTACTTTGCTGCTGATCAATATCTGATTGATTTGTTGATGACTTCTCTGTATTTACAACCTACAGAAGCACCAGAAAAACGAAAATTGTCTCATCATAAAACATAAAATAGGAATGTATAAACAAACTGGAAAGTGCTTCATTTAACAGTGTTAAGTGATGCAGCCAAAAAGGAACTAGAATTCTTCTGATATCCATATACCATCTACAATAAATGCCAACATTAAAAGATTTTGAAGGTCAAGTTATTAGAAACCTAGTATTTATTAAGGCTTTTTTTTTTAAAAAAAAAACAAACCTCAATTTCTGGGCTGTGGCCTATGTGGTTTAATAGATAAAAGCATTTCTGTAATGTAAGAAGTCATGCAATGAATTACTAGCATCTTGTAGTCTATGTTTTGGCATCATTAAGCAAAGAAGAGGAGAAGTCCTAATCCAATTAAAGGTTGAGTTGAAAGACACTATATATGAACCTATCACTTTTCGTAAGCTGAGATTAAAATTCAAGTAGAGAACCACAAATTTAGTTAATATCTCACCCTTCCTACTCTGTTACTGATGAAATTGCTGTTTACCATCAAAATCCCTCCCTTTGAGCTCTTCCTCTTTTCCTTAATTGGAAGTCAAAATCTCCATCTTGCCCAAAAAAAGTTTTAAATCTGAGTTCTTTTTTCTCACCATTAGACACAAAATTAACATTCTGAACAAAAATAACTTGTTTTAAACCAATATCTGCTATGTAGTCAACTCTCTCTGGAGTTAACTGTTAAAGCAACTAGTGCGGTTAATCCAGACATCACTTTGCCTCCAAGCCATTAAAAGTTGAACTTAACAAAAGAAAGATTGCTCTTCAAGAATTCAGAACAATATTTTACAAGTTACAACCACACTCTAAAAGTTTCTATTCAAACACTATAGTCACCCAGACTCCTAATTTCAGCAGAAAAGCTACGAAGAACACATGAAAATGTATGGCTTTATGAATGATTATACTACAAATAAGCCATGAATTCATAAGGTAAAAAGCGTCAACTACCAACCTCTGTTGCATGAGTGTTAACTGATGGTTTGGATATCAAATTTCTTTCCAAAACTGTGCTCATGAAACCAGGGGGTACAAGTGGTCTTGTTGCTGAAGGAGTGTGTGCAAGGAAAGAAGACTTCTGTGAATCATTGCTCGAAGCAGATAGAGTCAAAGGAGGCTCCACTGATTCCTCACTTCGAATAACCAGCCTTTTCTCGTTATCATCTAGCAGTGAAGTAATGTCAAAATCATCTTTATTCTTGCCTGGGTTCAACTTCTGCTTTTCTTGGAAAGCTTTCTGCTGTTCCTTTCTCATCAATTCAAAAGAAGCTGGAAAGAAAGTTATTGATCAATCAATTCAATTCTACAAGAGATTAACTTAATAAAGGTCAGAAAAGAGGTAAACATGGCTTTTAAAAGCACAAAAGGAATGAGAGCAATTACAGCCTCTTCTATCTGCTAGAAGAAAAACAGTTACCTCTTCTTTTCCTCTCCTCTTCTTCCCTGTCCTCACTAGTATTCTCTGAGGAACCAAAAGTTTCATCATTATATGAGTCACTATTATCTCTACGCGAGTGAGGTGCCTGGAAAACATCATAAGACAAACAACATACAAGATGTCTAAGTAAATTAAATTAATTGCAATTTCAACCCTTTCAAATGCTTCAACAGATAAAATAAGTTATAGTTGAGATTTGATAAAGGTAATACATGACACATTTTAGCCAACATACAGCTGACAGAGATATAACAGCTAACCTTATAAGGACGGGGAGGATGATATGGCTCATTAGACCGGTTTAGTTGGTGATGGTCATTAGCTCGAAATTTCGAAGACAACCCAGGGGCATATCCGGATGGTCTTGGAAAAGTACCACTACCTAGAAGTCCATCATGCTCAGGACTTTGCCAAGACCGACGAGATTGATTGCCAAAACGTCTTCCAGAATCTACAGATTGACAAGAACTATTAGTTGGATTAATGAGTATGTAACACTTAAAGGCCTGTTTGATTGCTAGAAACAAATTTGAAGGAATGGGAACGGAGTGTGATGGAAAATGTCATTACCACGTTTGGTTAGCCATGAAAAGGAAAGCAAGAATATTACCTTTGCAATGTTTGGTTGGTAGAAAAACACTAGAAAAGGAGAGGAAATAAGGCAAAATGACTGAAATGCCCCCATCAGGATGTATTTTTAATTTATTGTTTGAACGATAAAATGCTTTAATTTATTTCTTTTTTTTTTTTTGGTACAAGAAGAGCTCAAAAGAGAAAGAGACACAAAAACAAAAGGGACTAACACCGAACAAAGAAAACAGCCGAGGCGTCTGCAAGAAGGGGGATGCTCCAACACTTACACAGGATCATATTGCTTTGAACCCATCTTAGCAAGGATATGAGCTACTTATCATTAAACATGAAATCTAACATTCAATTGGAAGAGACATAGTCATCAAGTGCAACACTCAATTGATTGATTTTCTTCTTTTGAGGGCATTAAAAGAAACAAAGATTGAATTTCTATACAAGGTCATGCTAGAAATGGAACAATGAACAGAACCTTGAGGAACTTGCACAATTCATAATTTCATACCATCAACCTTTTTAGAGCATAAACCAATATCAACAATTCAATATTATTTTTCTTAGCTCTATCCATAAAGGGTAACTTCTTAGCAAACCTTTCAAATACTAAAATAACTAATTTCAAATACAAGTTCCAGAACCATGCATAGTGTGTAGGGCTCAAACAAATTTTTGAAATCTAAAAGACATGAACATTTAGATAAGGGAAACAAGCACAGGTAGAGAGAAGAATCCATTATCAACCCAAATGGTTGGAAAGCAAGTCATTGATCTTATTTCTGATTAAAAGAAAGAGGAGAATCATGTCAAATCAGTTTAAACCACACACCTGAATCCCATTCAGATTGAGAGTCACTATCTCTATCAGACCGTATAGAAGAACGGGTTTCCCATCTTCCATGGTTGCCACGAGGAAAGCCACTTGAATCCCCTCTAGTGGGAGGTGATGAACTATATTCATTACGTCTGAAACTATGCATTGACAGACCTCCAGTTTCTCTATGTCGTTCAAGGGAAGCATCTTCGAATTCACTGGTTTCATTAAAGAACATAGACCACTATGAAAATCAAGGCACAACACAACAATAGAAGCGTAGAAATTGAAAAGGATTGAAAACCCAAATAAAAGGGGTAAAAAGCAGGACCCCAGCATTCATTTATTTCAGAAAAACATTTAAAAAAAAAAAAATTGCTTCTGTATGGTATATTTTACCTTAAAATTGATGGGTCAAATCCACTGGGCAGCTCTTTACAAATATCCAATTCTCTTAACGACAATAAGAATTCTCTTGTGTATGAGAATGTTAACTTCCTGGATCACCAGAAAATAATTTATAAGCATGTATGTTAATTTGATAAAAAACTTTGAAAAAAAAAAATAAAGAACTGTAAAACAAGAAAGAAGTTTACTTCTGCAACTCGTGATTAGTTGGCTGATCCATGAAGCTTTTATCTCCGTTTTCTAAGCTCATTCTGTAAGCTCGACCCAATAACTTTGCCGACTAAAGCTGGTGAATAATGCCAAGTATCAATCACAGAGAACAAAGTATCGCCTATATGGTCCAGTATTACAAGCTCATCCTCTTGATGCAGCTCCGGGAAATAATATCAGCAGCCGAAACACCTCCTAACTCCACAAGGGACTAAGAACTAAATTTTAATGAATGCTTCACTGCTCACAACACCTAATCCAGTAAAGTACACAGATAAACCAAATCATTTATTTAGCAGAAGGTTTCCCGCTTATCCATCGCCGCCACTACAACCCTCATACATCCAAATCACCAAATCTAGAACCTATATACAGGAAATTTCTATCCACTGATCCAACTCAATCATCAAGGTCCATCACAGCCCAAAATTCAGAACCACCCAAACTCCCTTCTTTGAGGAAAAATGTCCAATACCCAGCAACTAACAAGGTCCTCTTTCAGTAAAATTTTCCAAAAGGACGCAGCAGATATATATACATATTACAGCCCGTTGCACAAATCAGACTCCAAACTTGCAACTTGCAAGATATTGAAGAAATTATTACAAAATGTATAGAAAAGACATGAATTAGGCTCCGAACAAAAGCAAATGTACCAGAATTAAAAGAGATTCTTTCTAATCTAACAGAAGATCCTCCATGAAAGGGAAACTAGGGTTTTTGTTTACAGATGACGAACTACCTGGATCGAAGAAAAGAGCAAGAGAAAGAGAAAGAGAATCAATCAGGAATACATGGTATGAGACGCTAAAAATTTTTCGGTTATTCTTGACTCTTTCTGCCTCTTTCTTCGATCGATCGCAGAAGGAGAGAGTTTTTTCAGTAATCGAAAAGATTTGAAGAGAAAGGTTCAGAGAGGAACTGGTAAGAGGTCTCTCTTCTTCGTCCTATGGCGGAAATGACGTTCTTCACCTTCATTTTCATTTCACACAATTTCTCATTTATCTGCTAAATTAGAAAAAATATCTTTCATTCTTATATTACATTACACTTCTAACTTATTTACTATTTTGGTCAAATACATTAGTCCCAATGTATGGAACAAATTTTAAATTGATGCTAAATTTTTTATTTGTTTTATATTAGTTTTAAAAGTATGGATTAGATTTTAAATTAATTCTAAATATTTTATTTATTTCAATTAATTAGTATGTCTTTATTGTGTTTCAGATTAATACAATTATTACAATCTGTCAATTTTATCCGTTAAACGTGGGTGATTTGGTGGGCTTCTCAGTACGATGTTGTTTGAGTGTTTTAGAAGAGTTTTTTATTTTTTATTGTCACCTCATATTATTAGGCATTTAAGAGAGAAATTATGACCGATAAAAGAGAGAATGGTGTCATATTAGTGTACAATGTCACCGTTTATGGAAAAAACTAACGAACTGTAACGAATAAACTAATATAAAATACAATAAAAACATACATGATTAATATGAAATAAATGAAATATTTAAGATCAATTTAAAATTCTATTCATACTTTTGAAACCAATTTAAAATCTACCTATACTTTTGGGATCAACGAAAATATTTGACGTTCTATTTATATGTTTATGTATTAAAAAATAATGTCATCTTTTTATTACATAAATTATATTATATTTAATTAAAATATTAGATTATTCGTTTTAGAATATTAATTTAAAATATTAACTTTTGTTTAATATATTTTATATTCATAATTTATATAAATATAAAAAAATTTAATTATTTATTTGTTAAAATAGTTTAACCGATCAAATTTAAATATTATCTAAAAAGTTCTCTTATATTTAATTAAAATATTAGATAATTCGTTTTAGAATATTGATATGAATCTGTCATCGTATTGGTATATGTGATATTCTTTGGGCTGAGTTAAGAGGTATATTAGATGGCTTGGAGTTACTTTGGAACAAGGATTTTCGTAAGGTTGTCATTGAATGTGATTCTGAGGTTGCTTTGGAGTTGGTTGAGAATGGTACTACAGAGAACCATACCTGTTCGGGTCTTGTTCATCAGATTAGGAGTTTGGTTGATCGCAACTGGGACGTCAATTTGGTGCATGCCTTCCGGGAAGCAAACCAAGCTGCAGATCTCATGGTCATACCCTCTCTGAGGGCCTCCATGTTTTTTGTTATCCTCATAAGGACTTAGGCTATATTCTTGCTGCTGACCTTTATGGTCCTTTGGTGCCTCGTGTCTGTGTTTGTTAGGCGTTTGTAGCTTATCCAGTTCAAAAAAAAAATATTGATATGAATAAATTTGACTATGGTAAAAAAAATTAGAAAGATGTCACGTATTACAATCAGGATAACTTATTAAGAAAAATAAAATTAGAGGTCGAGGAGAACATCTAGTTGGTGAAAGTTTATTTATTTATATATATATATATATATTTATATAATAATATTATGGATAGAGGTGACTGAAAGAAAAAGATAAATGAAAATTAATGGACATAGCGTGTATTGAAAAATTAAATTTTAAATTTTATCTCAAAATATTCTTCATCTTTTCAACGACCCATTTAAAATTTTAAGTTTGTTTTAAAAGAAAATTTATTTGATATATGAATATAGTTACTACTAATTTAATATTAATTACTTGTTAACTATTTTTTATCTTGATAGCAAGGAGTTAAGGAAAACATTTGGAATCTATTTGCATATAATATAATATAATATAATGAAATCCAATTATATAATTATGTTTGACCTAACATAAAAATAATATGAAATGTTCATTTTGGTCATCTATGTTTTACCCAAATTTTAAATTAGTTCTTTATGTTTCAAAAGTTTTAAATTGGTCCTTTATCTTTCGTAGAAGTTTTAAATTGATCCTTCCATCCAAGTCTGTCAATTTCTGCAGTTAACTGCTGACGTGACGTGCCGAGGTGAATACATAATTTCTACTACGTGGGGTATCTGATAGCTGACGTGGTCTTAGACACACAAAAACACCCAAACGACGTCGTTTAAGCAAAAAATAGAACCATGCTACGAGGACCAATATGAAACTCTAATAAAACATAAAGGACTAATATAAAACTTTAATGAAACATAAAAGACCAATATAAAATTTCAATAAAATATGAAGGACCAATATAAAATTTCAATGAAACCTGAAGGACAAATATAAAACTTTGAGAAAACATAAAGGACCAATATAAAAATTTTTAAAAATAAAGAACCACTCAAAAACTTAGGTGAAATAGGAATTAAGACTGAAATAGGAATGAGAAAGAGATATTATCACTATTTTATTCCTGTAAGGTGGAGGTGACAGTGGGTAGGAGCATTACAGTAAGGACAAAATTGTCCAAATAATTATTTTTTTCATCGGAGTGAAAGCATTTAGAAAGAAACAGAGTTGCTTAATGATGAGGCGATTCAAAAACCCATTTTGACCAAAAAAAGTATCATATTAAAGTTAAACCCATCTTTCATAAAAGAGTTGCATATCCGCACAACAGTAAATACACAGTATACACATTTAACAATGGTAAAACACTATCTATATCCAAAACCCAAGTCTAGCTCTTGACCATGTCCATGCATTCCCTGGTTATGTCCAACACCAGCAAATGGATGGTGTGTCGGCTTTGAGTTCGACCTGAGTTCCATCTCGAAAAGCCTCTGTAGTGCCTCCGGATGATGATTTCTTCCACCACCAACATCAGGACCTAACAAGTAGTCAAACGTAAATCAAATCAGGGGCAAACCAAAACAAGACTGAGTTGTGATCACTGAATAAAATAGTGCAGGACAAGAGAATAATGGCATGCCTTCGTTAGTGATCGTATGCATAGCTCAGTGTAAGCTTGCATATGGTGAGTGTGCTAGGGTAGTTAACCACAATAATAATCATACAAAAGACAAGTATTGTAAATTTTTTTACCTGCCATTGACATTCCGGGGCCACCAAAAGAAGGCTGCTGATGACCACTAAATGGGAAGCCCTGAATTGGATTTGGTTCCTGCATGAAACCAGATATTGGATTACTGGGATGAGGTGGCAGAGGGGCACCCCTTGGGAATCCTTGTAACAAGTGAGGTGGAGGAACATTCCCTTGTATATGCATCTGTTGTAACATAGAATGATGAGCGGGAGGGTCGAACCCAGTTAGTCCACTACTTGGTTGATGGAAAGGAGGACGGAGCATGTTTCCTAGAACTTGATGATTTGGAGGAGAGTCCCGATGAACCATGCCCTCTGAAGCCATCAGTTTCATATAAGAGCTATTACGAGGAAGATGAGAATCCAATTGATTGAACATTGGACCCATGTGATTCATTTGAGATGGATGGAGCTGTGGAGAGGATCTATGGACATTAAGATTATGAAATGGAATACCCGGCTCCCTCATATCATAAGGACCACGATGATAAGCTAGACCTTCTTGATTTCCCACAATAGGACGTTGATCTCTAGCTGAAGGACCCAATGCTTGCGACAACTCCGGTTTAGCTGAATTACCAGCAGATAAAATTTTTTGGAGAGGATCACCAACTGCAATCAGGTTATCTTCTTCAGGAAGGCCAATATCAGTATGCCCATTGAAACCCCCAGCCACGGAATATTCATTTCGATGTTGCAATGGATTAATCTCTCCCAGAGAATTGTCATAACCTGACCACTCCTCTTCAAATCCATTGGGTTTGGGTTTATGAAAATTTTCTGATGGCAGGGCACCGCTTCCATGCCTGTTCAATGCAACTCCGCCGTTGGGAGGAATACCATTGTCTGAGATTGGGGAATGAAACAGAGGAAGCTCTGACCTAGCCGGTCCAACTAAACCACTTTGAACAGAAAGTGGTGCTCCACCAACTGATTGCAACTCCTTCATAAAAGCTGTCCCAAAAAGATTTTCCAGAGTCAAACTCTTCGATGAATTGGAAACATCTGCATTTTCCCCACCTAAATTATCAAGTACATTGCTGGTGTTGATTCCTTCAACCTTATGCTCTTTGTCTGTAGAATCCATAGCTGGAAAAGTTGCTTCCTTATCTTCACGGCTGGTTCCTTTTTGCAACAAAGAAAGGAGCTGCTGAGATGCATGATCATCGATGTTTGAATTTGACTGCTCAGTCTTTGCATCAAAATCTTTGTCCTGCATGGTCTGCTGAAGTGATGAACCATTTTCACTAACTTGCGACAGTATTGAATTTTCTAGATCTTCACATGTTAGAACGGACGGAACAACCCTCGGTTTCTCACTCTTGTATGGTTGCTCTGATAATCCAGAAGTATATGCTGCATTCGACATTATATGCCCACCTGCAGGTTCTGCATTTGGGAAAGCAAAATCAGGTGCCCCATGCTGGGTTGTCTTGACATAAGGAACCTCTGACCCACCTTTTTCACCACCAACAATTAGTGAGAGCAAGTCATTTGGCCTATGGGTGAAGTCCTCCATTGCTTTTTTTTCTGCAGTGAAGTCGAATGAGCATGAGCAAACAATCCAACATCAAGTCACAAAATTCAACTTAAATAGCATACAAATATTGAAGGTCTAAACCATAAATGCAAGTACCTTCTTCAAAAAACAAATGAGCAAATTTGGAAGATTGGAATGCATGTGGACTCCATGTCTCATCTACTTTGTCATCAGGCTGCTGCAAGAACAATGAAATAGAGAGTCAAATTCATAGGAAGAAACATTGTTGTAAGGTAGGAAACAAAGCATTTATCCATCTGACAAGTGACAACATATCCAGGCATTGTGCAGCTTCCAAACATTCACAGCCCAAAGAAAAAATTGAGAACCATCCAAATGAAGGCAGATAAACAGTCCATAGAAGAAATTGATATTCCCTTCATTTAGTAAAAACCAACATATACTAAATATTTCACAATTTTTTTTTTCGAAAAAGATTAATATTTAATCCCAGATTTGCCAAACAACACCAGAACGCAAAATCTTAAGCACAACTTAAAACAGGTACGTTAGCTAGCATGTATAAATATCATAGTCCAACTATGATCTTAAGTATTAGTTTAAAACTGACTGATAGAAAATCAACATTTAGATTGGCATGGCACTAGCATGTTATAATCCAAATAACCATACCAAACCAGCAGAATATAATTCTAAATACAATTTCAATAACCTAACCTTAAACTCATTTGCATGAATGAATTATCTATGAAGGCTTAGAGAAAATCCAAAGATATCAATTACACAATTAAATCATTTGATAAATTACACATCAAGATAATATAAATATACTGGCATTAAGCCATAATTTTTATTTCTTTTTAAATATAAAAAAGCAATCTTGAAGTTCCGAATTATTTAATAAGTTCTGCAAACAATCCCTCAACATTAACGAATAAAAATCCCATTAAGTTACACTAGTACCTGTACCTCAACATTAGTTGAGTTTCTACCGTTCAATGTCAAAGCATTGCCAAAGAGCTTGTCTAGGACAGAATTTGAATCATCCTGATTTGTAGCTCCCATTGTTTCCTTCCCTTTCACTTCACCATTAAGTTGATTAACTTCACTGTCACTTGATGTTTCCAAGGCTTCTGAAAGAGCAGATCTCTTCCTCAATTGATAACCTACTGCAGTTTTAGTGTCTGGAGCATCCACAGCTGACGTCGAATTTAGAATTTTTTCTTTCTCATTATGAACTGAAACATTTAAAATTGTGCTTCTACTTTGCTTCTGATCAATATCTGATTGCTTTGTCAATGACTTCTCTGTATTTCCAACCTACAGAAGCACCAGAAGAACAAAGAATGTCTTATCATAAAAGTATAAAACATAAAAAAAAAAAAAGGAATGTATAAAGTATAAACAAACTGAAAAGCATTTCATTTAAGAGTGTTAAATGATGCAGCCACAAAAAGAACTAGAATTCTTCTGATATCTGTATACTATCTAGAATAAATGCCAACACTAGAAGGCTTTGAAGAACAAGTTACTAGAAATCTAGGATTTATTAAGGCTTTTAATTTTTAAAACCAAAACTCAATTTCTGGGCCATCGGTTTAATGGAGAAAAGCATTTCTGCAATGTAAGAAGTCATGCAATGAATTACAACCATCTTGTGGTCTATGTTTTGCCATCATTAAACAAAGAAGAGAAGTCCTAATCCAATTAAGGGTTGAGTGGCAAGACACTATATACAAAGTACAAACCTATCCCTTTTCATAATCTGGGCTAAAAATTTAAGTAGAGAACCACAAATTCAACTAATAACTCAAAAATTCACTTAATATCTCACCCTTCCCTTCCTACTCTATGTTACTGAGGAAATAGCTGTTTACCATCAAAATCCCACCCTTTGAGCTCTTCCACATTTCGTTAATTGGAAGTCAAATTAACATCTCCATCTTGCCTTAAAAAATGTTTTCAACATTGAAATCTCTAATTTCTTTTTTCTCACCATTAGACACAAAATTAACATTGTTAACAAAACAATTTTTTTTTAAAAACCAATATCTGCTATGTAGTCAACTCTGTCTGGAGTTAAAGCAACTAGTATGGTAATCCAGCCACCACTTTGCCTCCAAGCCATTAAAAGTTAAACTTTACAAAAGAAAGATTGCTCTTCAAGCATTCAGAACAATATTTTACAAGTTACAATCACACTAAAATTTTCAATTGAAACACTATTTTTTTATATATAAAAATAATAATTTCAGCAGAAAAGCTATGCAGAACTAAAAAGCAATAACAACAACAACAAAAAACAAACAAAGCCTTTTCCCACTAGATAGAGTCGGTTATATGGATCAAGCGACGCCTACATGTTCTGTCTTTGTTCATTTTTTTAGTTCTTAATTCAAGAAAAGCTATGTAGAGATAAACTACAGAATCTAATTACAATTATTGTCACAACACAACACAAACTAAAGACCTAATAGTGCCATTGGAAACATCAACCTTCTACAATATCCATTAATAATATAACTAAAATGCACTCCACAAAGAAACGCTATATCTACATTCATAACAGACAATAGCAACAATTGCTATCAGAATTGAAATGCCTAATTCAATTCATTGAAAGCCTCAAGCTATTTAAATTTTAGCCCAACACATGAAAATGTATGGCTTTATGAATGATTAACGTAAAAATAAGACATGAAATACATAAGGTAAAGAGTGCCAACTACCAACCTCTGTTGCATGAGTGTTAACTGATGGTTTGGACATCAAATTTTTTTCTAAAACTGTGCTCATGAAACCAGGGGGTACAAGTGGTCTTGTTGCTGAAGGAGTGTGTGCAGGGAAAGAAGACTTCTGCGAATCATTGCTTGAAGCTGATAGAGTCAAAGGAGGCTCCACTGATTCCTTACTTTGAATAATTAGTCTTTTCTCATGATCATCTAACAGTGAAGTAATGTCAAAATCATCTTTATTCTTGCCTGGGTTCAACTTCTGCTTTTCTTGGAAAGCTTTGTGCTGTTCCTTTCTCATCAATTCAAAAGAAGCTGGAAACAAAGTTATTGACCATTTAATTCAATTCTATCAGAGATTGACTTAATAAAGGCCAATACAGAGGTAAAAATGGGCGCAAAAGGAAAGAGAGCAATTACTGCCTCTTCTATCTGCTAGCAAGAACAGTTACCTCTTCTTTTTCTTTCCTCTTCTTCCCTGTCCTCACTAGTATTCTCTGAAGAGCCAAAAGTCTCATCATTATATGAGTCACTATTATCTCTACGCGAGTGAGGTGCCTGGAAAACATCACAAGACAAAAGGCATACAGGATATCTAAGTAAATTAAATTACTTCCAATTTCAACCCTTCATCAGATAAAAGAAGTTATAGTTGAGATTTATTGAAGTAATAAATATCACATTTTAGCCAACATACAGCTGACAGAGATACAACAGCTAACCTTATAAGGACGGGGAGGTTGATACGGCTCATTAGACCGGTTTACTTGGTGATGATCATTAGCTCGAAATTTCGAAGACAACCCAGGGGCATATCCAGATGGTCGTGGAAAAGTGCCACTACCTAGAAGTCCATCATGCTCAGGACCTTGCCAAGACCGGCGTGATTGATTGCCAAAACGTCTTCCAGAATCTACAGATTGACATGAATCATTAATTGGATCAATGTAAGACTTGACTTAAGAGATTCCCATCAACAGGGAAAATTTGAGAGCAACTTCTAGTTCCCATAAATAGAATCTCAACTTAATGTTACAATCTTGCAGAGAGTTAGTAAACACAAAGAAGCATATGAGCTACTTATCATTACAAATGAACAAAAATGAATCCAACATTCAATTGGAAGAGACAGTCGTCAAGTGCAACACTTAACTGATTTTCTTCTTTTGAGGAGATTAAAAGAAACACTGATTGAATTTCTATACAAGCTCATGCTAGAGAAGGGACAATAAGTAGAACTTTGAGGAACTTGCAAAATCCTACCATCCACCTTTTTAGAGCATAAATCAACATCAATAATTCAATATCATTTTTCTTAGCTCTATCTAGAAAGGGTAAATTCTTAGCAAACCCTTTCAAATACTAAAATAAGTAATCATTTCAAATAAAAGTTCCACAACCATGCATAGTGTGTAGGGCTCAAACAAAATTTTGAAATCTATAAGACATGAACATTTAGATCAGGGAAACAGACACAGGTAGAGAGAAGAATCCCTTATCAACCCAAATGGTTGGAAAGCAAGTAATTGATATTATTTCTGACTAAAAGAGGAGCATCTATGTCAAACCAGTTTAAACCACACACCTGAATCCCTTTCAGATTGAGAGTCACTATCTCTGTCAGACCGTATAGAAGAACGAGTTTCCCATCTTCCATGGTTACCACGAGAAAAGCCACTTGAATCCCCTCTAGTGGGAGGTGATGAACTATATTCATTACGTCTGAAACTATGCATTGACAGACCTCGAGTTTCTCTATGCAGTTCAAGGGAAGCATCTTCGAATTCACTGCTTTCATTAAAGGGAACAGACCAATATGAAAATCAAGGCACAGCACAACAATAGAAGAGTAGAAATTGAAAAGGATTGGGGACCGAAATAAAAGGGGTAAAAACAGGACTCCAACATTCATTTATTCCTAAAAAAAGATGCTTCTTATGGTATATTTTACCTTAGAATCTATGTTGCATAAATAAGGGTCCAGGTGCGAGTATTGGAATAGATACGGCTAACTTTTCAACATATAGGGTACGAGTACAGCAATATATACTAAATAAATAAATAAAATCTTATAATATATGACAACTTTTACAGTAATAAAAATAGATAATGACTGCGTCTTTGTGGGTTTCGGGCTTTCGGCCCATGGAATGTTTAGAGGGGTCTCCTTTATGGATCTCCAAAGGGACTGGAGGGCTCTTATGAACTAATGTTTTTGTTTCTTCCTTAGTGTTTTATTTTGTTGGTTTAGTTTTCCTCTTTGAGGACTTCTTGCCCTCCTCTTTTGTATTCTATTTTCTCCCTCAATAATATCTCTTTTTCTATCAAAAAAAAAAAGATAATGACCATTTAATCATATAGAATCAAACAATATAATAATAAATTGACCTTAAAATTCATATAAATAGTATTTTTAGTAATGATCTTATATGATATTGTAGTATATATTTGTTTTTTCTTATAATTGTCTAATCTATGAGACTAAAAGTTAAAATGTTGTAGATATACTTAGAATTTTTTTAAAAAAGTAATGAAATCAAACTTTTCTTAAAAAAAAAATGACATCATATATATTTTCAAGTATTCAAGGTACCCAAGAGAATACGGGTACCGGTACATACCCAATACTGCTTGATTTTAGAAGTTCCCGTGTTTCATCGCTTAGAGCTAATGGGTCAAATCCACTGGGCAACTCTTTACAAATATCCAATTCTCTTAACGACAATAAGAATTCTCTTGTGTATGAGAAAGTTAACTTCCTGGATCAACAGAAAATAATTGATAAGCATCTATGTTAATTTGATAAAAAAACATTGGAAAAAAAAAAAGAGAGAACTGTAAAACAAGAAAGAAGTTTACTTCTGCAACTCATGATTAGTTGGCTGATCCATGAAGCTTTTATCTCCATTTTCTAAGCTCATTTTATAAGCTCGACCCAAGAACTTTGCTGACTAAAGCTGATGAATAATGCCAAGTATCAATCACAGAGAACAAGTATCACTTATATGGTCCAATATTATAAGCTCATCCTCTTGATGCGGCTCCAGGAAATAATATCAGCAGCAAAACACCTCCTAAGTCCACAAGGAACTAAGAACTAAATTTTAATGAAGGTCCCGCTGCTCAAAACACCTAACCCAGTAAAGTACACAGATAAACCAAATCATTTAGTTAGCAGAAGGTCCCCCGCTTCTCCATCACCCTCACTACAACCCTCGTACATTCAAATTACCAAATCTATAACTTATATACAGGCAATTCTATCCACTGATCCAATTCAATCATTAAGGTCTATGACAGCCCAAAATTCAGAACCACCCAAACTCCCTTCTTTGAGGAAAAATGTCCAATACCCAGCAACTAACAAAGTCCTCTTTCAGTAAAATTTGCGAAAGGGACGCAGCAGATTTGTATACATGTTACAGCCCCATTACACAAATCAGAATCCAAACTTGCAAGTTGCAAGATATTGAAGAAATTATTACAAAACGTGTAGAAAAGACATGAATTAAGCTCCGAATAAAAGCAAATGTACCAGAATTAAAAGAGCTTCGTTCTAATCTAACAGAAGATCCTCCATGAAACGGAAACTAGGGTTTTTGTTTACAGATGATGAGCTATCTGGATTGAAGAAAAGAGAAAGAGAGAGATTCAATCAGGAAAACATAGTATGAGACGCTAAAAAAAATTCGGTTTTTTTTTTTGGGCCTTTCTGCCTCTTTCTTTGATCGATCGCAGAAGGAGAGAGATTTTTTCAGTAAGCGAAAAGATTTGAAGAGAAAGGTTCAGAGAGGAACTGGTAAGGGGTCTCTCTTCTTCGTCCTATGGGGGAAATGACCTTCTTCACCTTCATTTTCATTTCACATTTACAAATTACAAACAAGAATATCTCCTTTATCTGCTAAATTACAAAAATAAATATCTTTCATCTTTATATGGTGAAAATACTATTTCAGTACTCTATCTTTATCACTTTTTTCATTTGGATAGTCAAGGGATGACATGAAAACTTTTCAGTCAGAAATTATATTTCCATCCATCTTGAACTTCAAAACTTTTATTTTAATCCTTATACTTTTTTTTCCCTTTCAATTGTCATTTTTCCTCCTCAATCTTCTTAAATTTAACTATGCTCTGTGATTGAAGAAATGGTAAAAGTATCATTTTTGAAAAGTTTTCATTATGCAACATCATTATTTGACGATCCAAATTGACAGTGTTACATAAAAATGACAAAATAAGTTGCAAAGAATGAAGACCAATATGAAAAAAGTGGTAATAATAGAGGACTAAAATGGAGTGTTGACCTTATTATATTATACTTTAACTTATTTAATATTTATATCTATTTATATATGACCTAAAATGTGATTTTATCTACTACTTATGCCTCTTTTGTTAATTTGCTCCGTGATCGAAATATTATTAATTTGGTCTCTCCCATATCATAATGTTATCAATTTGGTCTCTCAAAAATTTACATTGTCAATTTGATCCCTCACAAATCAAAACATTACCAATATGGTCTCTCAATTAGCAAGTGTTTAATTATATTTAACTAAGTTGATGATGTGTGTAGTTAATTATTGACTAAAAATTTTAAAAAAAATTAATAAAACTTGGATTAATTTTCTTAGTCAACGGTAAACTACACACATCATCATCTCTGTTAAACAGTTGGCTAACTGAAGGATTAAATTAATAATGTTTTGATTTGTGAGGGACCAATTTAACAATACAAATATGTAAGGGACCATATTGATAATCTTTTGATCCATAAGGGACGGATTTGACAACGTGAATATGTGAATGATTGAATTGATAATATCTTAACATATAAAGGACTAAATTGACACCGTAAATTTATAAGAGATAAAATTAACAAAAGAAATATATGTGAGATCAAATTCACGTTTTGATCATTTATATACTGTAAAACTAGTGTTTAATTTAATCCGTGCACTATGTTTACAGTAAGTTTAATCAATTAGATGTTGGCATGTTGGTTAGCGTTGTCCTCTAAAACATATAAAAGTAATATTTTACAACATCTCTTCATTAACAATATTTCCCAGTAGTTCTTCAACAAAAACTTACAACTTTTTTTATTAACAACCTTATAATTGGTGCCAACATAATTAAATTCCTTTAATATTAGGAAGGCCATCTATTAATGGGATAAAAGTTCAGTACTACTATATTACTAAACTTCAGTGCTTATATAATGTTATTTATTAATATTAATAAAAATTTACATTAATAAGGACCCACCTTGAATAGATTATGGACAAGCTGATTGGTGGGATGTATTAAAATTTAGTACTACCGTAATACTACTTAACATCTACTCCTATTGATGCAAGTGTCCTAAAACCTTTGCAAATGACTTCAACATATCCATATAATGTATAAAAGATAGGATTATTTGGTTGGAAGAATGAGTATTGAGGTCAAGGAAATGGGAGTAACAAAACTACAAAAGTCAATTTTGTCTTCTCTTTTAAATATTAATAATTTTGTAATGAATGGTATAATTATTATTTTACCTAACTCACATTTTATTTTTTTTCTTATTCTCTTTTCTATTTTCATTTTCATTCACATTCCTTCAAATAAATTCACTAACCATACCAACCCGATAGTAAAATGAGAGTATTGCATTTTTTTAATATTATTTTCATTTATTTAATGTCATCTGTTTATATTATTAAAGATTCACCCTAAATAAATTAAGGATAAAATTTGTATTAATATTATAAAATAGAAAATAATAATATTCCATACACTCATTTACAAAATTCAACCAATCAAACTCATAATTTAAAGACAAGAATGACAAGTTCTCAAGAAAGTGACCAAAAGTCCAAAATCCAGTACGCAACTCTTTTTAAAATGACAATTGTCACAAAATAAACAACAAAGAAAATATACTTTTGTTGTCAAATTCCATTATGCATTAATAGTGGTGATAAGGCCATGGCCCATCAGGGCCCTCAACTGTCAACTTGGGCTGCATTTTTTGTGACTTTTTCGACTCATTAGACTATAGTCTCATAAAGGCTAAAGCATTCACAATTATTTTTGGCCAATAAATTTTGACATAGGCCATAACTTATAATATAGAAAAACCTTTTAGATTTATATATATTATCTAACTTTATCTAATATATTAATTAATAATATTTAATCTTTTTTTATATTATACGGGTTTTTAGTATAGAATAAGAACAGTATATATATTAACATATACTTCAAATATTTATTTCTCAAAGTAAAGTAAGAAGCATGTCTATGTCACAAATATTTTTTTTATATTAAATAATCATACTTGTACTATTAAATATTAAATGTACAACATGCTCCTATGGAGATTCGAACCTTAGTTGCCATGTTGTAAAGAATTTACTACTTTAATAATATTGTTTTGTGCAATTTTTTCTCAAATGTGGGAATTTGTTTATCAAATAAAAAAGTGTGCATTTATTTAAGACATTATGATCTCTGCCTTTTTTCTAATAATATATTATTTATTTATTATTTTACTATCTTTTACCTTGTAATGACAGCAAGGAGCCAAGAAAATAATTTAGAATCATAGTGAGCTATGTACTGAGCATTATCCAAATGAATAACTATATTATTATTAACAATCTTAGCCCAAAAAGAAATTCAGAAAAAGTGTTATCTTATTGCCAAGGTCACCACGTGGGCTCCATGGAAATTGATCCATTTCCCACTACAATCAAGAATGATTTTGGTGGTAGGATATATATGGCATAATGAGAAAAGTTAACTTATTGATTAATCTATAGAGATAAATAGGATGTGACAAAAAAAAATAGAGATAAAAGGTATTAAATTGAAATAAAAATATTTTTTAAGGATTAAATTAAGTATTTTTATCTTTTAAAGACTGGAATAGTCCATATCATTTAGGGATCAAATAATAATTCTCTAAAAAATAAATAAACAGTTATATAGTATATATCAAATTATAAAAGAATATATAATTATTGTATTTTTTTATTAAAGAATATATAATAAATAAGAAGTTGTCACAGGTTAAAGAATTGTTCTCCTCATTTGATTTTTGGAACTTGATATCAACATGAATAAAAATGTACACAATAGGCCAAAAAGAGGGTACGTTATAGCACAATGTAAGAAACTAGCATAGATAATTAATTAAAATACTATATATTAACTATTAACAAATAACATATTCAAGTATGATTAAGTTGTAAAATACCTTCCTAAACTATAAATGTGATAAATATTACTCTTTAAGTATAATTTAGTTGCAAAATACTCATCTATACGATAAAGTATAAAATAGCATATTTATTCTCACTTTTAATATAAGGGTAAAATAGTCATTTTACTTACTTTAATTTCATTCACACCATAGTTACATAACATTCTCATTTCCATTACCATTTTCATTCCTTCAAATATTCCACTAACCAAACATACCTTTACTACTTTAGGGGGAAAAAAAGAATTCATTTTCAAATAATCCCCTAGTTTAGCAAATTAAAAGTTATACAATATCTCAATAATGATATTTTTTTTTATCAAAACTTCATTTTGGTTATCTATCTTTCACTTAAGTTATATATTGGTTATTTATCTTTCAGAAGTTCTCTATTGGTCATTTATCTTTTTCAGAAGTTCTACATTGGCCATTCCATTCAATTTCGTCAATTTTTTAAGTTAACTGCTGACGTGGCATGCTAAGGTGGACACATCATCTCTTTTACGCGTCCATTTTAAGCTGACGTGTCACCCTACGTCATCGCCACATCATCACAAACAATGAAATAGAAGATGATGTGGCAATGACATGAAGAGACACGTCAGCTCAAATAGACACGTAAGAGAGATGATGTGTCCATCTCAGCATGCCATGTCAACAATTAACATAAGAAATGGACGGAAGAACTAATATAGAACTTTTGAGAAAGATAAATGACCAATATAGAATTTCTGAAAAATAAATGACTAATATAAAAATTTAGTAAAAAAGAAAGGACCAAAATGAGTTTTTGACCTATTTTTTATTAACATTAATTCACATGCCTCAAATTTCAGCATTTCCAGATTTTGTCTAATAAATTTCAGATAGAGTGTTGGTAGGAGATTGAAAATTATAAAGATTTAAGATTTACTTGTAACTTTTTAAATAATGAAAAAGTTGATGGAAGAGGGATTTCTTTTTCTAAATTAATGTCTAAATAAAAGTGATATGAAAAAAATTAATGAAGTTAACAATTATGTGTGAAACTGGGAGGAATTTGGTGGGAAGTGAAAGTGAACATTTTTGTCATTATATTTTTTATTTGTTATAGAAGTATGGTAAGGAGAAGATAGGAAAATATAATATAAAAGTATGAAATATTATTTTTGTCATTACATTTTTTTATCTGTCACAAATTTTTTAAGAGCATTGTAGGGACTGTTTGGCCAAGCTTATGAAAACAACTTACTTTCAAATGGAGTTTAAGAAAAAGTGCTATGAGAGAGAAACAATTTGTGTTTGACAAACTGAGCTAAAAAGTACTTTTCAAAAATAATTTATGTTTGACAAATTTGTATTAAAAAGTTATTTTGACGGTAAAATTATCAAGAAGGGTATATGTAAATTTAAGTGTTATTAATACTATGAAATAGATAAATTATATAAATATTTATTATTATTAAGTTTTATTACTCAAATAAATATAAAATAATAATTTTTTATTAATATTTTTTAGTTGATATAAATTTTTTATTCATGATTATTATTTTTATTTAATATATATTAATTTTATTCAAATAAAAAATAATTATAAATATTTATTATTATTTTGAATGAACAAATGAAGGAAGGGTATTTTTGTGAATGAGACCTGAAGAAGGAATGAATGAAAGAACTCTGAAGGAGCAATATGGAGAGACGTGAAGGAGAATACGGGTTAGGTTGTAAGAAGAGATAAAATGAGAATTTTAAAATATTAGTAAGAGTATTTTTGTCTTAAAATAATTAAATTTTAGCTTTTACTTTTGGTTAGTAGCAGAAGCTCTAATTTATAGCTTTTGCTAAAAGCTTAAAAAATGTTTTTGCTGTAACTCAAAAACACTTATAAATAATTTGTCAAATACCTTATTCTAAGAAAATAAGCGTTTTGAAAAAAATAAGCTCTTCTGGGACCAAATAAGTTTGGCCAAACAAGCTCTTAGTCTTAAAAAATTTGTTTCCTCTCTCTTTCCAAACAAGGTAGCTTCCTCTTCTCTCATGAAAAACATTCAAGCTTCTTTCAATTTTTTTGGTACTTATAAAACATATCAAAATTTCAGTTCACCTATATTTATCAAACTTTATAGTTTTAATTTGTTTTAAGTAAGTTATAGTTGAAAGAAATATTGGAATAGTTTATACTTTATAGGGTTTAAAACATAAATGATAAAACAAGTGTGTCCTTCTTTTTTTATTTTGTTGGTTCTTTCCTATGTCTTTTTCGAAGTTTCCCCCATATTTTTTCTTTCTTTCCACGAGAATCCACTTTATCTGTTTTTTAAATATTAAAGATTCATTTTCCTAATTAAAAAAACAGAAGCTTGCTTGCTTGCAGTCGCAGATAGTACTACAATTAAACATGAACGTGCTTGCTTGGTGGCTTGATCCTCTGTCTCTTTAAACACACATTCTCTCTCCTCTCTACTTCTTCTTCTTCTCTCTCTATTCAAAATTTTCACCTCACACACTCTGTCTCTTATCCCCTTCTTCTCCTCCATTCCATTTCTCGGAAAAAAAAAAGTTTCATTTTTTCGGATTTTCCAGGAAAAACAATGAGACCCAGATTCTAGAATCTCATTGCGAGTATTTGTGAGTGTGTGTGTGTCCATCTCACACAACAACAATGTCAGTATACGACGCCGCTTTTGTCGATAGAGAGCTCTCCAAGCGCACCTCAATCTTCGGCCTCCGACTCTGGGTCGTCATCGGAATCATCGTCGGCTCCGTTATCGTCATCATTCTCTTCCTCCTCTCCCTCTGCCTCACCTCCCGCCGCCGCCGCCGCCGCCACGGCGAGCCCAAATACACGGGAAGCCCTATTGTGTCGAAGGAAATCCAGGAGATCGTGCACCTTCCGGGGCCCAACCAGCACCACCCGGCGCCGGCGGAGATCCAATTGGACATGGGGAAGGCGGAGCAGCGGGTTGTGGTGTTCTCCGATCGGATTTCGAGCGGGGAGAGCAGGGGTACGGCTGTGAGTGCTTGTGAAACGACGTCGTCTTTTGGTAGTGGGAGTATTGGGCCTGAGGTTTCGCATCTGGGGTGGGGAAGATGGTATACTCTGAGAGAGCTTGAAGCTGCTACTAAGGGATTGTGTGAAGAAAACGTGGTTGGAGAAGGTGGCTATGGAATAGTGTACAAGGGAGTTTTAAGTGATGGTACTAGAATTGCAGTCAAAAATCTTCTCAATAACAAGTATGTGATTCAATCTTCTTCTTCCCAAGCTGGAATTATGTGTTTAATTATGTGTTTCATTTCATCCCAAGTTTCAATTTTTTTTGTTGGGTCTATCTAGTTTGGTTCATACTTGGTCTGTGTGTAGTTGTGTCAATTTTTTACTAGCTTCCCAGATAACAAAGGACAAAACAAACAAATTTGTATTTACAATAACCAATCATATAACAATTCATGTTTTAACACTTGTATCCAAGTTTTGTTCTTTTTTGGGGGAAATATATGATTGGAATTTTTGCTCTAAGTGATGGTTTTCTGGTTTGTATACAACAAGACTTATCCTAAATAGTGATTGGCTTTTCATTGTGTTTGCTTCTCTTTTACTTTAACTAACTTTTTAATAATCTTTTCCTCTATTATCCTTGTCTTGTAATTTTTGGAGTTGGGTTGTAAAGTGAATCAATCAAGTGAAGAAAAGAATCATCTTTCTTTCTGGGCCCTTTGTTCTCAAATTACTAAATTGATAATGTTTCCATTCGTTTTACATCCAATTTTTGTTGGATTTTTCTGTTACTTTCTTTTTTTGTGTGTGTGTAGAATTTGTCTTTTTTCTGGTAATAACGCTCTTCCTGTTTAACTCATTTGAGGGGCCAAGCTGAGAAAGAATTCAAAGTGGAAGTTGAAGCAATAGGTCGTGTCCGGCACAAGAACCTCGTTAGGCTGCTCGGATACTGTGTTGAGGGAGCATACAGGTATTAACATCTTTCTTTAACACTAATTGATACTAAGGATTATATTTTCATGAGGTATAAAGTTCTAGCTACCCTATATTCCTACTGTCTTTTTATACAGGATGCTTGTGTATGAATATGTCGACAATGGCAATCTCGAACAGTGGCTTCATGGTGATGTCGGACCCGTAAGCCCTTTGACATGGGATATCCGTATGAACATCATATTGGGAACTGCAAAAGGGTACCTTATTCTTGAACTATTCTGCATTACAATAATGCCATCCGTGTTTTGAACTTTTTAAGTATCATAGTGCTTTTTTGTGTACTTTTCTTAGCTTGGCCTATCTTCATGAGGGTCTGGAACCCAAGGTTGTCCACCGGGATGTGAAATCTAGTAATATACTCCTTGATCGCCAGTGGAACTCTAAGGTTTCTGATTTCGGGCTTGCTAAGCTCTTGTGCTCCGAGCATAGTTACGTCACAACTCGAGTGATGGGCACTTTTGGGTTAGTGTGATCGAGTTCATCGCTTTCCTTCTTTTTTTTCTCTAAAAGTTTCAAATCTTTCCAAACTCAAAGATAGTGATTCCCTCCTTTTTCTCTTCCTTACTGCAGTTATGTTGCACCAGAGTATGCCTGTACTGGAATGCTGACCGAGAAGAGCGATATTTATAGCTTTGGAATACTTATCATGGAGATCATTACTGGGAGAAATCCTGTTGATTATAGTAGACCACCAGGGGAGGTTAGAGAACGAGACCAACTAAATTCAACAATTAAATATTGATTGATATCTATGCAATTCTTGTTTGGTTTGATTGAAGAACCTGATAGCAAAGAAATAAGAAATTGCGTACAAGTCTAGTCCTTGTTTTCCTAAATGGAAGTTGGAAAATTGCAGGTTAATTTAATAGAGTGGTTAAAAACCATGGTTGGCAATCGAACATCCGAGCAGGTAGTTGATCCGAAGCTCCCCGAGATGCCGTCTTCGAAGGCTCTCAAACGAGCTCTACTGGTTGCTCTTCGGTGCGTAGATCCTGATGCAACAAAGAGGCCTAAAATGGGGCATGTCATCCACATGCTAGAGGCAGATGACCTACTTTTCCGTGAGGTGAGTTCTTTGTAATTGTACTTCAAACTCAATCAAGACCATTCAACATTGCTTGAATTGAATTTCCATGTTACTTGAAATCTTTCTTCTTACAGGAACGCCGGATTGGAGGAGAATCTTCCCGTTCTCATCGTGATTATCAGCAAGAGGAATCGAATTTAGATAGAAGACCCATAGGAGGAGGAGGAGGAGGAGGAATCATTGATCAAAGTGAAGAAGATGATAGTAGTAGAAGAAATCAGCATCAGCCAAGTAGGTGGAGATGATAGTTTGATGATTAGGTGATTTACAATTATTACATGACAATATGTGTTTTTATCTTTTAATCTTTAGTTGTTTGCCTTTGCTAGTGTTTCTTATTTCTACCTCAGTTTTTCATATGTAAACACATACATGTATGTAATCTGATTCATTATTTTATAAAAATGAAAAAATCTCACGAATTGGGAATTGGTGCTATTCCTATCATTTAGCTGTCTTAATAGAAGCCACAAGGATTGGATCAACATGAATTGTTCATTAATGGGTGCATGTGAGAAATGAGAAATGGACATGCAGGCCGACCAAGCAAGAACAACTGTCATCTGCAGAATTTTGTCAGTTATACTTTCTTTGATTTCCCAAATGGACCTACCCGACAGGGAAACATAGGAAACGACAAGAATCTAATTGGTGATTGAGGTTAGTTTGTCCCTAGAAGCTTAGCAAGTGGCACTGATTGGATCAGATTAGAAGCTGAATGTGAATGTATATATGTTGGGGACACTCTTTTTGTCTCTTGCTCCATTCTTCTACTTTTAGTTGGTCTCCTATGACTTTTCCTGCCTACCCTTGAAATGCCTCACTAAAACCGTTAATTAATCATTGGTGAGTATGCCGTTATATTATTATTTTTTGAAGTGTTTATTTTTTTGAATGGATAAATTAGCCGCTTAGTACTTCTAACATTTGAATCTTCGATTAAATATGCTTCTAAAGTTTAATTGTGGTCAATTATACCCTCAAAATTTTATTTTTCGAGTAATCTTACCATTTTCACTAACATTGTTAGAATATATAACGATTTGAGCTTGTGTCGTGACACGTGACAAGAAAATTTGATTGAGTTCATATATGCCACGCTATGGTTTACTCTTCCACTTATGTGACGTGACACGTGACAGAAAATATGACTGGATTATCATGTTCAAGTGATTTTTGGGATGTAAAATAATGATATAAAGGATAGAGAAAAATATGATGTGGTATACATCAAGCCAATTAGGCTTCATATACTTTGTTTTTTGTTTCTCACAGGCATCTCTCGCCTTGAAAGGCTAGGTTCAATCAGCATTTTTTGGTCATCTATTGGGCTGTTGAAAATTAAAAACCGGCCTAACCCATTTTCATTGCCCTCCCAAATCGAACCTTGTCTAGGCTTGGCAGTTGGCCCCTCAAATTTTAGGATATTGAGTGTAATATTTGAAGTTGAATAGACTATAAATGTAATTTTAATACAGACAAAACAAGTTCATTGTATCTGGACAAGAGTGATTTTTTGTCATTTTTTTAAAAAAATTTTCTGTCATTAGTTTAAACTCTAAAATAATACATTTAAACAATTCTTTTACAATTAAAAGTTGTGAGTACTTTAAAATATATTTGCAATGAACAAAATTTAGAGTCTATGTTTTCTAAATTTGAGAAATAATCCATTCTTGATAAATTCTAATTAATGCAAGATGTTTAATTTTTTATTTATATCTCTTTTATACCTTTAACAAATAATAAATTTAAGAGATCTAAACTTGATTATACATGAGAAAAAGAAAAATTGTTAAAAAAATTATTATGATTTTGAATGAAAATATACATGCCAGGGCAAGCGCGTCCAGAACACGCGTCATTTCTATACCATTCAGAGAATATACATGTTGTTACTGATATACTGATCAAGGTTCCTGAAGCTGGAGGAAGAATAAGCTCACTCAAAACTCTATCGACTTAATTTAGTGGGAAAAGGAAAACGATATTGATGGGCATGGGTTCAGAGGCCTTCGTGGAAATCCAAATTCCACAGCAAAAGCTTTACAACGACGGAATTCGATTCCCCTCCGTCGTGTCTCCACCCACAGCTCCGTCGTCTCTGTCCCATCTCATCCATTCCATTCAAACCCACAAGCCCTTTCTCGAGTCCTTGCTGCTTCAATCAGGTGCCCTACTTTTTAGGGGCTTCCCCGTCAACACAGCCTCCGATTTCAACGACGTCGTCGAAGCATTTGGGTACGAGGAGCTTCCCTACGTGGGTGGGGCTGCACCCCGGACTAACGTCGTGGGTCGGGTTTTCACCGCTAACGAGTCCCCACCTGACCAGAAGATTCCTTTCCACCATGAAATGGCTCAGGTCACTCCTCACTCTCTGTATTTTGGCGGCTTAAATTCTTTCTGTATTTTAGGTTGTAAGAATGTTGTTTACTTCTATCGTTAAATTAATGAGAATTACATGTTCTGCTTGAATTGCCAATGTTTCTTCTACGCTCTTGTTTTTCCTTTGATTGATGTGGTGTTAACAGCTTAAATTTACATTGTACGCATGTTGGTTAAATTGATGGAAAATTACATGCTGGGCTTGAAATGTTAATTTGTCTTCTACCAGTTTGTTTTGATTGATGTAATGTTAACAGCTTAAAGTAACATTTAGTTTGCCAACCGGTACTTGGCTGAATTCCCTTCCCACTTCCCAGACAATGAATGGCCCTTTAAAACCTCAAAGAAGACGAAGAACAAAACAGATATATATATATATATATATATATACAGGTTTATATATTTGATATCAGAAATAGTATGAATGGAACAAGTAATGCTGGTGTTACTCAGAGTGGAGCTTTTCTTACGGACTTGTTTTCTCATCGATAACCAACAATACTCGCCCTAAGTATTGATTGGCTTTTGTAGTAGGACAGTGCTTTCTTGTCGTTAACAATCTTTTCCTCTGTAACCCTTGTCTTGTATATTAAGAGTTGGGCTGTGAGATGACTCAACTAAGTATAGAAAATAATTATTTCGCTTTCTGGGTTCTTGTTCTCATACTAAATTAATATTCTTGTCAGTAGTTTTGCACCCATTTACTGTTTTGTTTTTCAGTTATTTTCTTCTTTTTCCTGCTCAATTTTGCTTTGATTGACGTGGTATTTATAGCTTAAATTTACATTTAGTTTGTCAAATTCTTGAGTTTTACTTTGTAAGCATGTTCATTGTTGGAAATGGGTTTGATCTTTAGTTAAATCAATGGAAAACACATGTTGGGCTTGGAATATGATAAATAATACTGGCAGTAGGAGTTGAGGTGTGGAGAGGGAGAGTCAAGAGTGGTTGGTTAGGGAGGTAAAGGGTGACTGGGGGTGAATAATCTTGGAAGTGTTTTGAGGCAAAGATTCTAGCTTTTCAAGATTGCTAGAAGCTATTTCACTTTTCCTGCATTTTATTTCTGTTTTGCTGGTTGCATTTGCTTTTTTAAGGGTTTTGAGAGTATTTTTTTTCCCTGTGTTAGGCTTGTTCCATCAGATCATCTTTGTACTGATGGTGCTTCCATAGTCTCTTTTCCATTAAATATAAGTCAATATTGGAGGAGGATTCTATGATAATATCAATGTTTTTTTTAATAGAATATCATAATTCCATGTTTTTTTTCCTATTATTTTGTTTTGATTGAAATGATTTTATATATCAGCTTAAAATTTCATCCTTGTAGTGTTCCTTTGAACGTTCAGTTTCCTTTGTGATTCATTGGGTTTTATGTATGAACAGGTACCTGAATTCCCATCCAAAGTGTTTTTCTTCTGTGAAGTGGAGCCAGGAAGTGGAGGAGAAACTCCCATTGTGCTTAGCCATGTTGTGTATGAGAGGATGAAGGAGAGGTACCCTGATTTTGTGGAGCGACTAGAGAAGTTGGGTTTACTGTACATCCGGGTTTTAGGGGAAGATGACAATCCTTCATCTCCAATTGGGCGTGGCTGGAAATCCACCTTCTTGACCAAAGACAAGAGTGTAGCAGAAGAGAGGTTTCTAGTCTTTTTAACCTTAATATCAATATTGCCAATATATCCCTTGCTTCGTTTATAAATTATAAGATATATATATGCATGTGTTGCTTAGGGCTGCTAAGCTGGGTATGAAGCTGGAGTGGCTAGAAGATGGAGTGAAAACGATAATGGGTCCAATCCCAGCAATAAAGTATGATAAGAAAAGAGAACGCAAGATTTGGTTTAACAGCATGGTGGCTGCTTACACAGGGTGGCAAGATGAACGAAATGATCCTGTAAAGGCTGTGACCTTTGGAGATGGCTCACCATTACCAGCAGACATAGTGCATGATTGTCTGAAAATGCTTGAAGAGGAAAGTGTGTCGATTCCTTGGCAAAAAGGTGATGTTATGTTGCTTGATAACTGGGCTGTGCTTCATTCACGAAGATCGTTTACTCCACCGCGCAGGGTTCTAGCTTCACTTATCAAGTAGATCATTGAATCTTAGTGCCTACGAATTAAATTTCAGCAATGGACAAGTCCTTATGAACAGAGGCCTTGATAGATAGATTACAATGTTTGAACAAACCCTTGAAACTAGATTGATGTTCTCCAAGTGCTACTCTTTATTTTGTATATATACTATTAACGTGTTTAATTATAGCTCATGACTTTATTTTAATATAATATATGGACGATTCTCAAAATTTGAGCTGAAATTAATATTATACATAATGAAAAAATAGGTAATTTATTTCCAATTACATCCAAGGTTAACTAATAACCTTTTTTCTTTCTCATTTATATTTTTTTTTGAAAACCTCAAATTCTTTATCATTTATAAATCTTTATACTTATATATTTTAGACTATATACACAATTTGGTCCCTGAAAGATACAAAAATTAACATTTTCGTCTATAAAAAATTTGGCGTACCCAACTTGGTCCCTGTAAGATTGGACCGTTACACAATTTGGTCCTTCTATCATACCCAGTTAAATGCACCTAACGGAATTGCTGACGTGGCATGTTAAATGCACACGTGGCCCGTTAAATGCTGACGTGGACTTGCTTACATGGCATAAAACAATAGCATATACACAATTTGGTTCTTGAAAGATTCTAAAATTGACATTTTTGTCTCTGAAAGATTGCTGACAATTTGGTTCTTCTATATCTTTGAATTCATTTAAATTATTATGCTTTTCAACACAACACTCAAAGCCAACAAACATATTGAGGACAAATTTGTTGTGAACTTAATTCTCTTTCACTTTAGTTCCTTTTGGAGGCAAAAATATATTGTATACATTCAACTTTTGCAATACGATGCTTGCACAAACCAATTGTAAGGTAAAAGCCATATGACTTGAATAAGGCAACTAGACCAGAAGAGAGATAATGTGTTAAATGACATTTAGAGATAACTTACTCATCTTGGTCCCACGACTGGATGATGTGAAATCTCTTGTCACTTTAAATATGCGTAATTGAAATTTCTTGCATAATGAAATAAATTATAAAAAATTCAAAAATATAGATTAATATGGAAATTTCTTAGTCCATACACATATTATCTTAGTTAAGTATTGATAAATACATATTCTTGTACCCTCTCCAAAGGGCATATATATATATATATATGACCTTTAGGCTTTAGTTGGTTTTTTATTGGTATTTCAATAGACCAATTCCCTGCATCAATAGAAATCACTTATACGACTTTGACTGGATGCAAATAACAATTAGCTTAGTTGGATATAATCATTGCCTTGGACATCATATCAAAGTGGATGACTTGAACATGCCTCCAAGATACTACCACATTGCTTATGTTTGTAGAGCAAGAGATAAAAATACTAATAAGATTCATTATTGTTATCAAAGTGCATGGATATGGAACCATAACAAAAAGTTTATGTTGTTTACCTTTTAAACATGACAACCATACATAAGAATTGGAAAGCCTTAAACAGAGAGCTGAAAGATACAAACATGAGCATCATTAATTAAGATATCCAAGCTGATTCAACTGTAAGAATCACTACCTTATTTTCTATACAATGAGAAAAATTCATAATGAGCTTTTTTTAATAGCATACTATAAGAGTACTTTATGATCAAGATAAATAGTTTTCAATTGAAGATAAATACTATATTTTGCCTCCAAAAGGAACTAAAGTGATAGAGGATTAAGTTCAGAGCAATGTCCTCAACATGTTTGTTGGCTGTGTATTGTGTTGGAAAGCATAATAATTTAAATGAATTGAGAGATACGGAGGACCAAATTGTCCAATGGAGTAATCTTTCAAGGACGAAAATGTCAATTTTAGAGTCTTTCAGGGACCAAATTGTGTATATGCTATTGTTTTCTGTCATGTAAGCAAGTCCACGTCAGCACTTAACGGGCCACGTGTTCATTTAACGTGTCACGTCAGCAATTCTGTTAAGTGCATTTAACTGGACATGACGGAAGGACCAAATTGTGTAACGGCCCAATCTTTTAGGGACCAAATTGGGTACACCAAATTTTTCAGGGACCAAATTGTGTATATATTCTGATTTAATTGTAAAGTTGTCCTTGCATCAATTTTAATCATTTTCCTTTCTAGAAAAGCTCCCTATTCCTACAAGAAAAGAAGGATGTGGCAGCAGCATTGGTGGCGCCCACTCCTTTTGACGTTTCTTGGACGGCCTTTTTCCGTCATGTGCGTTTGATTTTTATATACCGTCATACGGAACGGGAAACCAATGTGCGCCCTCAGATCTTGTGGATCACAACCGTTCAGAAATTAAGATGCCAATAAGTTCGTCACATTTTAAATGGTCAATGCCAACCCTCCCATTTTCTAAATAAATAAAATTTTAAATCCACACATATAAAATAAAGACAGTTTTTTTAATAAAAATATCTTGTTTTAAATTTTAATATCAAGAGTAAATATACTATTTTTTTGCAAATTTTTTTATTAAATATATCTTATTTTTTGTAATATAATAAAATTATATTTTTTATTTTTATTTTTTAAAAATATTTTAACATGAAAATAAAATAATTTTCTTACTTTTATTTTTTTCTCATTTTTTTAACTGGGCAAAATTCTTTTAAAAATACGTTTTCTCCTTTTTTTTTTAGTGAAAATTTTCTCCTTTTTTTTAAAAATAAATATACTATGTCGGACGGTTGCTGATAAATTAAAAAAGAAAAAAAAAAGAATTTAGTTAATTGGCTCGTCACAACGTCATTCAGCAAACGTGCGTAACTTTATCACAACGTCACACACCTAACGCTCTAGCTGCCACAAATTAAGCTTCTATCCTCCAAATCTCAGAGTCTCAACGACGCAAATGTTCTATCTGTGACTGAAATTCTCTCAACTCGTCGATTTCTGCGATCTCTTATAGGTACGGACTCTCACTCTATGCTTCTTTACGTTCCTTTAACATCTGATCAAGTGGATTTGGTTTTTAGTTCTAAGAATCACAAGATTTAGGGTTCGTCTTTTCTCTTTTTTGTTTTGGTCAATATTTAACACAATCGGTGAAGTTCTTCCCTTAATCGATTTTCTAATTCGTCGATCTAACATATCCGGTAAGGTTTTGAGACGATCTAGTTTTCACTCCTTTTATTATTTTTTTTAAAGGGAAAGTCGGAGTAGTTGGCTGTTAATTTCTAATTTTCATGATTTATTGTAGAATTATGAAGTAACGAGCTGAAGGGAAGATATATGATTTGGGAATTTGTGTTTCTTTAATGATGCGAACTTTGGATTTTGCCTTTTTTTTTTTACTAAAAAAATTGAGCTGTTTTCTGAAAGGAATTTCGTCTTAGGGAGTATCTTCTCTAAGATAAATTGTTTGAAATGATCTCTTGCTGTAGCTTTGCTTCTTGATGTTCAAAGAGGTACTTCATGATGGATTTATGGAGGAGTTAATGAATGTTTAACTATCAGTGGACACTTGCGTTTACGTATGTCAGTGATTTATTTATTAATTTATGGTTTATCCTGGAGAAGAGATTTATACGGGAAGAGTTAAGCCGAGGGTTGGGAAAAAAGTTGTGTTCTGAAATATGAATCCACAAAATGGATGTTGAAATCTTTGTTGGGTTTGATCCAGTAGTAATATAGATCATGTTTGAATACCAACATAATTTATATTGCTACTGAAGCAAACCCTATCTTTCCCTGGGCTAGAAAACAAAATATATAGGTTATTGTCTCCTGTGTAGCCTATTCTCAATTTCTCATTATTTATTTGATCTACTGCTTGCCAGTCAGATATGTTGAACATGTTTAGTTTTTATTTTCTGGGTTCTGTTATATGGGTCATAGGTTTGCTACTTATCCATTTGGCACAGCCATACAGCTTACTATATTTTTTGCTTATCACAGTAGAACCAAAAAAATGAGCCGACCACAGGATCCACACCGATCTTTTTTCCCTTTTGGGAATCCTTTCCGTAAGATATCACCTAAAGGCTCTCACATGTCTCCACAACTTGTTGCAATATTAAATTCTTTTGAGGCAACATTGGCAGAGAGGCTGAGAAAGCTTATACCCAAGAACAAGGATGAAATTCTCAGCTTATCTTGGATGACGCTAGCTATGGAGCTGCTTTGTGAAACTCATAATGACATAAAAACCCTTATAACAGATCTTGATTTACCTTTGAGTAATTGGGATGAGAAATGGATTGATATGTACTTGGACATAAGTGTAAAGTTGCTAGATATATGCATTGCATTTAGCTCTGAGCTCTCCCGTCTGAACCAAGGGCATCTTTTGCTTCAGTGTGCTTTACACAACTTAAGTTCTGCCTCTCCAAAGCAGTTTGTTAGGGCATGTTCTTCACTTGATGGTTGGAGGCAGCATATCAATTCTAGGAACCCCAGGATTGAGAAATGTGGCACCATTTTAGATAATCTTGTGGGATCACTTAATCTTCCAAAGGTTAAGAATTCAGCTAAAGGGAAGGTTTTAATGCAAGCTATGTATGGAGTCAAGGTGAAGACTGTATTTTTGTGCAGTGTGTTTGCTGCAGCCTTCTCAGGCTCTGCAAAAAAGTTGTTATATATGGATGTGGCTGATACGTATTCATGGGCTCAACCTTTTAAAAGCTTGCAGAATGTTGTGAATGAGGAAATTAGAGTTACATATTCCAATGGAAGATTTACTGTATTGACAGAGTTGGAAACAGTTGATGCCTTGGTGAAGATATTATATCCTACAATCCAGGGTGATCAAGATAGTGTTGAGACGGAACCACTTCGGAAGACTGTTGAGGAAACAGGCAGGGCAGCGGAGAGGCTTTCACGAGGATTAGATCAACTTGCAAAGGGAGTGGATGATTTTTTCCAAGTAGTTTTGGCTGGTCGTGATGCTTTGCTGTATAATCTGAGGAAAGGTGCAACTGTCTCTGTTCGCATTTCAGGGAGTAATATAGCTGAGCAAATAGTCGATTGAGTATGCTGCAGCCTAACCATGGTAGAAACTGATGGGTCAAGGTATGTGGTTTTCTCTTATATGATCAATTGTGGTAGTCAATCTTGTTTGTCTTATTGTATTTATAATAGCTTGAGTTATACTTTATGTTATAGTGTTGCGGTAAAATGTATATGCTTGCATTACTGTGTAATGTCAAACAATGTAAAATATATTAAAAGTTGTTTTTATTGTGAAGAGAAGTTCATTGACTTGAATATGGTAATTCATTGTAAGCTAGTATATGTTATCTTTCTCTCTCTCTATTTTGTTGTTCATTTTCTTTCTGGGAGGGATGTGTTTCTCATGTACGCATAGGGACTTCTTTGTTCCTTTTCTCTATTAGTATGCTATACTACACATATTAGATGCTGCAGTTGTCACATGGAGGGTTGTTTGGGCTCGGAATTTGATGACATTAAAATACATCAAAGGGATTGGCATTTATTGTTCACTCTTGGACATAAATTAATCTCCATCATGTTAAGTTCTTACCTGAAATTGGTTTATGATAGGAAGAACATTATGCAATTGAAAGTCGATTGTAATTTAACTAACATGCAATGTTCCGGGGCAAAGCTGTCACTGCAGAGTGTGTTTTCTTGAGCTCTTATACTACACTTTTCAGCCTTTACGATGGTGAACGGATTCCTGAGATTTTGAAATTTTCACGCATACTGGAATCGTTCACAAGAGGTTCTGCAATCTTCAAACTGCTTCAATTCTGAATTGAAGGAAACCCCTAGAGGAATTGGGACCTCTATGCAGTTGATGGTATGTCCAGAAATTTTAAGCGTAGATATATGTAATCGTTGCTTCTTTTTTTTTGTCCTGTTCAATCTGCATAACTTGTGGACCCATTAACTGTATCAGAGACGGGGAGAAACGAGATGGAGGAGTAAACCCCTGCAAGACAAGTGAACTGGTAAATAAATTGCAGGCAGTTGCCATTGATGAAAAAAAAACTGAATTGGTTCTTCGCTTGTCATCATCTCTCTCAAATCTCACACCTGCAGAGGCTCTTCTCTCTCTCTCTCTCTCTGGTCTATATCTCCCTCCTCCCTACGGGTTTCAAACCACTCCAGCGCTTCTGTATTTATCGGCAAGAAAAATATATTTAAAATAATTAATCATGTGTCAAGGATTTTAAGTTTTTTCAATGTTATCAGCCAGATCAGAAGTGGAGGTCATTTAACTTAAACATATATACAATTGCACTTTTTTTAACAAGTTCTTCAAAAGATTTTGGATTCTATTTATTCTTTTAAAAGAAAAATAAAAAATAAAAAATTCATATTAATAAAGATCTAATTAAGAACTATTTTATGCTCTAATTTTTATTTGGAAAGGATTTGATACGTTTTATATAACAAAACCAATACCAATTTGTTTTGAAATAAATACGTACTTTGTCAAAGATTTAGAGTGAAGAATAACGATATTGACAATTAAAATGCTTCAAAACCAGTCTTGATTTCTACATTGGCCTCTGACGGTAAAGTAGGTGACATTTTCTCAAAATAGACAAAAAAATAGCGATGAAAAACAAGGAAAAAATTTAGGTCCATTTCCTTATGTCCATTTCATCCAATTCCACCAATCATATATTGTATTTATACTCTCTCTCTTCTATGATTGGTCATATAAAAGGTGGTCTTCTATATTCTCTCTCTACTGTGATTGGTCATTTAAACACTTTTTGCCACATGTCATAATTATATTGGGGAATTGGATGAAATGGACATAAGAAAATAGACCTAAGTTTTTTCCGAAAAACAATTGGACCGTTGTTTTAAAAAATAATAATAATTGGACAGTTGTTCTAAAGTAGTACCTATCTATAATAATAATTATTTATTTTTATTTTAAAAAAATATTTTAAGTTTTGTATTGAGAAAATATATAATGAAAAAAAAATATTAAATATTTTAAACATATTAAAGTTATATAATAGTACATTTATATTTAATAAACAAAAAATAGTACATTTATATTTATAATTTAATTTTTTTTGTTATAAATTAAAATTAATTTTTAAGAGTTTGGTCTGAATACGAGAATTCGACTATTCGTAAGACTCAAAAATAAAGATAAATTTTGATACTCGTTCAAGTTAGTCCGAAGATAAGAAATATAGTAGTATCATACGCCCAAACCCTACCAATAATATAGTTTATTTATGAAGCTATTAATGTATACGCGTAAAAAAATGTAATTTAAATATAGTTTATTTACCCTTTTTAATCAATTGCTAATTGTAATTGTACATATATTATTCTTTATTTTCTTCAACTAAATGTTAACCTGTGTCAATGTGTAATTTATATAAGATTGAATCGATAAAATTATCACTTTTTTTTGGGGTGGGGCTGATGATACTTAAGAGGAGAAATTTCGCGAATTAAGAAGAGTAACAAATAATTACAGCTTTATCAGGCCAAAAAAATAATAATCAGAGTCTATTGAAGGTTCAAATTTTTTTATTATAAATAGTTTGTAGTTATCTGTAACAGGCAGCTCATTGACTCATGCAACAAAAGTATTGAAAAAAAAATATATTCGAATGAAAAATGTTTTATCGTATTGTTATTTGAATATTGAACACAATTATAATCTCTTAAGAAATTAAATTTGTTGTTTTTTTTTCATCTCCAGGAAGCTTGGAACAGGTCCAACATGGACGAAAGGTAGCTAATTCCTAATGTGCGCTGCATATTTTATAAAGAGAAGTGACCATTCTTCAAAGCATATTGTTCATTTGTGAAGTGTAATCTACATGTCGAAAAAAGGTTGTAAGCCTAAGGCCTTGCACCATGTAAAAGTAGTGAACGCAAACTAAAATTATTTAGCACATGCATTGATTACCCACTTTTCTACCCTAAAAGGTAGGCCTTCCATGGATGACAATAGACAACAACGAAATTAACACAAAATTATAATTTATTAATTTAATTATATGTAACTAAAAGCTACTAATGATACGGATGCAACTCAACAACAGAAACAGAGTATCAAACTCCAATTTGCCAAAATGCTTACTTGCCTAGTACATGAAGCATTATAGCATTCTGCGCATGCATTCGGTTCTCTGCTTGTGGGAAGACAATTGAATTTGGGGCTTCAATGACTTCATCAGTCACCTCCACCCCTCTTTCCGCCGGTAAGCAATGCATGAAGAACGCTTTTGGGCCTGCCAAATTCATAAGACTTTGACCCACCTGAAAAAAGCAATTGCAATTTCATGTTGGCTCTTCTGCTCCATTTGATAATTCAAGCTTATAAGCCATAGGAAGTAGGAACAATACTAATTTATCAGGGCAAAGGGGAGGGGAATAAAAGATCCATCACATCAAATCAAGTTTTTCAGTGACCTTGGAACCTTTTTTGGGGCCAAGGCACCCCTACAGATAGCGTGGTTATTTTTCATTGATCAATTTATACCTAAACTTTGATTAACTTGGGAATTTACGATGAAAATAAAAGGGATGTTTCATGCATCTCATTTAAGTAGACGGGATCAGGATTCCTCTAGACATATAGAACTATACTTCGGTCATACAATTATCATCTTTTTATATTCATGAAAAATCTACATCCTATTTTGTTGACATGTGCTGGAAGAACTTAGTGCCAATCACGATCCCAATATATAACACACTCATGTCACAGGAACACAAGAAAACAAAGTAAAAATTCCATCAAACTAAGTTGGTTCCAGTCACCTTTTGAGGCCAAAATAACACATCATGTACCTGAAATTCTTTAAAAACTTGGCGGCGGTAGGCAGCCTCCTCCTTTTGGCCCATGCTGGCCCAAACATCTGAATACACAACATCCGCTCCCCTAACAGCTTCTTTTGGATCATTAGTTATCTCGATTTTACTGATTCCAGCCTTCTGAGCTTTCTGAACTGTTTTCTTATCAGGTTCGAAACCTTTTGGACATGCACAAACGAAGTGAAAAGGTATGACAGATGCCAACAATAACCATGAGTGAACAATATTATTTCCATCTCCTACATAGACAACCTGAAGCACATTGTAGAATTATATCAGACAAGGATTTGTTTCGAACTGTCACTTAGAATTGGGAAAAAGAAAATTCTCTTAGATTAAAAACCTAACCTTGGTCCCTTCCAACTGACCAACGTGTTCAATTATAGTAAGGGCATCAGCCATTATCTGGCAAGGATGGTTGTAGTCTGTCAAGCCATTGATGACTGGCACAGTTGCATACTTTGCAAGATCAAGGATGTCCTGCAATAAATCAGGTAAAGCTGTTCAATTAAAACTATCTTGAAGTTTTCTAGATTGTAGAGATACAATAAAACGAGAACAATCAAGTGATCAACCACTATTATAACTCACCATCATACCTGATGAGCAAAAACTCTAGCCATAATTATGTCATTATAGCGAGACAAAACACGAGCAATATCACGAGTCTCCTCCCGCTTACCCATTTGGATATCATCAGGTCCTAAATATATGGCATGCCCACCCAACAACGTAAATCCAGTCTCAAATGAAACCCGTGTTCTCATGGATGGCTTAGTAAAGATCATTGCCATTGTCTTCCCTTTAAATGGCAAAAATGTTCTGTCCCCTGATTTAAGTAAAGCCTTCACCTCAATGGCTCGATCTAAGATCTTCAAAATAGTGTCCTTATCAAAATCACTTATGTGGAGAAAATCCTTCAGGTCAGCTTTTGCTGCAGAAGACAGGAAAACATAAGAAAACAAGTCAAAAGACAAGAAATCAGAACTGGAGACCAGTTTTTCTTCAATATCATCGGAGCTATTTAATGTCCACGAAGAGTTGAAAATATCATTATGGTCCTATCACCTGCATCCGAATTTCAAATTAAGGATGTTCCTTTGCTGAATATCAGTACATAAGAACTATGTTATTAGAGTATAACAAAGTCATACAACAAAAGGTTTTTCTCTTAGGAAAACAAGGCCCTTCTCTCAGTATGACAAATGAGTATCAACTCTGAGAATTTATAAATATTCACAAACCATTGCTGTGTACGTAGGTTTATAAAAGCAAGGTTCTTCACCAAAGAGTTAGTTATATAAACGTAGTTGATAAAACTTTTGTCTTAACTCGCAATCCATAAATAACTTCTAACCATAAAGCTACCGGATTAACACTTACCTCAAGTTAACATATTAGAGGTCTTCCACAGACCAATTGACCATAAACAATTGTAGTAAGTTCTCACAATTTATCTAAGACGTAATAAATAAATTTTTCGTAGAGTCCAATATATAAACTATAAAGAGTTACTGCAATTATGTGCTATTCTATATTTAATAATGCTATTACCTACCGACTTACAAGTATAAACACAAATGCGTCCAAATACTCACGCAAGGAGACTTAAGAATGCTTTAGTACTGTATTTTCAAATCAAACTCGTAGCTGAGAGATTTTAGTTAACGATGGTAGCTTCAACAGCAACCAGAAAGCATATTATGCAAATAAAAAATCTACGTACATAAATGCAAGTTCCAAAAATGCCACATCTCGGAAATTAGGTTTAGCTATGTAACATATTGCACAAATTTAAAAATAAAATAATAGAGTTCCTGAAACCCTAGCTCGATGCGATTCAATCTTAGATCAACAACTGAACTTGATAAGATATTTCTGACAGAAATGATTAAGATGCACATAAGGCAGTTGAGGAAGTAGGAGAGTACCTTTAGCAGTGAGCGATGATTCAGCCGAAACAGCGGAGGTCTGGCATGAGATTTTGAGGCGAAATGGCGGTGAAGTCGGCGGAGAGGGAATGGTAATGCCAGAGAAAGGAGCGGATTGACGGTTCTGAAGGGAGAAAGAGGGAAGTGCAGAGGCTTTGTCTAATCGGACTGAACAATGACAAGAAGTTGCGGCCATTTTCTGTAAACTGTAGAGTGAGGTGCGAGCAGAGCAGAGGGTATCTCAGTACGTATCACACCAACTGCGTTTTATTCTCGTGTGCACTGATTCGATATTTATTAATTATTTATAATGACTAGTGAGGGTACTATCTATTTATGAAATAAACCTCATTTTTCCAAGAAATAACGCTCGAGGGTGCCAGAGTCAGATAGCAGCAGAACGCTGGTCGAACTTCAAACTCCAATTCTCCAAAACCGTTCAATTTTACTTTGCATATTAGATTGATAATCAAGTATTGCACATTTTTACTTGTTGGATGCGAAATATGTATAATTATAACTTGCCAGAAGAGATATACAAGATTTTTTTTTTTTGGTGGAAAGTAAAGACAGGAAGCCTAAGCAAGACAAGCACGAGCAACACCCTGACCCTGCAGGTCTTCAACAAGAACCCGATTAACCCTAGCAGGAGTAGAAGTCATACAAATAAGATTAAACTCAGACCCATGAGCGAGAGAAGCCATAGCATCAGCGGCGCGGTTGCCTTCCCTGTAAGTATGACGGAACACCACCTCCCAATCTCTAGAGACCATGTTCTGAATACGATCAATGAGAAGAAAGCAAGGATGCGTGTCAACACAAGAACCCCGAACCAAGCCATACGCAACAAGAGAATCCATCTCAACTTCCACCTTTCTACATCCATGCTGCCAAGCGACCTCCATCCCCGACAGGACACCCCACACTTCCGCCATCAACGAGTTGCATGTCCCTAAATTCCTGGTGAATCCAAGAATGAACACGCCATCCGCATCCCTCATGACTCCACCGCAAGCACCTCGCATCTGCCCATCACCAGAACTGGACCCATCAACATTAACTTTTATCCAACCAGTTTCAGGCTTCCTCCACCGCACGAACTTATTAACTCTAGCAGGTTTGTTCGGCTTCATCCCCACACCGAACTTGAAATCACTGATCATATGCTTGACCCTGGTCATGATGGTGAAATACGGGTCAGGATTACTACCCCCTTTGTCAGTGAAAAGTTCCTCATTCCGCCACCGCCACATAGACCAGCAAGCCACCGAAAAAACCACACTCCACTCCATGTTTTCAACACCCACCTGCTTCGACAAGTTCAGACGAAGCCATCTGTGCAAATCCATACTAAAGAAAACATGCCAATGACGCGGACTAACAAGCCGCATCCAGACATTCCTAGCTCTCGAACAGTCGCGAATGGCATGCAGGATATCCTCACGATCACCATTACACCTACTACAATACGCCTGGTCCGTCATACCCCGATTGGCACGTTCCTCATTAGTGAGCAAACGGTTATGAGCACACAACCACAGAAAAGAACGGATACGTTGCGGGACTTGCAAATGCCAAATTTTTCGCCATATACTGTTAAGATCCAACAGATTAGGACCCACAATAGAATTATACGCTGTTTTCACACTGAAGGAGCCATCATTGGTGTACTTCCAGATCAACTTGTCACTTCTGGCACTATCAAGAGGAGGGGCAACTGCCGCAATGCAACGACACACCTCGTCCGGAAGCAGGCCCTCAAACCGCGACCAATCCCAATTACCTGACGGTGACACATAGCTAGCAACCGGAGCTAGCAAATCATTACTAGACACAGGCCCAATGGAAACGTCACTCAGCTTGCCCAATTGATTACCTTACAGTGAATGCAACGTTATGAAACAAAATTGCAAGATGAAACATGTCATGTAAATGAGAAGTCCAATAAGTTCCCTCACTTTTAAATTCTTGTTTACATCCAATACATGCGGCTCTTTGTATTGTACCCCATCTACACCTTTTCCCATTATTTTGAAAAAAAATTCATACATTTGAAGTTTTCTTTTTTAATTTTTTTTTTCAATTGGTTTCTTTTATAAAATTTCAATAACATTCCCATCATCATCCACATTTGAAGCATTTATTACACTTGGTGGCACCATTATCTAAAAAAATTGTAATGTTTTAAAAATGCATGTATATTGAAATGTAACGTATCTAAATCACAATAATAATAAATAAAAAAGTTCAACCACTAACGTAATAAGCAAAAAAAATCAATACCATTGTCCATTTACAATCAACAATAACAGTCAAAGGGGCTAAGACTCAATCAAGATGAACCAACAAGAGGCAGAAACTGTTTCAAAAAAAAAGGGAAAAGCGGTGTTGAAACTTGGAACTATTACCTATCGTCGATTTCACAGCACTTGACCGTCGAACACCGTCGCAACCTGATCATCGCAGCTCGTGTAGTGACTCGTGAATCTCGTGATGTTGGTGTGTGAGGGTGAGGATAAGCAAGAAGAAGTACAGTGTGTGAGCGACTGATATTGTGCTGCGTGAGAGTGTGTTCCGGGAACGGGGGGTTCGAACTTGGAGGTCCAGAGCAATCCGGGAGCCAGTCACTGGGAAGTACTTAGTGGGCGAGAAGTGAAGCACTCTGGGCAAACTGTAAGTAAGACAAGAGGGATTAACGTTAGTAAATAAATTATGTTCTTACCAAGCTCAAGGGTTTGGGAGTTCTGGATGAAGATTTCTCTCTCTCTCTCTCTCTCTCCAAAGTTTTTTTCCTCTTGAATGTCTCACGGGGGTCTATTTATAGTGGAGGGTAAGATAAGTCAGTTACGGGCTGATGATGAGTCACATCCTAAAAACATGGGTAGTGTATGCACGTTTCTTGACATGGTAGTGGTGTCACGTAATGGGCTAAGGTTGAGGAAATTGGAGAACATGGAGCCACATGAGGTAAGTAGTGGGATGAAGTTGAGGGAGTGGGATTAGGCATGTGGATGTGGTTACGTATGTATGAGGTGTCAATTATTAATGACGTGTCTAAGAGAAGGGGGTTATGAGCTCAATAAGAACAATAATAAATTTACTAATATTAAACCCTTACCTAGTTTACCAGGGCGATCATGCCTAAGCACGAAGAACCTTCACCTCAATCCTACCAAGTCACTCCCTAAGATTGTTCTCGGGAAAGGAGGATGAAAATCGCTCCTTCACGACATTCCCAACCTTGTCTAAATTGGGCGTCGCGGGTGGCACTTGGCCTACGTCAAACCCATTCCAAGAGCGTTGCTTCCTCGCGAAGTTGGAATGACCTTGACGTGATTCTTCTCATGTCAACACTGCGCTGACCCTGAGGGAGGGGATGACCCCATCACACTTTCCACTACCTCATACTTATTAAAAGAGGGAAAGTGAGGTATCTTAGTTTACTGTCCAAGGGACGGATTCACTGGGCACCCTGAAGCACTTCGCTCAGCAGGGGAACTTATCACTGGGACTTAATTAGCACTTTACTTATGTTTACTGTCCAAGGGACGGATTCACTGGGCACCTTGGAGCACTTCGCTCAGCAGGGGAACTTATCACTGGGACTTAGTACTTTACTTATATTTACTGTCCGAGGGACGGATGACAAGTGGAGGCACCTTTTATGGTTTGAATGACATGTCTATTCATGAAAGAAGCCACTTTACATAATCGTCACGGTCATGAGATTTAAACAAGAAAATACATAAATAAATAAACATGTAAATAAATAAAAAAAATAAACCTATGTAGGAACAGAGTGGTAGAAGTAAGAAGAAAAGAAGAAATGTTGAGATTGAGAAGAAGTGCGGCCGGAAGAAAAGGTGTGTTTTTTTTTTTAAAAGAAGGTGTGTTAGGTTAGGGATTTGTCGTGATAGCTTTTTTTTTTGGTGTCCTATATTATGTGTAAATGGATTTGAGCTTTATTTAATTTTTTTTAGACAAAATTTGATTTGTAATTTTTATTTTAAAAAAATAAAGAGTCCGCCCTAACTCGGTCCGATCCTAACCACTTTTAGTATGTTATCTTAATAGGTTGGCCCGAACTATTTTTAAAATAGGTTGAAAATTTTTTAACCTAGCCTTATTTTGAATTGGGTTTAACGAGTTAGCTCATAAGACAGCTACTGAATGATATAGCAAAACAACGATTAATTTCATATTTTCAATCTTCAAGTCAAGGTAAAGAAAATCAATAATAACCTTCGGCCCATAAAGCTTTGAATTATGGTTGCGTTTGGTATATTGTTGGATATGTAAAGGGAAGAAATGTAAAAGAAAATAATGTAAAGTAAAAGAATATAAAGTAATTATAAAAATAAAAAAAATTTGTTTGTATAAAATAAAATAGGAGAGAAAGTTTGTAATGTAAAATCTGTATAATTAAAACCAAAATGCTTATACTTTAAAAATAAAGTATTTTATGATCTTTTAATGGTGGCCGGTGGTGGTTGGTGGTGGATAGTGACGGGGTAATATAGTCCTTTTGAAAACACATTCCTTAAGTAAAATTACTTTACATAAGATTTGTAATGTAATGTGGATGGATCATGCCTGAGATTGTGGGAAACCTAATTACATTGCAATCTTATTAACAAACTTGAAAAATTATACCAAACACGTGTTTTTTTGAAAAGTGTGCCATTACATTACATACTCAAATTTTACCCAATACCAAACGGAGCCTACGGGTAGGTTCACTAGCAAGAAATGCTAAGGAAAAAGTCAATGGAAATAGTAAGACCCACTGCGTTCCACCTACTTTTTTACTTTTTTATTTTCATCAACTTAAAAAAATATACAAAATATCTATTATACCCCTCTGATTTGACATAATTTGACACAATTATAACCCTCTTTTCTTTTTATTATTTTAATATAAGGGGTAAAATGGTCATTTTAATACATGCCCTATATATTTTTAGATGGAATATATGTTGAGGAGGAAGGCTAGCCCAAATCCAGAGTACAAGAGCTAGAGCAAGGCCAACAAAAAAAAAAGACCTGCATTCCTAAACCCAAATACCTGAAAGGCCCAAGCAACACACCAAGAAATAAAAATGCTTCAACATTGTTCAATGAATTTATTGAATGTAATAAGATTTTCAACCATAATTGTCATAGAATTGTAGTGTAGATGCGTGTGGGTGTGGCAACGGGGAATGGAGGTTTGGTGATCTAAGAAGGACAATTTAGGGCATGCAGTGGAACACAAGAACTAAATTAGAGGTGGGTTCCCCAACCCCAACTAAGAATGATACAATTAATTAAAGTTTTGTCATTTATTATAAGAGTTATCAAAGTTAGAATTTTATGATTAATATGAGAGTTTTATTGATGAGTTATATGTAAATTTTTCATAAATTCTCAAAGAACTTGAAAATTTCTCAAGTGTTAGATGCTACCCATCATGAAAGAAGCCTTGATGAAGGAGTAAGTAAACCCCTGCAAGACAAGTGAACTGACAAATAAATTGCATTGATGAAAAACAACTGAAGGAATGAGTTCTCACATTTTCATGATATTTTTATCAATTTTACCTCTCATGCATTTAAGTCCTCTACCAAATGAAATGCGAAGAAAAATTATTTAAAATAATTAATCACGTGCTTAAGTTTTTTCAATGTATCAGCCATATCAGAAGTAGAGCTCATTTAACTTAAATATATATATATATATATATAAAGTTATCGAAGGACCTTGCTGTTTTTCTCTTCATTCTTTTTTTTCTCTTACAGGTATTTTCTTATTGGAAGTAATTTTATTCGAGTTAGTTGAAGTTTCATAACGGAAGTAGAGCTCTTCCAACAAATATTTTTTCATGCACAAATTTCGAACCAAAAACTTTATTTAAGAAAAATTGAATACCTACCACTCTAATTAACCGCTCGTTGATTTCTCTTCATTCTAGTTTCAAGTTTTAAAATATTTTAACAAAGAAAAAGGTGACGAGTGAACAAACTGTGTTTTTTTTTCCCATTAATCAGAAGAATAAAAAATGAGAGCTTTCGTTAAGAAAGTATATACTTGGTTCACAAACTGTTTAATGATTTGCGATTTCTAATAAATTACAAAATTAATAATTTTAATGTTTAAAAATGTATTAACTAATTATAATTTTTTTAATTAAGTTTTTCAAAAGATTTTGGATTTTCTGTATTTATTCTTTAAAAGAAAAATAATAAATAAGATTCACATTTTTTTACATATGCTCTAATTTTTAATTTGATCCATTTTACTATTTGATACATGTGAGAAACCAATTTTTTTTTTTACTATTTTATACAATTTTATACTTGTATAAAATAAAAAAAAATTAATTGGTAAGGATTTGATCCATTTTAAATAACCAAACCAATACCAAAGATTTAAGGCTACGTTGGTTACGCGAATTTAAAGGGGGAGAAAAGAATGAGAACGCAGGGTTTCAATAGGTTTCATTGACAGAGAGAAAGAAGAATTAATTCTCGTACACAAACATTAAAAAAATATTAAAATATAAAATATTTATTATATCTTTAAATTTGACATAATTATAATTTTTTTAATATTTTAATATAAAGAATAAAAATGATAATTTCAATCCTCTTTTATTTATCTCCATTCTCATTACCATTTTTATTTTCATTTTAAGATTTTACTATTAAATACAGAAACTCATTCTAATTTTCATTCTCATTCCTTTTTTATATACCAAATATACCGCCTTGGAGATTCAACCATGTTGACAATTCAAATGCTTCTAAACGAGTATTGATTTCTACATTGGCCTTTCACGATAAAGTAGGGTGACATTTTTTCAAAATAGATAAAGAATATGACTGGAAAATAATTGGACTGTTTTTCCCAAATTGAAAAAGAAAATTGGTAGTTTGGTACACCTGTTGTATTTTAACCAGTCAAAGTCTCTTTCCTTAAATTCAATGCCCATCATAGGAAAAACATGACATTTTTCCAAATATGTAATTCATATGAAAAATACGTCTAAGTCCAAGTCTTGAATCCTCGGAATTTTAATTTTGGGAAAGTAATTTTTAGGATTAAGATTCTCGAAAATATTAAATTAACTGTTTGGTTTAACTTTTATATTTCTGAAATTATTTTATAAGATTTTCATGAATGTTAAATGAGCTGTTTGGTTCAATTTTCATAATTTTGGAAAAAGTGAGGAAAGAGATAGAGAAAAAAATTAAAAGAGAAAAAAAGTATGATGAGAAGTGTATTTAGTATGTAAAAATGTGATGTAATTTTTTCTAATAAAACGTAAAAATACATGAATTTTACTATTTAGTATTGTTACCAAACATAGTCCAACTATATACAGGAAAGAGAGAGAAAAGAAGAAATTTCACCTCATTTTCCTTACCAATTTTTAATTTTTTCCCTTGAATAAATCAAAGTTTGGAGCTTGACTGTATATCAGAAAGGCTTAGTTTAGTAAAATATATTTTTTAATTATATGATGCTTTAAAATCATCATTATTATTATTATAGTGAAAATTTTTGTTTGTTTTAACAAAGTTGTTTAATTTTCATCAAAACTCTCATTAAACAGTGAAATTTATTGATAATCTAAAATAAAAATTCCCAGAAAGCTCACCAATCTTTCATAAAAAAGATTAGTAAAAAGAAACATCAAAAAGTCAATTTACTCACGAGTCATTCAGGCATTTCCAGTTCAAAAGCCTCCTTCAAAGTTCAAAGTTTTCACACGCACACACGCTTTCTTACTCCTCACACTCTCTCTCTCCAAAAACCCCCAAAAGAAATGTCAAAGTCCTTTCTTTCATCTACCGACACGTCTGCTCCAAATTCACCTCCTCCTCCTCCTCTTCCGATTTAGCTTCTTTCCTTCTCTCATATTTGTTTTCTCTGATTTCATCATTCCCATTTCGGAAGCGAACCTTTCAAGCAGAGTTCCTCAGACATGTCTGCTGAATCAGTCTCTGCTTCAGCTGATCACAACATCAGAGGATTACCCACTCATGGCGGACGCTACGTTCAGTACAATGTGTACGGCAATCTATTCGAGGTTTCTAGGAAGTACGTCCCTCCTATTCGCCCTGTGGGAAGAGGAGCTTATGGTATTGTTTGGTAAGAAACTTGGTGGGGTTTTAGCTTTGTGTTGAGTTTAATTTGTTTAGAGGGTTTTAGAGTATATTCTTGTTTTTGAGGGTGTTTGTGCGTAAAAGGTTGTTTGTCACTACCCTGCTTGAGACATGTTTTGCCTCTTCAGGAAGCAAATTATGTTTGAAATTTTATGACTTTCAAAGCAAGGAAGTACTTTCCTTCTACTGATCGAAGCTGGAAGCCTTTGTTTGCGAGTATTGAGTGGAATTTGGAAAGATGAAGAGCTTATGTATTTGTGAAGGCTGGATTCTTATTAGTTACTTCATTTGGTGGTGATTATTTGGGATTCTAATTGGTTTGTTAGTAGTGATCGATGGTCGAAGTAATTATTTTGGTGATGATAAACACTATTTTTGAGCTCGCAGCTAAAAATTGTTCATCGTTGTTTTTAATATATGGGTCCTTTGATTCTTTATGGATTTGTCATGTAAAGAAAAAGGTTCCTGTGCTGAATCAGTGTGTATGCAATTTTTATTATATTCTTGGCCTTGAAAGTATTTACCATATCTGATTGGAAAACATTAATTAAAAACAGGAGTGATAATTTAGTAATGTGGGTTTAAAAATATTATATTTAGTTGAAAAAAAAAAGATGGGAAGGTTATATAGAAACTCTGAATAATACCACTATTGGGATTTTCAGATTCATGGAATTGAGGATCATGCATATCTTGGGGGTGATTTTCTATAATTTGGTGTTTGGCAAGGAGTCCTTTCTCATTAATCATTTATGTGGCTTCTATTCTCTGTTATCAAAAATGTGAAGGCCAATATTATTTTTTATTACTATTTATTTATTTGTTTTTTTCATTTTCTTCAGTGCTGCTATAAATGCAGAGACACGTGAGGAAGTTGCCATTAAGAAGGTTGGCAATGCATTTGACAACAGAATAGATGCCAAAAGGACCTTACGTGAAATTAAACTGCTTCGACACATGGATCATGAAAATGTAATCTAGTTTAACTTTTTATTTGCATTCTCATAATTAGACCTTGTTTTCACATTGGGATTGTTTATTTTGTCATGAGTCTTGACTTTGACTGTTGAGAGAATGCCTTTGGCAGCATAATAATTCTTAAGTAACTTATTATTGCTTCCTTTCTTCATTTTTAAATTTCCCTTGTTTTCTTCTATTATTCTATATATTTGCAATCTCAAGTAAGTTGTCCATATTTCACAAGTGATGGAATAAAAAAATTGATAGCGTATTTAACTAGATTTTATATGTTTTATTGACAAGAAATTGCTGTTGTTTAGTCTAAATTAGTCTTTGTTTTAGTGCTCATAGACAAACATGTAAGTTCTTCTATGGAGATTATTGGGAGAAGTTTTCCTTTATATACTTCTATGTTAGCTATCTTGTCTTTGAAGTTTGAAAGCTCTGAACTCTTGGAATATATATATAAATTTAGAAAAGAAAAAAAAAAACCCCTAAGAATTGGATGATGTTTACATAATAAAAAGGACAATGTATTTATATCTTTTTGTTTGGAGGATAGGGTTAAATGGTGAAGTAGTAATGACAGCTCGAACCTAGGACCTCCTAGGTAGTCCGGTGGTATATGATGCTCAATTTTGAACAATATGTTTTTTAGATGCCTAGATTTGTGATTTGGTGGACTGGAGTTGAGCCATCTAAATCCCGGAAAATTTAACTATCCGAGCACAATGGTACATGCCAACATGATCTTCACTATACTTTAATTACCATATAGTGTACCCAAACATGCTTCTGAATGAAGTATATTAGATTACTGGGAGTATTATATTGTTGCATTGTAATTGTAATCCGGACATCCTCTCTCATACTGCAATGGTTGTTGTCAGTTATGCTTAAACACATTGGCATAGTATAATTAGTTTTAGCTTGAGAGATTCACTTATATAACATTCAGATGATAGCAATATCTTTTTTTTGTGACTTTTGAAAGAAGTTGACTAGTCAGCATTCTTGAGCTATAATTTCTCTTTGATTCAGAAAATTCGCTTTCATTAAAAGTTCCTTAATGTTTTCCTTAGAATAACACTACTCACTGCTTTGTTAATTGTCTGATGCAGGTGATAGCCCTCAAAGACATTATACGACCTCCACAGAAGGAGAGTTTCAATGATGTCTACATTGTTTATGAATTAATGGATACTGATCTGCATCAAATAATACGTTCCAACCAGCTGTTGACAGATGATCATTGTCGGGTTGGCATTCAATTAGTTCTCTTGGCTTATGAAATTTAATATGCACTTTGCCTCTTAGCTATTAAATATCTGCTTCTTCTTCTTCTTCTTCTTTCCTTTATTCTTTATTTTGTCCTTCAATGACTTGATTATTGCATTTTCCTCTGCTTGTATTTCTGCAAAAACTGAAGGGAAATCATTGCCAAAATGAAAAGGATTAAGTAGTTTGGAAAGACATATATCTTTACCTTCTACCTCTGTAATTCTTCTGCATAATTATGCAGTATTGCAGTCATACAAGTGCAAAAGTATACACATGGCTCCATATGAGTTTAATTGGTCCTACTTAAAATAATTCTGTTAAACTTAAGTAGTGCATGTGTGCAGCTGTACACAGTTGGGTAATTCTCTTGTATACTTTCACATTTTATATTTAATCTTATGTACTTGTTTTGAAGTGAAATAATATAAAATATGGATGGATTTATGTAACAATAGATAAACACATGTAATTATACTTTCTCTTACAATCAATTGATATTTTGATGTGATCTTTTCTTCCAGTATTTTCTGTATCAGTTGTTACGAGGACTAAAATATGTACATTCAGCAAATGTTTTGCATCGTGATTTAAAGCCTAGCAATTTGCTCCTGAATGCCAATTGTGACCTTAAGATTGGAGACTTTGGGCTTGCCAGAACTACATCTGAAACTGATTTTATGACCGAGTATGTGGTTACTCGCTGGTACCGAGCTCCTGAGTTGCTTCTTAATTGTTCAGAATATACTGCAGCCATTGATATATGGTCTGTTGGTTGCATCCTTGGTGAAATAATGACAAGACAACCGCTCTTTCCAGGCAAAGATTATGTCCATCAGCTGAGACTGATTACTGAGGTATTTGCTTGAGAACTTATATGAAATTTCTTGCTGCTAATGCTTGAATTGCAAGAATCTCCTCCTTTATATTTTTTTTTTAATGAAACAATATAAAGTTGGATCACCTCTAATCAGTATTGTAAGTGCCATGTAGTTTGTGCGTCATAGTTTGCTTTGAACTTTGAAGTCCTTTGATAGAACTGACTGAAACAAAATACTGAATAACCCTCTGTATATTAACAAAACCTCAGCCTAAAAGCTGAATATCCGGATTACAGAGTTGCCTACACTGGCAGAAATAACATTCACAGAACAGAAACACATTAGGGAAAAGGCACAGCACAGCACATTAAAACTCACACATAAACACACCAAAAGAGAACCAAGCTAGCTTTGGAGAGGCTAGCACTCTCCCAATTCCCTTCCCATTCTTCCTACGCCTTTTTATAGGTCTCATTGTACTGATTAACCGACCCCATCCAATGTAATTGCAACTTTTGCCCCATTCTGCCCAAAACCATAACAGAATACCCTGTCCCTACCCTTCCTACCCTCTATCTTCTTTCTTGAAGCTTCTAGAATATCGGGGGTCCGTCATCCTTTCAATTGGTATAAGTTGATTTAGAAAACCTTGGGTCATTCTCTTTGAACTCAACCATAAATGTTTGAAACCCTGTGGCTAAAGGAGTCTGGGAGATCTTTTCTATTTCTTTTAAAAACAAATTGTAAGTACAGATGAGAACTATAGGAGATTTCGTTGAGTTGGCAGGTGTGGATAATACATGGCCTATGTGACCAAGGCTAAAAGTAGAAAGCTATAAGCACTTGAACCAAAATTTTGAAATATAGGAGAATTCAAGTGTGTGATTTTGTATCTTTGGACGTGCTGCATATGGACCATACCCATTCAATAATTTCTTAAGCACACTCTACTGTGTTATTTAGAATTGACAATGACAAAATTCCTTGTCTTTTAAAAGCTTATAGGTTCACCAGATGATACTAGCCTTGGATTTCTACGAAGCGATAATGCCCGTAGATATGTAAGACAGCTTCCGCAATTTCCAAAACAACAATTTTCTGCTAGATTTCCCAACATGTCTCCTGGTTCTGTTGATTTGCTGGAGAAGATGCTTGTTTTTGATCCGAACAGGCGCATTACAGGTAAATGTCTCCCGCATGCAAATAGTTTTTTTTTAAAATTTTAATTGAACTGATTCTGGAACTGCTTATTGCTCCTGGGGCCTTTATATTACTTCATTAAAGGGCCAGCAATAGATTTGATGGGTCAAGTTGGAATTTACTGCTTTGATGTGATTCTTTTTTGTAAATATTTTCACTGATGGTCCCTTTCTGCTTAATGACCAGTTGATGAGGCTCTGTCCCACCCATACTTGGCACCTCTCCATAATATAAATGAGGAGCCCGTTTGCCCAAGACCTTTCAGTTTTGATTTTGAACAGCCGTCATTTACTGAAGAAGATATCAAGGAACTTATCTGGAGAGAATCTGTGAAGTTCAATCCTGACCCACCAATTTACTGAGATCTGGCATTTACTGTTGTATATGCTTAGTGAAAAACTTGACTAATTCACAACACTACATGCAAAGTTTTCAGTACCCCCCAAAAGAAAAGATATTAAAATGTATTGAAGATATTTGCAATTTAATGAGAGATAGTTGTTGGAGTCTCTATTGATTATTGCCTCACATTCTTGGTATATTTTGTGGAAAAGGATCTTGAGCTAAGCAAGCAGTACTTGTTGGTGCACTTCAATCTTCTGAGATGTTTTAAGGAGAATGAACACCAAAGAACCATACACAAGAGCAGTTTTCTTATTTGAGGACAGACATGATCCCAATGTAACACATTGGGGTAGTGGTTTGTTAATGTTTTAAATGTTCCCAGAATTTGTATGGTTTGCCCAGCTTCCATTGCCTTTTTGGTCATTCTGCTTGAACTGAAGTCTTCCGAATCTATCTTGGAGTCCTTTTTGGTTTAACGAAATATATATATATATCTCAAGGATCATGCAATTGGGGAAAGATCAACATATTTTCCAGCTGTAAAACCAAACTAAAATGCTTGATTTTCACTTAAGATTACATTGATTTAGACTATTTTGGGATGATTTGGATGGATTAATCTATCAAGCCAACCTTACATAGATAACCTACATTTACTGATTCAAATACAACTCAAACATATAAATCATGCAAGTTTCAAGCTATAAGTACACTTCTTGAACTCCAACATATCAATTGGTAGACTCTCCTCTGGAAAATCACATGCCGTGATTTTTTCCGGCCCTTGATCCGGCAACAAATTGCATGGCGGCGGCGTCACACTACTCGTCATCCCTTCAATGTCAGTGCACGTCCACGGTTGCTTCTTCGCCTTAGCAGCCATACCAATAGTCACATTGGCCATACAAATCCCAGTGAAAGGGTCATTAGCAATTCCCTCCAACCTTGCTGCCATGGTCACATTTTCAGCCACCATGTCCCTATAGTTTATGTTCTTAATCTCTGGTAAGGCATTGGGATCATAGTTCTTATCAGCATGTGAACCATAGTTACCAGTCATCCAAAATGCCCATTTCATGGTGTGCATGGTAAATTTCTTCACATATATATCCTTCACATACCCTCCTCTGCCTACTGCTGTTTTGATTCTGACTCCAGATTCTGTATGGATCGCAGTGATATCCTCGGCTCTGACATCTTGGATGCCGCCCGACATCTCGCTTCCCAAGGCAATGGTCGCGCTATAAGGGGAAATGCAAGTCAAGCGTCTGATGACTAGTTGTTTGGTTGGCCATCCAAATTTTATGCCATACTCATCCCATCCACTCTTAACGGCCACACAGTCATCTCCAGAAACTATGTAACAATCTTCAATTCTTGTGTTTGTGCATGAATCTGATGGAACCAATATCAAATTTTAACACCAAATTTTATTAGTATTCAAAAGTTCACTAATCTGATATTGAATTAGATCTCGAGAGACTAACCTGGATTGATGCCATCGGTGTTTGGTGATGTGACAGGAGCTATAATGGTGATGCCCCGCACGATAATATTGCTGTGATGATGTTGAAAAGGTTAACATATAAAGGATTATAGCATAATTAAGGTTGTTATGAGTATGACAGTTAAAATCACAAGGTCAAAAATGTAATTTTGTTTAGAATAAAATTACCTGCTATAAACAGGATGAACATTCCATGATGGGGAGTTTAGGAGCGTTAGATTTGAAATTTGGATGCTGTCGGAGAACATTAATTCGATCAGGTACGGGCGGGTGTACTTGAGCTTGCTCTTATGGAATTGCTGCCACCAGAATGCACCCTGACCGTCGATGGTGCCATTGTCCCCTGTCATCCAACGGGTCATGTTTTGCATGAAGGATTAATATTGAATACAATTCAAATTTGGTCTAAAAGGCCAAAACCTAGAGAAATAGTTGAAATGCAATCAAGACTCCAAATTGTTAAAAGTAACTACAATTTTCATTTTTAATTAAAATAAATTAACCATTTTTATTGTGATTTTTAACTAATTTTTTGGGTATTATCTTTCGGTTATGTAATTCAATCAAATCATCTTTTTAATAAATAAAAGTCATCTATCCCTAGCTAAGATGTATGTATTAAGTATAAATAATTGAGTAGAAGGTATAATATTTTAAAAAATATATGTACTTTTTTAATTCCTGAGAGAAAAAAAAGAACGATTAAATTTAAGTTAATTACAAAATGATAATATATATATATTATAGTGTATGAAAGTAAGTGAGATTAGAGAAGGGGAATTCAAAGTTTGGTATGGAGATCACATGTTGGTTAAATTATTTAACCAACTCTTGAACTAATACTTTGAATTTTTTATTTTTATGGAAATTTATGATAATAATTCAAACAAACATACATATATTGTATATACCTGTGACAATAACATCAGTGAGGTTGGTTCCAAAAATGAGGCTGGTGTACCTTCCCGCTGCTGCGTCTCTTCCTCGACCGTACGATGGGAGAGGCTTGATCACTGGCCACTCATTCACATCCTAATCCATTCAAAATTAAACTTAAATCCAAAACATGGGAAGAACAAAAAAGAGAGTGACGAAAAGACAAAAGTAAAATGGACTATTTAATGGCACAAAACGAGACATTTTTTTTAAAAAAAAAGCCATAAAAATATGCTATTATGGCCAGTAAAGTAAGTTTGGGAGTTGATAAATAAACTAATAGTTTCTCATCAGTACACACATGATATAACCACTTTCTACTAGTTTTCGCCCAACGTTAACTTTTTTTGTTGAGTTGTTTAGTAGTGTGATAGTATTGGTAATAATGGCGTTGAAACAATATGGGCCAAAAGAAAACAAGTAAATACTGCTCAAATAGAATATTAAATGGTGCAGTTAAATTGATCAGATGCGGACATAATAGTAATTTGTGTAGAATTGAAAGTTAATAAAAAAATATTAATAAAATTTAGTCATACGTTTATCATTACCCTTGTTTGGTCATTTGCAACCCGTGAATCCTTCTGAAACGTCTATAAGCTATAGCTATGTATCATGCTCTCATTCCGACATTACATTATTATCACTTTCTTCTTGTTTTCACCAAAGCACACACTATACCTCTTATTCCAACAAACAATACAATAAAATAGACTTTACTTTTACCCAGTCACCAAATAAGACCGTGTCCGAAATCAAATTAAATTAAATTAAACACAAATCAAATAAAATTAATCAATGTTAAAAAATTAAATTAAATCACATATATTTATATAATCACTTTTGAATTAATTTGATTTTATATGGTTAATACATAAAATGTTATTATATTTTTTTTTATTATTTATATTAAATAAAATTACTTTTTAATTAATAAACTTATAAGTCTCAAATTATTGAAAATCGATTATTTATAATTTGATTTTAATTTGATGCTATAAAGTTTATATCATTTTATCACTCAAAATCAACCAAATTGTTTGCCATTTGCCAAACACCCCTAATTTTATGTATGGATGGAATGATAAGTATTTTATTATAGAGTTCAGATTCTCTCCTGTTCGATTTAGCTAACCGATCAATAATCGTGACTAAATTTTTAGCCATGATTATAATCGGATAGCACAATTTTAAACAGTAGAAAATACAGCAGTAAGAATTTGGAGGTGAGGTGAGACCTGGGAAGCAAGGAGGACAGCATCTCTGTGAAGATAGAGAGTGAAGTGACTGATAAGGCTAAAACTGCCAGTAAGCCATTTTCCAGCAGGAACATAGAGCTGAGCTCCTCCTTCTGAAGCATACTTACTCAGTTCACTTATTGCACTCTGAAACGCCTTTGTGTTTGACGTCTTCCCATCTCCAACGCCTCCATAATCACTCAGTGACGCACTGTGTGCTCTGCAGCTTAATGCTGTGTACTCAAACGACGTCGTCGTCACTGCTCTCCCTCTTTTTCTGCTCTCGCCCCTCTCTGAACTCGCCACTACCAACACAATCACCGCACAAACCAGTTTCAGTATTTTCATTACCTGCAAAACCAAAATTATATTGTTAGGATTTTATTTAGAAAGTGAAGCAAGACACAGAGAGATCATATGGGAAAAAAAATAAAATGCTACCTCCATATTGTCAGAGGAAGAAGGGAGGTTGGAGTTTAGTTTTGGTGTGTGTGAGAGGGGAAATAAGTGGAATATTTATAGGGGAAATTAAAAGGTAAGTTTAGTTGCACAGTTAAATATGTTATTGGATTCCTCTTAAAAGTTAACAAGTATTTATTAAACAATATTTCTCAACAAATTTTGGCACTAGTCACAACTTTTTCTTTTCTTTTATCTTTTTTTTTAAAAAAAATTAAAAAAAAAATTGTTGTGAACAGTTAAATAACTCTCTATAATCTTACTCAAGATATAAGGCATGTTTTTTAGGAATAATTATGATGGAAAGGAACTTTTCTTTCTAACAAACAAACCTCACTATTTTCAATGTGATGAAATTATATTTTTGTCCTTATTTTTTTTATCAACTTTTATTCTATTATCACTTTTAATGTAAGGACAAAGTGGTCATCTTACCTACTTATATTCCATTTACCTCACATCACATCATTTGACATGACATTTCCATTCCCTCATTTTTTTTCCATTTTCATTTTCATTCTCTCGTCTTTTCAACCAAAAGAACATACCTATAATGTATTAATAACTAATCGGGTCAAGCTTCATTTTGGTCATCTATGTTTCACTCAAGTTTCAAATTAGTCATTTATGTTTCAAAAGTTTTAAATTAGTTCTTTATCTTTCTTAGAAACACAAAGGACCAATATAGAACTTCAATAAAACATATAAATGACCAATACAAAACCTTAATAAAACCTAAAGAACAAATATAAAATTTGAAGAAAACATAAAAAATTGATACAAAACTTTTAAAAAATAAATAATCAATTTAAAATTTAAATGAAACAACAAAAACATTTCACCTAACTAATCGGCAATGGCATCTATGTGAAAAGACTTTTAGTCTCAGAGTAGACAATAGAGTGGTTAAAATGATGGCTATAAAAGAAGGTGATTGTGATAATGAAGAGGCAGTATTATAGAGGCGAAGAATAATATGTGATTATAGTTGAGTGGAAGTCTTAAATATGAAATCCTAGCTAGTTGTATTTAACAACATTTATTTTCTTGAAAGCAATGAGTGGAATGCTCAGTTTATTATTATTTTGCTTTTGCTTTGAAGGTTGAATCAAGCCGGAGAGTCTCATAATTGGAAGTACACATTAATTCCCTCAAATTATTAAACATTCACTTCTTTTATGTCTATATTAATTCCAATTGATGCAAGTTTTTTGTATTTGAATTATTAGAAAAAAAAAAGAGAACAATTGAAAGAGATGTGTGTCAGTTTTTGTGTAACATTGAAATACCAAATACAAAAATTATATAATTTATTTAATAAAAACTAGGAATGCGAATGGGCATGATATGGACTATGTAGAGCATGCAGGTTTAGAGAGAGATAAAGATGAGTGGTGATGATGAGTTGAGAGAAGAGTAGGGGGGGTTAGTGGTGAATGGTGATGGACTAGAGTATTGGAATATAGTTAACGGGACCCACATTTTTCACACTTTCTTTCACTTTATTGAATTTCTTTTTTATAAAGCAAGTTTAGGTTATAGTAAATATTGATATCTCATTAAAATCCTTTTTAATTACTTTAAAAGTTTATCGAGAGATTTATATATCATTTATCAATAAAATTTTTGTATTGATCAAGTTCAAATTATATAAAAATTCAAACTTTAGTCAATTGTACCCAATTTATCATTTATGAGTTCGAGAGTATATTCTTATAGTAATTTTTTATATTTTTTTTGATAAAGTTATGAGATAAATAAAAAAAATATTTGAAAAATATTTTTTTATAAATTTTTTCTATATTTTTTATAACTCAATATATATATATATAAAGGATTACTATGTAGATCCACCTCCACTTAAAAGTATATTTGTTTAGTAGAATGAAAATGAAAATAGAAATATTGGAGGGAATGAAAATGTGATATGAATAGAATAAAAATAGGTAAAATAGTCATTTTATCCATTATATTAAAAGTAAGAATAGAATAAAAGTAAATAAAAAAATAAAAACAAAAACATAATTTTATTAAATTACAAAAAATAAATTTTATTTAACAAAAAAATATATTAAAAAAAATTGAATTACCTCTTTAACACATTTCAGAAACGACTCTAGTTCTTACATTCATTCCCATCCCGTGAATCTTTTCTCTCTCTTCACGCCACACCCAATAACCGCCCACCCACTTCACGGGCTTCCAACTGAACTTTGTCGTCCTCACTTTTCGCCTCTATCCCCATATAATATGTACAAAATTCACTCTTTAATTATGCAAATGATTAAAATTAGATAAAGTTCTTTGTATATTTGTTATAAGATTTTTAAATATAAATGTGATATACGGTAAAAAGTTTAAGTATGATTTAGAGTCCATTTGGTATCACTCACCCGGAAGGTGAGTTTGAGGTGAAGTTGAACACGTTTGGTAAGACTCACCCGTTGGGAAGGTGAGCTGGACCTTCTCTGTCAAGAGAGAAGCTTCTTTCTCTCGTGATAGGGAGGGAAGATGAGGTGAGGTAAGGTAAGGTTTAAAGACCAAAATGCCCTTAAAAAATTTGTGGCTTTTAAAAAAGTAAGAGTAAAAACATGTTTTTCATACTTTTATCTTCTATTTTTCTATCTTCTTCCCACCATACCAAACAATATTACTTTTACATTTCATTTCCATTTCCCTGCATACCAAACATATTTTTAATCACTTACTTCCACTTCCACTTCCCACTAAAACACTTACCGGATATCAAATGGCACCTTAGGGTTTAGGATTTAGAGAAAGAATATAGAAGACCACTTTTTGCATGAACAATCATAAAAGAGAGAAAGTATATAAATAGAGCATATGATTGAAAGAACCTTTTAGAAAAAATATAAGAAACGTTACCTAAATTTTTTCCTTGTGCAAATTCAATTCTATCTCCAATTAATTTATTTCTTTTTGGCAAAAAATAAAACTGATAAAATTTAAAAACTTACTATTTTTTATATTAAAAAAACCTTAATCTTTTATACTATATATTAATGATTAATAATAAAGATATTAAGCATAAGCTATTTTGGTGTTAACTTGTGGAGTCCAAAATGAAGTCGTCTCGCTTATTCATTCAACAAACTTGGTTAGCATTTAATATCTCAACTCTTGTACTTTCATAGTCTCCACACCAAATTTATGTTTCTTTAATTTTCACTGGGTTGATTATAAGACATGTATATACTATTACATTCTTGTACGAGTTTTATGGCAACTGATCGGATAGGATAAGAATGATCTCACCCAAAAAGAAAACCTATTCATCAGGTTCTAATGTTAGTTTTATTTTAGAAAAGAACATACATATGCCATAAATCTGGTTGGAAGGAAGGAAGAGACAGTACTTCAAATTTAACACTTGATTGATACTAGATTAATGTTTTGGCCATCATCAGCCAGAATGATGGAAGTTTGAGTGGATAATTTATATATTATTTAGGAAGTTGTGAGTGTTGTGCAGTTTTGTTAATATTCCACTCACGAGAGCACTCACCATTTCTAGAAAGCTTAGAAAAAAAACAAAGTACATCACCGTCTTCAGTAGTGGCCTTTCGTGGATGTGATTCAAACACACACACACACACACACACACACCTTTCTGTGCCATAACTCAAAAAACACCCTCACGAGCCCATTCTGTTGCTTCACACTAAAGATAACATCATAATTTGTCTTTTTTCTTTCAAACGCCAATCAAAATGCTTCACTCATTTTTTATGAATTTTGTTTAGGATTTCTTTAATTTTACCTTTCCAGACGCTTTTCTCTGTGACACTAATTGTCTAATTTTTATTATACCAATTACCACACCACATCCCAACCACTAGTGGAACCGGCATAACTCCTTATCCAATGCTAATACACTTAAGAAGGCGTTTTTGTTTCTATATAATTTTAAAATGTAATAGACAAAAAAAAAAATCTTATTTCTCCACCCATAATATATATATATATATATACTTTTTAACAGGGCTTTCATCGTGTGAAACAGTGAAAGTCCTGCAAAATACACATTCAGATGACCTTCGTCAATTTAAATTTGTTAAAGTGTAAATTTAGTAAAGTACATAAATTATATAATTTGAGTTTGTTAGATGAAACTGTTACAATACAAATATAAATTTTGATTTTTATTTGACAATTTAAATTGTACAACACTTTATGTATTTATACTTCACTTGATTTAAATCCGTGTTATAATATTGTGAAAGCAATCTAAACTAGTTAGATTTGTCATGAGGGTCTTTGAGGGAGAATTACTGTTTTTTTTCCTTAATATTTTGAAATATAATAAAAAATTGTATAAATATTTAGTTAGTTTTCAAAAGCTACTATTTTTGAAGATAAAAGAAAAACATGATATTTTTGTGCAAAAACTTGGGCTTTTGTATGGTACATACAAATTTTTTTTTTATCAATGTTAAAAATGTTAGCCTTTAACTTGTTGCATGCTGTAATAGGTTATGTGGCACAATTAAAGTTATTAATGTGATCTCTTAAGTTATCCTATTCACATATCACAATCCTATTTATTGAATTTGTATTGCATCTGATGCAACAAAACCCATGGTTAACACTCAGCCATGAATTTAATCTACGAAATGATACCATTGATCTTCTTGTAGCAAACAAATTGGTTGGAGACAGAAGTGAAAAAGGACAAAAACTTTGGTAGTGCAAGCAACAAATTTGCAAGTGATCTAGATTTGTTGGCACTCAAAATGAATTGGCTATATAGCCTTGGAAGCGAAATTTGATTCTTCAATATGCTCCCAAGCAAATATTTATCCTAAATTCGCTATTCAGCATAATGAATTTATAGAATTAACATGTCGGAAACCACCAAATTTATTGCAGTTTATAGAAGCAATGGATAAAGATTTATGAAAGTTTTTTTTTTGGTAAAGGTAGTTTATGGAAGTTTTATCATTGCAATAATTAATGAGAATGTTGGTAACTATGCGTTTTAGAAGAGTAAAATCAACATTTTAACATTTACCCAAAGTCCCAAATTCTGAATTAACCGTTTTTGTTTATTCACTCTCCTCTGGACAATAGAATTAGAAACACAAATAATGAAATGCACAGAGTGGTGACAAGCACTATGGCTATGGCTACCACTACCTACTATAATCAAATGCCATAAATACGTAATGAATTTGTTAGTCATGTGATCTGAAAACCTTCCGCTGCCACTACCAACTACACAACACGTGTTCAACTGCACCATTCCTAAAGTACATGCTATAAATTAGAACCAAACTATTTTTTAGTCCATGAATTTACAACTCTGTCAACTATTTAATTTCTTAGACGTTACTCATTAGATAACCGAGTAATGTGGCTGTTAACTGCTGGCGTGACACTGTTAACAACGACGATACGAGTGTCACCGCCGACGTAGAAAAGAATTTTGTAGTGAGGACGAGACATGATTGGCCGTCGTAGTTATACATAAGGTCATCGACCCAGTTTTCGACAAAGCGTGAGGAGGAGCGAGGAGAGAAGTCTGGCCACCCAACAGTTAAGAGCCATGTTATTTGGTTATTTAACGAGTAATGTACATGGAGCTAAATAGTTGATAAAGTTGCAAATTCGGGGATTAAATAGTATTTTTCCAAAATTTGAGAACTAAATAATAGTTTTACCAACTATTCGGATACTAAAATGTACCTTGCCACTATAAATTACTTTTGTTAGTATAAAATGGGTGGGTTTTTAGGATGATTTGTAAAAATACTTAATTACCCTTAATATTTTGACCAAAAAAGATGAAAGCGTACCCTGACGGAAGGGTATTAGGTGCCCTCAAGTAAAATGTTAGGAGGTCTTTCTGTAAGTTTTTGAAACTCAGGGTGTGTATGTGCCTTTGACCCAAAATTCAAGGGATCAGAGTGCATTTAACCAAATATATTTAAAAGAAAAAACTTTTACTTGTGCCTTTGGCCACATTATGGCATTCTTTGAACTTTCCATATATAGGCTTGGCCAAAGCTGGAGTTGATATCTGCTTTGTGTCCACCCCTACAAACATTGAAAGAATTGCCAATGTCCCTCTTTGATAACTCTAGTGAAGTTACCAATGCCAGAATTGCAAAATGGAGACTTAGCTTATGATCTCTTGCAATACCCATTTCAGAAACTTGTGGAAGATGAATCTCCAGATTGGATCATCATTGATTTCATGCCTTGCAAAACAACACCAAATTCCAGCAGTGTGTTTTCAGCTTCATCATATGCATTCACTGGCCCTCCACCTCCAGAGTACATTATATATGGGGGAAGTCATCACCATTCACCACCTTGGGTTGATTTTAATTTCCTTCTTCAGTAGCATTGAACAAGTGGACGGATGAATTTGTGGGATTTGGAAGTGAATGCAAGGAGGAGCTTGGCTTCATGAGATATATAGCTTATGGGTTGGAGCTTTCAGAATTTCCATTTCTTTGGTCTCTGAGAGAACTTGATTAGGCTAATGATGAAACACAAGCTCTAGGACAGGAATGGTGAAGATAAGTAGGTTGGACACCCCAAAAGGAAATTTTGGGGCATCATTCAATTGGAGGGTAAGTCTTTGTTTCATTCTGGATCGGATGGGCTTTGTCTTGTAGTTTTGCCATTTATCAATCAATGATCAAGGTCTATTCATTTATATATTTTATTTTGGTAATTTGGACAAACTTAAATCTAATGTTGAGGACGAACCAAAAACTAGAATATAATACTCTGACTAGTTAGTGTCTTTTCATTCATCACATTATTGAAACATTCATAAATATAGTTTACAAACTTTGAGACAGATTTGGGCGTCTTTATATGTGTGGCTCATTAGTCGTAACAGTTGTGGGCTTTTATGGACCCAAAATGAACAACGTCTTTTGAAACAAAATATTTTCTAACGCAAAATTTCATCATTATTATTTTAATCCTTTTTTCCACCAATCTCTTTCTTCACACCCTTGAAGAGAAGAATCATGAATCATCCAAAATCAACGTTCCATTTTGTTTCTTGCTTGCCACGATAATATTCCTTACTTTCCTAGTAAATTACATCAATCTCTTTTTAGAAGTTGGATAAAATTATGTTGATTACCTTTTTTAGTGTTAAAATTATACGCACTCCTCCTGATCATCTTTAATATAAAATATTATATTCATTTTAAAACAATCAATTTACTTAATAGTTTATTTTGTTATATGAAATTTATTATTGTTATTATTCTGTACAAAAATTATTTTTATTGATAATAAAAACAAATATCCCTCTATTCATTTAATGTGATTTATAAAATATTAATAAAGATTCACTTTAATAATAATTCTTTCTAAATAAAATAAAAATTAAATTTCTTTTATTAATATTAATAAATGTCAAATTACTCTTTTTGGTCTTCAACGTTTGCACGAAGTTTAATATTGACCCTCAACGTTTCAAAAAGTTATTTTTGGTCCTCAACGTTTTTTGTTTTGGTCAAAACTGGTTCTCTAGAGTAACATCTATATGATTTTACCATTAAATGCTAACGTGAAAGGCTTATGTGGTACACCCTCTCTCCTACATGTCATATTTAAAAGACATGGCACCCTCTCTTACTCCAACTCAGCAAAACGACACCATTTTGATTCATTTAAATATAGCAAAACCGGACAAAACAACATCGTTATGCTGAGTTGGAGTGAGAGAGGGTGCCATGTCATTTAAATATGACACGTAGGAGAGAAGGTGTATCACATAAGCCTTCCACGTCAACATTTAATGGTAAAACCAGACAGATGTTACTCTAGATGACCTTTTGATCAAAACAAAAAACGTTGAGGACCAAAAATAACTTTTTAAAATATTGAGGATCAATATTAAACTTCGTACAAACGTTAAGGACTAAAAGAGTAATTTGGCCTATTAATAAATGAAGAGAGTAAAATAACACTCCCTCTAATTATATAAAAATGATGCCACTAATCACTAAGTCCATGTGAGGAATGAGTCTAAAACTCCAAAGTACACGCGTCGTTTACAGTATAATTAGGAATCCAACTTCACTTCCTCAGTAGAATCCTTTCTTCGTAGAAAACGACAAGCAGTTCCTCTCTTGCCATAGCATCTGCATTCTGCAACCACAATCATTGATTGTGTTAGTTGAAGAATTATGGTCACTAACCCAACAATACTATCCCACTAAACTAAACTTGCCCTTAATTTTTTTTTTTAATCCAAATCTGTATAAACTATAATTAAACTGTAAAGTGGGTTTGGCAAGTTAGGCTACTTTTCTTGCTTCAGGGGTTGTTGAGTTGTTTTCATGAGATAACTTCGTCCCCATTAAAGTCTCTATCCTCAATTCCAAGTTCCTAATTGTATTTTAATTAATTTATTTGATCACCTTGCTTGGTCTCTATTTAGAAGCATTATGCATCTCTATTTTACACTGAAACTAAGTTTGAAAATTTTAGAATTATTTGGTTTTTATGAACCATGTAATAATATGGGGTTTAGTAGATTCGGCCCAATAGCCCCATAAAGAATGTTGCATTAAATCAAGATGAGGAATCTGGATTTAATACCATGAAAGTTCCAAAACTAAAAAGATTTTTAAGTATACTATCCACTCCAAAAATCTTGATCTACACACATCCTATGCACTATTATTTGATTTCTTTCTATCCTCTCCAGTCTCCACCCCATACAAATTTGGGTTATGAAGGGAATTCCTAATCTTGTCTTATTTTACAAGTTATTGCAATTCAAATGGTTTATACTTTATACACATCACCATATTTCCCTTCCGTTAACACAATTCAATAAATAAAGCATTCATCTTCAGTACACTTTTTATTTTATATAGTAGGCAATCATGTTTTGGAGTTTAGACTTAAGATATGCATGCCGTATTCTATTAATGTTGATGTACTTATCTAAATATGATCCTAATTATATTGTAACAACTCTAATACTTACATTATTGGAGTTGTTGTAACACTCAACTTTTATCCGTAGTAGTGGTAGATGTTACGTTACAACTTACAAGACACAACTTTAGTTTAGAAATGTTGCTTCTTCAAAAGAATATTTTAATAACTTGGAGGTTTTTATCTAACAAAAAGTTAAATAATCCTACCTTCATTAGGAACAAAATTTTCTGTAACATTTTAATAATTTGGAGATTTTTATAGTATACTTTTTCTCAAAATGTAAGCAATTGTATCAATATTTATAATATCTAATTTAAATCTCTAGAAAATGAGTATAAAAGTCCGTTGTAAAACAAAAAAGAAGTTCAAGTATGAATTAATCCGTTTGAAATTTATAAAATTTAATTTTGTAAAAAAACACGGAGAAAAAATCTCATCAATGTGACACCGCCAAGACTAATAAAAAGCCAAAGAAGTTTCAAGTTGACAGATAATTTCTAGCTTAAGCTCAAGCTTCCGTGTCATCCAAAAGATTTGATAGCTTTCATATTCCTTTTGTGTATTTATATGAGAAAACGTCTCTCTTAATTATTGTAACATATTCATTAACTTTCCCAGTTAAAATTGCTTTGCTCTGTTTTTCACCAAAAATTTCTGCGTTAATTTGTTATCATTTTTCTTCTTTCCCTCAAAACCCCCCTCCCCTGGCTCCTATACATAACATAAATATTCTTCTTGTTCTAGTCAATGTTCAACTACAAATCTCATTGGTTTCTACCTTGTACAATTATTATTTAAAACAAAAAAATTAGTATTACTCTGTTTTACTACTTTTCAGAATTTTAAATTATTTTTTATTAAGTGTAAAAGGATTCTTCTGATGATAGAAATATTAAAAGTGATTTGATCTATTCAGACTTTCGTTCTTCTAGGTTCTAGCCCTAGTGCGTTCCATACAGTAATCTTCTTCTTCGAAAGCTTCTCCCTCTATAATCTGATGGGGTTTTGAGAACTAGTATTGCAAGTTATGATCAATTCACTTCTGGGTTCATCTGCATCTTTTTGTAGCGATCTTTCTCCTACTGCACAATCAACATGTCCACCATGATGAAGAACAGTCCCAAAGATACAGAGCACTTCTACCTTCAATGGACCTTCTCCAAGCTAATGGCCTTCTTCTTCCTCTTAATCTCCCTCTCCTACCTCTTCTACTCTCTCCGATTCGTTAGCCATTCCTACGACTGCGACCAGCAAAACCCCGTTTCGTCAATCAACCATATATCATCAATCGACGCCACCGCCATTGAAGAGATCCCGAAACCCCACGAAGAAACCAACATTTCGCACATCGTGTTTGGAATCGCAGCGTCGGCGAAGCTATGGAAGCAGAGGAAAGAGTACATCAAGCTCTGGTGGAGACCGAATCAAATGCGAGGCATCGTTTGGCTGGATCGGAAGGTGGAAACCGAATGGAAAGACCGAAATCTGCTTCCGCCATTGAAGATTTCAGAAGACACCGCAAGGTTTTCGTATAAAAACCCTAAAGGGCACAAATCGGCGATTCGAATCTCGCGCATCGTTTCGGAGACGCTGAGGCTGGGGAATACGGAGGGCGTGAGGTGGTTCGTGATGGGAGACGATGACACGGTGTTCGTAACGGAGAATTTGTTGAAGGTTTTGCAAAAGTACGATCACAATCAGTTCTATTACATTGGGAGTTCGTCGGAGAGTCACTTGCAGAACATCTATTTCTCTTACAATATGGCTTATGGCGGTGGTGGATTCGCCATTAGCTACCCCTTGGCGGTGGCGTTAGAGAAAATGCAGGACAGGTGTATTCAGAGATATCCTGGATTGTACGGCTCCGATGACCGGATTCAGGCGTGTATGGCGGAGCTTGGTGTTCCTCTCACCAAAGAGAGAGGGTTCCATCAGGTGAGTGGTACTCTCTGGAATTCCTTTTTTTTTTAAAAAAAAAAAAAAATCTTTTATTTGATTGGATTCATTGTTTGCTTGTGCCCTGATTGTGTTTGGTTCCTGAGAAAACGGAGGAAAATGAGGGGACAGTGGGAGATGAATTATTTTAACTTTACTGTTTAGTCAACGAAGAGTTATGATTTGTTTGAGTCATGATTAGTGCTGCTGGTAAATTAATAGAAAGAATTAATCGGTGCGGGAAAATTATGCAAAAGAAGGAGAAAGTGTCTCTTACAAAGCTTAGGTAGGTCATATCATAATTCATAAATAGTAAGTAGTAAATACATTGGACTATAGTTTAGACCTTACTTTTATAAAGCATGACCTGAGGGTTGAAGTGTGTCTCCAGACCCAGTAGAGTCTAAAGTCTAAACTTTGGAAATTATATTATTAGATTTAATTTAATAAATGAAATGAGATTCATTCCTAGGAAGATCTAAACGAGTTAAGACAGAGATTATTTTTATGAATAATAAGATAAGCTTGCTAATATGGGTTTGAGTAGGCGGTAGGGTATAATTGGCAAAAAGAAAAGGCGAGAGTGAAGCATCCAAAAAAAAGAATAAGAAATGTTGTTGTCCATATACTGCTTGAAATAGTGGGATATATAAGTAAACTATTCAGCCAAACGGAGACTACATTTCAAAATAGTCCATTGTTTTGATTATTTGTGGTGAAAATCAATGTGTAGTTTTGGAGAGAAAAATGATTTGTTTTAGTATGGTTGATTTCGGTTAAGTGAGTTTGGGCCGAAAACCAAAAGTTTAATGCTGGTGGGTTGTTGATCATAAAGTATTTTTAGAAAATAAAAAAAATAGAAAAACAAAACCACGAGTGTCCAGATCCAGATGTTAGAAGTTAGAAGATACATGTATTTTGATTCGGCGGCACACTGACATGTGTCCATTTCATTTGTTATTTTATGGACAAAGTGTCCATTTTATTAAAGGATGTGAGCTGTCCAGAATTAGTGATTGGAGTTGGACCCCACACACCTTAAATCATTGTACTATTCATTTCCCAGCAAGCATTATCAACCCAACCCTCCCGTGATTCCATCTCCATGATCTTTATTGATTTATTTATCTTATCTTATCAAAATTCAAACATCTTGGGCTATGTTTGATTCAAAATTTTTATGGAATTGGAATTGGAATTGAATTATTTGAATTGAAAAAGTGTGTTTGGTATGAAAAGATGGAATTGGGATTGAATTATTTGAATTGAAAAAGTGTGTTTGGTATGAAAAAGATAGAATTGAAAGTTTATAAAAGAAGGTGAGGTAGAAAGACTAATTTGCTCCTTAATAAATATTAAATAATTTTTTTAAAATTTTATTTTTTAATATTCATTATAAAAAATAAAAAACAATAAAGAGAGAGAAAGAAAGTAGGGACAAAAATGTCTTTTAAACCCAATTCCACAAAATTTATCTCATTTCTTCAAAAATACCCTACAATCCAATTCTACAAAATTTACACACCCAATTCTAAAAAATCAATTCCACGTAATTCAATTCCAATTCAACATAACTCAACCAAACTATATAATTCCTAGAATATTGTGCAATTCCATGTGGAATCCAATTCCACGTTCAACCAAACAAAACCTACTTTATGGAATTGAGAATTGAATTCCATGGAATTGAGTAAATTTTGTGGATTCCAATTTCAATTCTACGTGACGAATCAAACTGAAGAATTCATCGTAATTCGTACAATTCCACCTTCAATTCCAATTTTCCACTGGTTTAATCTCCCAAGTCCCAACAACAATTACTAATTTCTTATTATTGCATGGATGGATTAGTTTGATGTGTACGGAAATCTGTTTGGGCTTCTGGCGGCCCATCCCATTGCACCACTGGTGTCCCTGCACCACTTGGACGTGGTTGAGCCCATATTCCCAAACACGAGCCGGGTACAAGCCCTGAAGCGCCTCCAAGTGGCCATGAAGCTGGACCCCTACGGCCTGGTCCAACAATCCATCTGCTACGACAAAACCCGTACATGGACCGTATCCGTATCCTGGGGCTACGCGGTTCAGATATTCCGGGGTACCTTCTCGCCCCGAGAAATGGAGATGCCAGCAAGGACCTTCCTCAATTGGTATAAGCGGGCGGACTACACGGCCTATCCCTTCAATACACGACCCGTTGCACGCAACGTTTGCCAGAAGCCTTTTGTTTATCACTTGTGGGATGCAGTGAGCACCAGTAATGGGACCAAGACTGAATATGTTAGGACGCAGTCAAACCCAGAGTGCAAGTGGAAGATGGTGGATCCTTCTCAAATCCGAAGAGTTGAGGTCTATAAGAAACCCGACCCGCTTTTCTGGGACAAGGTAACTTACTTTACATCACTTGATTCGTCTTCTCTATCCTATTCCTATTCCTATATATGTGAGAGCATTGTTGTGTCTGTGTGTGTGCAGGCTCCAAGAAGGAATTGTTGCAGGGTTGTAGCCACGAAGAAGAAAGGAACAATGGTGATTGACGTAGGAGTATGCAGAGAAGATGAAGTAGTGGAATTGTAGCCACATCTACATTACGTACACATCGTCCATCATATAGACTATAGTTTTACGCAAATAGGAAGCATCTCCCTTGCCAGTCACCCCCCCTCCCCCTCCCTTTTGAAGAAAGGAAAAAGAATCCCCTAAACACACACTCTTCGTTCGAAATAAATTGAGTTTGAGATGATGGTAGAGGAGAGTAGAATAGAATGGAGACAAATGAAAATCACTAGTGAAACAAGAGTGAGTGTGTATGAGTTTCCCATTCTTCTGTCCACGGGTTCAGCGCGGTGATTGATGGACAAGTCTTCTATACACGACTTCTTTTTTACCCATATTAATATACGTCTCTATTTTTTGTTTTTTTAGTAGAAGCAGAGTTATTGAAGATATTTTCGAGTAATCAACCAAACCAACAAGTTCAAATCTTGGTTTACTTGTGCTAAAACTCAAATTTCATTGAATGCATGTAATTTTTTTTTTTAAAAAAAGATAAGACAAACAGCCATTAAGCCTACTCCTGCGAGAGAAAGAAGTTGACTCAAAATCAGCCAAAAAGGAGGGAACACTTTGCTTTGTGATACATAATGAAATCTCATTTAAACTGGACTGCTTGTTGTCAAAATATTAGTGAAGGAATGATTGAAACTGAGTTGAATTTAATAAGTAACTTAATATTATTTAAATAAAATTTTGGATATGTGAATGTAATTATTTTTATTGAAAGATTCTTTTTAATAAAATCAAGTGTGCAACATTAGTTGATTTTAAATTAATTGGGATAAGGTTTAGACAACCAAAAAAACTTAACAGAATCTGGATAGTAATGGCATGCCATTTTCAATGATAGGAGATAAAGTGGTGAGAAACTCATCAATTATATATTCACTTTGAGGTAATAAAAAAGATTAGTTGATAAATTTGAATTTTTGTTAAAAGATGTATTATGTTTAGTTGGTTCGTTTTATTCTGTTAGAGACGCAAGATGAAATAAGGTTTAAGTTTGGTGTCTAAAAATATATATTAAGAAATTCAAAAGAAAATGATTATTTTGGTATTTAACAGGAACCGACGAGGACTTGACACTGACTCGGACATTAAGGAATCGACAGACCACAGGGTGCTACCCAGCCTGTCTAAGCGCGTGGGTCCCACACCCCTTCCTCTCTGAATCAGTCTTCGTCTTCGTCTTCGCCCATTGCTCGCTCCTAAATCCTAATGCTAATTCGAATATCGAAAACTCATCCACCTCACTTCCCCTCCCTTTTCATAATGGAGTTTTTGCATCTCAACCTCCTATCTTGTCTCCTCTTACTTTGTATCCATACGCTTTGCGTGTCCTCTCACCTCTTTTCTCCCGTCGACAACCATCTCATCGATTGCGGCTCCGTGGCGGCCACCACCATAGACAACCGCCAATTCGTCGGTGACCTCTCCGGCAAAAAAACGCCCTTGTCGTCGTCCGCTGGTACGATTTCGCTCAGAAATGAAAACCCTCTTCCGGGTTTGGCCGCAATCTACCACACGGCCAGGATTTTCAGAAGCCCTTCCAATTATGTCTTCCCAATCAGAGACAAAGGAACCCATATGGTACGTCTTCACTTCCATGTATTCAATTCTCCGGAACTCCATCTAGCTGATGCCCAATTTCACGTTTTGGTCAATGGGTATGTGGTTCTGAGTAATTTTAGCCGAGTGCATGCTGAAAACCCTAGGATTATAGAGTACTTTATCTGGGACGATGCTGAAAAGCTTGTGATCATGTTTGTTCCAACTCATAATTCAAAATTTGCATTTGTGAATGCTATTGAGGTGATCTCTGCCCCCAAGGACCTTGTGCCTGATACGGCACAGTATGTGAGTTCCAATAATATAGAGAATTTTGATGGATTAAGCAAGCAAGCACTTGAAGTTGTGTACAGGGTCAATGTTGGGGGTCCTAAGGTCACTCCCTTTAATGATTCCTTGTGGAGGACTTGGATTCCTGATGATGAGTTCTTCAAATCAAAATCTGAATCTGAAAAATTGTTCTTTGGTGGTCGGATTAAGTACCAAGTTGGAGGAGCTAGCCGTGAAGTTGGACCTGATAATATGTACAACAGTGCTAGGTTGATCAGAAGTAGGAATGATTCTGTTCCTAAGGTCAATATGACATGGGAATTTCCAGTGATTGGGGGATATAAATATCTTGTTCGGATGCATTTCTGTGACATAGCTAGTATTTCACTTGGGTTGCTATACTTCAATGTTTATGTCAATGGGTATTTAGCATATGCAGATTTGGATCTCACTTACATTACAGGTTCACTGGCTTCTCCATTCTATGCTGATTTTGTGGTTGATGCAGACAGATTAGGGACTTTGAATGTCATGGTTGGACCCTCAAATAAGAGCATTCCTTATGTCATTGATGGTATCTTAAATGGGGTCGAGGTTATGAAGTTGAATAATTCTTACAATAGTCTTGATGGAGAGGTTTGTGCTGGTTTGGTTCTCAAGAGCTGGTCAAGGGGTAATATGGGGCTTTTCCTTACTTTGGTAGCTGCTGTATGCATAGTATTGAGCATATCCATAGTGATTCGTAGGAGGATGATTGGGTCAAGGGAATCTTTCCAATGGTCAAGGTTGCCTGTGGATGTTTCAGGTAATCATGTCAAAATTAGCAGTTTTCATTCAGAAGGAAAATGAAGAAAGATGAGGAGGCAGGGCTTTTGTAAACTTAGCTCTCTAAGGATGACAGAATATGTTAGCCTGAGCATATAGTGGTATTTTGAAGTTAAATTCTCTGCTAAAACATAATCTAATTAGGGAGAATTGTACTGTATCTGAATTGCTTTAATTGTGTATATCACACTCTACTTTCTTTGTATCTCAATGGTTGTATTGTAACTGCTTGAAAATAGGTATGAAACTTTCGTATTGAATGATAATATTATTTATTTGGATGCCTCCAAATTCTTGGGTTTGTCAAAACTTGAATGCCACATTCATTCAAGAAGTGATTTATGATAGAGATATAAAAACTATATGCCAAGTATTTTTCTGGAGAATATTTGGGAAGATAGAGTAGGCATGCTTCATGTCAATGAATAACATTACGTTGTCTTAGATTTCAGGATTTGTCAAGTAGGACGTACTACCCTATAGGCTATAGGCTATAATATAATAGCATTCATCAAGTTGACTTGGTCTATAATAGCATCAACAAAGTTTGTTTGCATGACTAAATCATGCTTCAGAGCTAAAATATTTCTCTTTGAGATTGTTTGCTCATATGGTGTATTTTTATATATTATGAAAATTTACATAAATCTTTTCTAAACTGAGCATGTACTAGAGTTACTTATTTTGAAGAAAGAAAAGTATATTGTTAGGGTCCTATTTTTGAAACTGAATTATATAAGCTTTACAGTAAAGCAGCAAGCAAATAGTTTGAAGAAGAATCTAATCTAATATTTGTCAGTAATTTTATTAATATAATAATAAGTATCAAATTACAAAAATATAATAACAAATAATAAAAATTCATTGTATCTATGTCAAACTTTTCCGTATAAAGATTTTAAAATTATTGGTTAAACAGACTTTTACTATATTACCTGTTTAGATTTTGGGAACTTATTCTTCATTCCTTAACGTAATTCGCTTGCTTTCTTAAGTAAATCTTATAAAAAGAATGAATTATGCACTACAATATTGGACTTACTTTCAAAAGCATCTCCAAACTTATGAAAGCTTTCTCAATATATACATTACTATCTCTATTTACTTTCTTCATTCCAAAGTGACTTGAACTTTGAGATTCATAACTAAACCCTTGGCTTCCCCTAACCTTTTTCCTTCTCTTTTTACAATCTTCATACTTTTGTTAAAGATATGACATGGTATGTTAACATATTTTTCCCCCTTTTTTTAATTTTTCTCTCCTCCAACTCAATATAATTCTACTCTTTCTACATTCCTTTTTATAATAAAAGAAAAATTGGGGAAATGCTCATATTCTCTGCCATACGTATACTTTCAATCTAAGAAAAACCAACTCAAAATCAATGTGAAGAAGGAGATTCATGTACATAATCAATTATTTGGAAATGTTCAATTGTTCATCCTTTTTCCATAATTAATTAATAGTAAAAAAGAAGATGATAAGACACCAAACTTGGTATCATGACCCAAATAAGCTCCATATTGTAGTTATTGATGCATTATTTGCACGTAAGTAAAATGCCCCCTTAACTCCAAGGGGCGAAGAGTAAGTTCAAGAACAAAATTCATTTGTAATTAAAATTATCATATTAGCTAATCACAAAATTAGAGTATATATGTTATTTTTATTTATAAGAAAATTTTGTTTTTTGGTAGGTTCCATTGAATTTTAATTTTAAAGAATAATTATTTACAGTACACGTAAATTGACGTACGTAATCATTGATTGTAATAAAATAATAATATTCGATTTTTAAAATTAATTCTTTAATTTGTGTCCATTAAGTTAATTTATCAAAATAGATGGAAGTTAATATACCAAATTCTGTGTTCACCCAAAAACAAAAGCACAAGAAAAATGTAGAGGGAAGTGAAACATTGCTTAACGAAATCTTGTACCCCATTAAAAGTCTCTTAATGCCTAAATTATTTTCTTCTTTTAAAAATGAATTACCCAAAACATGTGCTATGTTTGTTCAAAGAGGGAATGGTTTTGCTGAGATCAAATGGAAAATTTTAACTGAAAAACAAAAACAAATTAAATGGCTATGATATCTACAAGAAACCTTATGTCTCTCGAGTAGATGTTCAGTGGTACGGTAGTACTGAACTTCAGTACATCCCTCCAATCAGTTGGTCCTTAAACCATTCAAGGTAGGCCCTAATTAATGTGAGTTTTTATTAATATTAACAAATGGTACTACATGATTGGAGGGATGCACTGAAGTTCAGTGGTACGGTACCATTGAACTTTTATCCGAGTCTCTCCTCAAAATTTGAATTCTTTGGAGCTTAGTTTTAAAAGGGCAAAATTAGATTAAACCGGCTGGTTGGATAAAAACAAAATAAGCAAAATTGTCTTGTAAATCAGAAAATTAGCCACTTAAAAAACCAATCAAACCTATGGTTCACCAGTTTTTCACAGGTATTATCATATTGGAAGTAATCTTATTTAAAATATTAATTTCAACCTGAGTTTTTAGAAGAAAAAAAAAAGAGAGAGAAGAAATTAAAACCTTCCACTCTTCAAATTCTAGTAATTTATGTGTCATTACTTCATCATCAAGACCATAAATATGAACAATGTCATTGCCTACTTGAAAGTAAAGTAAAGAAGATGAAGAAGGAGAATAAGAAGTCTCTTTAGAAAAGCAGAAGTTTTTTTAAGAGAAATATAAATAATGTATTTATTTATTTATTTAAAAGTTAAAATATATTATATTTCTATTTTATTTTATACATAATAAAATTATATTACATTTTTTAATTTTTTTTAAAAAATTATTTAAATATATATACTGTTAGTCCGGTTTTAAAATATTATTGTAAAATATATTGTACAATAGGAGAGAGAAATGAAAAAAAAAATCTAAATACACGAGTAAATGTATATCCACATAGGATTTTTGTGTGTTTTTTAATATTTCTATCTCATAATGAAAGCCAAGTAATGTCATTTATTAGAGTAATAGAGAAAAGCACATGCTTGCACACTTGAAACACAGGAAGGCCCCAATGAGGTTTGAAGGAGGCACGAGTCAGCAAGATATAGCAATTTACCAATCGTTAATTTCCAAAAAAAAATTTCTTAATTTCTGTTTACTTATTATTCTCCGCTTAACTTATGCGAGTTATAGTATTTCTACCAACAAATTGCCAAAACGGAAGGGTTGACCTACAAGAATTTTGCCACCAAATCTGATTAATTTAATGTTTTACTTATTTTTGTCATTCCAAACATTAATTATTGCAGAGACACATGAACAATGCTGCTTTTCATCCTCACTCTCCCTTTCATAATCACATCATTTCATTCTCTATATGATTATCCCACTTGCTATTAATTCCATTTCTCCCCTACAAATACCCCTACTTACACTCACTTTCTCCAAACACAAGCATTGTGTTGTATTTGTATGCTTCCAGTGTAGAAACAAAATGGGTTCTGGAGTACTAGTTCAATCTGTAATAAGGCTTCTGGCTCTGATTCTGTTTCTGGGTTTGGTTCTCATTTGGATTATGATGCCCACACAAACTTTTAAGCGAGTTTGGTTTGTGAAACTCAAACAAGTGACTAATTCTACCTATTTTGGTTTACAAGGTCTCATTGTTCAAGAGAAAATCCCTTAATTTGCCTTTTCTTTCTTTCTTTCTTTCTTCATTGTATAACATGTTTGAGATTTTCTGCAGGTACAAGACTTCTGATTTTCTTTTTCCCTGTCTTACTCATTGCTGCTTTGGGCTGTGTGTACCTCCACATAGCCAAACAAGTAGATGCTTCTAATACGAGAAGAAGGTATAACTGGAAATGGATACTCTGTAGTTCAAATTTGGTGAATCGGTTAATATGTAAAACGATAATTTTTTTATACATTAACCTGCATATACGGATTAAAGTGTAAAATAGTGAACTATACACACTCCACCAAATTTGAACTATGGAAGAGCAAAAAAAACGGATCATCTGTATTTTGAATTTGACTAAATCTTTGTAGTTTGCTATTTTACACGTTAAAATGATGAATTTTTTTTTATATATATATAAACCCGCAGTTAACGTGTAAAATAGTGAATTACACCACACTCCACTAAATCTGTACTGTAGAGTATCTCGCGTACTAACTTCTATTAGAAAATATCATTATGGAAATATCTCATTCTTCTTCTTCTTCTTCTTCTCCTCTCACTATGATCTTCTTTGGGCTTTAAATTTGGCAGCAATGACAGAAAAAGTGGTGGGTCGTCCAGATGGAAGCGTCCTGTGCTTGTGAAAGGGCCTCTTGGCATTGTGACTGCCACAGAATTATTCTTCTTCATAATGTTCATTGCACTCCTCATTTGGTCTTTTTGCACTTATATAATAAATGACTTCTCTGCAGTCACCCAGAAATCAGCAGCAAAAGCTGGCGAAAAAGTGTAAGAATTATGATTTTATCATATATACTTTATATTAAAACCACCTAGTATATGATGATAAGAATGATTTGTGATGCATGTGTTTGGCAGATGGAAAGTGAGATTGGAGATTACAGGTCTGAGGTTAGGGCTAATAGGGAACATATGCTTGTCATTCCTATTTTTCCCAGTGGCACGTGGCTCGTCCGTGCTGCCTCTGCTTGGACTCACCTCAGAGAGTAGCATCAAATACCATATATGGCTTGGACATATGGTCATGACCCTCTTCACTGCTCATGGCGTTTTTTATATTATCTATTGGGTAGCCACCCACCAAATCTCCCAGGTTAGAAAATATTTACTACTACCACAAAATTACAAGTCTAAAATGCCACATAATTCTCGCCAATTTTGAGAGTATTAGTGTAGTAATTTTATAAGATGGAGTTGATTTAGTGGTTATGGTGATGCAGATGGTGAAATGGGAGGCAACTGGGACATCAAATGTGGCAGGAGAGTTATCTCTACTTTCTGGTTTGTTTCTGTGGGCTGCGTCCATTCCTAGCATAAGACGTAAAGCCTTTGAGCTATTCTTCTACACTCACCATCTCTACATCCTCTTCCTCATCTTCTTTGTGTTCCATGTGGGCATGCCTTATGCTTCCATTATGCTTCCTGCTTTCTATCTCTTCTTGCTCGATCGTTTCCTCAGGTTTCTCCAATCAAGAACCCATGTCTCTTTGCTCTCTGCTCGTCTCTTGCCTTGTCAAACTCTACAACTCAACTTCTCTAAGTCCCATGGTAATTATTATTTAGTTACTCTCATTTTTGTGATTCAGTCTCTTCACTTGTGTTTAATTTGATACTAATAGTGTGATTTGTTTTTGCAGGGTTGACTTATAATCCCACAAGTGTAATGTTCATAAATGTACCAAGCATATCCCACCTGCAATGGCATCCATTTACCATTACTTCTAACAGTAACTTGGAGCCAGACAAGCTAAGTGTTGTCATCAAAAGTGAAGGAACTTGGTCCCACAAGCTCTATCAGATGCTCTCATCTTCTTCTTCTTCTATAGATCGTCTCAGTGTCTCTGTTGAAGGCCCGTATGGACCAGCATCAACCAATTATCTAAGGTTTTTATCTTACAAACTAGTACATATACATATATATATATATATATATATATATAATTGCTACTTACTATACTATAATCTAATAAGTTGCTTTTTGGAATTTTGTTAAGCAGGCATGACACACTTGTGATGGTGAGTGGAGGCAGTGGGATTACCCCTTTCATTTCCATCATCAAGGACCTAATATATGTGAGCACAACCTTAAAATTCACAACTCCTAGAGTTGTCCTCATTTGTGCATTCAAGAACTCTTCATGTCTCTCAATGTTGGACCTCATCCTTCCCATCTCTGGCTCCCAAATTGATATTTCTAACCTGAAACTACAAATTGAGGCATATATTACAAGAGACAAAGAGCCTAGAGCAAATAGCTCAAGTCACATTGTTCGAGCCGTATGGTTCAAGCCACATGCAAGTGATTCACCCATATGTGATGTGTTGGGTCCCAACCATTGGCTCTGGCTTGGTGCTATAATTTCATCTTCTTTCATCCTTTTCCTTGTCATTATTGGAGTCATAACCCGTTACTACATTTTCCCTATTGATCATAACACGAATGCGAAATTTTCGAGCTCTTTGAGGTCAGTTTTGAACATGTTGGTGATATGTGTGTGTATAGTCATAACTGCTAGTGCTGCTGTTGTTTGGAACAAGAAACAGAATGCTAAAGAAGCCTACAAGATTCAGAACATGGAAGGGTCATCATCATCATCATCGTCACCAGGAATATCAATGGCTTATAATGCAGACAGAGAATTGGAAAGTGTTCCTTTTCAGTCCCTTGTTCAAGCTACCAATGTGCATTATGGTGAAAGACCTGACCTGAAAAGTAAGTCACTTGAATTCCATTCCCCTTGAAGAAAAATATGATTATATATTTATTTATGAGTAAATTATCATTTTATCCCCTCAAAGATACAATCTATCTAAATTTAGTCTCTGAAAATCTTCTTTAACATAATTGATGAAAATTTTTTTGGAGACTAAATCGAGCAAATTGCGTTCTTCAGGGACTAAATGTGACATTTGTATCTTTTAGGGACTAAATTGAGATAAATTGTATTTTTTAGAGACCAAAATGATAATTTACTCTATGTTTATTTATTATGAGTGATATGAAACTAATGTGCAAAAGTGGTTTTACGAGCAGGAATGATACTTGATCAGAAAGAGTCAAGTGTGGGAGTTCTTGTTTCTGGTCCAAAGAAGATGAGGCAGGAGGTTGCAGCCATTTGCTCATGTGGTTTGGTTCAGAATCTGCATTTTGAGTCCATCAGCTTTGGCTGGTGATTCATTCTACTCTTACGTTTTTACAAAGAGTTTCAAAACCTTAGCACTTAGTAACTATTAGGCTCTTGATAAAGGGGGAGTAAAATAAGTTGCTTATGTACAAGTAATGGGGCTCAAAAAGTATTTTCATTTTCTATGGATGGGGTTCATGTAAATTAGAATTTGTGTATCTATAATTAGTTTAATAGGACATTAGAAAGTAATGTTTAGTATAACATAATAAATTATATATGTATGTATTAGGGATCCGGATTTGAGTGAATTCCAACTTTATCTTGTCTAATTGCCTCCTCACTTATTTCTAATCCCTACTTCAAATTTCTTTTCCCTTGTTTCTAATAAGAAAGAAGTAATATTTTATTAAAAAAAGTCATCTAAACTTACAATAGTTGATTAAATGATAACAAAGAATTTTAAATACACGTCTATATATCTATATTATAGACATAAAAGAGTGAGAAGGGATTGTATGAGAAATTATGTATAGGAAAATAAACTGATTCCCAAAATCATTTATAATCAAGAATTCTATTATTAGTTTCTTAAGTGATTTATGATCGAATCCTTATATTTGCATTTTATTTTTAAGAATTGACTTGTCATAATATGAAATTTATCATAGCAAATAGCAATATACATATATTGGATCAAATTATCATAGTCATAATTAAACTAATAACCTTTTAATTACAATAAATTTGGTTCGGTCAAAATTAATATTTTACTCTTTAACTATATATGTTTGAATTTTGTCTCTTATTTTTACTAATTAATAAAATTTTTTTCCTTTGATTATATCCTATCTAACAATCCAACCAAAAATGATGTTTCATTTATAGGTTCAAGTGCTAGATATCTTTTGGCCAAAAAAAAAGCGCTAGATATCTTCTTTTTTTTTTTTTTTTATAGAAGTGCTAGATATCGTTTTTTTGATCAATTACGAATGCGAAAACATGTGTTTAGACAATTGGTAAATGATCTGAGTCAAAAATATAATTTGAAACCTACAAAAAATGTTGGTTTAGATGAAGGGGTAGCATTATTTTTATACATGATTGGTCATGGAGCTACGTATAGGAATGTAGAGGAAAGATTTCAACATTCTGGAGAAACAGTTCACCGACAATTTTATCGGGTTTTAAAAGCTGTCAGGAAATTAGGAAATGATATTATTAGACCTGTCGATCCTATGTTTAGAGATGCTACTAGTTATCTTGTTAACGATGATCGTTATTGGCCTTACTTTAAGGATTGCATAGGGGCTATAGATGGAACTCATATTCCTGTTCATGTTCCTGCTGATAAAGTAATACCTTTTACTGGAAGAAAAGGCTATACTTCTACAAATGTTATGGCTGTATGTGATTTTAATATGTGCTTCACATTTGCATGGGTTGGATGGGAAGGTTGTGCACATGATATAAGAATTTTCATGGAAGCTCTAAGAAAGCCACAGTTAAAATTTCCTCACCCCCCTCAAGGTTAGTAATACATATTTTAAAAGTTAATATTTTTGCAACTGACATTTAATAATACTAATATATTTTTTATATACAGGTAAATTTTATCTTGTTGATTCTGGATACCCTACCTTCAAGGGTTTTTTAGGGCCATATAGAAATACAAGGTATCATCTTCCTCAATTTAGGTTGGCCCCTAATTTTAGATCACAAAATGAAGTGTTTAATTATCATCATTCAAGTTTGAGAAGTGTTATTGAAAGAACTTTTGGAGTTTGCAAAGCTAGATGGAGAATATTGCAAAACATGACCAATTATAAACTCATGACTCAGTTTGCTATTATATGGGCATGTTTTGCTCTTCACAATTATATAAGAAGAACGGATGATGATTTGAACCTTCTTCGTGACATTGAAAATATTAATGAGTTCGAAGATATGGAACAAGATTGCAATGATGATAGGACAAGATTTCAAGTTGATTGGGAGGAGCCGACTCAAGAAGATATTAGACAAATGGAAGAAATAAGAGATACCATTAGAAATCAAATACCAAGACGACGTCCTTAGAATTTTATATTATTTAGTCAGATATTTAATTTTTAATCTTTTAATGATTTTGTGTCGTATTTTTAAAAAAATTCTTTTAATTTAAATACTTTTTTATCTGAATAATATATTAATAAATACTTTCAAATGTTTATTTTGGTAATTTTTATTATTAAAAAGTACTTTTTTAATTTTACATCCAAACACTTATTATTTATCAAAGCACTTTTTAATTAAGACATCCAAACATAAAATAACTTTTACTTTTTTCAAAGCTCTATTTTTTTTAAAGCTCTATAAAAAAAGTACTTTCAATTAAAGCCTATCCAAACGGGCCCTATGTTTACAACTGAATTTTGCCAATTATTAAAAGAAAAAATTTATGTGCTGTTACTTACATGTTTTTTGTAAGGTTAACCAATTAAAAAAAGACATGTGTCAATTTCAAGAAGAAAGTTGACACATGTCTTTTTTTAATTGATTAAATTGACACGTTTTTTTTTAATTAATTAACCTTACCAAAAGTATGTAAGCAACAGCACATAAGTTTTGTCCGTTATTAAAAGTCCGAAGCCTAAAGCTTAAAACCTTTAAAAAAGTGAACATCAAGAAATCTAGAACAAGCCCGCTTCAAAACAAAAATCAGGTTGCATAAATGCCACTATAAATATAAAGCTCACAAGGAGCAGAAAAGTTTATATACAGATGGATCTATTCATGATTCTACAAAAAAAAAACATATTACTGTTTTTAAATAGAGAAAGAAAAGAAAGAATAATGAAATTCTCAGTCATGCATAAAGCCTCCCTGTAGAAATTTCTAACGTCTATCTATACGTACAAGTACAATTCCCTATTCTTTTGGATTTAAGCATTAACAATATGATTAGCGTTGCAAATCTAAAAGTGAACCAGCACATAAATGTAGTTTCCTGGCCCCCACAATCAAATCAAGAGGAAAGAATGCTTGTGAAATTTTCATAGTCATTTGAGCCAGATCATTCCAGAAGGAAACCATTATGTACCAGAGAACAGCTGAGAAAATCAAATCAAATCAAATATTTCATTTTTCTTCCACACTTGCAACTGATTGAAGTTTCTCTTCCAGATCATCCAGCAAATCATGATATTCAGAGAATGCGGGGTGTGACTGTAGAGCACACATAGAGGAAGAGAACCAGAGATTTCGCTTGTTAGTAGGGATATCACTCTGATTAAAATTCATGTCCAGAAAATAAAATAGGCATACCTGTAGGGTGGTGCTGTATGCTTTCCACAACCGAACATCGTGTCGGAATAGATCAAAAAGAACCTTTGTTTCACCACAAGGAAAAAATAACATAAATTATACAAAAATAAAGAAAAGAAAAGGATCAGCAAAGTTAAACCCATACAAAAGAACCATGAGTTATGTAATTATGTCAAGATCTATTTAGACACAAAATGTTAACAAAAGAAAAACTCATGCCAAAAAAATCTCAGATGTCGGTATCCAGCATCACATACCTCAGATCGTCGCAAGAGAGTTGCCAGGACAACTATCCATTCTTTGAACTTAACAGAGCACATATGAGACAAGAGAAATTCTGCGTCCAACCGGCTCTGTAACGTTTCCATTTGAAGCTGATAACGCAAAAGTGTTCAGTAAGGAGAAAGCAAACAGGAGGGAAAAACTAAAGCTAAAGAAAAATGTCAATGAAAATAATCTGGACAGATCACAATTATCTAAGACTTTTCAGAATTGCCGCAATCAGATTAATTAAGCAGTGAATTGTCAGTGCTACCCCTTGTGCACTTGGTCGCCATTTAACGTCTATTTGGCATGTCATAAAGGAAGCATCACTTTTCTTAAAATATCATCAGGTACTTTTTAGAGCAACTGATCAAAATTTGTTAGCTTATAGTGGCAAAATTACTTAATAAGCCCATGAATCTTTTGTCAACTTAAGGTTACAAATATTGGGCAACAAAAATCCTAGTATCATAACAGAGTAGGCAACTAATAGGCTTGATTAAATAAACACCAAGTAAAGTGAGACTAATCCATCATAGTTGTCATGTAATGTTAAAACAAGAGGTGTTGAAAAGAAGATAATGATGTTAAGTCACTGCAAATTTAAAGCTAAACCTTTTGGTTTATTAGTTCAAGCCCTGAAGCAAAATTCTCTAGACGAGCACTCCCATATCTTTCACGTTGAAGATATTCCTGCAATTAAGTGTCATTAAAGAGCTAAACTACTATAAACTTAAAAGAAAACAATCTGTCGGGACTTGGGAGTGGGATAGAACAACTGAATCTGCAAGATCTTCTTACTACTAGATCAAACTGAGTTCCTTTGACAAATGCAACAAGCTTTGAGAGCTCTTTCCCAGACATCAAGTAGCTAGCGTGGTTTTCCAAAATATTTTTGACAGAAGTAACATGGGCACTCTGCTCTTTGAATGAGGTGCTGATCCAAAATAAAAAATACTGGTTAGGGTGGTTGGCATTGGTAATGTTCACGCCAAGAGCAACATGAAGGACAGTTCCCTAAATTTACATCAACCTTTTATTCAATGCTTGCCTCTGGTGACTAGAACCAAACAGAAAATAACCCAAGAATCTGGGAGACATTTTATCTGAATCAGTGGATGCATGTTCAAATTCCCTACCAGATCTTAGCAAGAACCTCACCTGAGGAACCAATACAAATAATTAAGGAAAAGAAAAAAGCTATTATCTCTTTCATATAACAAGGCATATTACTGATCAACTAAATAAATTATCCTTGTTTCAAAAATGTACCAGCTCCCCAGCCAGTTCATACAAAGATTCATCTAGTGTTGCCTGCATAAGTTTGACAATCCTCATCATTGATATGGCTTAAATTGATCAAACAAAAGGAATATAAATAAGCGAAATAATCAAGTTCAAACCTGTAATAACCGTAAAGCACAGTACTGACTAATAGCAGGACCTTCAAGTTTAGCAATCACCTGTTACATTTAAGATGCAAAAAATAGAGATCATTTACTCTTAAAATGCAGGATGGAGAATTTTGTATAACACCAAAGCATCTGCCAGTTTCCCCCAAAAACCAGCAACCAAAAATATATATTCCTGCCACCACTTTGCAATGCAGAAAACAAAGGAAGGACATTATGTTTTATTATGGGGGAAAAAAGACTTGACTTGTAAAAAGCATCCATTTGTCATTTTGTAATTAGAGAACATGGTAGCAAAGGTATAAATTTGCACCCAATTTTTTTTTTTTAAAAAAAAAACTCTCTTTTAAAGAACCGGTGCCAGGAGTTACAAAATAGAGAAAAAGAAAATATTAGAAAGGAAGAAATACTTAAAACACAATGTTTCCATCGGTAAAGATATATATATATATATATATAAAGGGAGGTAATTCTTACAAGAATATAGCAAGCTGCAGTGCGGTACCATCTACGCTGAAAGCATTCCTCAAACAATCTACTCAGAAACAAAGGGAGGGAAAAGTCATTTTATGCAATTACAATTCAGCCTTAAAACAAGCCCTACGGTTTACAGTTACATTAACAAACAGGAAATAAAATTCAGACGACTTTGCTTTGCAGAAGCAATAAAGAAATCCTTTTCAAAGTAGAGTTATAAACTCCTTCACATTTTAGAATACAAGTATACAACAACTACAACAATCAAAGCTTTTTTCCACTATGTGGGGTCGACTAGATGGATCAAGCCTTCTCCTTCACATTTTAGAATGACGTAACAAAATTGAGATTTAACTGAAAAAAAATTCTAGAACATTGGGTTTTCCCCTCATCCTACATGATTTCATACAATGAACAACTTGAGTACACTACACAACAACAACAATCAAAGTCTTTTCCCACTAGGTGGGGTCGGTTTTGAGTACACTACACATTTAATTAAAATTAAAAATGAAATGAAAAATAAAAGGATGGGGAAAATAGAAGCTTGAAAGACATACTCGGCCGATTTGCCAGCAGCAGAGAACAAATCTGCCCAATGACGACCGTCAGTTTTTCTTGCAACACTTACAACAACATCAAGGTACTCCGGAAAGTTTCTGATCAAATCACACGTCTTCTCCAAAAGAGAGCGTTTAGCAGGACTAGACATCTGATTCTTATTTACATTTTGCCTGGAGTGATTCAATTTTGAAGTAAACAAATTAGACGAAATAAATTGAAGCTAAATATGACTCAAAGAAATTTTTATGCTAAAGCAAACAAAACATAAAGAAAATAAAGAGAACCATTGATATTATGAACCTAGGCATCATTAATTTAATACGATCATCAACGGGTTTCTCCGCCCCCCTCCTCCCCCCATATATTGATATTTCGATTGTAGTTTGATTACAAAGTTACACACACAACACAACTTTTATGCACTGGGACATTTTTGAGCCTACAACATTCTAGGAAGGGGCCCTTTGTCAATAAAAAATATGCACAATGCAAAAGGGGCCAGGCCATCAATCTGCTGAGGGACTTGAGTAGTTGAGTGAACCTTAGTAGTAGCACGTGGGCAACCCTTAATGAGCTGCCCACCTGTGCCTGTAATGTGGTAAGAGTTGGTTAAGCAGTGTGACGAAGGATAGAAATTTGAAGTTCCTCATAAATTTGGAAGAAAGGTTGCTCAAAATTATATGGCTAGTCTATATTATCGTAACAAGCACAGTTAACATTCAAAATTTCTAATTTAGCATTACAAAATTGAAAGTACCTGGATATATCTGCCTCAAACACTGTAAATAGAAGCCACTCTAGGCAGTGTGAAAAATGAGGCTTCTCTGCTGATAGTTCTGCAAGCCTTAAAGCTTCCTCAATTTTATCCCTCTAGCAGCCACAGAAATGACAAGAAAAGAATCACGCATGACATTTATTTTATGACAGAATGGAAAGAATTCAATTAGGAGGGGGAGGGGGAAGAACCAAGCTACTAAAGTACTACATTGAGTACCTCATATTACTCAATGTGGGGACTTGGGTAGCCCATACTACCCCAGAGACATCCCATTCTATCCCCATCACCTTTTAACTTGAATTTCAGGATGTTTAATTCAGGATAGCTATGTAGAAACTAAAACCTTCATAAATCTAATACCTGATGGAAACTATCTTTCAAGAACTAAATTGAGGGAACTTGCACCTTTAAGAGACATAAACAATAGTTTACAACAATAGAAAACAAAGCCTTTCTCCACTAGGTGGGAACGGCTATATGGATCAAGCAATACCAACCCAAATGATAATTTGCACTTAATAAATCTAATACCTGAAGAAGGTGGCGGAGTAGGCAGTGTAATATTGTTTGTGCTTGAGGAGATGGTTCAAAACATGGAAATTCTGTGCTTGCTGAAAATGACATTCTCTGAGAAACACCAACAACCACACCAACATTTGGAAGAAGTCCCAAAGGGTATACTTCACGATCAAACTCCAACTCCGGATCCAACTAAAAATTTAGTGAGCACCATCTTAGCAAATAAAGTGATTCTAGAATAGAAGAATAACTGAAGTCCAACAAAGTTGTATCAAAACCTAATAAAAACACTATCTTTCTTAGAAGCCTTAAATATTATTTATTTTGTGTTTAAAATCATAAATTAATTTATTCTAACTTTTAAAAAGGCAACTATTTTATATTGATAAAATAAATATCCAATATTTATATATTATATAAATGATAAATATCAGGGTATTTTGGTCAAAATAAATGAATTTATGGCTCGCTGTTTTTTTGGCAAAGGTGGTCAGTATGGCACATCTTTTAATTGTAGGAGAAGGGAGTGTAATTTTTTAAAAACAGAGGAAAAGGTCATGTAATGTTTGAGACATCTCTAAGGAAGTGGAATGTAAATTACTCCCATAAAATATATAGTAAAAAAAGAAAAGTCGTACTCCTTGGCCCTTGCTAAGAAATTCAGTTATAAACAAACCAGAGAACCATAGAACATGAATCCAATCAACAGTACTAAAGATCTTACATGAACATATAATTGTATGCAAATCTTATGATTACAATATCCAATAAAAAAGTTATAAAATAATTGCAAAATCAAATATTAGAGAAAGTAAATGTATAAATTAATGGTGTATATAGTTATGTATGTATGCCAGTCAATGCAATCTACTAAACAGCCCATTTAGTTAACTATATGCAGACCTGCAAGAAATCCTCCTGCTTATAAGGATCAGCACCTAGAGATGGATACCAGACCTGTAAAAATGACCTCACATACAGAATGATCAGACAAGTGAAATGGAGATAAATTAAATGGTGAGTCAAATATCCGATAAACCTAGTAAAATATAAAAATGTCAATGCACATGAGACTATAACAGTTAATTACCTGCATGCCTCGGTGACCATAATCTAACCATGAAACTTCCTCAATTAAATTGGTTTTATCCTCTGAATGACCACAGGTGACCCAAAATAATTCAACTGAATCAGTAAGCTTTCTCTCACGTCCATCATCCAAATCAAGAAGCGAAAGCTCCCCATTTGCTCTCAATATCAAACATCTAGAAGAAATAATTTTTGTGAGGAATGTGACATGCAAAATATACCACCACTATCCACTGATTTAGTTAAATTTCAAAGGTAATAAACATTTTTAAGGAAATCAAATTAATGTAGCATTAATTTTGGCTATAGGAAGGTATATCAATTCTTGTCTCCAGTCTGCAGCATGTCTCTAAATTGGTATAACAAAAGTGTCATATGGGATATTTAGGAGTAATACATGATGAATTTTCTAATTATGACATTTTACTGGGACCATTTAAATTAGAAGATGCATAATTGACTGGACACGAGGATATATGCTTTCACAAGGACAATACCTTGCTGGTTCTCTTGTTACTGAATCTGATACAGATGAATTGTAATTGTTTGAAATAGATTCTCTAGGAAGTTGATCAGGAATAAAGCGCATTGCCGCGGGGTGGCTCTTGGCAGTCATGATTGAAAGTTCTCGTACTGTAGAAAGCTGTTTGTCATGTTATAACTTAAAAATGTATGACAAAAGAGTTTTATTGAAGAAATTTCAAAAAAAGCAAAACAAAATTTTCAGCATATCAAAGAATAGTATCATTCACATAAACAGAAAAGAAAGACAATAAAAATATGCATTTACCTGTAAATCTGGATTGCCTGAAGGTGTCAATTCACCAATTAATTTTACATGGAATATGTGGACATCAAAAGGTCTATATGTAACCAGTATATAATCTTGATAGACATCCATCACCATTGGTTTAGCAAGCAATGGTTTTCGACAGAGTAATGAACTTTGATCAAGGTGATATCTTGGGTAAAAAAGCAATTCATACCTGAAATATAATAAGATACATTGACATTTCAGATCATGATGAGAAGAGCAAAATGATTACATATGTAGCATAATGCTCCAGTAAAGGTTACAGAAATCATAGATATTATAAGACCTGAACTAAACTAATATATAAACAAGGAAAAAATTGGGAAGCCATCTTAATTGATGCTTCAACAAAATTATGCACTGACATGTATCAATTGGGTAAGAAGTGCCTAAATCTGAAAAACACCAAACTTGTAAGAATCAGCTACATACAACATGTAAATACAGCAAAGTATCTCACGTGTTAGAAGAATCAATATAGTTGCAGACGACAACAATCTTCCCCAGCCATAACAAACCTTTGCACTGAATCTTCTGCTCCTGGGTAACATCTCCAAATACTCGCCATCTTCTTAATCGTATATCATACAATATCAAACCATGGAGACCAGCAACAGCTAAGTACAATCCATCCTGGCTAGCTGCAACATGTTGAACAGGCCAGTTTTGGGAGATATACGAAACCTGCATAATTTGACTTTATCAAAGATGTTCATTCAGTCAAGTCATAAAGCAAACATTCTGAAATTTTCATAATCAAACACATAACTGGAAGATTAAGATGCAGCATTTTAAGTTCATCGGTCTCTTCTGATTGCACAATAAGTAACCGGTCCTCCCCATAAATTACTTGACGAATGTATGTAGTGCCTGAAACACCTCTGCTAAGACAGCATTTACCAAAAGAAAATGAAAGAATTCGCTCTGAAGATTGCTCTTCAATAGCATAAAGTCTATATCCATATTCATCCCACTGCAAAAGTGAGGTGCCACCCATCAACGGTTCAAACTTAGAATCTTGGTTTGGCTTAGCCATTGGAGAAGATGCAGAACTTAAACCTATTTGTCGAATTGTTGACATCAATCGACACCCAGAAACAGACCAAACTGCAAGTCCTCTTAACTTCCACCCAACTGCAAAAGCAGAGTTATCGGGTGTCCAAGCAATGCAATTAACAGAACCTGTGTCATCCATTGAGTATCTGCAAAATAGTCAGGTCCATTATACTTGAGGACGTAAAGCCAAAATCTATATAAATGGATACATAAATAAGTCTCAATCTGCTGAAAATATAGATAAAAGGATTGGTATATTAATATATAACTATGTTTTGGAACAATAAACAATATATGCAATGCTGAAGTCTAGACACAGCAGGAGATGAAATTTTATTAGGCTGAATGCGATTGGATTAAATTATAATGCGCTGATTTTTCCCAAGTTGGATTTAATAATGACAGGCCAAAAATTAAAATTAAACAAAACAGCATTAGGATTGAGGAGAATCACAAGCCACCAGAGAAATTAAAGTAGAGGATGCATGTTAGAAACAAATTGTATAGTACATATGTTATATGGGAAAAAAAAAAAAGAACCCTAGCTGATTCAGAGGTATATATGCAGAGAATTCGGGAGAGCTTGAGCACCTATTTTGAAGAGGTTAATCACAAAGCTGTTTAACATGCCGCAAATTCCTTTCCATAAGCATATTCAATAAAGCTTACCCCCAGTCATACAAAGAGACTGCACGTATAAGTGATGTAGATTCGCCCAAATCATATAATTCAACTATTCCTCTTCTTGTACCAACTGCAAGAATTTGCTGCTCTGGAGCTACTGAAGCACATACAGCATCACCACAAGCCAACCTCTTTTCTGCTTTAATGGAGTCAACTTGCTTTAAACCTTTCTTACTTATAGAACATGAGACAAGTTGTCCATCAGAATATAAGATAAATAGCAACCTTGAAGGAAGGCAAAGTTCCAGCTGCACAATTGCAGACTTTCTAGGATCACTGTTGTTGGACATAAGAACCTTTGGATGACCTTTAGGCGAAAGACCATTGGCTACAGTAAGTGGCACTTGAGAACCTTCTTGAGGATATGGATCAAATTCAAAAGCCCCACAAAACTGTTCAGGATATTACAGGAAAATGGTAATTATGTTAAACATCAAAAGTAAAATTTATTGAAAATTCTGTTGAATGTTAACAGTATATCAAAGCATAAAGAAAACATGTAAAATGAAAATGCAAGGTTCAAAATTGCTGAGGCCTGTATATCCAAATTACCTCTCCCTTCCAAGAGATGCTGTACAAAGTTCCATCAGAAAGTCCTAGCAGCATGTGTTTGTTATCACTTACAATATTGCTCCTGGCAAGAAGGTCACAGAAGAAAGAGTTTCAATATCACACTGAGAATGGCTTCACAATTTGAACCATCAAGGACAAAGACGAGCACAAAACTTGACATTTTTCAGGGAGTATTTAAGAATGGAAGTATGTTGAACTAAACAATATACTATATGACTTCAGAAAAAGAGAGTGAAAATGGATTCACTTAACACAATTGTCATGATAATTAGACCCAGAATATGACAAATACACATTGTTACTCTGACAAGCATTTCCACACATAATCATACGTACGTAAACTTTTCTGACTAACATTCTTATTGAATTAAATACAAAAAGGAAGAATCATAGTAACATTATAATCAGATCCCAATTCATAACACACACCAGTAAAATTTTTGTTCAATTTCATTAACTCACACAGATGAAGAAAGACATAAAATTGAAACTAGGACACCTACAGCGTTAAATCCTTTACAGCAAAAGGCACTTGCTCACTCAGAAGAAGAGATATATTAGCAAGGCACAAGGCAGAGGGCTGCTTCCCACCAATGTGTATTCTTTTCTCTGAAAACTGGACCTTAAAAATGTGAAGAAAGAAAGATGATGTCTGCAAATAAAATAAGGGGAAAAAACAGAAGAATTAGGAACATCCACAGCATAATATCACTCTTCAGTACTTAAAGATTAACATAAAATATATATATATATATATATATGAACCCGACAATATATAGTGATTTTGAGACAAAATTTATTAGCAGTGCAAACAAAATAATGACAGCAGATGGAATTTAGCATAGGATCTTACTAAAAACAATCAATATGAATAACATTATATTGTGTTAAATTTGCATGATTCTGAATTTGAAGAAACAATAAATCTAAAGGCTCTTCTTTCATTTCAATACAACATTGCCCTTTAATAAATAAATAATTTGAACCCCAACTTACCAACAAGAGTGACATTTTGATTTAAGATACATATATTCCGGTTATAACCCAAACCTCACTAAGCTATAATATGAGCTATTGCAAATGCTAAACTATGCATATTAAACATGAGACCAAAAAAGCTGGACTGCTTGACACGGATATTCATCACATAGATTACATTAATAATCACACATCAAACATAAGGAAACTTACAATAATGGCGATTAATTTGGCATCAGGGCTCCATACAGCCTGCAAATTTTCTCCTTCCCTTTGCAACGAATCCGAATCTCTCTTGTACTTCCCCAGTCTCACTTTATTCTGAACCCAATACAAAGAACCCAAAATACTGTCAAATCCAGAAACCATTCTCAACTCCACCAAAATACCCAATACCCACATTACAAAATCTCACTTCATCTATTCCCTCTAAAAGAAAAGCATATTCACAAATTCAAACAAAACGATTGATACACGTCAAGTACAAATACGTGTACCTGGGAAGAGGTCCATAGTTCTAAGTGAGTGGGGGATACGACGAGTAACTGACGATTGATGAGTTTGAGGTATATAATCTTCTGGACAGAGGGGCAGAGACCCTGTTCAAGCGGGATGACCTGAGGCCATCCATATGCCATATACATCTTCTCGTCTTGCGGTTGAATTTAGATTTGCTTCAGATTGGTGAAATTTATCGCAGATCTGGAAACTGGAGAGAGCAATTGGGAAATGTAAAGGAGATCATGAGCATTTCTTAGGAAGACTGACGTAAGCTTGATCCACAATTGGGAAGAACGAAGCTGAATTACTCGAGCAAAACAAGAGGAAGTGGAAAATAAAAATCAAATTTCGCACTAAAAAAAATTCATTTTTGGTAGGAAATTGTTTTTCTATTAAATTACAGTAAATGAGGGTCACCTTAAAGTGAGAATACGAAGGTTGGTGTCAACTCTTTCGCTATGAAGCGAAGTGAAGGACTGCAATGAAAGTAGGAAATGACAGAAGAAGATGAACGCAGGAACGAAATGAATTAGCTCCAAATTTTCTAGAAAAAATAGCTCCTTTTCATTTACAAGTTTTAATAGAGAGAAAATAATTGCAGCCTGAAGACTGAAAATTCCTATAACCTCGTATTAGGATACACATACAAAAATTGAAAAAATATATTCTATATAATTTTAAAATTAATATGATATAATTATATTTTAAGAAGTCACAAAATTTGATATTATATTTTTTTTTGGCACTATGGGTAATGGACCCTAATAATTAATCCGATTCAAAATTTAATCACAGTTATCACCATTATTTACAAGTGTGTTGTATAAAGATCGAACTTATAAACTTTTTTATATACTCAGTTTGCATATTGAAATACTGAATTACAACTTATAGTTTCTTATATTTATAAAATGTTAATGGATTCCTTAATTTTATTTTAGCCTATTTTATGTTTCCTTTAACTTCTTCAAGAAATTTATTAAAACAAACAATAGAGTTCTACTAAACTCCTTGTTAAGCGGGTAGCTTAACTTTAATAAACTCTTGTTAGTTGAATCCTACTTGTCATAATATCCTTTTTTTTTTCACCACCCAAATGTTACATTTTAATTTTTATGGCTATACCTCTGATAGGGTATCATTAATCTTCTATCTCTATGCCTTTAAATTTCCACTGCAATTTGGTTGAAGGAAATAAAGGGAAGCAAGAGAGGATGAAGGATTAAGCCATAAGATAAATGAATAATTAGTTAGTAAACACGAATACATAACATACTTAATTATGTTTTGATTGATAGAGATTTTTTAATAAAAATGTGTTAAATTTAAATCTAAAATTTCCCTTATATATCCTTTTCTCAACTTCCATTTTTTGTATCGTCTTAATTCAAATATCGTTTAACACTTGGTAAAATCAAACAAAATCAATGTATTTGAAACAAAGTGAATCAAGCACAAATCAAACAAAATTGATCAATATTCGATTTGATATGTTAAAAAATCAAACTAAACCGCATATTCTTTTATATATATATATATATAATGTTACTATACTTTTTATTATTTATATCAAAAAGAATTTTAATAAATTTAAATATGAAAATTTACAATTTTAAGATTTTAAATTATCAAACTCAACCATTTAAAACTAATAGTTTATGGTTTGATTTAGTTTAGTTTGACATTATAAATTTAAATTGATAAGTGTATTTTTTTTAGTTTATTTAAAGTGCTTTTTCTTACGGATTGAAAGATAATATATTATCTTGAATTTTATAAAAAAAATCATTAAAAATAAATTTTAAAATTTTATTATTTAATCAAATTGAATCCTTAAATAATACTTAAAAATTTTTTAACAATTTTTTTTATTAAAATCTGCTCCAATGACCGACCGAACACTGTCAATTACCATTTAGAAGCCAATGCAGATTAAGGTTGTATTTAGTAGAAATATTTGATGATAGAAAAAAAGGGAGGAGAAGCCTTCTCAATTTTACTTTTTGCAATGTAATGAAAGTATATTTTTGTCCTTAATTTTTTTATCCACTTTTAATGTTAGGATAAAATAACTATTTTACTTACTTGTATTTCATTTACATCATCATATTGACATGACATTTGTACGTCCTCTCTTGTGCCTAACCCAGCTGATGCAGCGGTAGAGAGAGTAGAGACAAGCGACGCTGGTAGGCTTTATTCTCTTCACTCTTGTTCATGCTTCCTCCCTTTTTTCCATTCCCAAACCCACTTCTCCTTTCTTCCTTCTCTCTTCCCTCTTTCTCTACTTCTTCGCTTTATATGTATCTATGTATTCTTACTGCTTAATTAATATGATTCCTCTGCTATTTCCTCAAAGTAATACCATATTCATTGTTACATCTCCATGTAGTATTCTCAAATATTCATTGTCTCCTAAGTGCAGGCCGGAGAAGCTTAGCGTTGTTATTTTGGTTTCAAAAGCTGCATTTCAATTAATTAATGCAAGGTGAGTTTCTTAAACTTAAACATTAAGCTTCCTTCAATTTGTGGGAGAAGATTTGGCAGATCATTAGCCCATGCGACCCACTTCAAAGTTAAGGCATATTAGACATTTCTTGTTTGCTTTTTTTAGTTTGTACCTATTTTTTGCACTGAAACAAAATTAGAGTCAAATGAAGGGTTTTGAATTTCTTTCTTTCTATTTAGTCTGGGATAAACTGTTGGTGACAGATGTTTTTCAAGTTTATAAAGTGATTTATTATATAAACTTTTGAGATCTAAAGATTGGAAGATGTTGCTTCTTTGGCCGGTTTCTAAAATTAATAATCACTTTGAGAAAGCATGGCAGTCGACACAAAAGAAAATACAAGTATATACTGTTGCTTGTGAAAATGAAAATACGCAGCTTCAAACTGCCTTTTATATCATATATTCCTGTTGCTTGAAATATATCACTCTGTTATCTATGGCCCTTAATTGCTAAAAGTTGCTCCTTATTTAGTGAAGAGGCATTTCCATGGATTCATATGGGTGGGTGGGGGAACACATTGAAGCTAAAGATGACATGTTATGATATGATAGAGGAACAACCAAACCAATCTCATTCACAACACCACAACTGCTAATGCTATTACAGTAACCACATATACATAACATACTTAATTACGTTTACATTGATAGAGATTTTAGAAAATGTGTTCAATTTAAATCTAAATTTCCATTATATCTCCTTTTCCCAGCTTCAATCTTGTAACATCCTAATTCAAAAATCCTTCACCATTTAAAACCCAATGCAGATTTAGTTTTCTATGTCATACCAATGAGAAACACATGCTATCAAGTATCCATAATATGTCTTATCAATGACAAATTATATTTTTTGGACTGTATACAGAATTGTTTTTTTTTTCTTTTGTCCAAAAAAAAAAAGAGATTTGTTTTCTTGAATAGTTATAGCCTTATAGGACATGGCTGTTTTGTGTCTAAAACTATGGACTTTCTCTGCCCAAATTTCATTTAGAGGTGAATACAAAAAAAGAAACTGAATCACCTAAAATTCAAAAATACTCAACTTCCAACTATAGTAAGAATTGTTAGGCCCAAAATTTTTTTTTTTATGGAAAAGGCCCAAAAATAATTAGATTAGCCTTTTGATTAAAAACCTTGTATTTAATGAATTTTTGGCTCTGGGTAGAATTTGAATTTAAATATTTCAAATTGAATTGGAACTGTCTCTAATATAGTAAAAAAAAAAATTATCAAAATACTTTTAGAACTTCCCCACCTAATTTTAGTCAGTTTCTCATTTGCTTATTTGAATGATTCTATAGTTCTATTGAAGTAGATTTTGGACATATCCAAAGTTAGAATCATCAAGGTTGCAAGGACATATAAAATAAGAGAAGTCTTAAATCTTGATGCTCAAGTTGGATTATTGGACCATAATTCAATCAATAGCATTATTGGTTAGTCCATTATTGTAGCCTCGTCAAATTAATATCTCTTGGGCCAAATTTCAAACATCCATTAAATTAAATATATCATATTATGGGATAAAAGTATAATGCGTCTCTTCATAATATCATTAGTTAATATTAATATAGATTTATTATTCAAAATAAATTAAATTAATTTTTATTAATATTAACAAATATAAATAATAGATTGAAGGAGTACTGAATTTTAAATATTCCGCGTGTTATGCATTTATTACATACAAGGACATAACATCACGTGTGTGGATGGCAACAAAACAAAATGAAAAAGATGTTAGAGATTATGTTTTGGGGATTAATGGCCGTACGGAATGTATAAAAGTTAATAGGCCATACCATGTGGAATCAACAATATTGCAATTAATGCCTCATATGTCAATTCATGTATTTGTTATCCTTTGATGCCTTGCAAATATTGAAGATGAACAAAAAAGAGTTGAAATATAGAACTTTTAAGCCTAAAATCATCATGTAACATTTTAGACTATGCTTAGTTACGTTACTCATTAATTTTTTCATAAAATAAAATTAATAATGACACATTGACATATAATAATTCCTCGAAAGTATCCATAAAAAAAATTCCTTGAAAGTAAGGGTTTGTTTGATAACTGTTTTATAGAAATTGTTTTATGTTTTTAACAAAAACACCAAAAAAAATATATATTTGGCAATTGGTTTTCAATAATAGTTCTCAAAACTTAAAAATATAATGGTGTTTCTTTCTAAAAGTCAAAAAATAAAAACAAGTTGTGATAAAATAAATAAAGGCTAAAGTACTATTTTGGTCCTCAATGTTTGCATGAAGTTTAATGTTGGTCCTTAATGTTTCAAAAGCTTAATGTGGGTCCTCAAAGTTTTATTTTTGGTCGATTTTGGTCCTCGAGCGTAACACCGTTAACGTTTTGCCGTTAAATGATGACGTGGAATGCTTATATGGCATACCATCTCTCATACGTGTCATATTTTAATGACGTGGCATGACACATCACTGCCACGTCACCCCACATTGTCACATCATCATCTTCTCTCCTTCATCATCATCATTATCATCATCATATTTTAATGACGTGGCAGTAATGTATCATACCACATCATTAAAATATGACACGTATGAGAGAGGGTGTGCCACATAAACATGTCACGTCATCATTTAATGACAAAAAGTTAACGGTATTATGCTCGAGGACCAAAATCGACAAAAAAAAAACTTTGAGGACCAAAATAGTACTTTAGCCAATAAATAAATAAAGCCAAGTAAAACTTATTTTGGACAATTATTTTCTTGATTTGGGAAAAACACTAAAAACATCTTTGGTCGAACTATTTTCATTAATGGCAACCATATATTTTTACATTTTTTCTCTCCCTTCATCAATTAACGACAATTTTTAGAGAATGGTTTTTAAAATTATTTTCAAAGTAAATTAATCAAATAAGTTTTTTTTTCTTTTCTAAAACTTGTTTTTAAACATTGTTTTCATAACTATTTTTAAAAACATTTGTCAAATATGCTTAAACTTCTGTTCTTTAATTCTTTCAGGAAAAATTGCGAAAGGGAGAAAAAATTTTCCAAATTTCATACCATTAAATTAAAAAGGACAATTTTCACAGATAGTTATTGGGAGAACCGGAAGTAATATATTTCTAAATCCTATATAGACACGTGAAAAGAAAGCTTCATCTAGAATTCCCATTTCAAAGAATAATAACATTCATTCATGACACTCTAAAAACCCAATGTGCTCAAAACAGACTAACAAAAAATTGTGTTATATTATTAACTTGTCATAATCATATGATCATTTAAGGTTTTATAATAATGGGATTTTTTAAACATATTAAACCAATCAAAAAATTGAACCTAACCAACCTAATAGCACCAAAAATGTTTCAAAGTAAATAAAGCTATAAATTAGGGCCTTGTTTGTTTGATGAAATAAACAAGGAAAAAGGAATAGGTTTGAAACATCTCCTCCAACATTCTCCATATCAAACAAATCTTATTTTTAGTAATATGATAAAATTATATTTTTGTTCATATTTTTTTACTTACTTTTCTTTCATTCTCACTTTTAATATAAAGCCAATATAATTATTTTATCAATTTTTATTCTATTCACGTTACATTAAAATCACATTTGATTCCCTCCAACTAAACAAACATAGGCTTGAGATTTATCCCACAAAAACTTTAAGTTGCATCCACAATAAAAGACCTATATACTTTCATAAGTCATAACTTACTTTACCAAACTCTTTTCTTTTTGGCTGAATGAATATGAAATAGAAGGATGTCACATCAGAAAGTAAATGTGATTAGAAAAGAAAGAGAATTGAAAAATGAGAATATATATAATGGAAGGAGAGAGAGGAGAGAAGATATATAGGAGGAGTTGATGATGAGGACCACCAAAAAAAAAGAGAGTTGAGTTATAGAAGATCCAAATGAAGAGTCAAAGAAGAAGTAGGCCACTTCCTACTTCCTAATAATGAAGATAAGATAATAGACTTGAAGCATGTGGGTGTGGAACTCAGAAAGGAAACAAACATCATAACACTTTGATCATTGCATTATCGTCTCCTTCACATTCATGCTTCTCAAAAATCCCTCTTCTCAACCAAATTTGACTTCATCAATTCCAAATTTTTTTCTTTTTACTATATTTTAATTGCTTTCTAACCATTAACAGAATTTTGATTATTTTCTTTTTACTATTTTATTTCTGCAACTAACTAACTTCTTAAAAAGTGTTGGTTTTAACTTTTACGTCATTTTAGGTCCATAGAAGAATCCATTGGCATGGGCTCATGGAGGTGGTCCATTGATTTCCATCTCATTCTGCTATGATTCCTCTTAAGACCTCCATATATATATATATATATTTCTTTCTTATTTTTTTCGGAGAAGTTTGTGGAGAAACTTTCAAATGTTCCTTATGTGATACACTTTGTGATCTCGTTTATAACTCTTGTAGTTGTTAGACTAGTGCTTGTTTGGAGAGAGTTTTGTATTTTTTTAGTTTATTTTCGCATTTTAATTCTATTATATTACTAAGTGATCATAGTGGATGTTTGTAGAGTACCCTTCAAATTTATGTAACTTTTTTTTATTGAAAATTTATACTCATGAAAAAAAATTAATATTATATGACAGGCAAGAAAAGAAGAGCAAGAAATCCTCCATTGTTGTTAGGTAGATATTAATTTGTAGGATAGCCCTTTTAATTTGGTGTGTGGGTGGTATAGAATGAAGAATGTTGTTTATTTGAGAAATAGTTGTTTTGGTATCGGTCCCTAACCCCGCTCTTTTTGCTACATCTTGCTCTTCCAATACTCCTATATTCCTCAAAATAGAGACACAATCCACTTTTTCAGCCACCAAAACCAAAATCAAAATGGGAAAAATATTAATTAATTTATTCTTATTTATTTTACTTGTCATGTGAGTTTTATAATATGAAAAGTAAATAAATAAATGAGTGTTATTGGTCAATATTATACAAATAGTATAGTGAAACACATGTACCTAACAAATTTTCTGAAACATGTCAATTTATTAACTAATATCAAGACAAGGCTACTAAATTATTCATTCTAGAGGAGTTTAAATCATCATTTATAAAAAATCTTAAATTTAAACTTCAGTCAAATTATAACCACCCATCTAACTTTTTTTTTAAAAAAAAACACACTTGTTATATTAAAGAATTTAATTCTGGAATCATAGAACCATTTAACTATATCTAGTGTTTATGATTGAGATTAACAAGATTAATTAGCATCAATTCCACAACTCATATTTTCTTTGTAGTGATTAAAAATAAGATCAAGGTCTTATATATATATATATATATATATATATATATATATATATATGATCTACACACAAAAAGATTATCCTCTGATTCCATTGATGAAATATATATTAGTGGTGTTGATGAGAAAGAATAATATTAGCTAGGGGATGGTTGATATATATATATAGGTAGGCATAGAGAAAATGAAGTTGGAAATGGGAGGAGACATGAAATAAAAATGTAGGCTAGATAGGGAGATGAAGAGTTTGATAATATTAATAAAAAAATTGATGGAATAGTAGAATGATTAGGTAATAGTGCTTAATTTCATCCAAATTCAATAATTATGATATGCTCTCCTAACCCAACCCATGATGCTATGCTGGTTGGCCAGGTTCCCACCACCCACCATCCATTTTTCTTGTCTCTCCCACCCCCTCATGGAGTCATGTCCCACCACCCCTCACTTCTTCTTTTCTTTAATTTCACTCTCTAATTAATTACCCCCACAAAATGCTTCATATATAACACATAACCCATGAATGCTACTTAATTAAACAATGTTTTAATTAAGTTTACATCTTCTATATACAAATATTTATCTACTAGGAAATTTTATTTTTTTCACACTAACCTGCTAGGGGTTAAATATTGTATAACACATGCGCACTTCAATTCTTTAAAAAAATGCGCACTTTAATTATTTCACATAAATATATCTAAATTAGCTAAATTGTTCTATATAAATATTATTATACACAAAGTATGTATATCTATTGCAAGTTAAGTAATTTACCTTGTAGAATTTATTTTTTCCCCTTTCACTCCATCATAAAGATCTCTTGACACCTAGGTATAGGTAATTAATTAGTTGAAATTACCTATAGGTTGGGATTAATGAAATTAGGGATATATATTTTGTAATTTCATAATGTACGTACTTTAATTTTTACAAAGAATATGCCTTGAAACATTTATAGATCTGCTATATATATATGCACGTGTGAACATACCATATAGTATATACATATGTACGTAATAAATATCATATGTATTTAATTTGTATATATATATATGAATGATTTCAATATATATATATATATATATTATTAATCTTAATCATTAACTTTATATATATATACTCTATAAATTAAATGATTATTTATTTTCTTCTTGTTTGATACATAATGTCCGATACAATATATATATGTTATTGTCAAATAATGGGATGTAATTGTTTAGTTACATACATATCAAGCATATGGTGTTTCAGGTGGGGCATGTCCCACCTTGTTCACTTGGATCTCATCTTTTTTTAATTTGGCGCCTCTTTCTCGGATATATTATTACAATTAAGATCATTTCTAATTCAACTCACATTCAAATTTGAAACTCATTTTTGTCATTGAGAGTGTTAAGAGATAATTAAATCTATTACAACAAGTATACTATCTTATGTTTTCAATATTTGAACTTGTATAATTCTTTTTATAGGGAGAAAATTGTGTTTTGATCTCAATGAAGAACAACTTGTGCCACTAAATAAGTCTATAATTTATTTGCCTTTTTTTTTTCAAATAGTTAATATAGTGTTGGCGTCACAAATAAGAATGAACTGATCTGTATGGAACTGAAAAAAAATAAATCTGTTTAATTCTTATTCATTATTCTTTTTCAATATTTCCCTCAAATTTTATATATATAGATAATAAAGACATTAGCATCAAAATGATGAAAAGTGAGGGAATTGTCAACAATGAGTAGATGATTAGCTTTATGGGGCAAAAATTTCAAAGCATGCAACCCCACCTATTGCTTAGGATTTGAAGAAGATGTAATGTTTGGATCTCCGATGTTGACCCAATTCGATCTTTTTTTTTTGGGGTTAATTTTTAACAAATAGTTCACTTGTTGAAAGTAAAGAATATAATTAATGGTGTATTGTTGTTTAATTGAATATGAGATAGTGCTAACTCACCTAAAAATTGTTGTTTCAGTGGGATTTTATGTTGTAGGTAGGGTTCAAGATTTTAAATTGCTTAGTATATATGATTAGGGTTGTAATGGAAAGGCCAATATATATATATATATAGACAATCATTCTATTGCAACTTTAATCCTTGTTTTCAGTACAAATGGATGCTTTAAATTTTAAAACAAATTTTATGGGCGACCCAGAGCAGAGAAACAGAGCAAACATAATTATTATCTTATATATATATATATATATATATATATACTAATACACATTTAATTTGCCAATTACCCTTTTTTATCCAACCCACTCCTTTCCAAATATAAACTAAAATTCTCTCCCTCTCCAACATTTCTTTTTCTTATACAAAATGTGCTCTTGAAGATACTAGTATAATTTACGGTATTAAAAAAAAGACCTAAAGAGACAAAAAATTTATTAAGAAAAAAACTTAGTGGAAAACATTTTATTTAAAAAGAATAACATACACATTGATCAAATTAAATAATAAAATATTAGCTTGGTTGGTAGATATATATATCAATATCATCATCTCATGAGATTTCAAAGGCAAAGGAATGAATGCTGACCAAGTCTGTGATCTAGTCAAATCTTTAATAGCACTTAATCGCTACCAATTACCTTAAAATTGATGAATCATAATTAAACCAAATCATTATGTTTAAGGTAATTTCTCTATTCATCATCACCTTTCCAAGGTACTTCACCTTTATATATTTATATTTATATTAATAAGACTGAGACTATAACCTTTTCCATGGTGTCTCTTAGATAAATTAAATCTAACTATGAATCTATGACTAATTAGATAATTAAATTAAGAAACAAATAATGATGATGAGGATGCCAATAAAAGCACGTGACACTAGTGTGAATATTGCAATTAATAAACAATTGTTTCTTTCTTCTTCTTTTTTTGTTGGTAAAAGATGGCTATATATAATATATATATGTATTAATTATATATACACATACATATTGAATATTGATATGATATATATTAGAATAAAGAGTAAGGCAGACGCAGTTGTATTTAAAACCCCAACCAACCTTAGCTCTTCTTCTTATCCACCCATCCTCACCAACTTTACTTTACTGCACTTTCCAACCATGATATTAAGCTCTTTTACTTTTAAAAAAAATATTGACCAAATTTGTATATAAATTTGACAGATTGTAATACATATATATATATTTAAGACAAATATGATTTTATTTTTTAAAATATAAATAAAGTGTTTTCCTATAGTTTCTTTCACTTTTGTTTATTTCATATGCTTCATTGCTGGTTTACTAAATTTGAATCCCGTTTAAGTATTTTAGTATTTTTTTTAAATGTAATTAAGTATTTTAGTATTGAATTACCTTATTGCATTTAATTTAATTCATTATTATTGGGAAATTTAATAAATATACAATTGACTTATTTCAGAAAAATAAAGTTCTTGCCTTATGAGATAGTTGCCCATGTGAATAATTTTAAAGTTTATAAAAAAACAACAATTCAAAAGAAAAAAAAAACTTGACCGGACATTTTCACTATTTATTATACCAATTTAATGTAATTAATAAAACTCAACTGTATTTTATTTTAAATGACTAAATAATAAAATGGTAACAACTAATTTATGGTATTATCATTTTTCTCATTTTGAACAAAATGTTCTTTTTGCATATACAAAAATAATATATTTTGGCAAAAACACTTTTTTTATTTTTCAAAATCTTTTATCAATGTTTAAATTTACCCCTAATTTTTTTCAACGGTTACTTTCATTTCAAACATTATGAATTGTAATTGACTTTGTCCTAATCTATAATGTCTTTCAAATTACTAATTATAAATAATAACATAGTCCTATACATGTAATATTAACGATTCATCATGATACACCAAAACAATATTATTTTGTGAACTTTTTACTTCATAAACACATATTTTGGGTGATGTTTAATTTCTATATTAATACAAAAAAATGATATTATTTTGAGTGAAGTGTTAATATTAATATTATATTATTATTTGTTAACAATTATTTAGATAATATTTATAAGTATTTCCTATAAAAAAAATGAAAAGAGGAAACTAAAAGTAATTTAAAATTTAGAGACATAAAAAATAGTTGTATGATATATTTGTGTGTATTTGGGGTATTAGTCATTCCTTTACACTTGTGTCACAGGCTGTGAGTTGATCAGCTTCATTTCACTGAGCAGAGCACTAGTATATAAATAACATTTCTCACGCGCTATGACCCAAACAGAAGCTTCTCCTTCCTTTCTCACTCTTTCTAATCTTCTTTTTCCCTTTCTCTCTCTATAAATACTAAACACATCTATCTCTCTATACCTTCAATTCCCAACTAAACTTCTTCTTCTTCTTCTTCTTTCTCTCTCTAAATCCAATCCATGGGCTTCCCAGTCGGATACTCCGAGGTCGTCTTCCCCAACATCTTCCTCCACACCCTCTCCTTCCTCGGATTCATCCGAAACCTCATTTTCCTCCTCTTCCACTTCCTAGGTCTCTCCGATTTCCTCGAAACCGAAGTCGTCTGGGCCGAATCTCACGCCCGAATACCCGACACCCCGCCCGTCTCGGCGCTCCTCATCCGCGAATTCCTGCCCGTCGTCAAGTTCGCCGACCTCCTCCTCGCCGGAGACACGCCGGAGAGTTGTGCGGTTTGCCTCTACGAGTTCGAGGCGGAGGACGAAATCAGGTGCTTGACCAACTGTAAGCACATTTTCCACCGGGCTTGTCTCGACCGTTGGATGGATCACGATCAGAAAACTTGCCCGCTCTGTAGGACCCCCTTTGTTCCTGATGATATGCAGGACGATTTCAATCAACGCCTCTGGGCTGCTTCTGGAGTTTCTGATTTTTATGGAGAATCAGAATACACTTCCCTCTGATTTTTTTTATTTTTTTTTATTTTTATAAATCTAATTTTTGTATTTTACGGTATATTTATATTCTACCATGATCCAGTGCTGCGGCTATATTGAGATCATGAAATGTATATATCAAAACCAATGATAAATAAACAAAAAATTGAAAATTTTGAAGGACTTTATACTTTTGGACTTAGTATCAAATTCCCTTCTTTTTTTAATTAAACGCGTTGGATACTTGGAGTGGTAACATTTTCTAAGTAATGTTAATGACAAATCAACTTTTGATTATTTTAGTTCATCTGAAAAAACTTTTGATTATTTTAAATAATACTTCAGTGACTTAATAAAAAACGAGCTAAATGTGCTGTCTAATGATTATTCACTTAGGTTTTGGAGGAACCAGATCCAAGATTATAGCATATCTTTTTATAAGATTTAACTTTTGGCATATGCAAAGGAGTTATTCTTGTAATTTACAATTTAGAGTTAGTTTCTTCAAGAGAGAGAGCTAATTAAACTAATTAAGCTCTTCATGTTCAGCACTTTGTTTGAATAAGAACGTGTATTTGGTTTGCTTTATTGCACTAAAAACTTATTTTTTTAGTGGCTATACATATTTTTACTTACCATTTAGTCTTAAAATATTATAATGCACTTTTAGTCACCCAAACTTTTTAAAAAAAAAAAAAATCAATATGTTACCCTTTGGGCTATTTACAGAAATGATGCATTAAATATTGACTAAAATGGTTAATTATTCTTCAGCTATATTGAATTATAATTTCTTCTACAATACTCTTTATGTAATTGTCATTTTATATATGAATTTCTTTTACATTATTACTACATCATTATTATATCACATTTATATTACAATTATGTTATTGCTATATCATTAGCACATAGCTGTGATATGACATTGAAATAATTTAATGGTTATATATATACGCGAAAGGAATTAGTATACAAATTAGCTGTTAAATAAACACTTGGTACACATATAAACTTGGTTCATGAATTAACGAGTTAATTTTTGTGAACTTATAGTATGATTTGTTAGAAACTAATTCCCATATATGAATGAAAGCATCTTTTTATAGAGTAACTAGTAGTTTTCCTATATTTATATATATGTGTACCAATTTGGGCAAACAAAAAAAGAATATTTTTTGTGGAAAATGAATGGAGGTCTTTGAAAATTCACTATTGTTGTACAGGAAATAAAGGATTGGCCAAAATACCTAAGGGGGCTAAACTTGTCCAACTCATAATTTGCATTATTGATTCTGAATTTGATATTTGACAATGAATTAAATTAATAATAAGCAGAGCTGAATTCTCAAAAATGTCATGATAATAATAATGTAACTAGTCAACATTTACCAACAAAATCATCAACAATATATAACTTTCTTTCTCGCTGCCATCATTATTCTTTACACTGTCAAATAAATGATCATGTTAGATGTAATTATCTTTCCCTGTATACTTATGCTCCTTTGAGAAGAGAAGAAATTACATATTTATCTCTCGTTAAATCACAATGAACTTCCTTGACATTTCATATATATTTAATAAAAAGGATAATTTAATTACTTTGTGTGAATAAAGTTAGTTTTGTATAAAATAAAAGACTCTAGTTTTATTGTTAAGGCTTGTCTGATGTGGCTTTTACTTCCAGATCCAGTGATATATATCACTCAACAACCAGCTCTGTGATTCATTTAATAGCAAAACGACGTGTCCAATGCCAAAACGCAGCTCAAGAACTTATTAATTATGATGGGGAGAGGGTACACCTATGGATTATGGAAGTTGGAATATTCATTATTCACAATCACAGATGTGAGGTTTATGAACTTGTCTTTGGTTTGGTTATGCATGTTCTGAGACGTTTTTTTTGTTTTTTTATCAGTCAATACTTGTTCCTCTTTCTATGTTTGTTGGACACAATCACTCAAACCCCACCTTTTTTTATTAAAAAAGCCCACTCATTATTGGGTTTTATAGAGTGATATTTTTTTGTTTATTTGTGAGATCCATGGAGGAATTCTGTCTATATTGCTATTTCCCTTTTCAATGCTTCATTCAAATATTAAATCATAACTTTAATTCAATAGATTTTTTTTGTCCTCCCAAAAAATATAAAAAAAATCCACAAAGCCCATGAATATATAAATTGAAATTCACATAGAACTTGAAATGCCTGATTAAGGATTTGGATCTAATAAAATCCTAGAGTTAAACTGTTAAATACAAATTAAAATTTGTGTCTCCTTGGTAGCAGTCTCATCCGATGACTAAAACAATATAATTTATATACTTTATTGAATCTATATTTTAGTATATCCGAATCCAAACACATTCAAACAAGCAACACAGCCTTTTGAGACATGATGCATCATGCATCATACAAAAGCTTAGCAATTTGTTTGTATTGTACTTACTACTTAGGCGTTGTTAGTTTAATGCTGTTGATGATGAAGACCACCCAAATTTTATATTTAATTAATTTCCATTTATATTTCAATTAGAAAAAGAAATCCATATGCAAGTGGTTTGATTTTTTTTGGGTCAATCAGACATTTCAATTGGCAAAATCATTATTTTGGTCTTCTATATTTATTAAAGTTCAATTTTGGTCCTTTATGTTTCAAAATGTCATTATAAGTCCTCTATGTTTCGAATTTTGTTAAAATTGATTCTTTTGCCTAACACCGTCGTCAGCTTCCTTCGTTAAAAGTTGATGTAGACCACTTACGTGGCTCGAATATCTCTCATACGTATCCATTTAATTAAACTAACGTGGCACTACACGTCACTCACCACGTCACCTTTTGCAAGACTTATAATGATTTTTCCTATTTTAATTCATTGAGAAAGGATACAAATTATAAAGGCCTTACATTTAGAAGATTTTGCAAGACAATAAATACAATAGATTAAATATTTGAATACATGAGTTCTAAGAATATGTCATCTCTGTAAGAAAATAAACATATGCAATACACCTTACAATGCACTAACTAAAATAGAGAACAAGTACAACTCAAACTAAACGAAAAGAGTTATACAAATATTATAAAAAATGTATATTTAATAAGAAGTAACACACCCTCAATTCTCATATTAAGTTTTCACAAATCTTCTTCGTTAGCAAAGCTTTGGTATGTAGGTGATATTTCTGAGAATGTGGAGTGTGAATGGGAGGTCATAAGTGAATAGAGCATGGAAGCCAGATTGTACTGGCAATTCATTATTTTGTTGAGGAAATTTGGAGGAACATGACTACTTGGTCGGTCCCCAAAAGTCTCTCCACAACCACAAGTCTTGGTCTTTCTTTTTTCTTTTTCTGGCACATTAGTCTACAACAAATGTTTTCTTAATTATCAAAAAAAAAAAAAGAAGAAATGTTTTCTTACGATACAGCGTAAAAATATATGACATAATATTATTATTTTCATTTTAAAAATATATGACATAATATTTTAAGTTAAAATATCTTGTGATTAGAATTGTTAACATTAGTACTCTCCTCTGCAGTTTTATTTTGTTATCTTTCTTTAATTCCTACCTTGTTTTTGAAAATTTCTTAAACATCAATTTTTTCTTAGACAATTAATATCCCAAATATATTTTGTTATCTTTCTTTAATATCTGGAATTATTTTTTAACTCTTATACTAAACATTTCTTCAATGTTCTAATAGATTCCTAAATTTCTTTTGCAGCCATAATTTTTTCATTTTCCAATAAAAACTCCAAACTACACGCAAACAATACAAAATATTTCTCCAAATTTAAATATGTTCCTTAACAAAATCCTCAATTTGGCCTATGATTTTTCACGAATTGTTAATTATTTAATGAAATATCTAATTTCCTATTTAATGTAAATCAAATTAAGTCTCGCCCATAATTAATTAAAATTGAGTGTTGAGGAGCTCAAATTTATATAAAATTACATGAATGTGTTATCTCTTAATAGGATTTCAGAAAATGTCACTAATTAATTGATTTTTCAACGAAATATGAAATGTATAGTCAAATATTTAATATAATTCTACAAAATTAATTGACTTAAAAAATCACATAACTTCCTTAATCATTACTGAGAACTGTAAAAATCGACCTAAAAATTTTGAAGCCTACGCAATTTATACAAGAAAGCCCTTTTGTTAATTTTTGTGTGCCTAAAACTTGAAGTTGATGATATATTTTAGAGTTTAAAAGAGTTATGAGTAGGTTGTTAGTGAAAGACACTATTAAATTAGAATTGATGTGAGACGTAGAGACGGTCAAAGAAAGGCGGCCTGTGAAACAAAGATGATGAACTGGACACACACAATTGCAAACTTTAAATCAAAAGGAAAGTGTAAGGAAATTGTAACCACCTCGTCACCATTTCTCTGTCGCTTCCTTCGTGACCCCCAAGTTACCTCCTCTATAAGTACCAAAACCATCTCGCCTCTTCCAAATCCTCAAGCCTTATCCTTCATTTAAACACTATGGAAACAACGATGATGGCAACGATGTGGGGCCAAATGGGTTCATTCATGGCCACCATCATGGTCGTCTACACCATCTGGGAGAAATTCATCCCTCCCCCTCTTCGCGACCACCTTCACTCCTACACTCGCAAGCTCACCTCCCTCTTCTCCCCTTACATCCATATCACTTTTCCCGAACTCGAAGGCGAGCGTCTCAAGCGCAGCGACATCTTCTCCGCCATCCAAACCTACCTCACCGCCACTTCCTCCAAAGAAGCTACAAGACTCAAAGCAGAGTCCATCAAACAGAGCACCACCCCAATTCTTCTCTCCATGGACGACAACGAGCAAATCACTGACAACTTTAACGGCGTCAAGTTCTGGTGGACTTCCAAATCCGTCTCCTCCAGAACGCCCTCCTTTTCCTGGTACCCTGTTTCCGACGACAGAAGATACTTCAAACTCACCTTCCATAAAAAACACAGAGAAATGGTCACTACACAATACATTTCTCATATTTTGAAAGAAGGTAAGGAAATTTCCTCACGAAATAGGCAGTTGAAGTTGTATTCCAACAATCCCAGTAATAATTGGTACGGCTATAAGAGTACAAAGTGGAGCAATGTGACTTTTGAGCATCCTGCTAGTTTCGACACTCTCGCTTTGGAGCCCAAGTTGAAGGAAGAGATCATGAAGGATCTTGTGAAGTTCAAGGGTGGGAAGAATTACTATGCTAAAATTGGGAAGGCTTGGAAACGTGGGTATTTGCTATTTGGTCCTCCTGGGACTGGTAAATCCACTATGATAGCTTGTATGGCCAATTTCATGAACTATGATATATACGATCTTGAGTTGACAGCAGTGAAGGATAACGCAGAGTTGAGGAAGCTTCTGCTTGATACTTCACCCAAGTCAATTGTGGTGATTGAGGATATAGATTGCTCTCTTGATCTCACTGGCCAGAGGAAGAAGAAGAAGAAGGAGAAGGAAGAGGGAGAGGAGGGTGCGAAGGATCCTATGAAGAAGGCTATGGAAGAAGAGGAGAATAAGCAGAGTAAGGTGACTCTGTCTGGGCTTTTGAATGTGATTGATGGGATATGGTCAGCTTGTGGGGGAGAGAGGATTTTTGTGTTTACTACAAATTTTGTGGATAAGCTTGATCCTGCTCTTATAAGGAGAGGACGTATGGATAAGCATATAGAGTTGACATATTGTTGCTTTGAAGCTTTTAAGTTGTTAGCTAGGAATTGTTTGGATGTTGAGACCCATTGTTTGTATTCGAGGATTGAGGCTTTGCTTGGAGAGACGAAGATGACACCTGCTGATGTTGCGGAGAATTTGATGCCTAAGTCTGTAGATGAGGAAGTGGAGGCTTGTTTGGAGAGGCTGATTGAAGCTCTTGAAATGGCAAAGAAGAAAGCAGAGGAAGAAGAAGCCAAGAAGAAAACAGAGGAAGAGGAAGCCAAGAAGAAAGCAGAGGAAGAAGAGGCCAAGAAGAAAACAGAGGAAGAAGAAGCCAAGAAGAAAACAGAGAAAGAGAAAGAGAAGGAAAATGGTGAGAAATCAGGGGAAGAAGTGAAGGAAAATGGGTTCCATTAAAGTTGAAAAGGTGGAGAATATGTTGTTTTTCACTGAAATGATCTGTAAAGTGTAGGTAGGGCTGTGAAATTTGTGTAATAAAGTTGTTAAGATGTTAGTGGTGTATGAATTTAGGGTAATTAAGCTTATTAAAGGGGAAGAATATGTTCTTCTTCTCATTTGAATTTGTGCAAGCATTAATTAGTATGATGTAGATGTTCCTGGTAAAATAATTATGAATTATCCATATGTTGTTCAAATAGATGTTGAGTAACATAGGAATTTACTATACTATGAATGCATCCAGTACGAAGTTAGAGTTTGATTTGTGTGTATCCTTTGGCATCGTTTAAGGACGTCCCAGTTATTTTAATGATATTTTAGGTCTCACAATTTAAAAGCCATCAAGTACGTCACCTATAATTAAAATAAATGAAAATCAAAAAGAGAAAATAAAAATAAAAACGCATGCCTAGTGTGATCACTACCTCTCTTCAAAAACTACTAAACACAAGACAGTATAGAAAAGAAATGAGAAAGATATATAAATAATACAATTAGTCAATTATATAGGTCAGTTTCAACATCATATAGGAAACATCAGCAATATTAGGGGAGGATCTAAAACTCTTTAAGTAGAAGTCGGCCATTAAACTATAAATAAGCACAAATTGGTTGAACCAAAGAAAGGTTAATATTATTATATAAATTGTTTGAAGAAACTTCTTTGTTGTCCTATGTAACTATTTCTATGTCTTCGGCCCAAGGATTATAAAATATTTAAAGGCTCATGCTATAGGAAGGACCCGTACTCCGGGAGAATCGATCATCTACATTATAAGGTGAAGTGCTCTTTAAAGCGAGGAGAGAAATAGAAAGAAAAAATTGTGGGTCCTATATTTTCACAATTTCTCTCTCTTAGTTGTTCTCTCTATCTCTCTCCTTACTTTAATGAACACTTCACCTTACAATGTAGAGGGTCCACTCTCAAAAAATGGATCCCATGCAATTCTCAATTATGCAATTTAGACAAAACTACACCATCTTGTGTATATTGATAATGAATACTTTTATATTGAAATAAATCAGATTTCACTCCTATTAAAGTGTCAATTCCCACTTCTCATCCTACTGGAGGTTTCTTACTTGCATCTCTTTTTTCGAACAAAGCAAAAAAGATAAGGAAAAGAAAAGAAAGGAAGAAAGGGAAAGAGTTGTTTTCTGTTAGAATAATTAACTATTACTCTTATCAGGATCATAGATAAATCATATAACACTTATACAGTATAATTTAAATATGTGTACCCTAAATTGATGATAACTATGAAAAATGAAAAATAAAATTTGTTATTTTTATTTTTTTTAGACTAAATTGAGATTAATTATATTTTTGGGATTAAAGTTTGTCATTTTCATCTATCAATAATTAAATTGAGACAATTTGATCTTTTAGGGACAAAATTTATCATTTCCATTTATCAGGGATTAAATTGAAATGACATAGTATTAGATTAGAATTGAAGTAATATCTTAAATCCAAACAACCCTTTATTTATTTATTTATTTTTAACGAAAGGTGCACTAACTGAAGGGTTGTACTATAGAGAGCTCAAATTTTTTAGACTTGAACTCTCATTGGTCGATTACATTTTTTTAAAAAAAATATACATCACATGACTTTCTCTCTCTCTCTCTCCGCCAAACTTGAGAGAGGAAGAGAGAGGAGAGGTCAAGCTCTCAAGAGCTCAATCTCTCCGTATCATTTCCTTCAACTGAATAAGCCACCTAATGAAACCAACCTAAAAGTAAGGCTCATAATATCTAGGCTCATTCTAAAACAGACAAATGGGCCTTAGTTTTATAACAAACACACTTTATGGGCCTATATTTTGCTTGAAAAATGTCTTTCACATGGACAGATGAAACGGTTCCATTATAAAGATGTGGATCATAATTATTCAAACATCCAAGCTTCCCTCTCCTAACACCACTCATTGAAGTTTAAATTTGTGTTAGAAGAGAGTCTACCATTTAATTTATAATAATACCTAATACCTCAACCAAGATTCTTAACAATGAAAAATATACACATTGGAAATTGAAAATAAAAGCAAATCAAGCTTCCGTTGTTTTCATTAATAAACACATTTAGAAATATTATCAATATTAATATAGTTAATGGATCTTTTGAAGTTTTGATCATTAAAGTCACAAAATAATTATTTTATATTTAAAAAAATACAAAAAAATATACGATAGAAGGATGTAGGAAAGATAAAATAGATATGATAAGTAATTATTAGTTAGAAAAGTAAAAAAGTAAATACATTTTTCATTATTTAATTTATTATTTAAAAATATAATAATCATCTTATCTTTTATTTTGAAAAATAAAAATATCAAAAATTTAATTTGGTGTTATTTTATAATGTAATATATTTTTATATTATATTTTTATAAATTAAAGAATAAATTATAGGCTAAAATGCACATAGACTCCCTGAGTTTTGAGTCAGGGGCACATACACCCCCTGAGTTTTAAAACGTTGCACATAGATCCCCTGAGTTTTCACTTTGGGGCAGAGACACCCCTTCTGTTAGGGTTCCGTGAAAATTAAGCGTTAAGTGCCACGTCAGCAAACATGTGTGAGGGCACATACACCCCATGAGTCTTCACTTTATGGGCACATACACCCCCTAAGTTTTCACTTTAGGGGCACATACACCCTTTGAGTTTTCACTTTGGGGCAGAGACACCCCTCACACATGCTTGCTGACGTGGCACTTAACGGCTAGTTTTCACGGAACCCTAACAGAAGGGGTGTCTCTGCCCCAAAGTAAAAACTCAGGGGGTCTATATGCAACGTTTTAAAACTCAGGAGGCGTATGTGTCTCTGACCCAAAACTCAAGAGGTCTATGTGCATTTTAGCATAAATTATATGCCGGATATAAAATCTATAGTTTAGTATATGTTGATAATATCTCCATCAATCTAAAGTCATTGTAGTATGAGTTATTGCCTCCAATTATCTCACCTTTGGCTATATCTACAAGCCTACGAAATAAATTAATTACTGTATCCCACAGAAAATATCCTATTTCTTTAAAAAAAATAAAGAAAAGTAATTGTTGCCTTTCTCAATTCTCATATCCAAATTTAATGCTTCGAATATTGTCCATCGATGGATCAATTTTAAGTAAGAAAGGAATATTTTAATCTCGAATTAAGTGTGTCGCTTGAATTTTAATTAATTGATGTTACATGTTGATATGATCTAAAAAAAGTAAAAAACTGAACCCATAAAGATTCAATTCAATCTCGGCCCAATGAATAAATGAATATAAATATTGTTGACAGATGATTTTACTTTAATGTTAAATTTTATGTGAAGTTTTCACTGAAATTTTACTTCTATAAAGAAACTCTATTTTATGTATTTCTTATTTTTTTTTCTGGGAATCAATACAGATTCAGCCATAGGGCATGGTAAGAATACCAAATAATATATTACATGTAATCTTATGATTCTTTAAAAAAATTTACATTATTTTTTAATTTTATACATATCAAACATATTTTTTATCATACTTTTTTTCTCTCATAATTTTTCTCTCTATCTCTCTCTTACTTTTTTTTACAGTACTTTCTTTTATTCTACAATACTTTATATTTGTGCATTTATATAAGTGTACCTATATTATTTATCTCAAATTCTCAATCTTTCCATTTTTTCTTTATTTTTCATTCTGTTTTACAGTCCTATCACTTGTCTTTTCACCAAATTTGTTTTAATTGCTTCGTTTATCTGATATTGATGTTAAAACTTGAAAGGGTCATACTCATATATATTGAAATGACGATAAGCTTCGTACATATATTTAGGGGTATTCGCGAATGATTTTGGCAATTTTTAGCGAAAATTTAGTGTACTTATCGATTTAAGTTGATAATATCAAACTAAATTAAATCATAAATGAGCGATTTTGAATGGTTTGTTTGGTGATTTAGGATTTTTATGTCATCAAACTTACATATTTAAATTTATTAGTAAAAAATATAATTTTATTCAATATAAATAATAAAAAAGTATAGTAATATTTCATTTACTTACAATATACAATCAACTTAGTTCTAAAATTAAATTTTTAGATTGACTAAATTTAATATAACATTCTAAAAACAAATTTTATATTTTATTATTTAAAAAGTTTAACATAATATGTACATATATATACATGTATGTGTATGCGGTTTGGTTCGATTTTTTTTACATATCAAACCAAACCAAACATTGATCGGTTTTGTTCGATTTGACTATTTTGATTTGATTTAGTTCAAATGTATCAATTTTGTTCGATTATGAACACCCTACATATATTGTCATTACGGTAGAGAAAGTGTCTCAGAGGTCAGAGTTTCACTGAGGACAATACAAGAAATATTAAATGTTTCTGCTAACCACATATAAAGATTTCTTTTGGCTTAATTAAAGGTTTTGAATTTGAGTATTAAAAATGTAGTTGTATTGAAATTTAGTTAAGAAAGTTTTATTGTTTTTATACTCTTATCCGATTCAAATAGAATTAATTTTTGCTTAAACTGTTAAACCAAATAAGTAAAGGATAACTCAGCTCAAAAAAAAAAAAGTAGAGGATAACATAATTAAAAACAAAGAAATATTAAACGTTTGGATGAGTACTTTAATAATTTAATTAATATTGGTTATTTGGTTATAAAAGGCGGTCCATTAGACCATTACCTTTTTAAGACGGAAGAATATTGTAATTAAAGGCTGCATTATTTTATGAATTTGTTCAATTAATTACTATTTAAGGGATTACTTTATTATAAAAATTTAAAGAAATTTCTCCAAAATAAATCCAAATATGAAAAAGAGAACATGTCTCGTGAATTTCTATATTTTTTTAGAACGAATTTTGTTTCTTTTTTTATTTTTTTGATTATCCATCCAATGTGCGAGACACTGTTTAGTGTTTATATATCTTTGAAACTAAACATAATTGCCTTACATACATATCTACATATTAAAATATTTACAATTTATATTAATTGATAAGGAAAAAAGATTTAATTATTTAATTTACTAAGTCTAGAAGATACTATATATTTCCTAAAACTCTCCATTCTTTATTCTCCCCTCTCACATCTAACTTCATTAAAAATTTAAAAACCATATATTGTTTTCTGTAAACGTCCTTTTTAAAAAAAGAAGTATATGAAATTTATTTCCCAGATCTTCAATTCCTCACGTCCTGTGAAGATTTTTCTCTTAATAATTGAAAGCTATCACTTTACCGAGTGTATTCTTCGAACAATTTAGGTTGTGTTTGGATCCGATAAAATTTGGAGGAAAAGTAATTTATTGAAGTGTTTTTTTAACAATATTATTGGCTTACATTAATAAAAACCCACTTAAATAAATTAAGAATAAAAAACATTAAACATTCCCTCAAGTTGAAGATGAAAATAAATATGAATAAAAATTGGGACCTGATTTTAATTACTCCATTGTCCATCCTTAAGTAGATATTGTAATTAAGGCAATTAAAGGACTTTATTAATTGGGTGGGAAAAAGAAATTTCTTTTTTGTTATGATCATTTCAGAGAGATGCATATACATATAACAATTAGATTTTGGAAATTAATAATTTTTAATTTGAAAATATATTTTATCTCAATTTAATCTTTAAAAACATAAATGTTAAATTTAGTACTTGAAAGTGCAATCTATCAATAAGATAGAAACATCAAATATAATAACACGCTTAGTATAAATGTACGGATGTAAAGTACGGTAAAAAAGTACTGTAGAATAAAGGAAAGTACTGTAGAGAAAAGTGAGGAGAGAGATAGAGAGAAAAATTAAGAGAGAAAAAAAAGTATGTTTGATATGTATAAAATATGATGTAAATTTTTTTGGGAATCGTGAAATTATATGTATTACATTGTTTGGCAACCATACATTTTAAATATTTATTTTCAAATGACTTCTTTTAAAATGAAATTTGAGAAAAAAGTGTTGTGAAAGAGAAGCAACGTATTTGGCAAATTGAGTTAAAAAATACTTCTATCAATAGTTTAAAAACAATTTGTGTTTGACAAATTTGTATAAAAAATACTTTCGACTGTAAAATTATTAAGAAGTGGGCATGTATAAATTTAGTATATTATTAGTGTTATTAAATAGATAAATGAATATAAATATTTTTTATTTTTAACCAAATAAATAAAAAAAGTTAATGCTTTTGTTAATTTAATAAAATGGTAGTTAAATAAATTATTACTTTTAAATAATAAAATTTTATTTATATTATCATAAATAAATAATTGAGACAATCGCGAGTCTAAATTATTTATTTATTTATGATAATATTAATATTTTTGAAAAGTAGTTTAAAAGTACCATTTTAATACTATTTATTTTGTCTTAAAAATGACTAAGTTAATTTACATTTTTGGAAGAAAAAAAAAGTGTCGTCTATTTATTTATTCACTTGCTGGTGTACAAAGAAAGAGAGACTTTTACCGGTCAAATAATTTTAATAAAAATTAAATCACATGATTTGATTGGTTAGTCATAATAATAATTATAAGTAACCAAAATAACATAAACTTGAACAACGGATGATTCAAGTTGGAAAGCAGGGAGGGGTTGTGGGCATATATTACTAATGAAAAGAGTTGCAGCCAAAATGTGTAGCAACTGTGTGCAAAGACTACATAACAAGTAAATTGGATCCTCTAATGCTTATGTTCATGTTGTCTTGGTTATTATTATGCAAACCAATCAAATAATTGTCGCAAAATTTGTGTTATGATTATTTGATTGGTGATAATCGTGACTAACTGAGACAGCATGAGCTTGAATAATAGAAGATCTGCTTTTTGTCTATACATTTTCACTCTATTCTTATACATATATATATATATATATATATATATATATATATATATATATATATATATATATATATATATAATATTTTTAAAAAATGCAATTATGATGTCTTACACAAAGGTGTCAAAATGAGAAAGTTTGACCCGAACTTAATTCGTTTTAACCTTATTTTATTAAGGCCGAGATGACTCTCTTCAATATGGGTTAGGATTTATTTAGTCCAACTCGATCTTATTAAAGTTTAGAATTTCGTTGAACTAATCCAATTTTATATATTTTAAAATAAAAATGCTTTTAAAAGAAAAGTGAAATTTAAATTATTTAAGAATTCCAAAATATTAAATAATATAATATTTAATTTCATATAACATTTAAATTAATATAATATATTGATAAAATATGAATTAAAATAATTAATAAATTAAATTAAAAACAAAATAAATAATTAATTTAAATCAAAGTAAAAATTATAAAATTAATTTAATGTATAATTATTAAAAATGAAAGTGAGCAAACTTGACGCAACTTGACACTAGCCCAATTTAGTCATATATTTTTTAGGATTAAGGTTAAAAAAATTAATCTAGGCATATATAATGTTTAAGAACAAAGTCCAAACAAAGTGATTCATATAGCCGAATTTATTTTGAGAGATTTATTGTTGCGCTTGCAAGGATAGGCCCAAATCACACACCTTATTTAACAAGTTGCTAAAAAAGGAGAACCTTTAAAATAAATTTATTGAGATTCCAATTATTTCAACCAGCTGTGGCCAACATTAATTTTAAAAAAATATTTCAGACCAACCATGAAATTTTCCTTTTTCTTTAAAAAAAAAAACACAAGAAACTTATTATAAGAATAGAGTTATGAATCAACCTGAGAGAGCCACGTAGGGTATGGGGCTTACTGCTCCAAACCAAACTAATGTTGTACTATACACACACTTGAAGTTTGAAGTTTTGATGCACTGCATTCCTCCTCATTTAACTTCCGTGTCCCTCCAATCTCCATGTGTGCGCCTCCATCTTACCTTTCCCTGGGCCTCCACTCCTCATACTCATACTGCATGTAGGATTTGGCGCGTTTATCACACCTTCCTTATTCCTTCCCCTTTTACGGAAAATTCTTCTCTCTCTTTAATCACTAATCTAAATTACCCTTTCAAAGCTCACATACACACCACCTACATACAAACAAACAAATGCTATTGCGGTTTACTGTTTGTCGCTGTGACACTGAAACTGAAACTGCAACTCATTTTTTTATTATAAAATATAAATAAATAAATTATGGTTTCTTTCTAGGGTAAGGTGTATTGTATTAACTTACTCTGAGTCTGAGCGTGTTTTACCTGATCATTTCCCTTACTATCCTATTTGAAAATTGGCTTTTCCTTTTCGACAGCGGGAGTGACGTGTAATAGCGGCAGCCTTCTTTTCGCGAATAAACCCTTCGTTGCTTAATGTAAATTAGGGGATAACCTAGGGGTAATGTCGTCCCCTCAGCAACGCCCAGATAGAAAGAAAATAAAGCAAAGCAAAGCAAAACAAAGAAACCAACCCTGATTACTGATTATCGACTTGTGTGAGATCTGCGAAAACAAAAACAAATAAAAAAGAGATCTCTCCTCTCTCTCTCAAACAAGCAAGGCAAGAGAGAAAATTTTACAGAGACGAATCTCTTCTCGAATCTTCGTATCTTCTTCTCCTTTCCATGAGGATCCGCAAGAACGCCAAGCTCTCGCCTCTTCTCTCCGCTACTGCTGCTGCTGATATTGGAGCTGCTAATTCCGTCTCCTTCCACGACACCTTTCACACTCACCTCTGTCAGCTCAACCAGTCTCCATGGGATGTGATCCCCTTCGCCTCCCATTCCATCCTTCAGGTCCCTCTCTCAATCTTCAACTACTTTTTTTCCTTTTCCATTATTTCAGATCTACTCTAAAACCCTTTCCTTCCTTTTAATTCCCTGCATTTCAATATTAGGGTTTTGCTTCCCCTTTATTCTTCCCTATTTCTTGCTTTAGGGGTCTTCACACACGATAAATTCACCCTGTTCGATCGTACATATTGCTTCCAACCACCCAATTAGGTCATTGCATATTCTATTCCCTCTTTTTCTCACTGTTTCTCTTTCTCCTCTCAGTTCGAAGGAGAAGATGATAGCTTCACTGGCAATGGCAGCCTCGACGATTCTATTGGAGCTGTCGAGAGGTATTAACTGATCCAATACTTCCCCCTCTTCCCTTCAATTCCTTATGCCGCTTATTTTTCACATTAGGTTTTTATTTTTTTCCTTCTCTTCGTTCACTGTTTCTTCCATAACGCGAGGTAATTCTTCATTAATTTATTCCCAATTTCTAAAACGCAGCGTTGCGTCGATGATGGACGCCGAAGATCAGAAGCCGCTGATGGAGATGGAGGATATGGTCGTCCACGATAATGAAGCCAAAGCACTCCTCGACGAGAGAAGAATCGCGGAGGGAACGACCTCGTTTTGCCAGAAATTTGATGGCAAGGATGGGCATTGTAAGAGCGAAGCAAAACAAGGTCAATCATTCTGTGAGCATCATTTGTCTTTGCTTAGGTCATACAATAACAATAACAATAATAATAGTAATAGTAATAGTAATATCCCTTCTTCAAAGAAAGCGGCGGCGGCGGCTGCTGCTTCCGCTTCTGCCGCCGGGGCACGGCGCGCTAAAGCACGTGCGGCGAAGAAGGTTTCTTATTCGTCGTCTTCAAACCCGTATGAATTCTATTACTATTCTGGGTTTGGGCCGTCGTGGGGGAAGCGAAGAGGCGATAGGAATGGAGAAGGGAATGATAGTGAGAGGAAGTGCAAGGAGCAGCTGAAAGGGGTTGAGAATTCGACGATAACGGAAGCCGAAGAAGAAAGCACCCAGTATAGTGGTTCTTCTTCTGCTTCTCCTTCGTCGTCGTCAGAGATGGATAAGCAGGAATTCAATTACGAGGACGATGACGAGGAAGAAGACGCAAATGGGGATAGCGGGAAGAAGCGAATGAGGAAGCCTGTGAAAGCAAGGTCGTTGAAATCGCTTATGTAGGAAGAGAAAGATCGAGGCTCTTGTGGGGGGTTTTAACTTTTAATGTGTGAGTTGTGTGTGACTGATGACTTGTTTATTATCGTAATTTTAATTATTATTTTTTAGATATTTATTGTTATTATTATTTAGGGTTATGGATTATGGAATGAGGGTAATTTTAAAATTCTAGTTTCAGATGCTGATGTGTCGTTTCGTAGGTGAGGTTAGGGGCCTTGTCTGAAGCATGACAGTAGTGGGGTTGTGGACTGTAACAACTAACAACTGTGTGAGTCAAAAATTGTTTGAAAGGGAAGGGTAAATTCGTAAATGCAATTTGTCTAATTTGCAATTTAGTTTGTGGATAGATAGAGCCTTTAATATCTTCAAGCTTTATACGGAAACGGAGGATTGGACTTTTTAAATTAGTAGTTATATCCATGCATAAGCATATTGTGTGGCCCACCATATAATTACGCAACTTTTTTATTTTTATTTTTGGGTAGAACTTAGAACTTAATTTTTCTTTTTCAAAAATTCAAGTAATTTTTTTTAATTCAATATTCTTTTAACGTTTTTTATTAAATATATTTTTTTTAAAAAATTTACTCATTTTTATTTTATTTTCACTTTTAATATAAGAATATAATGATAATTTTATCTATTTTTATTTTATCCACATCACTTTTACATTCTTATTTCTATTCTCATTTCCTCTAACATTATCATTTCAATTACATCTTTATTCCTATTCTCATTTCCTCCAACATTTTCATTTTCATTCCAAGCGAAGCGGTTATTTTTTTGGTTCATGGGGATTTTGTTATACCAAATAATAATAAAATAAAGACAAGAAAATGTACCAAATTAATAATAATAATAATACAATTGCAAAGTATCCATAAAAAAAACAATTATAAAGTAGAGATGGGTGTAGTAGCATTAGCATAGGCATGAGAGCGAAGAGATTTTGTGTAAATGTGGCAATAGATTAATGAACCCAATGTGATCATGTTACACGGAGCTTCATGGTTGCATGCGCTTTCGAGCTGTTCTTTCTTTATTTATGAAAAGTTTTTTTTTAAAAAATTAATATATATTTTTTTAGTGAAATTCATTTTGATATTTATTAATTTGCCACCACCGATAATAAATTTCACATGATCAAATTTGTCATTACTGTTAGTAAATTTGATTTGGTTAAAATCAATTCGTCGTGGACAAATTTAATTTGATTTGTCTAAATTTGCCATTATTTATGAAGAATTTGTACTATACAACAAAGAAATGAGATAGATTTGTCTATAGTTTTAAAAAACACTAATTTTAAATATAATAAATTTTTTCTTTTGCAAAAACCGATATATCTTATAAATTCGGTTTTAATAATATTTTAAGGACTTGAAAACAAATTGATACATATTTTGTGTATACCTTTTGACATGTTTTTAAATATAAATATATTTAGAGCTCGTTTGGATAAATTTTTTTTATCCAAAAAGGACTTTTTTAATTAAAAAAAAATCTTTTATAAACATAAAATTTGTTTGGATAAATTTTTTAGAAAAAGTAGAAGTTAAAAAAAAGTTAAAATATGCCTTTTTTAAGAAGTTGAATAAAGGAGCTTCAACTTAAAGCACTTGTAAAAGCTATTCATTTTAAATACAAGTCCTTTTATATTATAATATCCAAACATAAAATAGAAGTCCTTTAGCTAAAAGATCTTTTTTAAAAAGTTTGATAAACAAAGCCCTTTTTTCACAAGCTTATCCAAACGGGCTCTTAGTCTCTCACAATAATTTTTTATTAAACGAGATGTTCATATTTAATGTTTGACAGTACTTTAAATTGGAACTATCAAAATGGAAACAATCACCATGTTTGTTCGTTTAACCCACTAAATAGGTGAGTTGTGTTATAGAATACCAACCCATTTATAAACAAACCAAAATCAACCTCAACTCACTTAATTCGTGAATTACAAGTTAGGTGAGTTGGCTCCTTTTTCTTTTTTAAAAAAATCTATTAATTGATTTTTTTATGACTTATATATATTTAGATGTTTAGAATTGGATGTAATATTTTAATATTTTTGTATTTGGCTTGCATTTTTAAATGTTTGGATGCATTTTAAATGTTTTTTAAAATAATTTTTTTGTATTTGACTTACTTTTTAATATTCCAATAATATTATGTATTTCTTATAAAAGTCTTCATTTTTTTAAAAAATTAAAAATAAAAATTGAAAATTGAAAAAAAAAAGGGTTAGGTGAGCTAGGAATAAACTCGATTGATAATTTTCGACTCACCAAAAAATATAATCAGTATAGACTCACCTGGGTTGACCCACCTCAACCTAAAAAAAATTGCTTCTAATAAAAATATATTAGTCAAAAACAAATTGTAATTTTCTTTTACTTCAAAGTCGCCTAATTAACATGTCAAATTTGTTAACCCACAAGTTTTGGCCACCTAATTTACTTTGTCAAAGTTGGACACTAGCTGTGTTTAATGTATAACAAATTTTCTAGTCACATGCCCAAAAGTAATATTTAAAGATTTTCTTGTGGCTCTATCTTTTCTTTTTTGTTAAATAACCAAAACACACAACAGTTACAATTTGTTCCAACCCCTAATACAAGGACATCTATAAACATTTATCCTATATCTACACATAGGATAAGACTGCATCACAATACAAATTACTGACCTACCATCACTACATATCATATTACGTTCTTTGATAATAAGGATCTTAGTATGCATGAGGATAGACGATGATAAAGTACTCATCTTGTGATTGGATTTGGAAAAGTGAGTTTGCCACTCTAATCACAGCGGCCAACAGAAATTAACTCCTCTCAACCTCCAAACTGAGAAAGATGACTCTGAATGAGCCAAGGTTATGCTGCATGAGATTAACAACTACTCGCGACATGCGCCAATCTCGAAGCATCTGCCACCTCAATAGGTGGTTTGATTTACCTAAAAATCATTACAGTCTGCAAACTACTAACTCCTCCAGCTTTTGAAAACTTTTGCACCAGCAAGATAAGTTATTATCCTTAGTGAAGTTCACTAAAATCAACAACCAACTATACTTCCATCTGTTGATTCTATTAGAATTTGTGCCAGAAAATTTAAAAAAACCCAAGCAAATAAAAGGGTAACCAGCAGAAAAACACCCAAGAATTTCGAACACCTTCAATTTGTTACTAGAAATCATAGAAATATGATACCAAAAATTTTGATAAGCAATAAAATAAAATAAAGGCAGAGGAAACACAAACTAGCTGCTTAGTACTATGAATTGCCGCAGAGCAGTCAGAACTACGACAATTCCAAGCTTATAGGCTCATTCCTTCCTGGGAGGCCTTAGAGGGCAGCCAGAACTATGGCAATTTCAAGCTTTCGGTGTTTTCTTTATTCCCATATGTTATGTTAAGTATTGGACTTACATTTCACTACCTAGTCACACTTTAATTATTCAGGTGTACATGATTAACTAATCATATCACTTTTAATTCGGACCCGTATTTTGAAATTAAATAGATCTTCAATCAATTTGTTTTAATAATTCAATAGAAAACGCATACAATATATGACAGGGAAAGTTATAAAAAAAGGGTTAAAACTCCAAATTGGTCCCTTATGTTTGCACGAAGTTTCATATTGGTCCTTTATGTTTCAAAAAGTTTAAATTGGTCCTTTATGTTTACAAGAAGTTCCAAATTGGTCCTTCTGTCCACTTTCGTCAATTTCTTAAGTTAACTGCTGATGTGGCGTGCCGAGGTGGACACATAATCTCTCCTACGTGTATCAAATAGCTGACGTAGCCTTAGATACACTAAAACCACTCAAACGACGTCGTTTAAGTCAAAAATAAAATCATGCTGAGAGGACCAATATGAAACTTTAATGAAACATAAAGAGCTAATATAAAACTTCAATAAAACATAAAGGACCAATATAGAACTTCAATGAAACATAAAGGATCAATATAGAACTTCAATAAAACATAAAAGACCAATATAGAACTCCAATCAAACCTGAAGGACAAATATAAAACTTTTGGGAAACATAAAGAACCAATATAAAACTTTTGAAAGTTAAAGGAGCAATTTAAAACTTGTGTGAAACATAGAGGACCAAAATGGACATTTGACCCAAAAAAATTATATTTATATGACAGGAAAAAAAACTTACAATCATATATTAATTGGGGAACTACAATCCTACAGTACATTTTGCATCATGTGTTAGTACCCATACCCATTTCCTACTAATAGAAACTTTTCTATTTGCACATGATTCTCTTACTATAATGGTAGGATTCGAAGACATTCAAATTAATCCTTTATTTATTCCTAAAAATGTCATTCGTGTTCCTATAACACTAAATGTACATTCCTAGTTGAAAGTATGTTTCCTTGGCTATTTAGAGAACTCATTCTTGATATTTTTCATTAGACTAAAATTCTATTTTTGATTCTTCAAATATGTTTTTTTTAATAAATTTAGTCCCTTATAAATAAAAATCCTATCAATTAAAAAGATCATAGTATGGATTTATATTTGGCAAAGTGAATATTGTGCAACTTGATCATTAGCATGTGAAGGCATTAGTTCCCCCATTGATTATTACACCTTTTCTTGCCTTTTATTTTATTTTATCCACTTTCAATCTTAGATATTGTGTTGATTGGAATTGTGAAAATAGTGAGATACGGTAAATGATGAAAGGTTAGGATTTAGTGAAGAGAACATTGTGGATGAGATTTAGGTATTAATGAAGTGCACAATATGTACTCATAAAAAATTTTCAATATTGGGTGCTTAGGAATAATTAATTGGAACATTACGGAAAATTGGAGGATTAAATTGAAACAAAAGTGAAGTAAGGAATGAAAATGAACCTCTTCTCAGTTCTCAATGTTAAAGGGTGAAAGTAAGCTTTTTCCAGGAAATGTACATAAATAGTTATCTGATCTATTATTGCTTCTGAAAATTATCTTCAATTAATAAATGTGATTTAAAAATTTTAAACATCATATTTTGTATATATATATATATATTAAAAAATAAAAAACTCTAATAATAGAGTAATACATTAAATAAAGTAAAAAAAATAGAGTGAAAAAGATTTTCTGGACTTTAATCATAAAAATGTATGGTAATCGTCATATTTTAATAATGCGTTGTGAGATGTGGCAAGGAAATGCAATAATTTTGTGACGACATATTTCATAATCATATCCAAAGTGACAATAAAGTTGTAAAGGGAGTTTGTCGTATTCTCCGACACGAGCAAGTTTGCTTTCAGGTTTATTCCTCAATGCCACAACCAACTTATTTCCATTTCTTTTTGTTTCCTTTCCATAACTAATGAATTCTTTTTTCTTTTTCTTTTTTTAAATGTGCTAATAAACCTTATCATTCATTTTATGTTTTTGCCTATCCAATTCTTATACACAGAATTAAACACGCATGCACCAATAATGTGATATAATATAACACGGGTAAAAATAGTATATATTCTCTTAATAATCATATCAACTTTGATTTTTAAGGCATAAAAATTGAGGACCGCTCTTGATAATTTATTTAAGAGGCATTTATATAAGAGTTAAAAAAATAATATACTTCGACACCTTACAATTTTGCGTTTGGAACACAAATTAAAAAAAGTAAGTAAAAAAATTTTACAATCCTGAAAATTTTATAATAATATGTTTCTTCACTCTTTTAATCTCATGTAAAGAGATGATATATTATTGTAATCTTATGAGATGAGAATCTAATAAAATATAAAAATTGAAAGAAACAATTTATTTGATGTTGATAGATATAATTATTGAATATAATAAATAAGAAAATATATAAAACTGATGGCCAAGTTGTTGAGGGTGTGACATCCAATTAATTATATGTTATCTTGAATGGCTGATTTGAAGAGCCTGCATCACTTTGATTGTTATGTTAGCCCAGCACCACTTCAGCCCAAGGCCCAAGGCCCAAGGCCCAAGTCCAAGGAGGTTTGGTTCATTTGCAGCTTCACCTACATACTGAGAAGCTAACAAGTAGCATCGATGTTACGTTGGCCTCAACGACGCCTAATATTGGATCGGAGGTACACCCCAAATTAAACCTCACCTCTCCAACACACCATCCCTTTTTCTTATTAACCTTTTTAATCATATTATTATATCAATACAATTCATTATTTCATAATTAACTCTTTCTACTTTTTTCATTTTTTTAATTAAAACTTTACTACATTGGTGGCCTAGTATTACAATTAGAAAGCTCATCTGTTATTAATTTAGTTAATATTTTCTTAAACAACTTGCTTTTTGAACAATTTTAGTAATAACAATCAATTTCATAAAAAAAAAATCTTGCCATTGGAAGGAACATAACTTTTCTACACGATTTTCTTGAATAAAATTGTGTGGTGATACTTTTAAAAAGGGTAAAAATCTTTCTCCAAAGAGAGAAATAGGTAGCGCATTTAAAATTTGTATCTTTTGATTAATTAATAGGCAACGCACTAGTCCAGCCCTCTAAAATAAAAGGCTTCACTCTCCTAATAGATTTCTCTTGCTTAGATTCGTAGTAGTAGATTTTATAGAGTGAAAGTAATATAAAATCTTGCAACACATAATTATTTTATTGGAAAGCCTAAAGAAAAAGATGTAATATATTTAGCTATTGAAGATTTTCTGAACAAACAAAAAACTAGCATGAGAGGGAGGCTTAAAGTATCTTTAACTAAAAAGAAAAAAAAAAAGACAGTGATGCCAAAGAGCAACTCAAACGTACGTGTGAAAGGTTAAAAACTAGTAATCTTGGGTTGTAAGCAACTTTATATTTTGTGATCACTTAGTTGTGCATTAATGTATCAATGATTAAACAAGCAGGCAGTTGAGTTTGTGGGAAACAATACAAGAATATGGAAATGATTAAACAAGTAACACTAGCTAGCTACTTCATTCTGCATGAATTTTTTCTTACATTTGCTATAATTTCAAATGTAGTTTCATATTTCCAAGCTTTAGCTTATGAGTTATCACTAATATAATTTTTGTAATAACAAAAATGATGAGTTCTTCATTTTTTTTAATTGTTTATCACTTTTCTATTTAAGAAATGTTTGGTACGATATTACTTCTAATAATATAACATTTTTCATACTATAGTATAAAATATTATGACTTAAGATAATTATATTCAGTATGTTAATCTAAAATACAAATGTTTAATTGTTTATACTAATAAATGCTATTCATTTATGTAATTTATTCTTATATTTTTAAAATTTCGTAAATAACTTTAAATTAAAAGGAGGTTTAAATTAGCTAATTAGAAAGAGGTTTGAATGAGTTTGGGATTATTTTAATAAATATATAAGATTTTTTAAAAAAGGTGGTAATAATAAGTTAATAACTTATGTTAGAAAAGAAATATGAATAAAAAATTCTACCCAGTAAGAGGTGAAATGTCTCACACGCTTCTAGCCGCGCGTAACTGTGGAAAAGTCTGTATTATTATTATTATTATTTGGTAGAAAAACTGTTGAGTCTTCGCGACATGGCTCTACTTTCTTCCACTTTCGGGGCGCAGGTCAACTCAAACACTCGATACCAAAGAGACCAAACCAAAAACGTATCTCATCAAAATGAAAATTAAGAAAGAAATTTACTTTTTTTTTTTTTTTGGGTAGATCAATTTATTTATCTGTTTTCTATTCTCAGATAGAGACCGAAGATTTCACTCTTCGCAGGTTTTCCGCTAGAAACAGCTCTTTTATTTTATATAATACTTACAGTGCTGATACCCCTTTCTGTGTTTCGATTCTTTTCAACTCCATGGTCTGCAGAGTCGCCCCCAACATATAATAAAAAATGGCTCTCAATTCGCTTCAATGCCATCTTCTCAATCTGATTTTCACTATTTTGGTGCTCTTTTCTGCTTCATTTGCCATTCGCTCTGCAAATGGTGACATGGGAACTGCTGATACCTTTACTCTTTCCAGCTTCAGCTACCCTCGCACCACGCTCAGGCCTTTTGATTTGCGCTATATCAGGGGTGGGTTCTGTCCCCTTTTGCTTATATCCACTTATTTGCTCTCTCCTTCTTCTTCATCAAGCTTAATTCGATTATGGCTGTGCCAATTGGTTTATATCCTATGTTTTTCTTGTTCATATGATATGGGTCATAATTGAATTTTCAAATACATTTGGTTGGCTAGTTTGTATTTCTCGTTTACTTCTAATATTTCATGCCACTCTCTCCTTTTTGTTGTTTTGATATCACTCTGTCTTGAATTGGCATAATCTTATACTGTAATTATTCCAATCTTCCAGTTCTTGGTATTAAAGGGTCGTGGGTTTCTCTATGACGAGGCTGTGGTCGGAATTAAACACTATATAAGAAAGACTTAGGAGACTAGCTACAGTTTAATGGTACTGATCATCTCAGTATTATGTTTTCTGTTAATTGCCAGACTCCTGTTTCATTTACTTTAATATATTCTGTGGTTTGCATATCTAGTTTGTTGTGGGTCATCAGGCCGAGCGTAGGGAACATAGTCTTAAGTTCAACCTAAAAAGTATCAAAATAAAAATTCTAGTTTAACGTTCTCATAAACTATTCAGAAAAGGGGTAAACAGCTTCGTTGGCAATATTTTATCAGTGCAGGCTTCTTTAGTGGGACAATTTTTGTGCTGAAATAATTGTATATTGACATGACACTAGGATGAAATCTTATTTGATTTCCGGATTGTTGTCTTTTCTCTTATTTGTGGTGCATTGAGTTATAACATGATGAAGAATTCCCATTATTCTGGTGTAGTTTCATCTAATGTGAGTTATTTTGCTGTCTCATTTTGTGCCTCCTTCTAAGTTCTACTCCTATCAGATCTTGATTTAAATGTACCTCTTGCCTCTGTTATCAAATTTAAACTGTTGGGTTACACAATGTGTTGCATATATATCTCACAATTAGCCATGAAATCCCTACACAGGCAATAAAGGGATGATAATCAGCTCTGCTTCATTTACTTTTGATAATTTCAGTTGGAATGCTAAACATGATTTTCCGTTTTGGAAAATTTAAAATGTTGGTTATAAGATTTGACATCTGTTATTAAGAAGAAAAAAGTATTCTTTCCGATAAATATAGAGTTATGAAAGACCTTACTTATTTCTTCTTGTTTCCTTGTCCCAGTTGATTTGCCGCCTTGGTTTTCTGCAGTTTCTATAGCATTGAACTCAGATGTAGACCTTGTAAGTATATTTATACTACTTTTTTTTTTTTGATAGAATATATTTATAATACTTGATAGGTAGAATAGTTTAAGAAAATTTGTGTGGGTAGCCTGGGAATAAATTTTGTTCCTTCGGATTTCTTCTGTTTTGATGCTTCTCTTGTTTAAGTTGCCTGTTATTGCTTAAGGTAAATGCAAATGATATAGCTGTCTGAAAGAAATTGATAATATGCGTTTTTAACTTATCTAGTAAATTTGTTCTCTCTTTTCCATGTTGTGTCATTTGGTTTAATCCTCTCAGATATATTTGCCTCCCTCATTTGTTCAGGATGCCTCAAGTGTTGAAAGGATGTCCAGAAGTGTGCTGCCAGTCATATGCTTCAGAGATGGAAGCCCTCCATTGCCAGATACCTTAAACACCTCTCTGAAATATTCAGCAAATTCAGGTAGAAGGCACCTAATTTAGTTCAAATTTGACATGCTCTGAAATATATTTTATGTTAAAGTACTTGTTTATGTCTATAGTTTTCCTTTCATCCATTTAGTTAGAATTTGCAATAGAGCATGCTCTATAATCTGTTAACACAATAGAACTATTGGAGTCCCAATGAAAGTTATCCATTCTTTAAAATCAAATACCATCAGCATTTCGTACTGAGATGGTTTTCTTCTTTTGGTTCCTTTGTATGTATTTAATTGAATTTCCATTAATTTACTAGCTTTACTACGTTGGTTATTTTGGCTATCAGTATCAGATGAATACTTGCAAGAATGTGTAATGTTCTATTTCATGTCATTCTAGTTTGTTTTGCATCATTTCGTTGATACTTATTCACTTGTTCTCACCTCCCTTTCCTTCTCAATTACCCTTCTGGTAAGTTCCCTTTTATAATTCCTTTCTTTTTCCACCTTTATTTTAGGAATAAATGGCCTTGATGTGGAGCAATGCTTTCCCATGCAAAAAAACATCACTATGAAATTGACCAATGAGCAGGTATTGTTAAAGGTTCATTTTACTTGCAGTTGTGTCTTCATGTGCTTTTATGCTAATATTAAATCTTCAAGACCAGTGTCTCTTTATTTGGATACTAGAACTGACGTGACTTTATCTGCCTCAATAATAAATTTCCTTTTTTGGAAATTGCCCCGGGGGAGGGGGCTTAGTTCACTAGTGAGCTGCTTATTGCTCTTTCCTAATATTATAGAGTATAGACTGCAAATTTAACAAATCATTGTTCAGATATCTCCAGGTGTTTGGTACGTTGGTCTTTTCAATGGCATTGGAGCTACAAGCACGCAGTCAAAGATGGTATATTTTTTTTATTTAGAAGACCATATATTCCTAATATTTTTTCATAACTTGTTTCAAATGGTTTAATAGCACTTAAGCTCTGTATTTCATGGATTTCTATGCCAAAAGATGGCTATTGAAGTTGGTGCAGTTACTTCTCTTTCACTTCACTCTGCATTATTGCATTTGTTCTTTTATCTCTATTTTTATTATTATTTGGATGATGGTGTCAATGGTGGAATTCGTTGTCATCTTTTTGTTCTTTCTAATTTTAATTTTTAATACAATTGATAACCTTATCATTTTAAACTTTTGTTAGGATAAAATTTTTTGTCATCTTTCTAATTGGGAACATCGTAATTTCTAATCAATATTGTTGGAGTCAACGTTTTCCAGATTAATAGTATTATTTTGGGTCTTCAGCGGATACCCAATTCAATCCTTGATTAATAAAGTTTTAAGCAAAATTTTATCTTCAATTCCAAAAAAAAAAAAACTTTAATATAAATTGAATGCAGCTTAGAAACAATAAAGCCAATGCAAATGTTCTTTGTTTGACAATTAACACATACCATTAAATTATTTAAATTATTGTTAACATTAATGCTTTGATTATGTAGACAAACTTTAGTTGTTCCTAATCAGTTTTTGTGCTTGGAGTTGATATCTGGTTAAATAAGCTAAGTGATTTCTTTCTTGATCATAGCTTGGCACTTGAAACAAAATTGGCTGCGTCATTTCTATTGTCAAATTAAGCAAATAGTGGGTTTTTTTTAATGTGTATTGTTTTATTGTTTTTATTTACATTTTTCACAACTTTTATGGATCAAACTCATGTCATCTCTTTTAACAAAGGTTCTAGATGCATCAGCCACGTAATAAGGGCGCTTCCATATCTGTGCAGATTATTCGAGGCCCAGCATTTTCATTCAGTGCCAATATAAGTGTTGAAGCATGCATAAATTCGATGATGAGGGGTGAATTCTGCAACAGTACTGTCTATCCACTTTCATGCTCATCTCCTAACGTCTATAATGCTTCAAAAACTACCGTGAACAAGTCAATGACGCGAAGTGTGGTGACCTGCAGAAATGATTTTGAAACTTCTTGTCTTCAGGAAGGTGTCCCGGCATTATACTCCTTGGATATAGTGAATTTGGTGGAGGAGATGACCATTATGGCAGCAAATGTCACGTTCAACATTACACCTATAAATAACACTTCCAGTGCAAAGGATGTTAATTTAATGTGTTTTGCTCGGCATGGTGCAATACCTTCAGTGACTTTGCACGATTATTCCAGTAATTTAAACAAAGCTCCTTTGGTTATTCGATCACCACTGATTGGTCGCTGGTACATTAGTATAATACCAGTTAATGTTACCGAAAAAACTGGAGAGGCTCATAATAGTGATGTAAGAATTTGCTATTCCGTGGAATCACAAGTGCTTGAATGCCCATTTGGGAAAGCCGGACCAAATTGTACGATGGAAAGCTACATACTTCAGGTGGGATTATTTATAAGATATACCCGTGCCTCAATTTGCATTTTCTACTGTCACATCATGTGCGTTGTTTGTTATGATAAATGGTGTCAGTATGATATTTCTTGGACTAACTGATCGTTACTTAAGGTTATGAATTTTATAGGTAGAATGAAAATATGATCACTGGTACTCGTATCTGGATTCTTGACAGTTACAAAACTACAGATCTAAAGCTTAGAAACTAGAAAGCATAATATTATTCATAAATATTCATTTTCTGGTACTAAATGAATGATTATGGTAAAATCTAAAATTTACAACGCTTGAATCTGGTAAGTGTAAGTAGTATGTACTACTTAGAAATAGGAATGTTGCTCATTCCTGTGCAGGCACGGTAGCATAAATGTGGTGCTTATCATCTGGGAGTTCTGTTTCTCAAATCCTTTCTTGGATAAACTGAATTTAGTTTATGACATATTTGAGACTTGAACTTCTTATACTCATTGTTGAAATTTAGGATTTATGAAGATGCACAACTTCTGAATCCTGCACATATAAAACTTAAGATATTGGAATGGAGTTTTCACTTATACTATCCAGGAAGTTACAATATGTTAGAAGCAAAATGTTTTTGAATTTCTTTTTCCTGTTATATTGACATAGAGTTAAGATCTATAACACCTTGTGGTAGAATAACTTCTGTCATGATACTAGAAGAAATTTAATCACAGTAATATTTTATTGATAAGGTGAGGATGGTTGTTTGCAGACAGTACTAAGGAAAGGTTCAACCCCCTTTGAATCATATTATTTGCCAATTGGTGGAAAAGTGTCGTCAGATTCTGCTAATTTTCCTATTGAGCCACTATTAAGTGATTCATCATACGGTGGAGAACCTGATAACATCTGGACTTACTTTCTTTTGGACATTCCTCGTGGCGCAGCTGGAGGAAATATTCACATTCGGCTAACCTCGGACATGAAGATCAGTTATGAAGTATATGCAAGATTTGGTGGATTGCCATCTCTTGACAACTGGGATTACTTTTATGCTAATAAGACAACAAGGAGTGATCCATCTATGTTTTTTGTGCTATATGATTCAAGTGATGACAAGGTTGATTTTTATATTATTTATGCTAGAGAAGGGACTTGGGGTTTTGGTCTAAGACATCTTAATGCAAGTAGTGTTTCTCTGAAGAGTCAGACTATTATGTCTCTTTCACTGGAACGATGCCCAAAACGATGCTCCTCTCATGGGGACTGCAAATTTTCTTTTGATGCTAGCGGATTGACATCATACAGGTTTATATTAAGCACTTTGCATATTCTTGTTAATTGTCTGTTCTGATTATATTTCATTGGTTTGCTTTAATTAGGCAAGAAATATAAATTTCAAGGTATTGACTAGGGCTTTTTAGTGGAAAAAATGCGGAATTTTTGCAGTTTCTGGATTGCTTGTCTAGTATTTGTTCCCCAACATTTAAGAACTTTCACTAATTTAATTGTTTTTTGGTCTCAGCTTCTGCTCTTGTGATAGAAACCATGGAGGCTTTGACTGTAGCATTGAAATTATATCACATCAAGGTGATACTTTCTTCATTTTAGATATAGATTAAATTTATTTTGTTCTATGAACTATCTCTGTTCAAATCTTATCTGCAACTATTTTAGTTTTCCTTCGCCATGCCATACTTTTCTGATTTCATGGATACATATCCAACTTATAATTAATTTTCTTCAAAGAGGAAGCATCGAGCTGACTGATAGCTAATTTAGAAACAATTTTAAGCTTATTATCATTTTGTGCATTCTTTTACATGAACTTGCGCCTGATATTATGTAATCTGCATGGTTTTGGAAGAAGTAATCAACTCCATAACAATGGACCTTGTGTTTTTGTTAATTAGTTGTTTTTTACCAAAAAAATAAGAGGAGTCTTCAATAAGGAACATGGACAATTGAATTATTTTTCTAAATAAGTAAAATTGAAAGCCAAATATGCTTTATCTTTGTTAGTTGTTATGCTCTTCCAATTTGTCAAATATATACATTTTTATTAAATTTGGATATTAGATAACATAGAGAAATGACTAGAAACAGCCTCTCTGCTTGCAGGGTTAAGGTTGCTTACATCTGACCCTCCCCAGACGCCACATGGTGGGAGCCTCATGCAGTGGGCCGCACTTTAGATAACATAGAGAAATGAACTGTTTTTCTAAACATACAAATAATTGAAAGCCAAATATGCTTTATCCTTGCTCTGTTCTACAATCTGTCAAATTATATACATTTGTCATTAAATTTAGATATCAGATATGCTGCAAAGCTTTTCTTTTTTGTTAAAACATTTTATACGGATTTCTTCCTTAATCCAGTCATTGAAAATCTGTAGGGCATATGCGGCAATCAATTTTTCTCATTGCATCCAATGCTGCAGCCATACTTCCCGCATATTGGGCACTTCGGCAGAAGGTGGTTTTTCCCCTTCACTTGTTTTTTTTTTTCCTTTTCTTGTTTGGTTTTTCTCTTAGATTAATTAACCAAGGCGGAGACAAGCTACTTGGAATCTTGTGTCATGTTTTTTTGAAATAAATAATAAAGGAGTACTTATAAGTTAACTCAGATCATCACAGCTAAATCTTGAACTAAATAAACTTTGACACCTTGTATAGCTTTTGTGTTGTAAACTTGCAAATTTGCAATGGAAGCCATAATTTCCTTAGTGCAGGCGCTGGCAGAGTGGATTATATTCACATCCAGTGGAATTTCAAGTGCGCTATACCATGCTTGTGATGTGGGCACCTGGTGTGCATTGAACTATAATGTCTTACAGGTTAGAACTCTGCCTCCATTATTCTTTTATTATGTGAAAATAAATATATCTGTAACTTGAATTCTTACTAAGATGGAATTGAGAAAGATGATATACTTGTGTCACTGATATACCTATTAGAATCTATTGCAATCCCCTGCAATTTGACTGCCTAGTGAGGGTTGTGTTTCTAATGGAGTTAGCATGTACACTTCCTCCTTTGAGGGTTTCAAAAAGTGACTTCCTTTAAAGGATAGTGATCTCTAAAAGACAACATAAAATACAGTGGCATGACTAGTTATGCTTATGGTATTGTAAGAATGTTCTCTCTCCTTTTATGTGAGTTTAAAAGATTACGATGGCTTTACATATCATTCTTTCAGTTCATGGACTTCTGGCTCTCTTTCATGGCTGTGATTAGCACTTTTCTGTACCTTCCTACCATTGATGAAGTATTTAAGAGGGCAATTCACACAGCTGTTTCTATCCTCACGGCCCTCATGGCTGTAACAAAAGCGACCAGGTACATTGAACAAGTACACAAATTCATGTAGAAATATTTACAATATAAGATGTTGAAGTATTGATAGTTGTTTATCTACGCTGAATTGTGCAGGTCTTCCAATGTAGTTCTCGTGATAGTGATTGGAGGTGTTGGTCTTCTTATTGGATGGTTGATTGAGATCTCATCAAAATATAGGTCACTTTCCTTTTCAATTGGATTCTCATTAAATTTTCTTCACAGGTGAGTTCTCTCAGCACTAAAAGTTCTCTCTCAATTACTACCTCAAATGTCTATCAGGATCACAAACTCTGTGTGTGTGCTTGAAGCTGAAGAAACTCATGAGTATCTTCTAGACGGCTTGTGTTAATGCCTAGTTACTACTAAAATTAGGAATGGTGAATTTTCATTTCAGCTGGCAAACTATAAAGCGATGGCTCTATAATCTTTTCAAGACACTTTTGAGACGGTTCCGATGGGGTTTCACACTGGCCGGTTTTGCGGCATTGGCCATGGCTGGAATAAACTGGACGCTTGAAACAAGTCAAACCTATTGGTTTTGGCATAGGTATCACAATATCAATAGTCTGGGTCTCCCTTTATGCGTCTATCTTATTTGAATTATCCACTCTCATTTTTTTAAGAAATTGATAGCATCAATTTTGGAGAAAGAAAATCATTATCTGTGAGGCCTATTCAAGTACTATCAATTTCTTAAATTTATCTTTTTTTCTTTCCCCAGTCTCATGTTCGGTCTTTTACAATGTTTACAGCATGTGGCATATCACTATATACACATCTTCCTTCTTCTTCCTTTGTTCAAAAGCAAATATTGTTGATAGTGAGAATCAATTACCTGCAAGTGGAGAGTATGCTTTAACTCGTCAGAATTCAATTCCAAGAGGTGGTTGATGAAGATTATGAATGTAATAGGTAGGTGGGTGTAAAAAGGGAAAAAAGGTTTGGAGGATTTAATTTTTGAGAATATAGAAAAGTATTGTGGCTGCTCGCTAGAATATGAAATTGTCTGAGGTGCAAATTGTAAAACCGGAGAATACATCCATAGTGATCAATGAAAGCAGTCTATATATCTTTGCATCTTCTTTTCTGCTTCAGTTTTGCTGCCACCATTCTTTTCAGGTTTTTTTTTTTGGGTTTATAAATGTCTCACAGTCTGAGATGTTCAAATTTAGGAAAATGATTCTCTGAAAGAAATGGGTAAGTTTTGTGGTAGAGTAATAGGCTATAGTCAATAGATCACTTTTAACTCATTAGATCATTTTATTTATTCTTGAAGTATTTTTTTTATAATTCTTAAACTGGCTACATTTTAGAAGTTTTAATTAAATTTAGAAAACAAAATAGCTTGAGGCTATTTATTAATATGTTCAACTTTAAAAACAGAAAAAACTGTATAAAACATATTTTCATCTAAAAATAAAAGATGTCTATTAATGGCATTTACGTTAATTTATTAAAATAATAATAACATGATGCTTTCAAAATTATTTGCATAAAATTGTTATAAAAAATAAAAATAGAATTAAACAAGCTTTGTATCAAAGAAGTGAAGTGATATGTTTGGAAATTTATATACCAATATTATAATTAAGTTATAGTTCAAAAGCGAAAAGGTGTACCCTTAACCTAATTGTTAATTGTTTTTTATAAAAAAAAATTGTTAATTTTTGTTATCTTATATTTTATAACATATTTTGAATACTTATAACTAATTATGGAAGTTGAGTTAATAACCCTGGCCTTCCTTAATGGTTTAATCACTTACCAAAAAAAGCATGTTTTTTTAGCTAAAAGAAGCATGGTTTAATCATTCATGATTTTATTTATTATTTTAAAACATTAAAATTTGAATAATTATCATTAATTATATTATTAGGCTTGAATGTTTAATCCATTAAGAAGAGCTCATGCATGAATATTGTTGCAAACAGACAGGATGAATCAATACAAGAGATTCAATAATGTAATCGGCCATATTGCTTCTCATGAATGTAAATCGAATTAAGTAAAGCCAAATTATTGCTAACTAAACTCATGTACTAGAAGGTATAGAAAAAGTAAAGGCCATCACTGAAAGGTACAAGAATTAATTCACACAGCTATCAAATTTGCAAGTTTTTCCCCCTCACATGTCAAACATTTCCCCAACAACAATAAGTAACTAATGACTTGTCTTTCTGTATCCAAACAACCAAATTCCTTTACACAAAGCCAAAATTTCGACCCACCCAGATGCTCAAATTGCTTGATCACAATGTGATTCCTGAATTATTAGACCCAACTGGTTTTAGTCTCTAAAAACTAGTGAATACATGAGTTCATCACTTAAAATAACAAGTTTGTTATACTGGAGGACCATCTTGTGCATTCACTAATTTTGGGAACTAAACCTAAATAGATGTAACAATTCAGAGATCAAGCTTAGCATTGCCTTGGGGCTATGATTTGACCTATACCTATCTACATTGTTGACGCATGCATTATATATACCCAAATGTGTCTTTTAAGCATTCTCAATCTTTTATTGATGCACTCCTGTGAGAAGTGGAGGACAATGAACGAAAGTCTGAAGCTGAAAGTTCTCTGTAATCCTTGCGGATGCTCCAAAGAATCTCAGCACATTTCTTCATATTAGGTCTGCTTTGTCTTCGAGGAGCCAAACACTGCAAGGCTAGTTCAAGTGTCTTTTCTAGGGCCAGATTATTTGCAGCGGTATGATCTAGTCTAGGGTCCAAGACGGAGATGGCATCACCTTCAATAAATTTCTTCATAGCCTACACTTCAACAAAACTAAGTCACATTAGAGTAGTAAACTACCTTTATGTTTATAAAAAGAAGATGATATGACTTAACTTTGTCCAAAGATTAGAAAGGTGAAATCTTGAAAAGGAGGCGCTAAATTTCAAAATGTAGAATATTTTGTTCATGATTAAACATGACTTACTAGAGAAATGAACAAATGGTAGGAAAATGGAAACATACCCATTTTGCAGTTATTCGCTCCCTGAGTTCAAATTTTGGTTCAATGGGACGTCTACCTGATATAAGTTCAACAAGCAGAACGCCAAATGAATAAACATCACTCTTTTCAGTTAATTGATAAGTTTTGAGATATTCGGGATCTAAGTAGCCAGCAGTTCCTTTAACTTGGGTAGATACATGGGTCACGCCAGAATCACTATCAGGTGCCTGTCTAGCAAAACCAAAATCGGCTACCTTAGCTCGAAAATTTTCAGTGAGAAGAATGTTGGAAGATTTGATGTCTCTATGAATGATAGGATGATCTGCAAAGGAAACACAATATACAATGCCAGTGAAATCTTTTGGAGAATTCTATTTAACCCATAAAAACTACTTTACTGAAATAGTTATGGTGATTAAGTCTGAAGACCAAGGAACTATGAAGAACTAACACTTTAAAGAAGATGACGGATTGTGTGTACACTTTGTTTTAGTTAGACATACAATAACTTTTCAAATTTTATTTAGGAGGGTCTTGCTCTGTCTTATTTCTGTATCAGTGTACATATATATTTCTTAGCCGAGGAGGTTATACCTATATACATATGAAGATAGGTGATAGCATGGGCCACATCAATTGCAATGTCTAACCTAGTAGCTAGGTCCAGAATGTTTCCACGAATGCCTGCAATATTTCTTTGATCAGGTTACAGATACTAAAAGATAATTCCCACAGCAAAAAGGACAAACTGCAAAGGGAAAAGATTTTTTTAAGAAACAGAACAATATAAACAAACTCACAATCTAAATGCTCTCTTAGGGTCCCATTCGGAACATACTCCACAACAATAATTCTTTCATCTTCTTGCTCCAGATATCCATAGAACTTGACCAAATTCAAATGTTCAACTCGTGATAATGTTTGGATCTCACTTTGGAACTCAACACCTAAATGCTTCTCATATAAACTCTGCAGAGCAAGGTAATTAATGAGGACTTTCACCGTTAATTATCATCCACAAAATGGCGACACAACCAAGTAGAGGAATGTACATTGTTAAATAAGAACAACCTTCTTGGCACGCTTTATTGCAACTACAGTTCCATCCTGAAGTTTTGCCTTGTAGACCGTACCAAAACCACCTTGGCCAACCTTGAAAGTAGGGGAGAAATTTCTTGTGGCTTGGAAGATATCCTCCATGGTGAAATTCAGAGGTCCAGCCTCTTTTCCCTGGGCTGACCTGTACGAACTGCTAGTTATACCTCGATTTGAACCACGTGGTCTATGACTACCAGCTCCCGAAGCATCAGATACAACTAAGAAACGAATAGAATTAGTTATTCTGAAATAATCAACCACCCCATTCGAAAATGTGCTGATCAAATAAACGAAGTTATGCATTGGATGTTGGATATTCTGTCAAATTTGTAAAAGCAATCAAGGAAATTTTCCAACTCTCCCACCAAACTAGAATGGCTTGCTCGGCTTGGAGAAAGTGCAAATCTAGGTGCAAATGTTATCACATTCACACATATACACACATGGGCCAGAGAGTGTTGCAGGGGATGAGCTGAGCACTATTCTTTTTTCTTTTGGTCGAAGCTGAGCACTATTCACACCCAAGGCAGAAATTCATGATTTGAGAGTAGGCCGTAGGGGCATCAAGAAATGCTCACCTGCGCTGCTATAGAAACCCACAAGCTAAATGAAGCTAGGATCGAAGAATTTATTAATTCAAAGAAGGAACTGGCTTATAATGAGAGGTTCATAGGATGTACGACCTTAGGCCTCAGGGTACGCTAAGTTGATAACAAAAAAATTTCAACTCAACCAAAATTTTTTTCACGTTTCTACTGCTTTCTCACAGCCAAACGGTATATACGGCTTCAAAAGAGAAACTAGTAGAAGCATAAGATCGAAACTAAGAAATCAAACTCAGACTTGAGATCTAAAGCATGCAAACATTATCTACCAACAACCCCGCAAATAGAATCCCCATTTACCCCTATATTCTACCGTACAAACAGAGGAAACGAAACTACCGGAGGGAGCTTTGAACTCCTGAGAATCCACGAAGCTCTTGGAGCTACTAGCCTCCGGTGGTGTGAAGCACGAGACGAATAGCGCTGCCACTGATCTGGCGGCAGCAGCCACGGGATTCCCGCCGGAGTTTGACTTCTGGTTCTGGATGGCGCTGACCTCCGACGATGCATAGCTAGAGGAGGAGTATCCAAATCGGTCCGGCGTGGTCTGGTGGGCGGATCCGGAGCTCCGGGGACGGGAATAGGTAGATGGACTTTTCATTTGACAGAAGGTAATTGGCGGGGAAGGTAGCTTAGCTGTATTAAGAGAGCTTCTACTGAACTTGAAGAGAAAACTAGAGCAACGACTTTTAGATTTTTCTTTTTTTTTTTTAAAAAAAAATTAATATTAAAAGGTGGGTGATGCTATAGTGCGCCGTGAATGTTACGGTTGACGTCACGAAATTTGGTTGTGCTTGTGCGTTGGCAGAAAATGACTAGAGCCTATTGGCTATTGCATCTTTCTACCCAACAAAAAAGCTAACAGTTTTTTTTTTCTCCCTTTTTTGCAAATAAAAATACATGTACCGGAAAATAAAAATGCTAAACTAATATTTTGGTTCTTAATGTTTGTATGAAATTTAATGTTGGTCTTTCATGTTTCAAAAGTTTAATGTTGGTCCTCAAAGTTTGTTTTTTGGTCCTCGAGCGTAATACCGTTAACTTTTGCCGTTAAATGATGATGTGTCATACTTACGTGGTATACTATCTTTCCTACGTGTCATATTTTAATGACGTGTTATGACACATCACTACTACATTACCCCATATTACCACATAATTATCTTCTCTCTTTCATCATCATCTTCCACGAAAAGAGAGATGATGATGATGTCAACAGAAAAGTTCACTCTAAAATTTGAACTCTTCCTTCCGTGATTTTTGCCGCGGCAAGAATAGGAATTCTCGTCCGGTGAGAATTACATTTTACTCCCAGACAAAATTGCATTTTGGCCCCTAATGAAAATTATGTTTTGGCCTCAAGCTTTCTTTATCCACTTTTCAGTTTAATCCCTACTTCCTTTCGAGTTCTTGCTTTGATTCCGGCTTTTGCACATGGAATACATCTTCCCAATGATCACTGCTAAGCCTGCAGCACTTAACAAATATCAAACGCACTTATCCAATATAGTAAATAGGGCTTTTTATGGGTATTTTATTACATTTTCAATTTTATTCCTTATATTAAGATATTCAACCATTTTAGAATAAAATCATATGTATTTCTTTATTATTTATGTTATTTAATACCCTAAAATTATGTTGATTTTGAGTGTTATCAATATGAGAAGGTCTGAATATTCGTTTGTTTTATCATCATCATTGCTTTTTAAAGGCAAAAATTTTATTTTGGTCCTCATTTTATTCAAGTTCTAAATTAATCTTTTATGTTTTAAAAGTTTTAAATCAATCCTCTATGTTTGCAAGTTGTTCCAAATAAGTCATTTTGTCTGACACCGTTAGTGTTCTCCATTAAAGGATGACGTGGACAATTGATGTAGACAATATCTTTTTTCTATGTGGCCTATGTTTTAGTTTATTTTGAGTTATTGTGTATTTAGCCTTCATTTTTTGTAAATATATGTACATATTTGACCTCTGATTTTAGTTCATTTTAGATTTTATGTGGCTCAATATCATCTACATCAGTTTAAAAAGGACACATATGAAAGATTTTGTCCACATCAACTGTTCGTGTCATCATTTAACGATACTAACAATGTCAGGCAAAAAATCTTATTTGGAACAACTTACAAATATAGAAGACTGATTTAAAATTTGGATGAAACATGGAGAAGCAAAATAGAATTTTAATTTTTTTTTAAAACAAATACGTAAATATGTCAATGAATGAAAACTATATATGGACAACAATATATTTTTTTTCTACAAATATGGAATTATATACAAGTGGTTCAAAAATCTAACCCTCAAAGCTTAAAATTTCCAATAAAAACTGAGTACGAATATATAAAAAAGACAATTTTTCGATGACTTTGCGGTTTTGGATAAAAAAATGCAATGTATAAAGATGGATATATTTTTTTTTGTAAGAAAAAGATGGATATTATATTAAGGGAAAAAATTTAAAAAGGTAGCTTGTATAATACTATAGTTGTAGTTTAATAATTAATATTTAAGAGAATATTGTTTGTAAAAAATAAAAATTTAGGGGTACTATGCTTGGACCTAGTTTGTTGGGAAAATGTGTGATGTTTCAATTTCATGGGCCCACCGCCCACTGCATAATTGAATTTTCTCAAAAGAAAATAATTAAAATAAGTTACTTTGGTTTACATTTCAATATCAACCCTCGGATATATCTATCTTGCAATTTGTTGTACGTATACAATATAATTTTGGTCAATAAAATTGTAATATGTGAATAAAATGACTTGAGATGTAGTGCAATTTTTCATATGTTATAATTCCATCGACCAAAATTACATTACATGTATGCAACAAATTACATCATAGACTCACCTATCAACCATCACTCCAATTAATTATATCTTTTAAAAAAATTATACAATTGTTATAAAAAAAGTATACAATTAATTTTCTTCAATAGGGTATGTGTGGATTGAGGATTAAGAAGGAGAAGGGAAGGGAATAGGAGACTCTCAAGATATTTTTTCCTTGTTTGAGAAGTTGAAAATTGGAAGGGAAGATAATAGAAGATTAATTTTAATTATCCATTATCCTTCCATTTATAAATTCAAGATACTCCAAATTAGAGTATTTTGAAGGAGGTATCAACACCCAAACAAGGAGAGGATATATGGGAGGTTAACCTTCCCTTCTGCTCTTAGGATATGTTTGGATTAGGGATTAAGGAGGAGAAGGGAAGGGAAGGGGAGATAATCAAGATATCTTCCCTTTGTTTTGGGAAAATGAAAATTGAAGGAGAAGATAATGGAATATTAATCATTAATCATTCATTATCCTTTCCCTTTACAAATTCAAGATACCCCAAATTGAGGTATTTTGGAAGATGTATCAACACCCAAACAAGAGGAGGATATATAGAAAGTTAACCTTCCCTTCCCCTCCCCTCCATTCTTCTCTAATCACTCCCCTCCCTTTCCCCTCTTAAGTTCCAAACAAATCCTTAGAGCCCATTTGGTATCATTCACCAGTTGAAAATGTGAGCTTTAGGTGAGGTTGAACACGTTTGGTAAGGCTCACTAGCTGTGAAGGTAAGCTGGACCTTCCCTGTGAAGAGGGAAGCTTCATTCCCTTATGATAAGGAGGGAAGTGGAGGGGAGGTGAGGTTTAAAGACCAAAATGTATTTAAAAAATTTGTAGCTTTTAAAAAAGTAAGAGCAAAAAAGGTTTTTCATACTTTTAAGTTTTATCTTATATTTCTCTATCTTCTCACCATACAAGACAATATTACTTTTACATTCCACTTCTATTTTTCTACATACCAAACATACTTTTTATCATTTACTTCCAATTCTAACTAAAATACTCACCGACTTCACCTTAATTCTCAAACAAACATATTTTTTTAGTTTTCATCCTTAAATTAAGCATTGCTAAAATATAGTTTATGTAAATCCTATATCACATACCAAGTCAGAAGTGGTAATTTAATGAAAACTTCAGTTTATTTTTTTAAACAATCATTTAATAAATCGCTCCTATCCCTTTTATTACCAAAGTATGAAGTTTCTTGTAATTTCAGTTACGTGATCTTACATTTTTTAAGACTTGCGTTCTTATTTAAGAATGAAGTATTTCACAGTACTTCTAACATAACTATTTCTTTTTTTGATTGAAACATAAATATTTCTAATAGAAAGATATTTGTAAAAAGTCCTAACAAAAAATCCTATTTGAGAAATAGTAATATTCACGTTGACATGATAATATTTTTACTTTCATAATTTCATTGTCATTTTTTTTTATTTTAAAAAACTGATGGATAAAATTTTATCATCATTAATCACTATTGTCAAAATAAATATTTACTTGGTTATAAATTATCTTTATATTAAATATATTTTCTAATTATAATTTTGCCAGTCATTTAAAATTTTTTGTCTTTACAAACATTTTAAAAAATTAAGAAAAGCAAATAAACTTTAAATATGAAACTAATTATACAAAATACATTCAAAAATAAAAATTACCCTAAAATTTAGTTTTTTTTTTCTTCCTATCATAGAGTTGTCTAATGTCTATCATATGATCCATTAAAAAAAAAAAAAGCAAAAGTACCTTTCCTAACCCTAACGTTTGGGGGTCCTGTCAGTTTCGACCCTAACGTTTTTTTACTGTCAATTGTACCCCTAACGTTTTACGTTTCTGTCAATGTCACCCTTTTCACTAACACCGTCAAATATTTAACAGTTTTTGCTGACGTGGCATCCTACGTGGCAAAACGTTTCTTTTTTCTGTCAATTGTAACCCTAACGTTTTACATTTCTGCCAATGTCACCATTTTCACTAACACCATCAAATATTTAATAATTTTTGCTTATGTGGCATCCTATGTGGCAAAAATATCTAACTTGGTATATTGTTTTTCCACATCAGATTTCCTACTCATCTTTTCCCCATCAAAGTTGTGTTGTTTTGACCTCGGCCTATTCCTTCTAAAATATAACTCAAACGCACGCGCTATTTTGCTCATAAAAACATCAGAGACGTTATCCATTCTCTATTTTAGGGTAACGTCTCCGGCAAAGTAGAGAATGGGTAACGTCTCCGACGAAGTAGAGAATGGATAACGTCTCCAATGTTTTTGTCTGCAAAATGGCATGTACGTTTGAGTTATATTTTAGAAGGAATAGGCCGAGGTCAAAACGACACGGTTTTGATGGGAAAAAGATGAGTAAGAAATCTGATGTGGAAAAAAATATACCAAGTCAGATATTTTTGTCACATAAAATGCCACGTAAGCAAAAACTATTAAATATTTGATGGTGCTAGTGAAAAGGGTGACATTGGCAGAAATGTAAAACGTTAGGGTTACAATTGACAGAAAAAAGAAACGTTTTGCCACATAGGATGCCACGTCAGCAAAAACTGTTAAATATTTGACGGTGTTAGTAAAAAGGGTGACATTGGCAGAAACGTAAAACGTTAAGGGTACAATTGACAGCGAAAAAATGTTAGGGTCGAAACTGACAGGACCCCCAAACGTTAGGGTTAGGAAAGATACTTTTCCCAAAAAAAAAAAGAGTTGTCTATCTGACCGACCAATACACGGCGTTGAATAGACGTCAATCTTGACTATTTCTATTTTAGCAGCCTGTATTTATAGCATTCGGTCTAAGCTTATATAAATCTTCTCTAAATATTATTTTGTATATTTATAATTAATACTAATAAACTAAAGGGTTGAGGATAATAGAAGAGATTAATATTTCACAACTTGATGAATCAATATTTGAAAGTGGGAGAGGTGTTCATGATCAGAGAAGTACGGAAAATGGTTCTTACATACATCTTTTATTTGTCATTTGTTAACCTCTAATTCATTTAGTTGAGATTCGCAAAGTATCTTTTCTGTCCCCAGCGTATTTTTGTTGTCAATTGTATCCTGAATGTTTTGTGTTTCTCCCATGTCAGGCTTTCGGCTAATACCGTCAATTTTTGAACGATTTTTGATGACATGACATCCTATGTGGCCAACAATTCTGACTTGACTTACTTTTTTCTACATCAGTAATCAATACTAAGTTTTTGGGATCCATTTTACTGATGTAATGAGCATTTTGGTGTACTGGAGTTACTGATGTACTGAGTTTTTTAGGTCCATTGTACCCCTAAAATATATTGTTGATGTGAAAAAATGAAGTCCAGTTGGAACTGTTGACCATATAAGATGCCACATCATCAAAAATCGTCCAAAAATTGACGATGTTAGCCAAAAGCCTGACATTGGGAGAAATACAAAACATTAGGAGTACAATTGACAGCGAAAAAATGTTAAAGGCGAAATTACATTTTTGTTTTGTGAAAAATTATTTTGTTTCATTTTAGTCCCTGGTTTTAGGGTGACTTAGGCCACGTCAGCCAAGCAGTACACATAGGAGAGATAGTGTTCCACCTCAACTTGTCACGTCATCACTTAACGGGAAAACTAGACGGAATTGAAGGACCAATTTAGAACTTCTGAAAAACATAAAAAATCAATTTAAAACATAAAGGATCAATATAAAACTTAGTGATAACATAAGGGACCAAAATAGGTTTTTGACCAAATGATAACATACTACATATGTATGTACTATTTAGTACTAAGGGTAGTTCAGAACAAGATTGTTTTAGTAAAAAGATTGAGAAATATAAATAAAATTTATATTTTTTTGATTCCAATAGCTTCGCCTAATTTAGAATTGGGTCTTTTTTTTTGTTGACACATAAGTGCTAGTGCTACGTGTTAGAAATGAAAAGAAAATTGTGCGTTTAAACCTTGACTTCATTTGCTCAAAAGGGTTAGTTAGAGAAATGAAGATCACTTTTAAAACAAATTTAGTTTCAAGCTCACACGATACATTGATTTTATTATTTGGTCTTGATTAATATATCAATTAGAACAGATTTGACGAATAATTTTTTTAAAGTACGGTTCAGTCCATTGTTGAGAATAATATTTTTCATTTATGATATTCTATTTTTATTCTTTCAAAAATTAAATTTATGATTAAAGAAATACAAAATTCTTATCATCTATTATTTGACATTCCACCTCGAATTCGATATCTTTAGATTACATGTCTGATTTTTTTCTTGCCAATCTGAAACCATATGGACAAAAGTGATTTTTTTTTTAGAATCTTATAAATTCAAATGTTGGTATATTCTTGTCCCTCTGCTACAAAGGTACCATAAATTAATAATTTCAAGTAAAAAGAGCAAATCATGTTTCTTAGTTGTTTAATTTAGTACTTGTGTTAGGTGCAATGGTGTATCTTTCCTATAAAATTATTTATTATCAATTATTTTCTCTTTTTATTAACAAGAAAATAAACGTGACAATGTAATGCCTTGCTGCTAAATTTTACAATTTCCAAAAAGGGAAGGATGGAAGTTTATTTATATTTGCAATTTTCCATATGAAAATATGTTTAATACTACGAATAGTATAAGATTGTCAAAAATTCGATACTTTCTCTTTTGGTTACTTACATTTGTTAATATTAACAAAAATATAGTCTTTCCATAAAAAAAATAAAAACAAAAATGTAGTCTTTAATTTATTTAGGATAAATTCCTATTAGTATGAGTTTCTATCAAATGGAAGGATGTATTGAAAATTCAATATGCCCAAATTCCATACTTTTATAAGCCATTCATATGTTATCTTCTTTCATTGGCATAAGCAACATTTTTAACGTAGCATACACTTCTGAAGCTTGAGGGTGTGATCTATCACCAGATACAAATGAATGAACCTGATCACCAATCTCTATCCAGCTACAACCTGGCACCTTTAAATTGCACTTGTCCTCCATGTTTTTGCGTAATCTTTCCACATCACACCAACGCCTATCAGAAGCATAAATGTTAGACATCACAGTATAATTCACACTCTTCTTTGGCTCCATCACCATCAACTTTTCTGCAGCCCATCTTGCAAGTTCTGCATTTTCATGGATTTTGCAAGATCCGACAAATGCACCTAATGTGTTTGACTCAGGTTCAGTTGGCATTGACCTCAACAACTCAAACGCCTCTTGTATAAGCCCACATCGTCCAAGAAGGTCTACTAGGCAGGCATAGTGCTCTGTTTCAGGCACAATGTGATAGACATTGGTCATTAGTTTGAAGTAATGAAGCCCCTTAGTTACAAGACCAGAATGAGCACAAGCAGATAATACACCAAGAAAAGATACTTTATCTGGTTTTATCCCACAACATACCATCTTCTCAAACATTCCATTTGCTTCTTTGGCCCGACCATGGAATGCATAAGCATTTATCATTGAAGTCCATGACACAAGATCAGGCTTCATTATTGAGCTGAAACATTTATATGCACAAGTAATGCTACCACATTTGGAGTATGCAGTTAATAAAGAATTAGCAATAGTTATAGATTCTTGAAATCCGAATTTAATTGTGAAAGCATGAGCTTGCTTGGTTTCAATAATGGCAGAAGCATACCCACATGAACTAAAAGTGCTGGAAAGAGTCATGTCATCAGGATAAACAACTTCTTCACGTAGCATGCTTCTCAGAAGCTTCATAACCTCATTCCCATGTCCATATTTCCCACACCCAACGATTAAGGTGTTCCATGACACTACATTCCGATTTTCCATCGCGTCGAAAACTGATCGTGCATCAGTTATGTTATCATTTTTGGCATAAATGTTGATCAGAGCACTGGCCACTGAAACATCTGAATCAAATGACTGTTTAAGAATAAGACTGTGAATCTGCTTTCCAAACTCATAATATTCTGAGGTACCACATGAACTTCCAAGGCTACTATATGTGAACTCGTCTCCTTTAACACCTTGCAACCGCATCAGGTTGAAGATGCCACAAGCCTCCTCAGGTAGACAATTCAAGGCATAGCATGAAATCATCACATTCCACATAACCAAATCTTTAAACCTAACACAACTAAAAACCAATCTTGCATCCTCAGTTAAGCCACATTTTGCATATAAATCAACAAGAGAACTACCAACAAAGCAATCCAAATCAAATCCTAGCTTCACTGTGAAACAATGCAATTGTGTGCCCATGTGAATGTCATTCAACTGAACGCAAATACCAATCAAACTGTTAAATGTTATAAAATCAGGAAGAGCAGATTCCATCATCATCCTTCTGAAGTAAGAAAGACCCAAGCGTGGATTTGAGCCACTGTTATCAGCAGAGTCAAAATTACCACGTATGACAATGTTCCAGGACACCACATTTCTCACACGCAATTCCTCGAACACCTTGTGTGCGTCTAAACTTTGGTTACATTTAAAATAAGCATGCAAGATCTGATTTTGCAAGGAAAGCACATGACATAATCCAAACTTGAACAAATGCGCATGTACTTGTTTGAGTTGTGGAAGAAATTCCCTTCTGGCAGAGATGTTAAGAGCGGTGGAATAAAACAAAGACGCTGTGTCAAAATCCGTGAAATGGGTTTGATCAGGAATTGGCAGTGAAGGTCTGAGTCTGGTAGTAGAGGGAGATACATTGGTTTGAATGAATGGACGGAAGTGGTATGAAGGATTGGTGTAGTGATGAGTGAAGATTGAGAAAATGATTGGCGGGAAAGGGAAGTGGAGTTCGGAGAGTGAGAGATTTAAGAAGAGCATAACAGGATTGCCCCCTATCATTATCATTATCATTATATTCATATTTCATCATGTCTATAAAAATAATGCTAACATTCAGTTTTTCTGTTTTTTTATCTTTAATACGTGCCTTCCATTTCATAATTAATTTCTTTTCCTTACCATAATTGTGTCGGCTTTATCCTATATATAATCAGGAAAGCGCCCGCAATAATTAATAAATTTTTTTATCTAATACGTGTTTTAAGACACAGTTTTTTTTATTGGTGCATTTTATGCTTTAAAATTTATGAAAATTCATTTTAAAAATAATTTTTAATATTTAAAAATTCAATTAATTAATAAGATAAAACATTAACCTGTATCCTTAAACCAGGACCCTTAATGAAAAGTTACCCTTCTAAGTATTTTAATAATATATAATATTCAAGAACAAACAAATTTCTGATTCCTTATAAACATAACTTTTCTAGCTATAGTATCTCACATCCGCGTAATTGTATATCATTAAAATATAGTGATAAGAAATTTAATAATTCATATAATTTAAAGGAGGTCTTATTCAATAATTAATATTTTTTTTTAATTAGATAAGATGCATTCTTAATATTTTTAGAATTTTTTATTTAATCAGTTATATAACTAATAGACCTATTTATCGAAATTCTCTCTTTCACATACCAAAATATTATAATGGTTTACTTCCTTTGAGCTGGCCAACCAAATCGATTGGAGTTGAACTACCATTTCTCTTAATTATCACGCTCTCTTAATAATATATAATTCAGCTACCTCATTATTATGAATACCAAGAAAATATTAATAATATGATAATATTGAATCAACTTTAGTATATTTTTTGATCAGTTAATTATTAATTTATGGTCTTAATTATTAATGTGAGTTTCTATTAATATTAATAAATAACACTACATAATTAAAGATATGCACCAAAATTTACTCTAATAGTGATATTTTATTCTAAGGACACCGCACAATAAAAAATGATTATTTAAGTTGTTATTATGAAATACTTTCATAGTCATCATTTAAAATGTAAAATAAATTAAATCTATAACTTTTTAAATAATAGAAAAAGAAAAATTATAATTTTTATATCTAACAAAGGAGAGTATATTGTCCTTAAAATTTATTCATCTTTGTATAATGTGAAGTGTTCATTTTTCTTATTGATAACTCATAACAGATCAAAACTATTCAAAAGAAAAAGAACAATTTATTAGTAGCATAGTTTAAATTAAAAGGCTACCCCACCCAAAAAAGCATTGATTCAAAAATGGTTAAAATAATGGCATTAAATTTGAGAATACTAGCGTGAACATAAAAAGTAAGAGAGGCTATTTATCATAAATATCTCAACAAATTAAATTTTATTGTTTTAAAAAATAATATCATGAATAGTAATAATAATAACAATACTATTGGAAATTATTCAATGAGGAAACTCATTTTATTGGCAAAGATATTAATTTATATATGCTCAGTATATGAATTGTGAATTTGTGATTAGATTCCCAGCACCAGCAGCCTCTAGAAGTAGAAGTAGTTAAGTTGACTTGCCAATTTTGATTTTTCACTCTCAAGTTTGAAGGAAAATAGAAAATAATAAAAAAGAAGGTAAGAAAAAGACAAGGTGCCTATGACTATGAGAGAGAGATGAGTGGAGCAGCTATACTATACTATACTATTACTGTGTACAACAAACTACACCATACCAAGCTTCCTTTCACATTTCCCTCAATCGCTATTCCTGCAATCCAATTCCCCAGCTGCTTCTACTTCTCTCTCTCTTTTCCTTTCCTTCCAAGGGGTAAGAGCTTTTCAGCTTTCCTTCATCCTTCCCAATCGTTTAATTCTTCATTCGCTTATGCTTTCTGTCCCGTAATTCACTTCCACTCATTTTTCAATTAGGGTTTATGCAGTGAATTTCGCTATCGAATTTGATTGAATCGTTTTTTTTTTTTTATGTTCGACCCATTTCTTGGTTTTACTTTTTCGTTATGGGTTTTTTTTTTTAATTTTATGGGTCGCTTTTGTGTTCTGGCCTGCCTTTGGGATGCTCTTACCTCTGTTTTGCTATGTTTTTTTTTTTCTTTTTGTATTATGAATCTGGCTCTAGGCGTTTGATTGCTTTTTTTTTAAATTTTTTTAATAGGTTGATTTTGTTTATTGTGTGGATTGGTAGTTGTTTGTAAAGCTTAACTTCTGTTGGGGTTTATATGCAAATTGTGGTGATCTTTTATTGGGATAATCATTAGTTCAGGTGTAGATACAAAAGTTATATTTCAATGGTTGGTTTGCTTTCTGTTACTATGACACTGAAATGGTGAAGGATGCCTATTGTTACTTCTGTTGGCGGTTGTGGAACCTTTTGCAAGCCGTGCAAGATGTTGAATATAGTTGCATGTTATGTTGTAGTAGAGAAAAAACAACTATGGTATATAAATCTAATTTTTTTAAAAAAATAATAATTTCTCTTTCTTTCCTAAAAAAAAAACACTACTTTGAAGTTGTGGGCATGTTATGTTGAACTACCAAATGCTCACATCTTCGTGTTTCAAAGGAAGTCCTTACTCAGTTCGCCTTTTTTTGAGTAGTTATCTATTTATGCTATATATCATCTTATTCAGCACGTGGTGTTTGCTTGCAAAATATAAAGCTGCCTTCATTTTTCAATTTGTCATTGCTTCATGAATGCCCATGATCATTTCCTTTTGGAATTAATTGTAAATATCATCTTCAGACTTGCAGCATAAAGGGTGCATGGGAGGCCTATGATTCTCTTTCGATGCCAAATAACGGGAAATAATGAGCCAGTCACTGTTAGTTTTGATTAAATAACAGAAACAGTTGCTACAAAATGGGAGGTTGCTGCTGCACTGCCAGAAAGCCTCATCTGGATGGAACACCAGTTTATATCTATGTTAGAAATCTCTTCTCCTTTTTACATGATGTGTAGCTTATGTAGGGAACTACAAATATGATATCTGATAATAGATATATGATGGAAGCCTTAGTCATTGTAATTGTTTGAATTTTATTATTAAGTAAATCCCTCAACCTGGGAATCTTAGGGTGTGCTTGGTTTAATAAAACATTTTCAATTTCCATTTCTTATAATCTATTTCCATTTTCAGTTCTTTGTTGATTAGAAAATGACTGTACTTAGTGAAATTAAATCATTTTCTCAATTTCGAACTTTTAAAACTTTGACCCAAATAAGCATTAGTGTTGTTAGTGTGTTACTCTATTCTTTGACTTACTTTGACCTTGCACATATTATACCGTTGCCCTAGTTTGATTCGTGCATAATATAAATCATGAGAGTACTTTGGCTTTCTAGGAGAGAATACTTGAACCTGCTGTCTATATTGGTGCTCCAACCTGGTGGCATTCTTTCGCTTTACTTGAGCTGGGTGTGTTTGAGGACTCTTAGTAGGGAAGTAACTGATAAGAGACAATATAAGAGGTTTGTGGAAGATAGAGTAGATGGGATGAATGAAGAAATAATCAGCACTAAGAGAGTAAACAAATAAGACAAAGAGATGCTTGGAATTATATAAATTAAATTAAAAAAATTTGCAAAAATTCTGCAGGTCACTTGGCAAAAATGCTAGAACCATATTTTAGGTATTGTCTGTCTCAAACCTAATATAGAGAATATTTCCAAGAGAAAATATTCATTTAACTCAACTAAATGTATTTGTAGTCTTGTTTCTTGTTTTAAATGAACATGAAAAAAAAAAAGAAACGAAGAAATAAAAAAGGCACTTAGTTTTAACTTCCAAATTGCCTTACTCATCTATGCTTGTCCATTAGCAATGATTGAGCGAAGTACTGCATTTTATACGAAAACTCAAGCTATGCTAATTCAGTTTGCAGTTAAAAGCACTCACTTATATGGTTCTTATTTAATACCTGTCATGCTAACAAGTTTTTTCCTCTATTTCCTGCTCTATATTGTTAATTGAAATAATATTTTCATGTAATCAATAAATAAGACTCTTAAAATTACAAGCTGAAATAATTGTAGTTGTAACTGAAAATTGGAATGCCATGAAATGCTTTTATTTAATACGACACAGTATAGCACTGTTGCATTCAGTCTTCCATAAGGGTTTTGATCATGACTAAAATCATCTTGAATGCAGGTAATCATCAAAGTTGATGCAAGATTTTATTTTTAAAAAGCAATTTTCCTCCTCCATTATATCTTATCTTTTCTCTTTCAAATTTCCATGATTGACTAATAAATATTGGCTCTGATCTCATTGAACACTGTAGCAAACATCCATTTACAAATTTTGGTTTATAGATTCTCTTTCTAGGAATGAAGGATCTAGGAAGATAACCCATCCACCTAGTTGTCATTTATTTGAAAGACTGAAAGGCTTTTTGAGTAGTAGTTTAATGAGGCAATAAAAGTGGTAAATTTATTGCTTTGTTTGTACTTTGTACTGCTGGGCTTCTTGTAACCAAATATCAGATTCCTGGAAAAAAGAAAGAGAGCTGGTGAATGTTACATTTCTAATTGATTTAGGCATCCAACGGAAAATTTGCATCCATCCTCTATGGGAACTTGGAAAGCTGTTTGTTAAATGTAATGTAGCGGAAGATGTATGAGATGATGGAGAGAAATGGAAGATATTATAGCTCAAAACTAATTAATTTGATAACTTGTTTTTTTTTTGTTTTCATCACTTGCAAAGTTGGCTGAATAAATAGTAAACAAAGTAAAATGGATTTCCATCACTGCATTTTGATTACTTCTACACTTCATCTTGGCTTTTGTAGATCGTACACTGATAAAAGAATGAGGATAATAGGGCATCTTAATTGTCATATTGCAATTTACTAAGAGTTTTTTAAGAGTTAAAACCTGATAGTTATGAATGCTACAGAATTTATAACTGCTCCTGAAGTTCAGAGATAATCATCTTTTTCTACCGTGAAGTAGCTTGACAGGCTTGGAATAGGTTTGGCATATTGGATGAGTTAGTTCTGTCCAGCTGACTAACAGCTGTTCTTAGCTATTAAATTGATAGGTTTTGGGCAGAAAAAGAGCAAAATGGTTATAGCATTGTGCTGTTTATTCACGATTGTGGTGTAAGTAATTGGTTGAAATGGAATGCAAGAGTTTTATGCAGAAATTTGTTTGTGCATATCTTTGGAAAAGGATTACTTCTATGGCCTCCTTGTGGGCTTTTGGGAGTGTTCAATAGGTGGGCATTACTTGTAGACTTACAATTATAAAGGGATTGGAATGCTCTTTTGAGTTCTTGGCTTTTTGCTTTAGTTTCTTTTCTTTTGATTGAGGAGTATCTCTTCTCTATTTTTGTACTATTCTCTATAATAACTTTCTTGTTCTATCAAAACAAAATCTGTTTACTATTTTATTATTGTTTGGGATAAAAATTAATAACTTCATGTCTATTACGTTACGGATATACAAAGGGATCGGAAGGCTCTTTTGAGCTAAGTTCTGTTTTCCTTTTGCTGTTTTTCTCTATGTTTTCTTGGCATGTTGATTTGAGGACTTCTTGTCCTCCTCTTTTGTACTCTCTTTCTTCCTTAATAATATTTCCTTTTCTAAAAAAAAATAATTTTTTTTATGACATATCATTTGAAATCTTAAAAAATCTCTTCTGCAGTGTCCACCAGCTTTGGAAGAGCGTGAATCTTTAACTTCTAATGATGGCACAGCTGCTTCACTCACTGCTGGATTGCTCGTTGGTTTGGACCTCCAGGGATCAACACCTGATACTTACCGGCCTCCTCCTACACCTTTGCCGTATAACATGGTATTGGGATGTCCAGCTTCAACTGATTCCGAGTCAGGCAGAGAAACAATTAGTGGTAGTAGTTTTGCAACATTATTGACATGTGAAGATATTGAAGACTCGGACTGCAAAGTTCAAGCTAATTCTGCACCTCTATCTCCAAGGAAGCTTGAACTATCAAAATCAAATGAATCTCATGTGTTAATGACAGAGGAAGAGGATTGTTGCCCAATTTGTCTTGAAGGTATATCTGCCCATGTGATAGAAATTCTCACGTTGTGTCTATTTTTACCATGTTTCAGTTGACAGAACCACAACCAATGTGTCCCGGCTCACTTACTCATTTTAGCTGTTGAAATTTGAAAACATTCAAATAAAGATTTGCATTTTTAATGCAGAATATGATGTTGAGAATCCTAAAACTCTGACAAGGTGTGAACACCACTTTCACCTGTCTTGCATTCTTGAGTGGATGGAACGAAGTGACTCCTGTCCTATATGTGATCAGGTATGTTTTCGGCAACAAACCCTTTTGCTCCATGTTTTTTCTTGTTAAAGTAACTCCAGCAGTTCTAGCTAGATGCAAAAGTTTGGTTAAAATATATTTAGAGTTTTGACATTAAACACAAACTGTACTGTACTAAAATGAAGTGATATTTTTCCTCTGATGTTACAGGAGATGATCTTTGACCAGAGACTGAATTAGATTCTTTGTTTTTAATTCAAAACTAGCTGAATGGGCCGTTGATTAATGGAAGAAGTTCATTGTTTCATAATTGACTAGCGTGGTTGCCACTGAATCATTCAAAATTTGGCATGCATTTATGGAGTCGTTATTTAAGCGAGTCCATGATCGACTATCTGTTTGAAGAAGAGTGAGGTTTTGACTTATGGGAATTTGCTTAGTAGTTTTCTCAAAAGGCAAAAAATTATGTCAGTGATTTTTTTTTTCTCGTGTTCTTTTTTTTTTAATACAAATTTCCCACGATTTATTTATTTTCTATGTTCTTTTAATATATATATATATATATATATATATATATATATATATACACCATGGTTTTGTAAATAAAGTCTGGTTTTCAATTTTATTGTATATATTGTGGTGGATTACGGAGGTGCAGTCTATTCTATTGTTGTCTGTGCAATGAACAAGTACAGTAATCAGTAAAGCCTTGTTTTTTTTTTGGTGTTAGGAATCTTGTTTTTGGTTGGTGATGCCATTGGCCTGGTGGGGCAAAGGGTATGATTGACAATTCTCTCTCTTCTTCTTTCTTTTATTCCTTTTAAAATTTTTGTGAGGAATAATAATATAAATGCTGCCTACACAACTACTCATAAGTTAAGGCTTCATAAGTTTAACAAGATAAAGCTTTGGAAATTCATGAGTTCATAGTGGTGAGTGCAAGTATGCACTATTGTGAGTGAGATAGTAGTGTTATTTTGCATGTGGATTGAGGAAAGAGGAATTGGGTTTAGTGGCTCAGTTTGGATTTGGAGCCAATACACATCTTAGGTAAATCTAGTTTAGCAAAAATAAGTAAACTGAGTTAATGTATGAATATTTTAGAGGTTAGCTTCATTGAAAATGTGTCTTCTATAATATTTAAGTTTAACCAAAATATAATTTACCAAATATTGAAATTAACATAATTTACTAAAAATGATATCTACTTTCCAAATTAGTTTATTCTTCACATGGTGTTTAATGTTTCACAAAAAGGAGGGAAGTTTCAATTAGGTAGGGGAATGTCAAAAAGTAAATTACCCTACTAAACCTAAACCACTTTTGAGTTTTGCCCACCCGTCAAACAATAGTTGATCATAATGGTACGAGTTTCATTCATTTTTAAAAGCTGAGAAGCTTATATAAAATAAAACTCAAAGTGTATTCTTTTCTTATATTTTTCAAGTTTCATTTAAGCTTTGTTTTAATCTCCGAATTTTAATTTAATCTTAAAAGTTTAAAAGATATTTATTGTTGTATTCTTTTTTAATATTTTTTAACTTTAATAATAAATTTGTATAATGTTATGTAACATCACACATGGTATTATAAGGTTAAATATAATGTGGATTATTATATTTTATCAACACAGAAGACACAAATGAAATGGATAAATAAATTGTCTGCAATTAAATATTTTATATAAAATAAGGGTCGAAATTTAAGAAAAATAATTAATTTTTTCTTTTTTTAATAATATGTACTTAAAAATAATAATATTGTACGAATAAAGAATTAGGTTTGGTTTGGTAAGCTACAAACTTTTTGATTGGTGCTGAAAACTGGAAAGGTAGCATAAGATTGTATAGAAATAGAAGTGTATTGAAAATTGAATGTATTATTTAATTTGAAGAGAAATTCACACGAAATGAATTAAGAATTAAAATTTCATTAATATTTATAAATAGTAAGTAAGCAGTGGAATGAAAGAGTGTTAAAATTTCAAATTGAGAGTACCAAACATCCTATAGTTTGACAAAATGCAAATTGCTGATTGCATCCAATAACTTAATAACACGCTTCTCACTTTTATACTTTTCATTTTAGGTTTGGGTGCTTCTCTTCTCTTCTCTTATGTCGTTGGTCCCCACTTTCACTTATCTCTCTCCGCATGGAATTCCAGCCTCCTATTTTATTAGTTTTTTCCCTTTTTAAAAGGATATAAAGATAAATAAGTATTTTGTTTCCATAACTCAAATTATTTTAATTATCATTTCCATTCTTGCGTTGAAAACAGATGACCTCGTGAGTGGACTTCAGGACATATGTCTGCCACCTCTCCTCTCTCTCTCTCTCTCTTCTTTTTACCAAACTAACCCTACTACTTCCTTTTCACTTTCACCCCAACTTAACTTGTCTATTATTTATCACCTACTTAAAACTCCCTAATAAAACACTTTCTTAACAACTCCAATCAAGTAAAGAGTGACATCATGTCAAATTTATATATATTTTTTAAATTAAAACATTTATTATTTCATTTATTTTAATTCAAGGAGGGATAAATTTGTATGTTTCTTGTATATTTTTAAAATAAAAGATATACAAGTATAATTTTAACATTGTTTATAAAAGTGTAATTTAATTTATACACATGGTTATTATTATCAATTTTTATTTTTGTCCATATCTTTTAGGACATCGATTTTGAATGAGTCAGTTAAGTTATTTTTTTTTAATCATTTACGGACTATTATGGTTTTATTTTATTTTTACTCGATAAAGGAAAATATCGTATTTCTTTTGTCTTTTAAGATAGATTGTTCTTAAATCAAACTTTCATAATCTCTTTTATCTTGTATCAATATGTTGGTTGTTGTGGTAATGAGGTGAAGGATTTTAAGAGAATGAAAGATTAATAATTTTTTAACAAAATATAATGGAAAGAATGAAATAGGAGGAGGATATCATATAATTTTTACAATTTGTGAACAGTTAATGGAGATTTTCAAGTTTTCAATCAAATTTAGCATAAAAATAAGTAATATTAAAGCATACAAAGATATTAATTAAGTTAATATTTGTCTGTCAAATTATCTATTCTTTTGATTTGGTTCTCCTTAATCATCTAACTTTTAATTCATACTATTTGCAATTTAAGCAATTAATTTGTCACAATGAAAATGTAAAATGTTGAATTAAAATAATTAGAAAAAAATAAACTTACCAAAAAAAGAGAGAGAGGTCAAATTATAAAATAAAGCTAACAAATTAATGGAAAATTTTTAGGAAAAAATAGTCACTTTCAAAAATTAAGTATTTTATTATTAGGGTGATTTTGACATATTTAAGTTAATATATTATTTTTGTTCAAGAATTAAAATAAAAAATTTCATAGAAATAAAATATTAATCCAAAGATATTATGAGGCCCAAAAAAAACCAAAGATATTTGATTAAAAGAGCATATTAATGATAAAAAGGGTAATAATGAAAAATGAGTTCACATACTTGCGAGATCTTTAAGGAATTCTCCCTTTTTGGTAATGTCCGTGAATGCAGCTTTTTACAGTATGCAGAGAGACAGATATATCTGAAGATCCTCCTTTTCCTTTTCCCTTTCTCACTTCTCTCTCCTTCGCTTCTCTTCTCTTCAACGAAAACTGAATCTGAATCATTATTCTTTCATCCACCTAAACCCCCCATGACTTCTTCTTCTCCCTCGGCCTCACACCCTCCTCAATAACAATAACAATAACAATAATCCACCAAAAATGTCACTCCCCACTTGTTCCTTCATCATACCCTTCACTTTCTTCTTTCTCTCCCTCGTAATGACCAACTTTTCACTCCCCATTTCGGCTACAACTGTTCTAATAAGAGGAAACAAGAAGATTCTGAGCGAGAATAAGACATTCGAGCTTGGTTTCTTCAACGTCAATGGCCCCAACTGGTACTTGGGAATCCGGTACGCGTCAGTGTCCACTCCCACATACGTCTGGGTTGCCAATCGCCAAAAACCCAGTCAAAATCTCGACGACTCCACTCTAGAAATCACAGACACAGGTCTCCTAGCCGTCAAAGATTCTCCCACTTCGATTCTGTGGCAGAGTACTAACACACAAGAAGAAAAAGAAGAAGCTTCAAAAACAGAGGAAATGCAGATAAAGCTTTTAGAAACTGGGAATTTGATTCTGCTCACTCACCAAGGCTCTGTTTCATGGCAGAGCTTCGACTTCCCCACGGACACATGGCTTCCGGGTATGAATCTCACCCGATTCCGATCACTGGTGTCGTGGCGGAGCCCCACGGACCCGTCACCGGGATTCTATTCTCTACGGCTGAGACCATCGGACTACGGTGAGTTCGAGCTTGTCTTCAATAACTCCATAGCTTATTGGACCACCGGAAACTGGACCGGCGAAGCCTTCCTCAACGTCCCGCAGATGACGATTCCGTACATCTACCGCTTCCACTTCGCGGACCCCTTCACTCCAACGGCGTCGTTTGGCTTCTCGGAGAAGCCTCTGGAAAACGGGTTGAGACCGCCCACGCTGTTCCGGGTCGAATCGTACGGACAGGTCCGGCAGTACACTTGGTGGTCTCAGACTGGAAGCTGGAACATGTTCTGGTCGAAGCCGGACGATGTGTGCGAGGTTCATGGACTGTGCGGGAGCTTCGGAGTCTGCACTGGCGAAACGACGTCGCGCTGCGAGTGCGTCTCCGGATTCGAACCGTTCGACGGCGGTAAATGGGCTTCCGGCGACTATTCCGGCGGGTGTCGCCGGGGAAGCGAGAATCTCTGCGATAAGAGCGACGGCTTTGAAGATCTTGGTGTTATGAGCTTCGGAGGAGCCACAGCGCAGTCGTTTCGAACTAAGTCTCGAAGCGATTGCGAGACCAATTGTTTGGATTCCTGCGATTGCATTGGGTTGTCTTTCAACGAAAGGGCGAGTTCATGCAAGAATTTCTACGGCTCTCTTATGAATCTCCGGAATTCGTCGTCGGGAGCTTCTCTTGTTCAGGACGATTTTTACGTTAGGGTTGAAAGAGGAAGAGGAGGAGGAGTGGTGAAGAAAGTGAATCGTGCAATTTTGACTGGTACGATTATTGGCTCAATTGCATTTGTAGGGTTAACAGTAGCGACATTGTTGATTTTGTTGAATCGAAGGCAGAAGAGGAAGAAATTGGAAGAAGATGGGTTGAGTCCGGTACTGAATCTACAGTTATTTTCGTACAAAGAGCTTCAATTAGCGACTCGAGGATTCTCAGAGAAGGTGGGGCATGGCGGTTTCGGGACAGTATTTCAAGGAGAATTACCGGACTCAACTCTGGTGGCCGTGAAGCGATTAGAGAGACCAGGCGGTGGAGAGAAAGATTTCAGAGCTGAAGTCTCTACAATTGGGAATATCCAACATGTGAATCTTGTGAGACTGAGAGGGTTTTGCTCAGAAAATTCTCACAGACTTCTCGTCTATGAGTTCATGCCTAATGGTGCTCTTAGCTATTACCTTCGCAAAGGAGGCCCTAGCTTGAGCTGGGAAGTCAGGTTCCGGATAGCTGTAGGAACAGCCAAAGGCATAGCTTATTTACATGAAGAATGCAGAGATTGCATCATTCACTGCGATATCAAACCCGAAAACATTCTCCTGGACACCGATTTCACTGCCAAGGTTTCGGATTTCGGGTTGGCGAAGCTAATTGGGAGGGATTTTAGTAGGGTTTTGGCCACCATGAGAGGCACTTGGGGGTATGTAGCACCTGAGTGGATCTCTGGTGTGGCAATTACCACAAAAGCTGATGTTTACAGCTACGGTATGACATTGTTAGAGCTAATTGGAGGTCGCCGGAATGTGGGGGCTCCACCGCCATCCACTACGGGCGGCCCTGAGGATGCAGGGGAGAAAGAGAAATGGTTCTTTCCTCCTTGGGCGGCACAGCGGATAATTGAAGGGAATTGGGTTGCAATAGTTGATAAGAGGCTTGGAAATGCTTATAACATGGAAGAGGCAAGGAGGTTGGCTATGGTGGCTGTGTGGTGCATTCAGGATGATGAAGAAACTAGGCCTACCATGGGAATGGTGGTGAAGATGTTGGAGGGTTTAGTGGAAGTGACTGTCCCTCCAACGCCTAAATTGCTACAAGCATTGGTCTCCGGCGACTCCTTTTGTGGGGTCAAGGCAGATTCCGGCACTCGTTGCAGCTTATCGGGAGGCAATGCTGGTTCAGAATCATTCACAGAGGGGGTTTCTTCCCCTGCAAATGTGAACCTCAAGGTTGTTGTGAGATGATGATGATGTTAAGGTATAAAGTAGACCAAGTAGAGCAATGTGATTAGAAACCTTTCATTGAAAAAAGATAATAGAAGAGTAGATGAAGATGTAAAGAGGTTGAATTTGCTGGAAAACAAGTTTTGGGTTTTTGAAGTTAGGATTGTTGAAATTTGAACAAAATTGGATTCTCAGCTTCTGCTTTTCTGATTTTTATTTAATCAAGTGAAACAAACACTAACCCTTTTTGCATTATCAAGTTTATTCTTAAACTTGTGTTCAATTATTATATTAATGAAGATGATATGCATAGCTCTCACCATTTTCTCTCATGAATTTTCTGTCTTTTCGTTCTTTCATGCTATGACAAAAGATTTCAAACCAACATAATAGTGATTGTAGCTATGAATAGTAGTGTTGTTGACTATAGTCATTTTAAAATAAAAATTGTTAATGCATAAGTCAATGTTAGAGATGGCTTCTTTGACCCTACTTGAAACAAATTAAAGCAAATTTGATTCTCATGATTCTATTCTTCTCTCTTTTTCTTCTTTAACCTCATATTGATTTGAATTTGAGTTTTTCAATTCTCAACGGATATGAAGGGAAAAATAGTAATAATGGAGGAGGAAAGCCATTGCCTAAGGATGCACTCTTGTATTTGGACAAAAGTTGAACATGTTTACAACTGATTTTTCACATAAGATAATGTTCTACAAATATAAGCCTTTATTAATAATGTCTTTCTCCAATTTAGTATTAGTACTATACAAATTGATATTTAAAAGGTTCTTTGTAGTGCTAACATTTTAAAAAACTAAATAAAAGAGAAGAAATAAGTTTATGATTTTTTTTCCACAGCTTCTCAAATCAAAATAAGCGTTCATATTATCTTATTATTTTTTTGCCAAAAAGATCTTATTGACTTTGTTAGCCTTAACTTAAGGTTTAAAAATGCCCCTCGTACGAGTTAAAATTTTAGATATTTTATACTCTTCTTTAATCCTTTTTTTTAAAAGAAAAAAAACTTTTTCTCCTCTCAACCTCTTCTTATCTCTTCAATGGTACTAACTTAATCGTGAGAAGAAAGGGTTGGGCCCTTTTATGGTTTTGAGTTTTGAGTCTTGGTGCCTCGTAACTTAATTAGATGTTAGTAAAATTCACCGGAAACTAGAATCTTCATCTCCAACCAATCACTTATTATTCAGAATGAGGCATTTGTAGGGTGGGAGAGATAAAGGTGAATGCAAAGATTCAGTCATCATATTTTGATATCTTTTGTAATATACACAGAAATGGCATCATGAAGCATGATTTTAGCAGGATTGGATCTACCTTTATTCCCTTTCTCCTTTCTCATGAAATATTATCATAAAAGATGCCTTTATTACTCACTTTCAACTGCTAAATAATGAATCTTGCTTCTTTTTGTCACCTACTTTACATTCTCTCTGCATAATCTTTATGGGCCTCTTTGGTCTTTGCCTTTTTTTTTCCTCTCTACATTTTTCTTTTCATAACAGGTTTTTTTCATGGAAAATACGGAATCAAAGGTATTTCAATAACAATATATTAAAATGTCAAAAAAAGAAGAAAAAGTTGGGTGATTGATTAGGCTTGATTTTTAAGACAATTATTTATTTTTGGATAAAAATTTAGGTAAGAGAATGATGCTTTAGTTTAGAGTGAGAGCAGATTCACATGCTCACAAAGCACTTACATGATGAATACTTTCTATTTTAATTGGTATGAACAACGTATAAGAAATAGTGACAATGAATGAAGGAGGCATTAAAGGGATACAATGTAGGAGCTATAGCAAAAATGCTCTCTTAAAAAATGTTTTCTTGATTTAATTTCTAGGAGGGACTAGTTGGTTGTTCTTGTCCAGTCCATTTCCGCATCCGTTCTGATGCTTCTTCAACCTGAAATTTTGAGATTTAATTCATTAGTTTTACATACTTTGTAAAAGGTATTAAACTTAATCTTTTGTGCTATTATATAAAGAAAGAGTTAAGTAATAATGAAAGACAGAATTAAAAAAGAAAGTGAAATTTCATATTTAGTGCATCTATGGATGGGAATAAAAGAGAATTAATTAAATAAGACTGATGCTCACCTCCTTGTTCCAGTCCATTTTATAAGTAATATACAACAATATTATTGTCTGCAACAGCGTCCCAGCAATCATGCCAGTCCAAAGGCCCTACAACAACAATATCCACATGTCAAATTAAATCTCTTGTCTCTACTATCTTAGTGTAAAAATTACTTTCTCTAAATAATGAAGTAATTTTGCTTACATGTACTCCTAAATGCACTTTGTAACCAAGAAAGAAGCCAAGAGGGAGTCCTATGATGTAATAACAGAATAGGTTTATGTAAGCCACCAAAGCTTGCCAACCTCCTCCTACAGCAACACCTGCAACAATGATCATATAATTATTTGATAAATTAATAATTTTTAAAATTTTTGGTTCTTGTGTGTAATTGCTATATATATTAGGATGCATAATTTTCTTACCTGATATAACAGGCTGAATACTATTTAGAATCATGGTTGCACCAAGAAGGGAAGCTAACTGAGAAACAGCCTTCTGCATCTCCACACTATCAGTGAAAATGACAGCAAAATGATCTTTTGTGATTAGAACAATGGCTGCACTTATGATTCCAATGATGAGGGACTCTATCACTGTCACAACCACAGAAAACTTTGCAGCTCTAGGGTGTCCTGATCCGAGCTCATTCGAAACTCTAACACTGAGGCACATTAAACAAATTTATGTCATTATTATGTATATATGAGTCAATGATAATATTGAAGATGTGAAAGACAAGTATTGAAGAATTCACCTTATGGCTGCATTGACTCCTATGAAAAGCATGCCTTCCCACCCATTCAAATTCATGCTATAACAGAGGAATCACACAACACAATCAATATTCTTACCTATCAAAGCAGTTTGTGTGATAGATTGAATTGAAGTGTATATATATATAGACAAACTTACCAAATTGAGAGAGAGCCCACAGCAATGACTGGGTTATCAAGGTGCCCAGTGAGAACAATGATGGTCATGAAATACCAAATCTCCAAACAAAGCATAACTGCTGAAGCAACAGAAAGTTTGACAAAAGACCAAAGGTCCTTAAAGGCTAACCATGACAAGCCCCTCCACCCTTCTTTACACCAACCAACAATGTAAGCCACTTGAGCCAAAGCAATAGCCCAAGAAGATATGTCATAGGCAATTGCAGCACCTGTTGTGCCCCAATTTAACACTTTGATGAAGACAGTGAGGAGCACAAGGTGAAACAATAAGGCCACAAAACCTATCCAAGCTAGGACCCCTACCCTACTTTGTGCTTGCAAGAACTTTTGGGTAGGGAAGTTTATGGCCAGAGAGAACATTTGAGGGATGATTAGGATAGTGAATTTGCCAGATAAAGATGCAATGTCATGTTCTTGTCCTAGGAGTACTAGGATTGGCTCTGCAAAAATGTAGAGTGGCAAGAGGCAGAAGCAAGAACAAAATAGGATGATCCATGATCTTTGCATGTACACTCCAAGCATCTCTACTTGTCCTGCACCAAATGCTTGCCCACATAATGTCTCTAGTGCACTTGCCATGCCAAGCTGCATTCGTTCATTCATGTTTGGAGATATAGTCACTTAATTAAGTCATCAAAGAAATAATTTTTTAAAAAATGACTCGTGTCAAAGGCATACGATTGCATATATTAGACTGTACATGAATCAACAACGAACAAAACATCTTTCCATGAGATGGGGTTGGCTATTAAATTATTAGAACTTCACAAGATGAACTATTGAAAAATAATGGAAAAGCTGATAGAAGCTAACCAAAAAGCCGAAGGAGAAATTTGAGATGACAGAGAGGGAGACTGAAATTGCAGAGAGCTCCAGATTGCCAATATGGCCAACAAAGATACCTGTGAAGGAATTGGTACCATAATTACAGAGAATATTGAATGCAATAGGGGTAGCAATAGCCCAAAGTTTTCTGGTCTCCACAGAGAACACATTCTTCATGTCTCTAAAATTCTTTATCTCATTGTAGTCTCCAGCATGTGTATCAATGGGTCCTTCTGGAGCATGATGAAGCTCTTCACTTTTTGATGATTGGCTGCTTGATGATTGGCTATTTGATGATTGACTATTTGTGAAGAAATTGGCATTATGGACTAATGGCGATGATGATTGACTATTTGATGATTCAATGTTTTTCTCAGCCTCAGTATTTCCCATGAGGCTCCCCATTTTTTCAGATTCTGAATCAGACTCAGAATCTGAAAAAATGAGAAAAACAAAAGAAAATGTTTGAATCCTTGAGGAAGATAATTGTTCTTAAATGCTTTTTTATATTGTTAAATAAAAAGGAAGGAAAAAAAAAAGACTTGTTTTTTTTTTGTGGGAGATATGTGCTGGATTGTACTGGCTATAATTTAGGGTAGCCTAAAAAATGAAATGTTTTGACTATTTGAGCATGGAACAGATGAGCTATTAGGCAGCTGAAATACTGTTATATATTTATATGCATCCTTCTAGAAATTCATTCTTAGAATTTAGAGAAAAATAGTAATTTAATGCCTGAATATTTTTATCAATTTAGTCATTTAAAGATAAAGTCTTCCTGTTTAATCTTCCAAACAAATTTGTTCCTATCAAAATGGTTCTTATTTTAGCCAAATTTCCTCCAATAATTGATAATTCATATGGTCATTAACTTGTGATCTAAACTTGTCCCTGTCCCCTGGCCCTGCCCTATAAAATAATGTCATTTAAGAAAATTTTACGAAATTAAGTGCATGTCCAAATAGTCATAGTTTGGGTAAAATTGATCTTATATAACATTTTGGGACAAGTTTATATTATGAGTTAACCATATGGTTTCCCCCTATATACTAATTGGGGAGAATTTTCTAAATAGGTATAGTAGTAATAGGAGAAATTAAGAGTCTTTATAGACTAAATTGAAAACTTAAATTTTTAAAGGACTAAATTAAGAGAATAATATTTTTTTGTTGACTAAATCATTAATTTACATTAAAATTTATAAATAGAGCCTTACTAAAACAAGGGAGTGCATTGTATTGTATTACCGGAAACATTTACATTTAAGATCCTAAATAGCCTTACTATCTTTCGAGATACCTGTAATTTAGTAAGAAAATTAGTCATTGAATTCAAAGGTGGATACTTTGATCTAGATAAAAATAATAATTTATTATTTACAAAAGATAGGATTAGTATGTATTGGTTGGTTAGTATGATAAGTACTTCATTATTTTTAAATAAAATCTTATATTTACGTCTTTTATATGAAACAAAAAAACTTGTTGGAAAATTAACATTATGCCCCCATTATCTTGATCAATTAGAGCTTAATGAAGTTATTATTATGAGTTAAACTTGGAAATCAAAATGTGGGTGCCAAACTTGGAAACCAGATGATATGGTCCTATTATTTATTTTACTTTTGTCTAAAGAAATGAGAAAAAGGATGATTAGTGTCTTTGGAGTTGGTGTTTCAACTTATAGTGCCTTTGAATTATGTGGACAGTTTGTGGGTTCTAAATTAATATTTATGATTCAAGGGTCGGAGGATTCAATAGGAAAGAAGTTGTTTGTTTGTTATCAGCTAATTAAGCTGCTAAAGTATGAATTCAAGAAAAGAGAAAATAAAATTTTACAGGTATTTGTTCTGTAAATAGGGGCCATTATGAATTTATAATATCTTAAACATTATCATGCATATGAGTAACGTATCCTTATTATCATTTTGTTCAAGGAAATATTGAATTAAGGCTAATTAATTTAATAATTTAAATATTTCAATAAATCATTAGGTAAATTAAACTTCTCTTTCTTGAAATTTAAATGTAAACTATAATTTCATTCATTTTCACCAAAAATCCAAAATACTCTTATTTTATTATATATATATATATATATATATATATATATATATATATATATATATATATATATATGTGGATGACCACATTTTAACATTGGATTCTTCCTAAACCCTCCACATAATCACTTGTCTCTTTGTATCCTTAGTAACCTCTCCATGAAAGCCCCTTAAAGACAATTGTGTAACCTTCCAATTAGTGTGCTTAAAGGTACATTATTGTGTTCTTAATGTTACCTTATGACTAGAGTCCTATAAATAGAGGCTATTGTAAATAAGTGAATATATGAATGAATTTGGTGCATCTCTCTTATGTTCTTCTTGTTTCTCTAAGCTCTTTCTCTTATGTTCTTGTTGCTCCTAAATTTTTGTTTTAGAACATTGTTTTACAACACGTTATCAGCACGAAGCTCTAGAATTTTGTGTCGAAAGGAGCTTAAACTTGTTTCCATCATATCATGATAAGCAAGAATTCATTTTTTCTTCTCATTATGTAAGTTTTATCAAATTTCATAACATTTATATTTGTTGCACTTGATATGTATAGAAAAATTATCTATCATGAGACATTTTTTTGTTTCATTATTTATTTGAGTGCAATATTGAATTTTCGAGATATTATAGAAGAACGAAATCATGAATCCCTGAAGGATTTATATATGCATCCCTGAAGGATGCGCAAAAAGCAATGATTTTTATTCGTTATCATTTGCATGAAAAACTAGATATGAAAATAAGAACCGGTAGTTCTTTGGAACAAATTGAAGGAAAGATATGAGTTCTAAAATGATCAATGATTCATCTTAAAGCTTTTTCTAATTGGATGCACTTACGTCTGCCGTATATTCTGTAAGTGAATATATGTCATCCATGTCTAAAATTAGCTCTCTAATTAAATTATGAGGAAAGAAAATTATTAATGAAGATATGTTTAGAAAAAACATATTCTACTTTCCATGCTTCAAATGTGCTCCTGCAGTAGCAATATCGAGAGCATAGATTAATTTATCAAATATTATGGGCTAGTTTCTTGTTTGCTTGTGGAAGAGCAAAGTAATGAGATTTGAACTTTTGATGAAGAATAATTTAAAATCTTGTCCAATTGGATCAATTTCATTCCCTGAAGTGAACGTGGTTTTTTCTTGAGGTCATGGATGAGGTTGTGGTCCAAAATGAGACCATGAAAGAAAATATATTTTGAAATATTGAAAATGATTTTCCATCAAATTATGAAAATAAAAGTGCTATACTGAAGCACAAGAACGAGACCAAAAATGAGGATGAACTATTTCAAAGAAAAAAACCTCAAAGAAATGATAACATCATTTGCTACAAATGTAGCATATGTTATTGGTCTTACATTATGTTATATTTTATTATGTTTCACTAAACATAATGAAACTGAAATAAAAGCAAAATTTTTTGAGCTTGTAAATTCTACTATTTTTATGGATCACAAATAAAAATTGATTGTGATATTTCTAATTTTGTTTTTGAAGACTTATCATTTAATTAAATTAGTAACAAAATATGACAGCACTTTAAAAATATTTTTAGTTATGTTTCATTTGAATTTGAAATATAACTTACTTCCTTAGTGTATTATAATTATCTTAATTTTGCTTTGAGATAAGGAATTACATTCAATGTTATGAAGGATGACATATGTCTCGTGAAAGTAGCACAACTCATACAATTTTTCGTGACAAAATTAACATTAGCTGAAATTAATGTTAATAGAATATCTAGTTCTGCAAATGTCATATAAGACTCTGGAAGAGCTCACATTTCATTGCCAAATAGATAAATTTTTAATGTTAGTGATACATTATATATTTTTTGTAGATCCAGAAGAAATCTACTAAATTTCAAAGAAATATATCCACCGTAATGATTATTACATTGAGACAAAAATGAGGGAGATATAGAATATCCATACATTATTTCTACTATATCAAGCCTGAAGCTTATATTAGAGAAACTCTTTACTTTTCTTTAAGGTTATATCTAATAAATATAAAATTTGACGAATCAAATTTTATGCACTGAAAGTGGTCAGACCCTAAGATTTTTATACTTTGGCATGATCGACTTGGTCATCCAAACTCACTTTTCATGCGACGTATTATACAAATTACATATGGACATTTGTTGAAGGACCGGAAGATCTTATTAGTAATTGATTTCTTTTGTGAATCTTGTGTAATGTGAATTAATTATTAAATAATCATTTTCTATATTACACATCAAGTCTCCTTATTTTCTACAATATATTCAAGAAAATGTCTCTAGTTATATTCATCTATCATGTGGCTCATTTCAATATTTTTTTCATTTTAATTTATGCTTCTAATCGATAGTCATAAATTTATTAACTTTTAACTTCTAATATAGTTTTTTTAAATTACTTACTCAAATGACACAATTAAGGGCATATTTTCTTGTTTAGATAAAAATATTTTATGACTATTACATGCTAATATGAATTATAGTTGAATTATTGGTAGCTCATGAACATAAAAAATGGTTTAGTTAAACCTTTTATTAAATGGTTAGAGCTTATTGCTAAACCTATGCTTATGAAGTCAATGTTTCTAAAATTTACTTGGGGATATGCTATAATACATGCTGCATCTTTGATCCGTATTTAAAATTGTTGGTTGTATTTTATATGTTCCTCTTGAAATTTATGTTGGTTTTTATTCGTGATCTATTATTAGATATATTAAACTTTTAACTTATGAATAGAGGAAGAAAAATATAATTAGTTGAAATACATCAACATTATCATACCATAATACTCGTACAAATTAATGTGAACTTGAAGTTCAAAGAATAATTTATTTGCAAATTGTTGCAAATGAATTACCAGATAATTTTACAAATACTTAGTGGGTCATTAAATCGCATGTATCAGCTGCAAATATTTTAGCACGATTAGATGTCCCTGGCGGACAATCTACTAGTACAACAGCTAATGAATCTGAAATACGCCAGAAGCATGATAGACCAATTAGTGCAAAAGATATCATTCCCAGAAGGAGAAAAAGTAAAGAAGATGCTCTCAAGGATATTCAGGATATTTCAAATATGAATCAACAACCCCACATTTCTGAAAAAGTAACTCCTGAAGTAGTTTCATCCCCATAAGTGGATCCGGTACCGGAAAATCATGAGATCTCATTGAATTATAGAGAAATGTGAGAAATAAATGAAATTGTTGTTGATTATATTTTCAATTGCAATTGCATCAGAAATTATTAATGATGAGGGACCTGATCCCAAAACTACAAAATGATATCGATATCGAAATGATTGGCCAAAATAGAAAAAAGGCAATATAAGCCAAATTAGACTCGTTATCAAAACGAGAATTTCTGGAACAATTACCCAAACACCTGAAGATGTTAAACCTGTATGGTATGAATGGGTATTTGCTCGTAAACGAAATGAGAAAAATACAAATTGTGCACGAGTTTTGACACAAAGTTTCTCACAAAGGCTTGACATAGATTATTATGAGATTTATTATCCAATTATGGATACAATTTTACCATTTTTAATTGATATGGTAGACTTTGAAAAACTTGATGTATGTTTGATGGAAGTAGTAACTATATAGGTTATTATAATCCTTGAAGGATTTAAGATGCCTGAAGCATATAAATCAAAACTTTGAGATATATATTCCATCAAATTACAAATATCCTTATATGGATTGAAACAATCTAGACGAATATAGTATAATCGTCTCAGTGAGTATTTATTAAAAGGTTATAAAAATGATCATATTTGTCCTTATATTTATAATGTAGGCAAACTCTGAAGTTTTCATTGTTGCAGTTTATGTTGAGGACATAAATATTGTAAGAACTCCAGAAGAGATTTTAAAACCTACATAGTACTTGAGAAATGGATTTAGAATGAAAAATCTTGGGATTCAAGATTTTGTTTGGGATTTAAGTTCCCTTATGATCATTTGTTCACTTGATATAAATACATACCATTTTCATCCATGAGAAGATGATAAACACAATTTATTGGTCCTGAAGTACCATACCTTAGTACAATAAGGACACTTTGTACTAAACTAGGCATAGCCATTGCAATAAATTTGTTAGTAAAGTTTAGATATTTTCAAAGAATATCTTATCCCAGTTTACTCTTCTCAAAGGAAGGAAAACCATAATTAATTGGATATGTTAAGGTTGAATATTTTTGTGATCCCCGCAAAGCTCGGTCTCAAAATGTTACATCTTTACATATGGAGGAACTTTCATGATAGTAAGTGAAGCAAATCGTTACAGCCACATCATCAAATTACTCAGAGATATTGGTTATTCATGAAGCAACCTATATGCGTATTTGGTTGAGAATCATGATTCCTCATATTAAAGAAACATGTCGGTTGCCTGCAACCAATAATATTGTATGAGGAAAATGCAGCATGCATCATAAGATATTGATGAGTTACAAAAGAAATGTGATATTGGTGTTTACAAAATTCAATTCAGCAATAATGTAGCTAACATTTAATTAAAGTCTTCCACCTCAAGTTCTTAAGAAGCATGGATACAACATTGAAATATGAAGTCCTGAAGACTTCCATGACACAATATAAACTTGAGGGGAAGAAAAATAACTATGAATATTGTACTCTTTTTCCTTCGCTAAGCTTTTGTCCCACTGGATTTTTCTTAGCAAGGTTTTAACGAGGCATATTCATATGGAGTCCTGAAGACTTTCATTATAAAATATAAACTTGAGGGGAAGCAAATTATTTATGAATCATGTACTCTTTTTCCTTCGCTAAGTTTTTTTTGTCCCACTGGGTTTTCCTTAGCAATGTTTTAACGAGGCATATTCATACGAAGTCCTGAAGACTTATATTATACAATATAAAATCAGGGGAAGAAAATTAATTATTCTTTTTCCTTCACTAAGATTTTGTCCCACTGGATTTTTTTAGCAAGGTTTTAACGAGACATATCATATGAAGTCTTGAAGACTTACATTATACAATATAAATTCAGGGGAAGAAATTTAATTATGAATTATGTACTCTTTTTCCTTCGCTAAGATTTTGTCCCATTGGGTTTTTCTTAGCAAGGTTTTAATGAGGCATGTTCATAGTGAGTGGTCATCCAAGGGGAAGTATTGTAAATATATATATATATATATATATATATATATATATATATATATATATTTATGTGTGGATGACCACATTTCAACATTGGATTCTTCCTAAACCCTCCACATAATCACTTGTCTCTTTGTATCCTTAGTAACCTCTCCATGAAAGCCCCTTAAAGACAATTGTGTAACCTTCCAAACAAAAATTTAATATTATTATGTGGCGTATATTTTTCTTAAAAAAATAACCTTTTTTGTTATTTATTTTTTGTAAATACTTTCTTATTACACAAAAATGTATGTCATTATCCAATTTTGATTTGAAATCATAACTATAAATCTTATTTGAATATTTTATTAAAATTAAATCATATTATTTTTTTATTTTATTAAATCATAACTATAAATCATAAGATTTATAAAAAAAAAATCTTATTTGAAGATTTATTAGATTTTTTATTCTATTTGTTTGATTTTTCTATTTCTTTGTAAGTATTTTTATTTGAAAAATTTAAGATTACCTCAAGGTGATACTTGTTCGGTGTTTCCTCTAGTCTACTCTATTTTAGTATATAGAAAGAATAGATAGATAGATGTCAAAGATTTTGAGTTTGGTTAGTATTAACTAATAACAATGACCTATATCTCTTAATTTTTTGTTAACCAAAAAACTTATGCACATGATTTTCTTTTTGTCGAAATGAAGATATTTACCGTAAAGTACGGGAATTAATATTTTTGCTAACTTTTAAGCACCTTGATAGGTGGGATACCATATGATATTTGAATTTTGAATTTAGACCATTACAATTATTTAAGAAATTAAAAATTATAAATGAAAAAAATATTATATTCAATGCACAAAAAAAAAGTTAAGAAATAAAATATCATGTATTATAATTTAAAAAGGAAAATAAAATAGGGTTAGATTGATTTACCCTAATGAATTTGTACCTAATTGGGATTGGTTGCAATTTGATGATATTGATGAGGGGGTAATGAATCTTGAAAGTAGAAATCATAGATGGGCATCCATTTTCTAGGGCACACCCACATGTGTTGGTGTTGATCCAACTCATGACTCACTCTTTTCCCTCATAGAAAGCCCTTCTTTCAAGCCTAATAAGTAACAACAATCCACCCAAAATCAAAAATCCAAAACCCTTTAACTCAACCACCCATCAAGTTAAATATTAACCAAGGTTTATTATTTATCATCTAAACTAACAATATATATACAAGGTGGTGTCAAACCTTTTTCTCTCATCAGCAACCCTAATAAATTCCCCTTTTTGTTATTTTAAAAATAAAATGGAGCTCCTCCTCTAAAATCCCTCTTTACAATTACACCTCAAAAAGAAAACCAAAATTTTGAGGGTGAAATATGCGAATTTAAGAGAAAGGCAAGGGTCAAGGAAGGTCACAATAGGGTCACTGAAGAGCCCCACCCAACAATTTTATCCCTAATCTTCTGTGCTGGTACGTCTTTCTTTTTACTTCCAATGAAATTTTAGATTTTGAAGAAGAGGGTCTATATCTGTTCAAACTTGAATTTTAGTCCCTCCCTCCCTTCGTCTCTTATACTATCTCTGTCTGCACTTAAAGATATATAGAAAGCGCGGGACATCGAAATTTTTTCCTCAGATGGCCAAGGGCTCCAAAAGCCCTAGCTAGATCCCCATCTTTCCCGCCAAAACCCCATTTCTGGGCAAACCCTCTTTCTCAATCGGTGTCATTTCTCGTCCTTTCCTACTATGAAATGTTTGCATGACCGGTCTTAGTTTTGCGATTTTTCATGTTGTTTTGTGTTTCGATGGTCTAGATTTTCCGGAAGGAAAAGGGTGATTAATCTGTTTTTAGGGTTTGAATTCGATATACATGACAGGTTGGATGGTCGATGCATGACGATGGGCTTGTAGCAGATATCGCTAAAACCTCTCCAAAGCTTGAACCGGACGGATTCTTGGAGGATCTCGATTCGGTTACTGAGAGGCGTGGTGTTCAAGTTGAAGGTGAAGTAGCTAGTTGTGTTGTTGAAGGTTTTTATTCGACAAGGTTCGGTGCTGTTGCGAGCAATTTTTCCGGTGTGTTTTTGAAAGCGAACAGCGGCCAAAATTTCATTCGAGGTAGTCCCTCAATGCTTGGTAATGGAAAACCAGTGGACTTGTATAAGCTCTTCATGGTTGTGAAGGACAACGGTGGATATGATGCAGTCTCAAAAAACCGTTTGTGGGATCTGGTGGGTGAACAATCTGGGTTGGGTATGAGCATTGGTTCATCTGTGCAACTGATATACACCAAGTACTTGAGTACTTTAGAGATATGGCTAAAAGAAGTTGCTGGCAATAAGGTATCTGAGTGCAGTCTGGAGTTCAACAGAGTTGATTTTGGCAGGCATTTGATGGAGATGCATGCAGAACTTGAAGGACTCTTATCAGATTATACTGATGAAGAGATGGGAGATGAATTGTGTCAACATTCTGAGTTTAACACTGAAATTAAACACCAAGATGGTGAGGAATTCTGTGGTGCTAAGGGAGTTAATACTGTGACTACAGAGTTTGGAGGGATAAAAAAAGTTCAGAAGGGAGGATTTATTGATTTGAATATACCAGGCCACGAGAACAATGAACCTAGTACGGAAAATTTGTGCATTAAGGATGAGGTAAACAAAATGCCCGGACTATCAGATGGGGGCAAGAGATGTGACAATGACGATGATGATGCTTTGTTATTGGATCCATCCAGTGTTAATATAGAGAGCTTTGATCGTAAGAGGAAGAGAGGGTCTATGTGGGGAATGCTAAGTTGGGTGACTGGCATTGCAAAGAATCCTTGTGATCCTGTTGTTTGTTCAATACCTGAAAAGTCAAAGTGGAAGTCTCACAGTAAAGAAGAGATCTGGAAGCAGGTTTTGTTGTTTCGGGAGGCTGCTTTTCTGAAAAGACATGTCGAGTCAAGCAGTGAACAACTGAATTGGCAGGTGATCTGAAAACATTACTATGTGACATTATTATTTATTAATATGAAGTCTGTTAACCTTAAATGGTTCGATAAAAGCATGTTTTAGCTCTATGTCTGTAAGCTTCCTTTTTAAAGGATTATATATATGTGCATGATTTTCGATTTGCTAATGTGTCTTGCTGACTTACCAGAACACATGAACAAATATTTATGATTATTTCCTTATTTTTATGTGATGTGCCTAAAAGTGTGATGACTGACAAGTTTGTACTTATAAAATCTTGATTCGCATACTCTTTTGGTCCCAACTTTTATTGGCAACTTTTGCTGCTTGACTACCAAAGAATTTATTTGATTAGCTGAGGTCTGTGTTTGTTTGTGTATAAATTACCTTGTCATATTTCTCATAACCAAAACTTTTTTTTCCCTTTTTTTGGGATAAAATACACATAGGTACCTATAGCTTAGAAGTTTGCATTCTTGGTTTAAACTGTTGGCATCCTATGGTTTCCTTGCATTATCTTTGTAAGGAAAATGATATGCATCACCAAAACTGTGTCATTTTTGCCATACCAAAGGGTAACCATTATGCTAATGCAATGAAACAACATGGTACTAATTTGCTAACAGAATGAAAACATATTCACAAGTTTGAATTGATTCAAGCTTGGGGTAAGGATATTGAACACCTATTTATGTGCATTCCTTTTTTGCTAATGCAATGGAACTACGTAGTACATTTTTTTTTTTTGAATCAAATTGGTTTATTCAGTTTACTTATTCTTAGAGATGAACTATAGTAGAGAGAAAGGGACAAGTGGCATTGTTTTAGAGATGAGCTAGTTTTAGTTAGGTTTCTCTTGTAAGTGTTTTGTTTTTAAAAAAAATTGTTTATATATTAAATATAGTTTTTCTTAAGTTAAGTAGTAAGTACTTTAATTTAGCCCATGGAGACCCAAAGCTTTCTATTAAAAAAAAAAATACCCGAAGCTTGAAAATGCTTCAGAAGTTTTTTTTAATTTGGTCCAGTTCTTGAATCTTCTGGTTCTAAGTGGTTCAACTGCTTGTCAAAGTTGTAAAGGACATCCAGACAGTGCGCTTTGACAGTTCTGCTTGAATTGGTCAAATTGTTTTGTCTAGTCAGGTTTTTAAAATTTTGTTTTACAGTCTTAGCAAGTGATATGCTGCAGGTTGCGGCAATAGTAATTATTAATTTTATTTAAGCCATACTGTTGGAACTTGGAATGAGGCTGTGCATATGCTAACTTCTCTTTCTTTTACAAGGAAATCCTAGAAATTTTATAATGCTCTTTTTTGTATTTTCATCAATGCCCTTTCTTATAGTGTAGTGATATTGGCATGTGATTACAATGGCAGGAAAGTTTTCTAGAATTCTCGTAATTTTGATTTAAATACAACTTTTTGCCATTTATATATTTGGTCAAAACATCTTTTGAAGTTGTATTTAAATCAAAACCATCTGTTGACTTTGCAGAATCAGAAGATGCATCCATCCATGTATGATGATCACCTTGGGGCAACTTACAATCTTAGAGAGAGGTTGAAATTTGACAACAAGCTTTTGTTTGGAAAATCTGCATCTGCTGTAAGAGTCCCTTCAGATTCATCCTTAGAAACCAAGGCTAATTTGGAAAGAAATTCAAGTCCTCACACTGAAGATTCTGTGGAGAAACAGTCTCGTGATTCCTCAACTGCATCATTAGGTCTTGATAAATGTAGCACAGTGCCCATCCCTCTAGGTCCAAATCATCAAGCTATAGTACCAGAATGGACTGGCAGGACTTCTGAAAGTGATCCTAAGTGGTTGGGCACCCAAATATGGCCATCTAAAGTGAATCACAGACTTCTCATTGAGAGGGATCGCATTGGTAAGGGAAGACAAGATTTGTGTGGCTGCCAAGTACCAGGTTCTGTTGAGTGTGTCAGATTTCACATTGCTGAGAAAAGGAGCAAGGTTAAGCTGGAATTGGGTGTGGCTTTTTACCAGTGGAACTTAGATAAGGTAGGTGAAGAAGTCCGGGAATCATGGACAGTGGAAGACGAGAAAAAGTTTAAGGATGTGGTGCGATCAAATCCTCCATCACTTGAGAGATATTATTGGGATCATATATTTAGATCATTTCCTAAGAAGACCAGGGAAGACTTAATTAGCTACTATTTCAATGTCTTTCTTTTGCAGCGCAGAGGATATCAGAATAGGCATACTCCAAATGACATTGACAGTGATGATGATGAATCAGAATTTGGACCATTGAGGAATGTTTTCGGACAGCAACAACAGAAGCCAACCAGCTCCATCTTGTTAACCCCCAAAAAGCCACAGACAAAGTCTAAATAGCAAGTGAATCTAGTCAAATCAAGCATTATGGAGAATGTATATTTTGACAATTTTGTGTCTTCACTGCTGCAACCATTGATGTCAATGGATTGTCTCATTTTGAATATGGACTCCTCCTCGCTAGCCTGAGGAGTAAAAGATTGAGGCTCAATGACAGTTATGGTGTTTCATCAAGATAGTAGACATGAGAAATGATGTCTATGATGGGAGGGAAGTTGCCGACTCCAAAGATAGAGCAGCCTAGTAGTTGGAGTTTGCTTTTAGTTTCATTGCTTCCAGATTTTGAAATATACCTTTGTCTGTTCACAAACAATGATATATAAAGCCATAGGTACTCTTGATTGCAAATTTTTATTTTTTTCATCTGGTGCTTGACTTAAAAGTTATAACACAAGCCTTAGGAAAATAGAGCAGAATTGTAGAGGGTCGTGGGAAAAAAAAATTACAGCCTTGTGTACTTCAAATTCTAGCCTTTTCATGGCACATGCAGGTTTCTTTCGCGTTTTCTATGTGGTATAGAATTTGTTTTGGTTCAAGGATTTGCATTTATCTCAATTTGTTTTTGAATGCTTGGATGTTGGTTGTTCTATATATGTCTGGAAAATATGTTATAATTATATGGTTTTTTTTTTTAATCTCAATAAGCAATGTTTTGTTATGAAATAACCTAAAAAAAGAGTGTGATGTGTATAAAAATGGTAATTTGTCATGTTACCAGTTGATAGTAATTGAAATCAGCTTTGCTGTAGAAACCGATTAGAGTTTCTTCTTTGTTGTTGATCTTTGCATAATTTTTAAGGATTTTTCTAAAGAATGCTGGGTGAATCTATATATATATATGGCTTTGGAGTTTTTGGTGTCACACAAGCAAAATGTGATACCAAAAAAATAACTTCCCCACTAAAAACAACTAATGAATAAATAACTTCTCATGATTTAATATATTATTTAAAATATAATTATTATATTATATTTTAAAAGTTAAAAAATTATCAAATATTTAATATTTTATTATTTTAAATCATAAAAATAATTTTATCTTATATATTTTTTTAAAAAAATAAAGCGAAGCGTCTAGTATAATATAAATAATTTGTATAGTGCAAATGATGGCACCTTCCAAGGCATAAGACCCACCAAATGGCTTACAAGTCTTATCAAATTGGAGAAGGGTTAGCGATTTCTCTGTCACAGCATATGCAAGATAATTTGATTAGTCTATTTTTAGAAATTGTCAATAGTTTTAAATATGGAAAAAACTTATGTCCATTTCATCTAATTCTATCAATTATATATTGTATTTACACTCTCTCTTCTATGATTGGTCATATAAAAGGTGGTCTTCTATATTCTCTCTCTACTGTGATTGGTCATTTAAACACTTTTTGCCACGTGTCATAATTATATTGAGGAATTGGATGAAATTGACATAGAAAAATAAACCTAAATTTTTTCCTTTAAATATTTGGCAAAAGTACCTTTCCTAACCCCAATGTTTGGGGGTCCTGTCAGTTTCGACCCTAACGTTTTTTTGCTGTTAATTGTACCCCTAACGTTTTACGTTTCTGCCAATGTCACCCTTTTCACTAACACCGTCAAATATTTAACAGTTTTTGCTGACGTGGCAAAACGTTTCTTTTTTCTGTCAATTGTAACCCTAACGTTTTACATTTCTGCCAATGTCACCCTTTTCACTAACACCATCAAATATTTAATAATTTTTGCTTACGTGGCATCCTATGTGGCAAAAATATCTGACTTGGTATATTTTTTTTCCACATCAGATTTCCTACTCATCTTTTCCCCATCAAAGTTGTGTCGTTTTGACCTCGGCCTATTCCTTCTAAAATATAACTCAAGCGCACGCTCTATTTTGCTCATAAAAACATTAGAGACGTTATCCATTCTCTATTTTAGGGTAACGTCTCCGGCAAAGTAGAGAATGGGTAACGTCTCCGACAAAGTAGAGAATGAATAATGTCTCCAATGTTTTTGTCTGCAAAAATGGCATGTACGTTTGAGTTATATTTTAGAAGGAATAGGCCGAGGTCAAAACGACACGGTTTTGATGGGAAAAAGATGAGTAAGAAATTTGATGTGGAAAAAATATACCAAGTCAGATATTTTTGTCACATAGGATGCCACGTAAGCAAAAACTATTAAATATTTGATGGTGCTAGTGAAAAGGGTGACATTGGCAGAAATGTAAAACGTTAGGGTTACAATTGACAGAAAAAAGAAACGTTTTGCCACATAGGATGCCACGTCAGCAAAAACTGTTAAATATTTGACGGTGTTAGTGAAAAGGGTGACATTGGCAGAAACGTAAAACGTTATGGGTACAATTGACAGTGAAAAAACGTTAGGGTCAAAACTGACAGGGCCCTCAAACGTTGAGGTTAGGAAATATACTTTTGCCTAAATATTTAGATTAATATTATTTTTCTAATTTATTATCTAAAAACCAAGTGGATAATTTAATTTTTTTATTTAATGAAATTTAGTTATTGTACATCGTAGTTATTATTAATTTATTTAATATTATATGAATAGACTAAAATAAACCCACAAAAATGATGTCTCTTGGCAACTCAATATCAGTTTAGGTTTTAACTATTTAATTCATTAATAATTTTTTTTATAGAATGATTATTTTAAAGCTTATTTATAATCATCATTTTGTAAAAGGCTAAAGTACTATTTTGGTTTGCATGAAGTTTAATGTTAGTCCTCAATGTTTCAAAAGTTTAATGTTGGTTCTCAAAGATTTTTTTTGGGTCAATTTTGATCCTCGAGGCTGACACCGTTTAAGTTTGCCGTTAAGTGATGACGTGGCAGGCTGATGTGGCACACCCTCTCTCTTACGTATCATATTTTAATGATATGGTATGCCACATCATCTATCTTAGCCATATCTTCATCTTCTTCTTTGTATTCAGATCCATATCTAGACTCACAGAATAAAAGTTTAAGATCTTAGTGTTGCAGTTTTTATGGAGGCAGGCATGTAGGGGAAGGGAGAAGAAATTTGGTGCCATTCATGATTGCAACTCCCAATTATACAGAAAATAAGCTGCACCTCTTGCCAAGACTAAGTCATCACATATATGAGAGATGATATTAAAGAATTTGACCAATTTGACTTCACTTGCACTGTAACTAAAATGAAGCAATAATTTCAACTATGATGAGTAAGATATCAAAGACACTACTGAATTGACAAATGACTTTGCTTTGTGAAATTAAATGATTCTATCAATTTCTAACTTTTGAAACTCTGAGAAAATTGCCTTCTTTATCATCTATTATATATCATTAATTTAGAATTGGGACAAGCTGTGGGACTCTACATTATTTTCTTCTCTATAATTCCACCATTTTAAAAGCGTCACAAGTGACACCCTAAATTTTTGTCATTATTTAATAAATATAAATGTCTTAAAATAATATCAACTAGTTTGATTGTTAGTTATGACCCTAATTTTTTTTCTTTAAGAAAAAAGAGATAAATGACGCTTTCTTTGTTTTATATTTGGTATTAATTAGATAGAAGCCTAGCTGTGCAGCATATACAAGTGGGTGGGTGCCGAATTGCCGATGCAGAAAAAGATAAGATCTCTTTTATATTGACTCTTGACAAATTACTTTTAATAAATTTGTTTGCTCTATATTTTTTTTTAATATATATCCTTTGCCTCATCAATATTTTTCTTCTTCCAAATAGTATGTTGTTGCATTTCACATAATAATATTTGATAGTTGATAGACAGAAGAAATAACATGGATTAATTTGAAATTAGAAAGCATAAGTTAATAAAGTAATTAAAAAGAGAAGGGAAGGAGGTTTAAGAGGAAAGGAATAAGATATGTATAAAGGCATGTTAAGTCTTTTGATTGATGCAGAGGCAAAGGAAGCTTGATTGGGTTCGTTATCTCAAAAGGAGCCACCCATTTCATCAATTGAGGAGAAAAGAAGCCTCTTATTCTTATATGCCCATTTTCATTTATCTGCTTCACCCACTTCTCAACTTATGTATGTTGCAATTCCAACTTGTATCATTTCTTTTGGCCAACATATATATGCATGTCTGATTCCACAACACAAGATTTCATTTCAAACTAGACTCAATCATTAGGATTCCTTTCATATTTGTAGAAAATGGGAATAGTAATGAAAATTGGATACTTATGTTAAAATATTATTAATAATCAAAACTCACATTCTTTACCTTTATATTAAAAGTAAGGGCAAAAAACTTTTCATACAAGATAATATAATCTTGTATACCTTCTAAATTGAAGAGTTTGTGGAAACCCATATAGATGAGAATGTTACAAAGCTGGGAATGTTGCAAACCTAAATCAAACATGGGAATAAATTAAACCAAATGCATGTACATTCCCAAAATATTACTTTCTTTTTAATGTTATTTAATTTTCTAAATAAATATTTTGTTTATATTACTTTCTTAAAATTATGTTGTAATTATAATTTATACAGAAGGTTAAAATATGAAGGGTAGCAGCCCCACTACCCCTAAGCCATTTCAATGGTCAATTTAACAAGTTGCCCAAAACGACACCATTGAGTCAGAGTGTCATTCAATTCAACCATGAGATGGCCCCACCTTCCAACTTTTACTTTTACTATGAGAGGATTCATGTGATTATTACATATTACAACACACTAATTCTTTTTACTTAATTTCAAGTGTTATAATTATTGCAATCCTACTTCAACTATTATGTTGTCACATCTCTTTCATCGGACATTCAAATCTTGGTTACTCATACTCCATATTCAAGTGTTATAGTTCGGCATAATTATTTTGTGTTCTTCCTTTTTTTTAAAAAAAAAAATTACTTTTTTTGTCACATTAGTTAATTACTTCTTGATTAAAAAAACGATACAAATCTAACGCAAAATAAGTATTCTTTTTAAGATATGATATGATTGATGCTTTAGAAGAAAGTTTAATTAACTAATAAAAGCAACCATTTATATGTTTTTTTTCCTCTCCTCTCTTTGTTTTGATTGCTAAAAGTAGTTTAATGAAAGTATCTAATTCTATTACTTGCACTTTAAGTTTCAAATTCATATCCAATGTTCTTAGGTCTGATCAGTTCAACTGTAAACGAGAGAGTAGAACGAGTTGGTTAGACCTAAAAAATCAAATTACCAATTGGACCATATTTAACTGGGGTTCAATCGCTAAACCGGGTCTAATTGCCCTCTTTAGTTTTTTTAAAAAAATTGATGAAAAATTAAAATTTGAAAATGCTAAAAATTGAAGTTGCTCGAAGCCCTCATTTTTTAAGTCTCATCTTCATCATTTTCTCAACTCTATTATTACTTAATTATAGTATTATGTTGTGATGGTCAAAATGAAAAATTTATACATTACTTGTTGAAGATTGAATGTATGTAATGTTTTACTTAGTATCACATAGACATAATTAATATTTTATTATTTATTGTGTTATTCAGTTCGATCGATTAAACCAATTAAATTGTAAATCGAATATCTTTGTTGAATTTGGTCCTGATAACATTGTTCATATTCCCATCAAGTTGTAATTTATGTTGGGCCAATGAATGAGATCTCATTATAGATATAATTGTGAATAAATTGTAATTTGTTTTTTAAAAAAGAATGGACATATATGAATATGAACAGTGAACATCGCCCAATCAATATGGTTTGACTGCTAATTACATAGCTTTTACTTTTTTATATATATAAAAGAACAAACTAAAACACTAACTCCGAACAAATATAGTAGACACGAAATCCACAAGTAAACTAAAGAAGGTAATTTGGAAATCAATCTCAGTCAAATCCTAAGTAATATGAAGGAAATCGTTGTGCATTATAAGTTATACATGTAATGTAATGTAAGTCAAGAATTTATTTTCGTATGATTTAAAGTTGCTACTTCAACGTGCCCCTTACGCTACAGCCTACAGATTGTATGTTTGTATTGTTTACGGCTTCACCTAAAAAATTAAACAATTACGATTTTATGTGAAAGGGGCATAATGGGAATTATAGATAGGAAGGGGGAGGAATCTTGGAAATGCAAGACATGTAATGTAATAAAATAATGTTATAGGGCCAAATTGGAAATCTACTTCTTCCATTATTTATTTATTTATCAATTAATTAATTATCTTCCTAGTTTTGCTGATTGATGTCTGAGATGAGACTCAGCCCATTTTCTTTTGCTTCTTTCAGTTTCACAAGCAAAGCAAAGCAACTCTCTTTTCCTTCCTCCTTCCTCCCAACTTCCCTCACTCTTGCCGAACGCAAAACAAACTCAACTTTCGCACAAAAAGATGTCTTCCCCTAGCAAGCGCCGAGAGATGGACTTGATGAAACTGTTAATCCTCAATTTTCTTCTTATTGGCTCTTCAATTTTGACTCTACTTTCTTCTTTTTGATTTTGATTTAGGTTTCTTTTCTTTTTCTAGGATGATGAGTGATTACAAAGTGGAGATGATTAATGATGGAATGCAAGAGTTTTATGTGCATTTTCATGGACCCAGTGACAGTAAATTTCCTTTATTCTATTATTATTATTTCTTCTTTCGGTGCTTGGTATATCAAGTATTTTAGCTTCAATTGCTCCTTTCCATTTTTTTAAAAAACAGCTTTCTGGATATATGTTGGCGGCTCTGGATTTAGATTTGGGTGCCAACAATATGACTCCTTAATATTTTCCCAAATTTTATTGTTATTATTTTTAAAGCATTATCAGTTGCTTTTGATTTCCCTTTTGCTTCTTGTTGTATTCAATCATCCCAAAATGGCATAAATTTTAGCCCAAAAAATAGGTGGTGCGAGCTAGATTTTGTTATTTTCTCATTACCTAACCACTACAACAACTGCTGATTTCCCCTATGCTTATTTTCTTCTGTCCTAGTTTTCTGTAATCTATATTAAACTGAGACCAGATTTTTCTTTTTGGGTTTAATCTGGCAAATCAGATCCCTCACCTTCTAGAGATGCCTCTGTTACCATTAAGCCAAACCTCAATGGTTGGAATCCAAGTTTCAAATTTGAGCAAAATGCTCTGTTCTTCTCACATGCACCTTTTTTCAATTGTCTTTTGATCCTTGTGATGGCTTCTGGCAGGTCCTTATCATGGAGGTGTGTGGAAAGTAAGAGTTGAGCTGCCAGATGCTTATCCTTATAAGTCACCTTCCATAGGCTTTGTCAATAAGATCTATCATCCAAATGTTGATGAGATGTGAGCATATCTAGTTTTAATACTCAAACTTCTGTATTGAGTAGTTTATGTCTTGTGCACTAATTTTTAATAGTGCATGTCTGACTGTGCTGGATAACAATAATTTCAGGTCAGGTTCAGTTTGTCTAGATGTTATCAATCAAACCTGGAGCCCCATGTTTGGTAATGATCTTCATTGGGATTTATGAGATAGCTTTAGTTTCATTTTTGGTTAACATTTTGAAAATTTTGTTAGCCGACCCCACCTAGTGGGAAAAGGCCTTTATTGTTGTTTTATTTTGATAATTTTGTGTTCATTGTATGTCAAAATCTGGTTTCTTCCAGATCTTGTTAATGTATTTGAGGTGTTTCTACCGCAACTTCTTCTGTATCCAAATCCATCTGACCCTCTGAATGGAGAAGCTGCAGCTTTAATGATGCGTGACCGAGCTACTTATGACCAAAGGGTTAAAGGTATTGATAGTTTTCACGATTCTCAATCTCTTAAACCAATAGAAAGACTTGAAATATATTTTACGATGGACGGACACTTAAGAAATGGGGCTATGTCCATTTGTATTGAACATGACACAGCACTTTAAATTATATAAGGACCCTTTAAATTTTGACGTATCGTTGTGTCTGTACTGCATCTATTCTTTCCTTGACTATATCTATAACCTATTAGGTCTTGAAAGAGAAGTGGACTACCATGGTCACTTAGCAAATTTTATACACCACTGCTTTGACGTGCGCAACTAACATGTTGGTGTCACTAGATCCATATAGTTGATCCCACCTAGTGGGGAAAGACTTTGTTTGTTTGTTGTACACAGCTGAACTGACATAAACACACTCAAACACATGATAAAGGTCCATTCTTGATAACTACTTTGAAGATCATATTATTAACAGAGGTTCTGTTGCTACACTTTGTCAATTTCCTGCATTATGGACCTCACTTCTTAAGAACTCATATGGCCACAGAATTAATTATCACCATCTGCTACGCCTACCACTACCTTGCAACTGTGCCTTATTGCATCCTAAAATGAAAGTGAGGCAATATAATCTTGGATAGGAGGAGTAGGAAATTCCAAACAACGGAACAATTTAAGCCTAGTAAGAGCACAGGAAAGCTTGTCTTAGACTAGTGACAACTTCAGTAATGATTGAATAGAACTTTATCAAGTTTTTGTATGCTTTGGCTAGTTTGGTTTGTCCTGTGCACTTAATGTGCTCTAAGTGAACCGCTGTGTATAAGATTGTTTCTGAACTTTTTTATTCATAACATTACGAGGGAGCATTTCGTAGTGATAGTCTAAGAATATTTCTTGGTTCCTATGTCCTTGGTTGTGTAGAGGCAGTTGGACAATTCATGGCTCATGCTATGTATTCTCATAAAATATGTGATTAAGGTGTCTGCTTTCTTGTGTTCCAGGGATTTCTTCAAAATGACTGTTTGCTAGTGCTGACTCATGTTGATTTGTTTGTATATCAGAAACTTGAAGTTCTGAATTTAGTAGCTTCTTGATATGTGTGTGTGTATGATTTGGTTATTCAGAATACTGTGAGAAGTATGCAAAGCCTGAGGATATAGGAGAAGCTGCAGAAGAGAAATCGAGCGATGAAGAGCTGAGTGAAGATGAATATGATTCAAGTGATGAACAGGTGGCTGGTAAAGCAGACCCTTAGCCTTATAAAGGCCATGCTTTCATATTCAATCTGTCTGTATTTTATCTGTACATGAAGTTTATGTTCTGCTAATTCACCTCAACACATGTAATGAACTTGATTGCTGATGGTAAGGCAAGGGGAAAATTTCCCCTTCCTTTTAAGTTTCAAGTCTCTCTGTAAATAATGTACCATTGATTTCCTGAAGCAATCTTTTTCTTCTTTTCAAGTTCATGGCTGGCTTGTGCTTCACATCTCTTGTGTTAACATTTTTGTGATTGTCCTTGTTTAAGATTTTAACATCAAATTAAAATTTGTAAAAAACTAAAACGAGGAAATGAAAAAAAAAAATGGGGCTCAAATCATATATTAAAGTAATATTGTCTAATTTTAAACTAGAGAAATTAAACAAAAAAATTTACGAAGTAAATATATTTTATTTTTGCTTTAATTGTTAACTATATATATATAAAAAACAATTTCTATTACCTCATTTGGTAAGTACCCAGAAAGAATATTAGAAACGGTTACACAGACAAGGACGTCTCGCAATAAAACAAAATAAAAAACGTGCATATATAGTTTTGTCATTTTTTTTTAAATGCATATATAATTTAAAATGCCAATCTTTGACAAAAAAAGTAATATAAAATAAAATATTAGATGGGTACGAATTTGATTTGTTCATAACTTGATATCATATCGGCCATATTCTTCAGTTCCGCTAGAATTTTCAGTTTCACCGTACGATGCACGGGAAAATAGTACAGCAGCGGTAAGGTTAAGTTGTATATTTGGGTAATTCTATTATACAATCATACTGTTAGGATATTCATACAATCTTTATTTTTGTTCAGAAAGTATTCATACAATCAAACGTACAAGAAATGTTTGGATTGATGATTAAAGAAGAGAGAAGTAACATATTAATCCTCCCTTATCATTCTCTTTCATAAATTCAAGTTTTAAAGAAGATACTAACATCCAAACGAAAAAAAATGACATGTAGAAGGTTTCTTTTCCTTCCCTTCTCTTTCCCAAACAAACAAATAAGGGCCAGGTGTCTAAGGTAAGATTGCCCTATTTATACTCTTGGTTCTTCAAGTTTTGAAATTTTAATTTTTGGCATGTCTGAAGATTTTCTTTACACTTTTAACACCAATTTTTTTTAATGTTTTTGTGGAGCTCAAATTAAAAAATCTTCGGACTGTCAAAGAAAACAAATTCGAAAAACTTAAGGGACCAAGAGTAAAAATAGGACAATCTTAGCTTAGACATATGGTGGCTGCTAGACCACATATGTTTATTGCAGGGACAGCCTCATAGAATTTCGGTGTATGTTTAGTAAATTTAATTTGCAGTTCTGCAATGCGAACAAATTTAAGATCATATCAAAATTAGAATACAAATCTAAGGAAACAGACAGAAACCAAATTTATAGGGAAAATTATAAGATTGTCTCTGGCCGAGATAATCGTAGTCAAAGCACAAAGATGATCTTGAAAATTGTTTTTGAGAAGATTATAGTGGGAAGGGAAAGAACGAAATACGAAGAAGAGGAAGAAAAAACAAAGATAAAAGAAAAGGAGGCCTCTTTAAATGCAATTTTCAAAATCTGTTTTATTTCTAAAAACAGAACATTGTTTTCGAGAAAAAACTAGAATATCTTACTCTCCGATTATTTGAACTCCAAATTAAAAACACAGAAAATACCAAAAAAAAACATTTTTTATTAGTAATATATATACATAAAAACATTACTAAAATAAACTTCCAAAAGTAATTTTAGAAAATAAATAAACACAATTATCTTTAAACAAGCCTCAATTTTAATTTTGTTGCAATTGGAATAGAGATTAAAGCTGTGTTTATAGAGGAATTGACGTCTGGATCCTTTCGGTGGAACTATTCTAGTATTATATTAAATAGAAAGATAGGTTGGTTTTTTATTTTATTTTATTTTTCCATCGACTGATATGAAGGAAGCAACGAGTCATATACAATACAACAATGGTTTCTTTTCTCTCAAGGGAATGAATGCATTGCCAAAAACACAACAGAAATATGGAAAACCATTGGCATTTTACCCATTAAGGTAGCTGTAAAACTACAATGAAGGGCCTATTCCTATATAAACAGTATGGGCTAAACTCTATTCAAGGTGGAGGCCGCTAAAGTCCACTATCAAACTCCCTCAAACTAGTAACCAACATTTTCCATTATGTACTACTGTCTCTGTCTATGAAAAATCTATTGATGGCTTGGTCTCCTCTTCCCAGAATCTGTCCTTGTCCGCTTCGTCGGTTTTGCCCAGCTGACCAATCCGCCGGACCCGTTTGGTTGTTGAGATGGCTGCCGCGCCCACCCTTGAGTAGTCTGTTGAGCCAGTCTGGCATCCTTCGAGGCTGAACTTGATCCGGGACTTCTTATACCAAGACCTGTGCTAGGTGGTGAAACAGGACCAACGGATCCGGCCCTAGTCTTCACCAATGATTTGTCCCTCTCGTTTCTTCTCTTTTTGCATACAACCAGTTCACCTGGATGAGTGAGCAGTGGAGGAGAATCATCCTGCGGATGTTGATCCCGGGTGCTGCCAGAGCCAATTCCTGTTCTTGAATCCTTTGGCGGCAGCTGCACTCTAATCCGGGTGCTTTCGCCACTTGAGCTCAAACCCCGTTGCAGTTGCTTCTGTGAAGACCTTGAATCACTTTCCACCTCATTTATGAGTTTGTGCCTCCTGCTTTGGCTAACGGCTAGTAGCCTTGGGGATGTAAGATTACTGGCAGAAATTGGACTAGAGAAAGAAAGTGCACTTCTTGACCCTTGGAAGTCCATATCAGCAAATGCAATTTTCAAGATGTCAAAAAAGAGATCATGGACCTTCCTCGCTTCAGACCGCACCTGTGAATAACGATCATCCATGAGAACTCAACACATTCAGAAGACAGAGTTCGGACAGAGATTATATATTCTGCTGGAAACTGCTAGAATCAGTCAAGACCATAAAAATATACTAATCTCACTTGAAATAAGTAATGACGAAGGCACATACCATTAACCATTCCATTTATTGCATCAATAAGAATCACTATTCACTACAATGTATTAGTTGGATACAAAGATCAAGACATAACTTTTGTTAAATTCAATTTGGCATACCAGTTGGATAATGGAGAATATAGAAATGGGGGTATATTGATAATGAAAATCAGAAGTAGGAATGGCATACTAACAGTTAACTCTGCTTTGCAAATATCACACATGTATATCATGAATTATGCGGTTATATCCCTCTTGGGATCAAATGTCAAAAATTTTCTTCAAACACCAACCATTATCAACCATCAACTCCAATTCAGTAACAGGAATGATTATTTCCTCCTTAAGACTCCATTTAAAATGATTTTTTGATTCCTTAAAAAAAATTGATTTCTTGATTTACTTTGTAACTTTCGCGTTAAAATGGTGCCATGCTTTCTACTAAGCAGTATGGGTTTCTGTTTGAAGGGCAACAAACTACAACCCAAACATATGTAGAAGTAACTAGTCTAAACATTTGGAGCATTTTAAAAATCAAAACTAGAACCAGTTACTTTGCTTCATCAAAAGATGATATCATGCAAGTTAGTCAACCAGTTTTTACCAAAAGCCAAAAATTGAGTCAAATTATTTTGTAAAATGATACAGATAAGAAGTCTCACCTCATGAGAGAACCCATAAAAATCCATTGCACTTTTCAACATGAACTGCACGTCACAAACAAGCTCCAATACTCCACTATATTCAAACCTGTCAATTCGCTGATCAATCTTTCGTAAATCCAACAAAGTATTCCCAGATCCGCCAGCATACCCATGATTCTTCTTCCATAAATCAGTTAGCAAAGGTACAATTTGACGACCTTCCTTATCTATTCTTCTCTGAAATTTGCTAAAAACATTCTTGCACTGCAAGAGCAAAAATTGTATTAGTTCAAAGAGCTCCAGTATATGAACAGAACAAGACAACATTAAATGGCATCGATGGAGACTTTTAAGTTAAAACAGATAGTTAATGACCAATTTAACTCAAAAGCTCAAGTTGTTAAGTTAAATCCCGCATATAATTTAATTAATTTTCCCAAGACCCACCTAAGACAAAAGCCCCTTGGGCTTAAATTTTGGATAAAGTATAGGTCCACCACTCCATGTGCATGAAACTAATTAAGAGAATAGGATTTAGACCCAAAACGAAAAATTAAGAGAATTGGAGACAACAAGTATCAAGCTCTAGACCAGTTGATCATAGAGGTTCCAAATTCTAATACCAAATTGCCAATGCTGAGAACCACTTCAGCTCAAAAGTTTAAGTATGGCCCTTGAATAATAATATTATAATATCTAACTCAGATCTTTAACTATATACAAGAATGGCAAAAATTTGAATAAAATCAAGAACAGGAAGGAATCTATAGGTTTTATGATTGAGACAAACTATTAAAGGATTAATAAACAAATGGAGCATAGCAAAGCTAGTTTCAGAAGATGAAAGAGAGTTGACACTGAAAATGGAGCTTATGAGGAACTTCTAGATGTCAAGAGATTGGAGATTACTCCCAGCAGGAACAGTGAATGTTATAACGCCAGAAAACAATCTAGTGCATACTCTCAAGATTTCCAATGACATAAGTTTGAAGTGATTTTATCTTCTCACCCTCACAAATGATGCGTCCTTTGTTCTTCCTACCAAATCAAATTTTTGACCTGGTATAATTTCTCACTTAGGGTTGTTTGGTTTGTGGAATCCTGGGTGAGAGAGAGAGAATGAGACTGTAAAAGTCAATTTTGCCCTCTCTTTAAATATTAATTTTTTATTGAAGGGTATAATTGTCTTTTTATCTAACTCTCATTCCATTCTCTTTCTCATTTTCTCTCCTATTTCCATTCCCACTCCCTCAAAATAATTCTACCAACCATACGGGCCCTTAAAACCTAGATGTCCCCTAGAGAGTAGACAAGGCAATCTGGGCTGCCAGGCATGTGACAATCCCACCATACTACTATTTCCTCCCCATCACCAATAAAAGGAAATGAAATTCAAGTTCACTTTCAGCATGATATGCAAGCCAAATACGGTGAACCTCATTGTTCAGCCAAAATGATCCTCAGATCACATATATGGATTGATTTGGCATTCCACTTTACAGTTTGTGAAGTTCCCTTTCCATGTTTATCATAGAGAATTGAAGTTAACAATATTAAAGAATTTTATTAATAAAATAAATAATATTTTCAGGATTGCAGCTGGCAAGAAATTTACCTCATGGAGATAAGATGCTACCAACCAACATTATAATGTTTTATTTTATTATTATGAATGATCTTCAGAGCAATCAATATATTGTTCTGATTGTTCCTATTATCACCCACTGTTAGATCCATTCCTTTTACAAAATCATGTATCGATTTCTTTAGTGATAGATAGTTGCATACCTTTCTCTGGATTATTTCAGGCATTTTAGTACCAATAGCTGAAGATCCACTTGAATTGATAGGCTTTCCCTCCCACTTTTCTCTGGATTGTTCACCACCGTCCTCTGAAGGAGCAGAAGCACAATTCAATCTACTAGATTTAGGAGAGCCACGAAGTTTAGATGCTTTAGTTACTCTCTTTGAAGGTAAAATTCGCTTGTTTTTCAACAATGGCTCATTCTGATCATGCCTGGTAGCATTGGATTCTGCAAATGGTTTTGCTTCTGGTTCAATTCTTGACTGTGCATGATATTTATGGTCTGTTTGGACAGTCAAACGAGCTGAAACCCCACATTGAAGTGAAGCCATCTCACTGGCAGACTTTTCCTCAGGTTTTTCAGAAGCATGACGGGGTCGAACACGGTGACTACGTTTACGTTTAATTTTGGGTTGCAAAACTTGTTCATCTTCACCTTCATCACGATCATGAATCCAACTGCCAGATTGTTGGTGATCCATGTGAGAATCACCAGATATCGCAATTTCCCCCTCCTCTAACTCGTCTGTCTGGAAAAAATTACCAGAACAAAGATAATCAGAAATTCAGAATAGGATAGAGAAAGCCAACACAAAAGAAGGGTGTTAAAAATTCAAAAGAAAAAGCAAGGAGACATACAATCCTTTTGGAAATGGAAGTTGGTCTAGAATCTAATGCAGAGAGGGAACCAAATTTCTGAGAGGAAACTGAAGTTAATAACGTCTGTGGCAATCTTTGACTATCTGACGATGATCCTGGGGAACCAGCTTCTTCAACCATGCGATTATTTCTTGCACTTTCTGAGGATCGAGGAAATTCATATCCAACATCACAAAGTGGACCACCATCATCCATTTGATCTTTATCAACCAGATGAGCTCCGTCGGCTCCACTATACCCATCATCTTCAAATTCTCCTACTTCCTCTTCTTCATATGCCGAATCTCCGTTTCTTTCTCCTGAACTTGCTTCAGAAGATTCTCCATTTTCATCATCCAATTCTTTATAACTAGGATATTTTTTACCTTTGGGCCGTCCCCTTCTCCTTTCAGTTTTTGCAGACGCATCAGAACCCATTTCACTGGATTCCATGCCAATACTACTACTCAATAAAGTGTTCTTTGATGGTCTTTTTGACAATGCAGCAATAGTGGCATTAACATCTCTTGTACTGGCTCTAAGCCACTTGGGCACCTGATCATACCGTGTCATCTCCTCAGTCCAATCCAGTTCTTCATCCATTTGATCAAATAGTTCAACTTCCTCCTCAGTCCTGGCAATCATGCGATTTACCTCTTGTAGGGAGGGAACATCATGGACAGTTTCTTGATACCTTTCTTCATCATGCAATAATGTCTCCAAGGTTAAGCGTCTCTCTTCATGTGTTGTTCTTTGATCAAAACGTCCAGCATTGATTACCTCATCAGCCATATCAATCTTATATTGTTGAATATTGTTCCTGATAAGGCTTTCAATGGACCCCACGTAACGATCCTTACCTGCAAGTTCATCCTCTAAATCAACAGTGCCTCCATTTCTGAGTTCATCCTCTTTTTGATGGCTAGAAATTTGGTCCACAACTGCTTCCATGTAGATAACTTTGACTTCTCTAGTCTGTCCAATTCGGTGAGCTCTTGCAACCGCCTGCTCCTCATTTTTGGGGTTTGGATCAGGATCATATATGATAACTGTGTCAGCTGTTTGAAGGTTAAGACCTCTCCCAGCAGCTCTAATACTAAGCAAGAAGATGAAACAGTCAGAATCAGTGCTATTAAAGTCCACTATAGCTGACTCACGGTCTTCCAAACTAGTTGTCCCATCAATTCTTCTGTACACGAGTCGTCTCCATTGCAGGTATTCTTCTAAAATGTCAAGGAGCTTTGTCATGGTACTAAAGAGTAGCACTCGATGCCCAGTTCTTTGAAGTTTTATAAGGATCCTATCAAGGATCCATAATTTCCCACAAGATTTCACCAGGAAATCTTTGGAGAAGTCGTTGAAGTATGGGTAATTAAGCAGCGGGTGATTGCAAGTTTTACGCAGCTCCATGCATCTATTATTTAAAGTTTTATACTGCTTCACCTGGTAGACTGGATTCTTTTGAACTTTACGCTTCTCATCCTCAGGATCAAGCCTAAGGGTACCAGTGAATTTGATCCAGTCATAAATGGCACTCTGGATAGCTGACATTTTACATCGTAAAACTATGGAGACCTGCAATGCAGCATGGAGTGAGCTAACATATAGAGAGCAAATGGTCAAGTAAGAGTGCCACAATCATACCTTCGGTGGTAGTGAGCCTTCAACATCTTCAACACGACGCCTTAGCATGAAAGGCTCAAGAATCTGATGGAGTCGATGAATAATGATAACTTTCTTTTCTGTCTCAAGCCAATCATCCTCTGCATTTTGAGTAGGACCTTCCTTTTGAAAAGGTTTTGAAAACCAATCATGAAATGCTTTTCGATTGTCAAAAACTTCCGGAAGAAGTAAATTTAAAAGTGACCAGAGTTCCTTCAGATCATTCTGCAAGGGAAATCAGAAATTTTGAAAATCCATCACGAAAATTAGAGATGTAATGTATATCTATTTGATTTTACAATTAATGTCATAAATTAGCATACCGAACATGTGGCTCAATATTCTAAACATGAACTAATTTCTTTAATTATAAATTTTACAATTCAATAGTGACTCTCACTTGTCAAGGAACTTTTTACTTCTTTGTAATGCAGTCCAATGTTGTCCAAGCCAACATGCACCCTCCCCGACTAATCCAACTCCAATCCAGCCTGATCACATTACTAATGACTACCTAAATAACCACTATTAGAAAATTCTTATTCAACCAAAGATTAAGGTTGCTACAAAAGATCTTACTTAAGAGTTTCTTCCGGATTGAAAGTCGGGCAAGCTTCTACTAAAATGAGAAAATAATAGCAGTTGACAGAGTGATAACTGTACGCAACAGTGAACCATAGACTACTGTTATTTATCTCGGTCACCTTTTGGACAGCTTAGCATCAGGCATGAGGTTTGACAGGGCAGCAGGCTTGACAAAACTAGGTTCATAATCTCTGTTGATGGTTTAATCCCAAGTCTAGCTTTATCAAGTACTTTTTCCTTATAGGCAAAAGAACATTGAAGAAAATTTGATTTTTCAAATAGGTCAATTTAATATCTGCTCATAGTCTTTTTGTCCAGATTAGTCATAAAAGAAACTATGGACTAAGTTGCCATACAACACGTCTCCAGGTTATGAAGTAAACAAAAGTTTTGTACAAGTTCATAAGCAAATATCAACAAGCAGTATTGCTGAGCAATTTGCAGACCCCTGGTATAAGTGGCATTGCAAAAAATTAACCGCGTGAAAGAACAAGGAAAAACTTTGTTACCAAAGGAAGCACAACCTGTAGGAAAAAAATTAGAAAACTGCAGCCTCCATGGTAGGGTCAAAGTGATGCACAACATACATAAATTAGCATTATACAGCTTTGATTTCTTAAAACAATGCATATTGTATCAAAGCAAATCTGACCTGTAATGGTGTTCCTGTCAGAAGTAGACGCCTCTGACAACGATATCTATCAAGATCACGAGCTAGAACTGAATCTCTATCCTTCATTCTCTGTGCTTCATCAATTATGATATACTTCCAATCAATTTTTGACAATTTTGACCGGTCATACATGATGAATTCATAAGTTGTCACAAGGACGTTAAATTTCAAAGCAGCAACCTCCTACATGTATAACAGAAAGTTATTCAGGAATAATGATTAGATACTCTTAAAGATTAAGTGAATATGAAGATGCACACTTACTTGAGAAAACAATTTTGACCTTTGATCCTTGCTTCCAACATAAAAAATGCATGATACAGATGGCAACCAAGTAATCAGCTCACTCTGCATCACGAAGACAGTTTGCCATGTTAAAAAGCAGTTACAAAGAAATGATTTTTTAAATTGAAAAGAAAGTGCATGCTCACCTTCCAGTTAACCAGAACAGCATTTGGCACTATTATAAGATGTGGGCCATAATTTCCTTTAAATTCCATCAAGTAGGCAATTAAGGCCATAACCTAGAGAGATAATCATATAAGATACAAGCAAGTATTGCAATAAAATATTATATAGTAAAATGAAAAAACATGTAAGAATTATAATTTTCCTATATGAATGTGCCCCAAGTATAAAATAAAATTAATCATAAGGGTGACTGTGATGTCACTCAGCATTAAAAAAACATAAAAATATTCTTCCCATGATAAGCAAGGGCAAATAAGTATGACAGTTACCTGCACAGTTTTGCCAAGACCCATCTCATCTGCTAAAATTCCATTTAGCTTGTTGTTATACAATGAAAGCATCCATTGCAAGCCAACCTTCAAAAATAATATGTCAAAGCATTAAGAGCTTACTCAAGAAGACAATATAAAGCAATCAGCTAAGCGATAACATTTCACCAAATATAGCAACCTACAAGCTGATAGTCTCTCAAGGTTCCAGCACGTAACATTGATGGTTGCCTTAAGACCTTCTCATTCACAGCATGAGCAAGGGTGTAATACCTGGTAGTGACCAAACAATAGTTACCACCATCAGATGCATTATTCTAAAGAATCACTTTTAAAAAGGTTCAGGAAACATTATCAGTGACAATAAAATAAAAATAAGTGGATCTGCTTAAACTTGTTATTAGAAAATGTATAACACTATTGATAAAACCCCTCCAACATTTTTATGCCAAGACTTGATAGTGAAACCATATTTATCTAAAATAGATGAAAAAAAAAACTCACTTGCTGACAGATGAACTGTCTTTAGGAGCATTCATCTCCATAAAACGATTTCTAATCATCACTTCCTCTCCAGCACAAGCAGCTGCCACTCTGACTTCTTCCTCGGAGAGACCCTTTAACCAGAAAACAGGTCACAGATGTGAGATAATAAATAATCCAAAGTATGGACTTCCAAAAAGAGGTTTAAATAGCATCTGTTAGAGAACATTAAAGACAAAAACCTCAAAAACCTAAACTAGAAAATAAGCACAGAAACAGGGAGACTATTTCCAAGGTTATTGGAACTTGTATTTTTTACTAAAGTTTGAGAAAAGATTATTTGAGCATGCCTGCAACCGTGCAGCAGCAGCAGCAGCTCTTGCTGCCTCCTCCACTTCCTGTTGATTTTTGGCAGAAGTAATTTTACTTCCTAATTTTTGTAGATAATCTTCGGTCTGCGTCAAGAAGGACGAAAGAACAGCATATCTCTCTGCAGCATCACCTGGGATGCTAGTTTGCTGCTCTAGTAACATTTCCCGGTATCTGTCAACATCATTATTTTTCAAGGCTTCCAACCTTTTGTTCCTGTCGTCGTCTTTACGTTTTGAGAATTCCCTCAACATTTTCTCATGATATTTGCCCACCCCCCTGTTACGGGCAGTTCGCGCATCACGAACAGCCCAGTGTGCCTCAAGAAGCTTCTTACGCCACTGAAATATAGATTTGAGTTGCTTCTCCCTTAAAGCTCTCTGAGAGGCTTGCACTTGTCTGGCAAGTTCTACACGCTGACGCTCACACAGTCTAACAAACTTACGATATGGCCTGTCTGGCATTGCCATTATCTCTTGTTGCTGCTGATCAATCTCATCCCTTAATCGTGCCTGAAGATCTAAAAGACGAAGCTTTTTCTCTTCAATTTGCAACCTCAAGACCAGATCTGGCCTAATTCTTTTTCTCTCTAAGTTCACTGCCAATAAACCTTCAATCTTTTTTAAATTTTCTGTTCTTCGCTTTGTAAGTACTTCCATGCCTTCCTCAAAAAGAAGATCTTTGACATCATATGACAGTGACAAATTATTGTTGTTGTTCACCATCAATGAAGACCCAAAGGAGTCATGTTTCCTAGTGAAAAAAGGAAAATCAAAAAGGGGTCCATGATATTTCCTAGTGGAAGCCACATCTTTTGATTGGGCAGCAGTGCTTTCTTGTGAAGGTTTCTTAATTTGCACTGTGTCATGCTGTACAATAGCCTTTCCCCTATCTAATGGCATTTCCGTTCTAACAGGAGATCGGTTAATTCCACGATCACTTTCCTGGTCTGACTTATTTGATTGCTGCTCTTCTTTGCCAGCAGAAACAGATTCCTTTGCTGCAATTGGCATAGCTTGCACATTGTGAACTGCTGCAATAGTGGATTTCTCATCTCTGGAAAAGGCTTCCTGCTTTGAAGAATTCGGACCATTTATTGCTAGGACAGATTGTGAATCCTTTGCCTTAGACTCAATATGCCTTGGCTGTTCTGCTACAGTACTGCCACAAATTTTCTCTAGATTTTGTATTCCTGCAGAATGAATTGTTTGCTGCCCTTGCAACTCAAGTGGTGGTGGCGCAATAGCCTGAAGAAGTTCTTGGGGAAGAGTACGTTCTCCTTTCTATGAAGAAAGCCAAAAGGGAAAAAATGTCAGTGAATACAATATCCACAGAGATTATTAACAGTACATCTCCACTAGGACTACATACACAGCACAGGCACACATATGGCAGACAGACACACTCAGATGCAAACAGAATGAAAAAGAATCAGTTTTAACCTTCAGCCGCCTAAATGCTAGTATCTGTGCTTTAAGAACATGCAACTGTTGTTTGGTAAATCCAGGTCCTTGTTGAGGCATCTGTGTTTGTGCCCCTTGGGATTTGGCCTGATTTCCTGAACCCCCTTCATTTTTGGGACCAGCAGCCTGAGGAGAAGCTTGACTTAACTGCCTGAACTGATTTTGTTGCGAATCTGAACCTGGTTGTAGTTTTTTGGCATTCAAAGGATGATCTGCAACAAGGTTCATGTTAGGAGAAGATTGTTGAGGATGTATAGGAGGCAATCCATTTCCAACTGCAACTGGTTGCCTCGGAGGTGCTTGAGACTCTCTGCCATGCAAGCTAAAATGCTGCACTGCCATGTCACTGGTGCTACTGGCTGCACCAGCATTTGTTTGTGGGCCAAAGTGGCTGGGAGGAACAGTTTGCCTGGTTTTAGCAGACGCAGACTGCCCAGACATGTCACTTGATGAATTAGCATGTACTGGGTTCTCACTGGCAATCACCGGAGAAGTAACTTGCTGCTTTGAAACAGGGACAGATGATGAATGAGAACCAACGTTGCTCTCATTCGGTTTTTGCTGTGAAACTATCCTTGACTGCATCATTGGAATGAGCTGTGCCATCAAATTAGCATTTGCAGGATGGGATAGATCAATGTTACGTTCAAGTGCCCATGCCTGCACAGCCTGCAATTGAGCTTGAGCAGATGATGCAATCTGGTTGTTCACAACACTTTGGATGCCTTGAGGAGTTGTTGATGCTTGTGTGGGTCTTATCATATTTCCAGGCATTAAGTGCCCAATGGCGGGTCCCTGGGTTGAAGACTTTCCCTCACTCTTATGATCAATTGCTAGTTGGTCTCCTTGCTCAATCTGCTTTTCACCACGAGCAAATTGTTCAGATGAATTCCTGGGGGTCGAACATTGAGATTGATTTACTGCCTGTAAAGGAATTAGCTCCTGTGCTTTCAAATTTCCCATACGCATTTCTTGATCCTTCACAGTTGAAGGGCCTAACATTCCCATTTTAGTTTGCTGTTGTGACTGCATTGCTAAAGCAGACTTTTGTTGTGCAGCTTGCATAGCATATTGAAAATATGCTTGCTGAACAGGATTTAGCATTTGTTGCTCCATCCCTTGACCCCTGATCTGGGCCTCTTGGTTGGAACCATGCTGAGCTAAATCAATGATCTTCCGTGACTGCTGAGGCAGATGCATGGGACCAGGAGATGAGAAATTGTTACTCCCATATATCCCTTGAAGCCCTGCTTGATATGCTAAAAATGCTTCATTCCCTTCAGGTTTTCTAAGTAGTTGCTGTTGCAATGACTGCAAAAGCATATAGTTGAATATAAATCATCATTCCATAACATTAATGATTTGGAAATAGATTACACAAAAAGCAAAACAGATACTATCACCCCAAAATAAAATCAATAATTGTAATAAGATACAAATGCAAGCATAATTGTGAATTGTGTTCAAGACACAGCAAATACACAAATGCAAAGCCAATTTGGTACCCAAGCACTTACAACTCTATTCATGACTCAAGACCACAGAAAAAAAAAATGGTTGAAAAGAAAATTCAACCCAGAGACTTTAAATACCACTACTAAATCCATACGGGAGAGGAAAAAGAAAGGAATTTTCCTCTACTGAGGTAACATAGCCATGAAAGCAGAAAAAAGGGCAATGAATTTGACAGATTTTAAGCACAATTGAACAATGGTTGCACATAATCAGTCATATATCGGTGACCACAACATTTTGGGAAGTTGATATACTGACTACTTTCCAATCTAAGATTACATAAGATAGAAACCTAGAAGTTAACAAGAAAAAGACCAACGCAATCAATGGCATTGCAAGATTTTAATGCAAATAACAGAAGTGATTGACACCAGGAACAGTTAAAGCTTGCAGAAGATGACGAAAAACACTTTTAGCAAGTTGCAACTGGAGCTTGTCTGGTTATACTCAACTTCTAATCAACATGTTCAGAATTCAATGAAGTACCTGACGAGAGAGGGATAGCTCAAAGACGAAAACAATAATTTCAAAAATCATTACCCAGAAGTTTTAATATCCTCATCGGTATGCGAAAGGAAATTCCCATGAAGATTGCAGAAGAAAAGGGAATGTGGAGAAAAGTCATTATTAGCTTATAAGACTACAGAACAGTTCTTAGTATTGTGATTTAAGGTATATTGACTAAAACTAACAATGTTAGCACTTAGTTCCGCCCATGCGGCTCCAGATTCAATGCTTCCATCAGTTTCCACTTTCCATATTCAACTTAATTAACATATATCTAGTTTGACTCCCTGAATACCTTAAAAAATTCATAAACCTGACCAATTAACTATATGTTCTATGGTAACTAACCCCGTCCGATGGTATTAAATGCAAATTTCACTACAACCCATTTCCAGCAGCACATTCCCAATTTCAGAAAACCAACAGGTTTTACAAACAATCAAGCCGCATTATTAGTACAACTAGGAAACGTTTTATAAAAACTTCTTAGAGTGCGATTCTACTAAATTATCATAGAAATTCAGCTAAGCCCATAAATTCCCACCTGCCGAGAACCTATGTGCTGCTGCTGTTGCTGCTGCAACGTGTCCAACCCCAAGTGCGACGTCGACACTGCCGATGATGAAGAAGATGGTGACGCAGCTGACGATGTGGATGGGGCACGACCAGCCGGCCCCACTCCTGGGTTCCGGCCGGGCCCACCAGCACCAGCTCCAGTAGATTGCATACAATTAGTCCAGAATTCAACAGAACAAGTCCCAAATCGCCAATTGAAATTACAGAGTAAAAGGTAAATCAATTCAACCCAAAAAGAAAAATTTGGATTCCCTCCAAAAATTCAAAAGAGCAGCATTTTTCCCCTCCGATCCCAAGGTTTTAAAACCATATTAACCACTTTTTTTTTCTACATACAGTCTCCTTCTCGAGCTGCAGCTGCCACCAATTTTCTCTCTCCAAAAGCCGTAACTTTTGGAAGGAACATTGGAGGATAGATCTTGCGGAGCTAAGGCCACAGAGAAGCGAACTTGACGGAATCGGTGATTCCACTATCTGAGAGTGAGAAGCACGCGATTTTGCAATTTCCAGTCAAACCCTAGGATATTTTTTTTTTTTAATTATAATATATATTAAAGAAAAATGGTGTTCTTTCTTTCTTTGTTTTAGTTTATGTATTTGGCTCAGATTGGAATTGGAAAATGAAATGAAGGTTCGAGCTTTAAGCCAAAACAAGGTAGGGCCAATGCAGTTACACATTTACAAAATTTAATAATTGTCCCGGATTTTTCGGATAACTACGTTTCACATCGTTGGCTTGTATGAATCTATGGCGGATCCGTGTAATGCACTATTTAGACCGTTAGATAACAATGATATAGTGTGAACACAAATTCGATGGCTCGGATGGTACATTTCAATAAAAAGTACATATTCGATCTGGATCACTATCAAACTCCCGTGAGTATTATATTATAATTTGTTTGTTATTTTAAATTCAAAATAAATTATGATTAATTAGTGATTTGAAATATAATTTTCATGATTAATTATAAATGTTAGAACTAAATTTTTATAAATTATAATTTGATAATGTTTTGGCCAAACGAGTGAAATTGTATATATTCATAAAATGTTATCTTCCAAAAAAGTTACATTTAAAAAGTATATATAAGCACTCGTGTGAATAATATATAACTAGTTATTTGTGTCCATGTGATTTTGCACTCTATGAAAACACAACTAGTTTGATGTGTTATTGTTTATGTGAATATTACAACTAATATGATAAATGTGATTGACCTTTTTTTTAAGTCATTGACTTTTTGCGCTTATTACTAGTTTAATATCTTTGAATGGATTCATATTTGAGTAAGAGTTAACATATAAAGAAAGATATTTCATGAGGTTATCAAAATTTGAATAAAAGATAAGCATTTCTTTCAATTTGGTACCGTGTAAAGAATAAAAAAGGATTAATTAGATAACTTCTGTTTTTAAACAGAAAGAAAAATGAACTGATCTCTAAGGAAAGATGAAGGCAAATAATAATCTACCATAAAAGTAAAACGAAAAATAAGTAAGAATCCTTCTTTTTAATAATAAAACCCGTATTCAATATCACATTGGCAATATACGTTATATTTTCCCTCTTAAATGGTATGAGAGTATATATATTTATTGCTAATAATAACATAAGATCATAGTGTGTTAATACAATTTATGACATGAGACATACAAAATAGTTCCTTTCATTCAATTGTAATAATTATTCCTATTATATGATTATAGAAATTTCAAAGTTGCTAAATTTGAGGAGTGGTGCATTTTTTTAAAATATGAAAGAAACAAATAAAAAAAATATGTTTATCTGTTTTATAATTTAGACTAATGTGCCGTCTCTCAAAATTAAAGGATTCAAAATAAAAAAATTTATAGAATAGCTAAACTAACAAATTACACATGCTCCAACAAAAGTTGAGTCTAACAAAAAGAATTAATTTGGACAGGCCTGTCCAACTAAATTTTTTTGGTGAACTGGACAGGCCACAAATGCCTAACACACACAAAGGCGTGACACCAAAGGACCATTAAGATCCGCAGCAAGAATAGTTCTAAGACCTACATGGGGAGAGTCAAAGACATGAAAGCCTTCTGCAAGGGAGTGGCTCAGCTTCGCCATAAAGTCCGCAGCTTGATTGGCTTCCCGAAAGACATGAACCAGCTCAACATCCCAATGCCGATCTATCAAACTCCTAACCCGTTGCACCAGCGCCGAACACGGGTGATTATCATCAACTCCATTAGAGACAAGCTCCAAAGCAACCTCAGAGTCACACTCGATCGTTACCTTACGAAAACCTTTATCCCAGAGCATCTCCAAGCCATCAACAATACCTCTAAGCTCGGCCCAGATGATTTCGCAGCAACCAATACGATGACAGAAACTAAAGAGGTTACCAGAAGCGTCGCGGGCAACGCCGCCACAAGTGGCATCTTTAGTCGACTCAAAATGAGAACCGTCGACATTGCACTTCACTCTATCATGATCCGGAGGTTCCCAACCAATCCACCTAACACATTTAGACGAGTTCGCCTTCATGTTGCTCATCATGGAATTACTAGTGATGGTATCTTTAACTAGGTACCAAATCTGGAAAAAGACCTCTTGCAAGTTCGAATCCCGATTCTCAAACACTATAAAGTTTCTGCTCTTCCATATTTTCCAACAAGCAACCCCAAAAGTAGTTTGCCAATTATCTGAGATCTCATTCCCCGCGTGCATACGTCGGTTCCAGTCAATCCAGTCCCCCAACTCTAAAGAGACGAAGGTGTTCCATCTCTGAGGTGCAACAAAACGCATCCATAACTCAGCAACCTCATCACAATCACGCAAAGCATGGAGAACCGTTTCATCCGCCCTACCACATCTCGGACACGTGGCATTATCTGTTAAGTTCCGGTGGCGACGATGGCTATTAGTCAAGATTTTTCCATGAGTAATTAACCAAATGAAGGAGCGGATTCGTTCATGCACAGGCCACTTCCAAATTTTAGACCAAAAGGTTGGTCTAGGAGTATCAGGACTTGGCGAAAGACTATCATAAGCTGACCGAATGGAAAAATTACCATCATGCGTTCTTCTCCATCTAACACAGTCATGTCTCCCTTGAGCAGGGGGAAAGAAAGCAGCAATACTATCATGCACATCTCTGTTAACATAGGGATCAATTTTGCTCCAATCCCACCCCCCACTAGGAGTAATAAAGAAGTTAACGGGCATGTCCACAACACTCTCGGGCGGCTGAGTACTCACACAATCAATCAGCTTGCCGCGGTCGGAGATCCAAATATCTTTCCAAAAGAGAACACGATTCCCATCACCAATATTCCAAGCTATGTTTCTTTCAACTGTAGGCCAACATTTGGAAATACCTTTCCACAGATTAGAGGATGAAGGTTTAGCTGTGATCTTGGGGATAAGATCGTCACCACATTTGTATTTAGCACGAAGGACTCGAGCCCAAAGAGCCTCTCTTTTATTCATAAGACCCCAACCAATCTTCATAAGGAAGGCTTGATTGGACCGATGAAGGTTTCTCAAACCGAGCCCACCCTCTGCACGAGGAGTACAAACAGTTTCCCAAGCCACCAGGTTAATACCTCTGCTATCATTAGAGTGATTCCAAATGAAATTCCTGCTAGCTTTCTCAACATCTTTGCAAACACTCTTAGGAAGAAGAGAAGTTTGCATTGCATAACTGGGAATAGCAGAAATAACAGAACGAGCAAGAGTGATTCTACCAGCAAAAGAGAGGTTCTTACTTTTCCAAGAACTGAGCCTTGTATTCACCTTCTCAACTATGTGATTATAAGTGCCTCTGGTAACCCTTTTATGATAAATGGGTATCCCTAGGTACTTCCCCAAATCCGAGGTAGCAAAGGCTGCGAACACTGAAACTTCCGGCAAGAAACTCTCCGGCGAAGAAGCGGATATATTAGAACGAAGTAATAAGAAAATCAAAACGAAGGAGGACGGGAATGAGAACATGGAGGTGACGATGAATACCGAAGAAGAAGAAAAGAGCCAAGCCAAGCCAACCCAGAAAACACAGATATTAGCATGGGTGGAATGGAGGAAAGGAAGAGCGATGACCAAGGGGCTGACAAGGAAACAAATGATGGAACGTGTTCTACTGACTCAAAGAATGTCGATCCAAACAAGAAGAGAGGATCTTACAGGGACTCTGTTCTCAGGTTCGGGAAGGATAATGACAAAACCCATTCCGTGGGTCAGGAGGAAGGGGAGGATTCAATCTATGAGATTATGGAAGATTTAGAGGATGACGTGGTACAGGATGGTAAGGAGGAGGATCCTATGAATCCTGTTATACCCACATCGAAAGAAGAAAGATTGGAATGGTCCAAGCCATGGAAGGGGTCCTTGATCATTAAACTTATGGGAAGAAGAGTGGGCTTCAAGTTTCTTCAAACTAAACTCCATAAGCTATGGAATCCTTCAGGTGGCATGAAGATTACAGATATGGACAATGATTATTACCTAGTCAGGTTTGCACTTCAGAAGGACTACCTTTATGCGCTTCATGAAGGTCCGTGGCTTATCTTGGATCACTACCTAGTGGTTCAGCATTAGCGGCCAGACTTTGATCCTTTCGAAGACAAGTTTAATAGAATCGCAGTTTGGGTGAGAGTTCCGGGCCTCCCTTTTGAATACTATAATAGCACGTTCCTCCAACGCCTCGGAAATAAGATTGGTCGAACTCTGAAAATTGATTTTAACACGCTTCATCAACAAGATGATAACCTTGTTGTGGACGGGGACGATTTGCTCGCATTTGTGTTGAGGTTGATTTAAGTAAGCATCTTCTTGCGAAATTCACCCTACGTAAGAAGACAAGGCGTATAGAGTACGAAGGTTTGCATATGATATGTTTCTCTTGTGGGGTTTATGGGCATCGGAAAGAAAATTGTCCCTTGAATAAAAAAGAACCAGTGATTGATTTAAACAAAACTGAAGAAGAAATCCAACCAATTCCAATTGTTAGCACGCCTGAGATAGAGCAAGATGCATTTGGTTCTTGGATGCATGCTAAGAAGACTTTCCGACGGACTCCGGCGAGGAAAGAAACGGCGCCGGCGACACGTCAGCCCAAGAACGCCGTTAACGGCAACCATGGCAATCAAGGCACAAAGAAATCTATCAAATATCTGCTCTGAGTGATTCACATCTAGTAAACATTAATATCTTAAACATAATTCTGTCCAATAAAAATATACATATAAAAAAATAAAGAGTTATACATGCATTTAAAAAAATATATCAAACTACAATTTAAATCTCTATTGACATCTACTCATTTATCATTTGACATATTCATGAGGGAAACTACAAAATATAATATATTTTCAAAAATAAAATTTTAACTGCCTTAAGTATAAGTTAAAATTAACTTTATGAGTCAATTTTATCCTTAGTCCTTCTTTTATTATTTTAAATTTATTTATGATTTGTATTGAATGAAGCACTTTTTCTCTGACCAAATATCATCCGCATATATTAATAACTTAATCATAGGTAAAATTTGCTTGTTTGCTCGTTAGGAGGAGATATTCAATGATACAATAGTACTGAATTTCAGTACATCACTTCAATCAGTTGGTCCTTAAACCATTCAAAGTGAGTCTTTATTGATGTGAATTTATATTAATATTAACAAATAACTCTGTATGATTAAAAGAATGTACTAAATTTCAGTAGTACGGTACCACTAAACTTTTATCCGTTGAGCATGACTTAGATAATAAAATAACTTAGATGAATCAAAATATATGTTAATTGCTTAATTTATATATATAGGTAGAAGAAAAACTTTAGGCTATCAAAAGTAAGATTTGACAACTAAAAAGAGGATATTGCATTGACAAAAAGAAGACATTCCGACCTGCCGGATTCGAACCAGCGACCTAAGGATTACTGTCATGAAACCCACTACAGTCCTCCGCTCTACCAACTGAGCTAAGGTCGGATTGTTGATAACAAGCTACTCTCAATGTTTATATTCGTTTAAATTAATCAATATGTCCACATATTTACAATACATGCCTCCACCATTAACCTCCAAACTAAATATAAAAAGATAAGTTTTATTAGAAGAGAAAATAAAGCATAAATATATTCGCATTGTTTTTTTTCATAATCTTATAATTATTGTGTATAAGTAAATGATCTAATATTCATGTATTAGTTTTTATTTTATATCATTGATATGAAATTCTCAAAATTAGTTTTACAAAATTGCTTCTAAAAAAACAGTACTTTTTCCCCTTTTTTGACTAATTTATTTATTTGTTCTCTATTATGTGTCATCTTTCTAATGCTAACACTACAAGTTTGTGTCTCTTTCACAACCAAAATATCGAAACACAAGAGCCTGAATGAAAGATGTTGGATTTGCCTAATTTTGACTCTTCAGTGATGTTTATCAATAATATATATTGCATGATCAATAGAAATATATTAAAATTTATTAATTATAGGTAATAGGAGAGTGATACTTTGCTTCTCCTTTCCTAAAGTTAAGTGGTAGACAAAGCTTATTGGAATTTGATATGTATAAAATAAAAGTAATGCGTTGTTTTATTTTACTTGACGCAAAAGTTATTCTTTTGGTAATATATATATATACTCCTAATATCATTATTTGATGAGTTTGATTTAGAAAATGAAAAGTAAACCCCACTTTATTTGTTAAATAAAATCCTAAAATATTAATGAGTAGTAGTTTGGCTTTTGAAATGTTAATTTAAACGTTGAATATGTGGACGAACTTTTTTTTTTTTCAGATTAAAGTTAAATAGATTTAGCAATTGGATTTTGCTTATCTCAAATTTGGTTTTCACTCAAAATGGAATAAAAGAAGAGAATTGTGTTAAGTAATAAGTAGTCAACAACTTACATAAAAAGTTGCTCTCTAACTATATATCATAAACATGAATGTATTAATAATAGGTCATTGCCTTAAAGCAATGTGATGTATGACTTGAGTACATTATCTGAGAAAAAAGTTGTTATCTAACTATAGAAATAATCTAATATAGAATATATTTGTGTTGTTTGATCCATTTAACCGACTCCACGTAATGGGAGAATGCTTTGTTTATTGTTGAAGATGTAGCAGTTGGAAGAGGAACAAATTGTTCCTTTATTTCTATATTGTTTAGTCATAAGGAAGAATGGGGAGAGAAATATCATGACACTAACATAAGATGCATTTTTCGCTTGCAAGGATTGAATTCCTTAATTTATCAGAATTTTATAGGACAACAAGGTTGCTTCAAACTAGAATTACAAACCTTGAATTTGCAAATCAGAAAGAAACAAGAGAGACAAGAATATCATAGTTGAGCTGCACTAGGAGCCTGTATTCCATAGTTGACAACGTTTGCTACAACAGAATTGTAACAACAGAGGTATGTTGTTGCTTCATGTAAATCCCACAAGAAATCTTTCTGCTCACATAAGACCAAACCCTTCTCTTGAATTAATCCACTGACACTGGTTGCATGTTTTCAGCCTCTTTCCGAAGTTCTTGGAACAGGACAGATGACAGATATCTTTCCCCAAAACTCGGATGAATCGTCTGAGATTCAAACCATCATTGGTAATTACACGAATCAGCAACAATGGGAAAGAAGAATTCAACAGAATATGATGCAGAAAATGTGCAGATTATTGCCATAGTTTTAACTTTTAACCATGGGTGTCAAAATTGTGATCTAACTTGTAAAATCGTACCCGTATACTTAAAACTCGATTTTCGGTAAATTTATGTCCTAATGATGTTCTAATATTCAAGAATAGTTCTTCATACCACAATCAGTTTGCCTTTGTTCTCAGGCATCCTTGCCAATCTCAGTGCTGCAACTGTATTGGCTCCTGATGATATCCCAACCTGGAAAGCAAAACAAACACAAAAAATGAATGCATTTTTAGATATTCATTATTTCATTATGCTTTATAATCTTTTGCCATTTATGTTAAAAAGCATGGATATTAACACAACACGGACAGAGACATAACAACACGACAAATCTGAAGTATCGTATGGTGTCTAATACGAGTGTGCAACACGCTGGAAACTCGAAAGAATAAAATTCATTGATTTATTACCATGAGACCTTCCTTCAAGGCCAATTCTCTGGCCATGTTAACTGCATCTTCACTACTAACCTACATCATGGAAGTTTCAAATCATGGTTAAGATACACAAAATGTTATGAAGCTAAGTTTGTATTGTACCTAGGATAAATCAAAATTCTTGGTACTTACTTCAAGGACTTTTTCCATTACGTCCATGTCCAATATGTCTGGTTTGAAACCAACCCCATTTCCGGTAATATGATGAGGACCTGTATCAATTGACAAATTCAGAATTTTTAACTGCTTGTAATTTCTCCTATTTCATTGCGTTCTTGATGAAGTAAGACAGAGAAAGCATGATCTTTACCAGGTTTACCACCATTCAGCACATTACTCTCAGAAGGCTCCACTCCATATATCTAAAAATAGTTAGAACATTATCAATATTTTAATGAGTATATCTAACTTTGAAAAATTATGCTCAAACAGATAAATTACCTTAACATTAGGATTTTTCGATTTAAGATATTGTCCAACACCAGAAACAGTTCCTCCACTCCCAATCCCCATAACAAATATGTCCACTTCTCCATTTGTGTCCTCCCAAATCTCTGGACCTGTTGTCTCAAAATGCACCTGCAATACATTTCAAAGCAAATTATCCGAAGAATTCACCTAAAATGAAACTTCACGAACAAGACTTAAGTGTAGTACACATTCTGATTCAGGTCTCTGCTATCAGATTCTTCAATCAATCAATCAATCAAAATATGACAAGTTCTAGAATTCTCAATAAAAAAAACTAAACTAAGATACCTGAGTGTTGGCCGGGTTGGAGAATTGTTGAAGCATGAAAGCATTTGGTGTGGATTCAAGAAGTTCATAAGCCTTCTTGACTGTTCCACCCATTCCCTTGGTTGGGTCAGTCAGGATCAAATCAGCTCCAAATGCTCTCATGGTCACCCTTCTTTCCAAGCTTGTGTAAGAAGGCATTGTAAGAACCATTTTGTATCCTTTCATGGCTGCCATAAATGCCATACTTATCCCCATATTGCCCGATGTCGGCTCTATCAGAATAGTCTACAGCCAAAAATTAAACTATGAGTATATTTAGCCATGAGCATGAATTAAAAGACAGAACAAAAACCTGTTTGGCTGTGCTTCAAAATTTTGAACTTTTTTGAAAACACTATGACAAAGTCCAAACAGCCACTAATAAATTTGGTTCCCGGAATCAATTCAACTAACCTTCCCAGGAGATATTAGATTCTTTTGTTCTGCATCATTGATCATAGACAAAGCTGGTCTGGAAAATTAATATTGATAAAATTATCTCCATGAATTTAGTTTCTGATATAAAGGCCAATTAATGCATTAAAAAGAAAAAGAGAGAAACCTGTCTTTGATGCTAGAAGTTGGTTGAAACATCTCTTGCTTCACAGCAATGTAAGCTCCACATCCTTCAGTGACTTTGTTAAGATAAACAATTGGGGTTCTTCCAATAAGCTGCATAAGAATAAGAAGAATTCTTTTACTTTCATACTTTTGTGTAAGTTTTGCTGAAATGAAAGAAAGATATTATATTTGAAAATGACTAATCTCGTTTTTGTTATGAAGAAATTTGAAATGTTTCTATATATTACTCACAAAGTTGCACTACTTTTTCTTTCTTTCCCCTTTTTTTCACAGATGATAAAGGTAGACATAGACGTGAGGTTGTGACGAGAAAATAGGAAATTGAAAGGGTTGAGAAAGAGAAAAGAGTAGAAAAAGTTACTTGGGAAACGTGTTTCTTGATGTTGGTAGCAGGAAGATCCTTGGGTAGATCTCTGATTCTCTGAGCCAAAGAAGGAGAATCAATGATGGGTTCGGTGGAGAAGAACCTCGGGAGCAAAGGGTAATTGGTGTAAGAAGAAGGCTTTTTGTTGAGGAAGTTCCTTAAAGCAGCCATTAATGGAGGAGGAGCTGTGGTTTCTTGGGTGGGCAGTAGCAAGTGTGGGAGTGGGAAGAAGAGTCCAACGTTATAATAAAATAAAATAATGAAAACGGTGAGATTGAGAAGGGTGCTTGCAAATTGAAAGAATTAAAGATGTCTCTCTCAATTTATAATATAAGGCTCTGCTGAAACGAATCTCGAGGTTCATCCACAATCGGATTCTATTATTAATGTTTTTTGTTGCCTCTTGCCTTTGTGATGAGCTGCCGTTTTAGACTTCATTTTCGTGTCTTTAATAAATATTAAAAGTAAAGAGAGAGTGACACATAGTAAGTATATATATATATGAATTTTATTTATGTATGGGATCCACTTATATATTACTCTCTTTTTTTACTATAGGATTCATTCTTTTTTTTCCTCATATTTTTACTATCAAATCTTTAATAAAAATGTTTAAGTTATAAAATAATTTTAAATTATCTTATTTATCCCGGTGATTACAAACTAACAAAAATACAAGTAATTGTATTTAAAGATGGATACTTTTAGTTTCCCTACAACAAAAATTTAATCAAAATAAAATAAGTGAAATTAAAAAAAAAAGAATTAAATAGAAATGATACGGGAGTGGATTTTATGCTGTACAGTATAAAAAAGTAAGGAGAGAGAAACACATAAATGGATCTCATAAGTAAGTGGGACCCACATATAAAACTTACTATGTGTCATTCTCTCTCCTTAATTTTTTATGTTGTTCAACATATGATCCATTCTCAAATGATACACATATCCACTTGTGATTAAAAAATATGTAGTCAACTTTTGCCGCCATTTGGCTTTCATTCATCGAGATACTACTCACTTTTTACTTATTATCTTTTTTTTTTTCTGATTCTTTTTTCATTGCTAATAATGACTATTTAAAAAAAAAAGTAATTGAGAAAACTGATTTTAAGGATTAGAAAGATATTGGGAAAATTAAAACGATTAGAAAAACGTGTGGAAGAAAAGATTGTTACAGGTTGTATTTGATTGGGTATAGAATTGAGTTTTATGTAGAATTGTACATATTCGGATATTTTTATGAATTATTTAGTTTGATTGGGCAAGTATAAAATTGAAATTGAATTATGTGAAATTGATGAATGTATAAAAATATTGGAATTGAATTTTATATTTTTTAGATAGAATTGGGAGAAAATAACAATTTTGCCCCTACTGTCTCTCTCTCTCGTCCTCTATCTCTCTCTGTCCTCACGTCCTCTACCCCTGCTTTGGAAAGTTCCCGCTCTTTACCCTCCATCCTCCATCATCATTCCTTGGCTTCCATTATCTTTATATTCTTAAAGAAAAAAATAAAAACATAAGTAGAAAAAACATTTTTTTTTTAATTTTTAAAAACACAAATATATTTTTAAAATTTTTAAAAACAATTTATCAATTTAATGTTGCCCCTACTGTTTTTTACTTTTTGTAATTATTTATTAATTTTTTATAATTATTTAATGAATATAAAAATATAATTGTATACCAAAAAAATAAAAGTAAAAGAAAAATAATTATTTAATATTTATTGAGGGGTAAATTAGTCTTCTTATCTCACATTCTTCTATAAACTTTTAATTCAATCTTTTCATATCAAACACACTTCTCAATTCAAATAATTCAATTCCAATTCCATTTTACCAATTCCAATTTCAATTACAATCCAATTCCATAATTTTGTTGAACGAAAAGCAAGCCAGAAAGTTAGAAGAAGAGGAGTACATTAATTCCGTATAGTCTATGGAGTTGACAGTGATTTGTGTTCTAAATTTAGATTTCTTTCTTTTCTTTTATTTTTTCCATAGGTACAACAGGACCTGAGACTCTTATGAGAAAGAAACAAAAGAAAGAAACATCAACGATACGATATGAAATGAACACAGACACATTAGAGGGGGCGGCTAACTCGCTCACATGTCTACTTGCCTAAAAAATAAACATAAAGAAAAATATCCTTTCAATCAAATACCACTTAATTTTAAATTTAATATATGTATTTTCTTTTATAAAAATCGAAATAATAATACAAACTTTCACTACACAAGAAATAATAAAAATAAAAAAGTTGTTCATGTAATATGTTATTTATATTTTTTTTTTAAAAAAAAAAGGTGTGCATGAGATTAATAGGTATGAATGGATGATTGAATTTGAATTGAGACCACTCCAGTCTCCACCTACCGTGTGGTTGAGCGCATGTGTCCATTGGCATGCATATAGAGTCAAATTAAACTCTTCTCACTTGTGCTCTCACTATTCACGAAAATTGAACAAATCTCATGTTTTTAACACATTATCCCTCCCACTCTTTCTATATCTTCTAATTATTATTTCTACTTTTCTTAATGTAAAGTAAACTAATACTCTTCACAAGGAGGAGCCGATCAGGGCGGCCGTTAGACACCATTTGGACAGCATCAAATTCAAAGGACTCATCTTTTGACCAACAAAAAAAAAGGGATAGTCATATGCTTCCAAATCTACTCCTCCAATTCCTAACTTCCAACTATTCTGATCTATATATATTACTAGAAGCTCTTTGTATGCTATTTTATTAAAAAAATATCAAATATAATATACAATCACTGTTATTCTATTTTGAACTAATAAATTAAATAATAAAAAGTTATTTACTTTATTATTTTTTTAATAATTATTCATAATTTACTTTGTCTTTCCTATATTTCTCATTATATATTTTTTAATTATTAAATATATATTATGTAATATTAATAACATAAAATGATAAGACCCAACCACCATTATAATAGCCTTTTTTTTTTTAATTAGGGATGCAAACATACTTCTCTCTGAATTCAATTGCGAGATGGGGACGGTAGAATTAAGGAAGTTTGCAGTGGTTTTACCATATGTCCGATCCAATTTCAGTGGTGCTCAAGCTACTGTTAACTCTCTTAATTATAGGCTTAGTTTACTTAGATATAAGTGTAATTTTCATCTGGGTAGTAGTTTATTAATTAACGGTGTTTGTATTGTAGTTTGTAATAACTAATAATTTTGATGTGGTGATTAATTATTGTAGGATAGAAAATAGATCTAATATAAGATGCTATATATTTTAATTTTATATGTTAATTTAAGTTTATCTGTTTTATTAAAAAAAAAACCCACCACCATTATAATAGAGATGTAGAAGTGAAACGCTTTCAATTCATCTATATGAATTGTATGACGTGATTGCTATTGACTAATGATATCATCAAATTTTGTATTTTAAATTAAATGACTTATATGATATATTAAACAACTAATCTGACTAACTTTTATTGCTCAATAGATGAAAAATTTTAACCCACCAAATTTTTTTAAAAAAAATGGTTAATTTGAATCAGTCTATCTAATTAAAAGTTAATGATGTTATATGTTTGTGGGCTAAAATTCAAGGGCATCTAAAGAATAAAAAAACCTAGTAATTTTTTTGAATAATGTTAAAAATTAAGATTGAATTATTTGTGAAGTTAGTATATAAATTTGGAAAGAGAAGAAAAGATTGGGGAGATTGATTGAAGGAAATCCGTGGGATGTGTATCCCTTATTGGGCAAAACTGATGTCACAAATAATTCAATATTTTCTGGATGGGGGCTGCTAGCAGCTATCTATAGTGATGTGGGAAGAGCAGGCGAAGATGATCACTATAGTCTATAGCTAGCAGCCCCCATCCAGATGCATTGCATTGTCTCTACCCTCTACCTCATTCATACTTAGACACCTACCTTTTTTTTCCTCTTTTTCCCTATGCATCTCTTATCCATAAAGGCCGCCTTTTCTCTCTGCCTCTGCTCTTTTAGTTTTTACCTACCTCCTCTACTTCTGTCTCTTTTCCATGCCTCCTACTCACTCTCTACTCTCTACCTCCCTTTGCTTTTTTCAATTTACATTATTAATGAAAATAAAAACATTAATTAATAATAAGGCCCATCTAATTTCAACTTACATAATATTTACTTCACCTTAATCTTAACAACAAATGACATAAAAACAAAATTACACAAAGATAAAATTATTATAAAAAAATAATTAAGTTTAAATATTTAGCAGATACTGTGGCAATATTACTATTTCACTCCCTCACCCAAACTAAACACTACAATCTGTTTGTATGAGCATTGGTTCTTTGATTATTGTTGAAATTTCATTTCAGGATTTAGCTCCATTGATTAGCTTCATCTGCTCTGATTCTTCGTCCACCAATTCGCTCCATGAAAACCATTACTACCTCTATTCTCACTTCTCTATTCCTCCTCCTCCTCATTTCCCATAATCCCCGATTTGTCCGCTTCGCTGATGCAGCCAAGCGAAGAGTCCACATCACCGACGATTTGGACGACGTGATCGACGACGAAGAGGATGATGCTTGGAGAGAATGGGGCAAGAAATCGACGCCCTCTTCTCACTTCGATCTACCGCCGCAAGATTTGTCCAAGATGGACATGTCGCAGATCCAAGCTGAGATGGCGAAGCACCAATCTGGTCCCGTCGTCGGATTCGTTAAGCTCAACTTTGGGGTTCGTCGGACTCCGGTGAGTGCATTCTCTTGTTCTTGTTTTACTTGGATTGCATGTTTCAATTCTTATTTTCGTTTTTCGGTACATTGGGAGGGATGTGGTTCTGCAATGGAGTTGGAGTGGATTTAGTTTCTTCTTTGATTTCTGTTTTGCATTGTTGAAGTACATCTAGTGAGAGTAAAAGCAAATTGAATAATATATGATGATTGATCTCCCTAGTGTCACTATACGCTTATAGAATTTGAAACATGGATGCTTTGTGGGTTAATTTCATTCGACGGGAACCTGAGTTTAGGGTTTGAAATGTGGAATTATAGAGGGATTTTGATTAATTCAAGGTTTTCAATTTGATTGTTAGTCGGTATTATATCCTTATTGGATAAATGTAGTCCAAAGGTGTTGAGTTATCAATTCAGTCGTTTGCTTACTACTGTTCAATATTCAAGAGAAGGTTGAACTTTCAGATTCTAAGATTTCATGGGATACCTTGTAGTTTACTTTGTAAATGCTTCATTTTAGGAAATGGTAGGTAACATTGCAAAGAAGTGGACTGAAATTATGAGAACTGGAGCTATTGGAGCAAGGTTTATGGGTGTTGATTTGAATACAGTTATGTTCAACATGGAAAGAGGTAAAGATGTGGAAGAGGTATGCATTTTCTTCTTCCTTTGTTATTTTTTTTTCTTACTGCTTGTTTATAAATTTAAATAGAGAGAAAAGAGAAAAGCTGCTTATACCTTATTATTTGTGACAATCCACAAACTGCTTTTTTTTTCCCCTTCACCCTTGTTTTTACCAAAAATCAAACTGGGGAATTCTTGCTTGTCTTGTTAGAAATCAAAATGAAAATTTTATCTCATGGGATTCTTTTAATTCAATCAGAGAAGATAATATTTCTTCATCCTTTTGTTTATGATGCTTTTGTGTTCACTGTTCATATTGTCTAATACTTGTACAATGTTTATCAGTTGAAGGAGTTTATCTTGAATGAACCAGAGGCATATGAAATGAAGATTGGGGATCAAGTTTTTCGAAGACCTGGAGATCCTCCTCTAGATGAAGTTATTGAGAAGCTTAGAAGTGAAGAAAACAAGGCAGATAACGTTAGTCCTCAGGAAACTAATAGTCAACTGAAAGAAGAGTTGTAGTTGAGAATAGTATAGCTATAATTCTCTGAGAAGTAGACAATAAATTAAAGAACTGCCGTGTCTGTTAATTTTACAGTTACTAACATTTAAGTCTTTAACCTTTTGAAAGTAAAAAAAAAACTGTTTATTTTATATTTCTTTTTTCATACAAATTTTGGGATGGCTAATGGCCTCATGGCTTGTGCTAATATTCCGTGATAGCAGTATATGATTAGTATATCTGGAATCAGAAAGCTAATCGTCTTTTTACTTTTGTTTTTTAATATTAGATGAAATCAGATTATTGTTCAAGAAACGCCACAAAACGTTGAATCTCTTTTCATTTGTTTGATCATATATTGACAACTTTATTCCTTTATTTAATGATTTCGTTTAAAGTTGAAGGGTGTTTGAATTGAAGCATGAAAGAACTGAGAGTTGAACATGGTTGAAACTAGAAAAAAGAACCAAATCTGTGCAATACTTATATTAGCAATATTTGAGTGAAAATTCATACTTTTGTAATAGAAAGATACGCCTATGATTGATTTTGACACTGCCAATAATTTTAGAAACCCTTGTTTCCTCTAGTAAGGACACAAAAGACTACAATTTAACAAGAAATGAAACAAAAAATTATTTTGTATCCCATGATTGTTGCAATTATAATAGACGGCTTAGAGTCGGTGGAATTACTATTTTAACTTCTTACTAAAGTCAGATAGATCAAGAAGGCGAATCCTACGGATAGCTGCTGCTTCTTCTCTCTCTTTCTTTGTATTGTAGCCCCAATCCACTGATTCAAAAAAAAAAAAAAAAAAACCAAGTCAGCTTATCAAATACAGTCCTCTTTTTTTTTAAAAAAAAAAAAAATTTATGTGCTGTTGCTTACATGCTTTTGGTAAGGTTAACCAATTAAAAAAAGATATGTGTCAATTTCAAGAAGAAAATTGACACATGTCTTTTTTTAATTGATTAAATTGACACATGTCTTTTTTTAATTAGTTAACCTTACTAAAAGCATGTAAACAACAGCATATAAGTTTTGTTTTTTTTTTTTTTTTGTGAATATCAATTACAGTCCTCTAAGGAACCACAATAATGCACAAGGGAACTGAGACAAAATCACAAAATGGAGTGATTAGTGGTGCAGAAGTCATAACGTCACAGGGAAAAGAGAAGAAAACTACCTAAATACAAATTCCATCCATCTAGCTCAGGCTCCTTAATAACATTCTTTAAGGTTGCAAGCCGATCTTCCACAAAGCTGATAAAAAAACAACTCAAATTAATTTCTTATGGAATATGAACCATCATAACAAGAAAAGGGTTCAATTCATAAAGAGACTTGAGAAACTACAACAATTACTGTTAAGAGCAGAATATCTTACTGTAGTCTTAGCCCTTGGTGCTCTGGTTTCTTTTGAATCTGCTTTAGCACTTCCACCTTTGGACTACAGAGGAAATTGAATCGTGCACAAAAGGAAAATTCTCATCAATTGAAATCAAGACAAGAAAAATACAATGACTAAAAACAATAAATTCATTAATGCACCATACCAAACCAAATTATGCCATATATATCAATACTAACCCAGTTCCTAGGCCGTATATTCTTTCAGGTGGTATAGTCACTCCAGCAAGCTCTTGAAGTAAAGCATCAGCAAAACGGCTCTGAAATCCGATAAAGAAGACAAAGGCCAAAGGACATAATGAGGATTTCAAACTCTAAAAGATGCATTTATAGTTGTAAACCTATCATTAGGACTATTGCTTCCTTGCAAGGAGCAAAGAGAGAAGGTTAGAAACCTGTTTTGTGGTGACAATATACACTCTTGAGCTAGCAAACTTTAATGCATCAGAAACACCAGGATAGAATCTAAGAGGCAAGGCATTCACCAATTAGTAATTGAAATGATTAAGGCAAAATCTGAAAAAAAAATACAAATTTATAACTGTATTATTTATGGCTACATGGACGTCAATCTCCTTCAAACTCTGCACAGGACCTTCCACTCTTTTGTGGTTGAATTGATAAAGTGTATTTGCTCATTATACTCTGCCAAACAAACTTCTTAAAAATTGAAGGTTTAAGCCCAAATCTATCTTTGCATTGAACTTTTTTAAAAAAGGTACTATTTATAAAAGATAGGTCGACCAATTATATTATGAATAAGCATGTCAGATGCACTACCTCACCTTTGACATATTTTACATATTTATTCATCACTGACATGATTTACTTATCTTCTGTATACAGTTTTTACCAAAGAATCCCTTCTCTGCATATGACTTTAGGTTTGTCATTACGCATCTGGTATAACAATCAAAAGCTGATTCCATTTTAGGAGATTTGGTTGGACTACCTGTTTGCGCCAATCCAAGTAGCAAAATCATTTTCCAACCATTCATCTCTGATCTTTCCAAAAAGATCTATTAGAGCATCCTTATTTTCTTCACCCCATTCTTTCATGATTATAGGCTTCAACGTGGGCCAATTCTCCAATATACCATCAACTGTGAGACCCTCGGCAACCTTGCAGAAGAACAAGGACATCTTCAGTCAACTAATCTGGAGTCCATACCAGTTATTAGAAAGTAGATGCAATTTTAAGGATATAGAAATCATGAAGGATAAAAGAGTCTCCCCCTTTATGTCAATGAAGTGATTTTGTATCACTTATACATGATATAAGTCTGATCCATAGGCAATAATTATACCCACCGAAGACTTCCTGATGGAGGGCGTTCTTGTCTCAAGCAACAACCTCACAAGCAAAACGTTTTCATACCCAGTTTCCACCACTGGTCGCACCTATATAAAAGAAAAAGTAGTCAAACATTATATACAACAATTGTCTTAAAATGTAAGCAAGTTAAATTAATCATGGAAACACACACATAGGATTGTAATCAAGCAGAGCCCAACTTCACTACTTTCAAGCTTGTTCACTTAAAATTGATTAATTGACCAAGCCCAAATTCTAGCTCAATCTTTAATCAAGCCAAAAATGGTAAACAAATTTGACTTAACTATTCAATGAGCTGAATCCAAGCTGTTTGCTAGCACAACAAATCAATAATCAAATGTTGAAAACAGACTTGTTTGACTAAACACTGCTCAAGCCATAAATGAGCCAAGCAATATTCAAGCTTTGATGGGACGAATCCAAATAGTTCACAAATATATCAGTTCATTTACACATTTAAACCTCCAAAATCGATGGAAAGGACAATGGACTCAACCAATTACCAAACAAATCCTCAGAAACATTAAGCTCTAACTTGTGAGACAATATTGAGCAAATTAAACCTTTTTCTTTTCTTGCTATGCTCCCACTGTACCAACATAGCTAAACTTTATCCAAGTAGTATAAAGCTATAGCATCTGAAATCAAATTAAAGGAGACAGAAGTATTAACTGCATGCATCTGGTCAACAATCCAATCCTCTATAGTAGAATCCACACCGTCAAATAAACCAAGCCATCTCACTTTGGCAGCCTACAAAAAAAAAAAAAAAAAAAAGAAAGATTGGAAATTCAAAACAAAGATATCAGCATCATAATCCACATACTCTGAATTGGGAAATTTAAAGTCAATTGATTTGATTTCTGTTGGTTTCTTGCACTGTCTTGGGAACCAATCAGAGGGGAAAGAGGAGAAACCTTGAGAGCGGAGATAGAGCTCTCGCCGCAGCTATCGCAGAGAACTCCATCAAAGTCCAAGGCGTACAAGTCTCCCATGATTTTGGCTCTTTTCCTGACAGATGCGCCTAATGTTAGTAAAGATCATTGAATTAACCACTACAGCATAGGAGGAAAAAACAGTGATAATGAAAACTAGAAATAAAACAAGGGAAGGCATGCATTATGCATAGCGAAATTAATTGAAGTGATGAAGCAATTTAGAAATATACATAATACTCATACTCACTACTCACACAACGAATGGAAAAAGCAAGTGTCGCAGAGCGCTGCAATCTCCTTTGGGTTTGACTGCTGGATAGTGGATAGTGTATATGGGTGTTTTTGCTTATGTACCTGGATTTTTTTTAAAAAAATTTATTTATTTACTTTTTGAGTCAAGTGCAAAGTGAATGATGATAAAGTGGGAAAACTGAAAAAAGTCCAAGAAAAAATTATCAATCTTTATTCTTTTGGTCTTCAACGTTTGCACGAAGTTTAATATTGGTCATCAATGTTTCAAAAGGTTATTTTAGGTCCCCAACGTTTTTTTTTTGTTAAAATTGATCTTTTAACATAACATCTGTTTAGTTTTGCCATTAAATGCTGACGTGGAAGGCTTATGTGGTACACCCTTTCTCCTATGTGTCATATTTAAATGACATGGCACCCTCTTTCACTCAAACTCAGCAAAACAACGCCGTTTTGATTCAAAACATAACATTTAAATGAATCAAAACGGCGTCGTTTTGCTGAATTTGAGTGACAGAGGGTGCCATGTCATTTAAATATGACATGTAGGAGAGAGTGTGTGCCACATAAGTGTTCTACGTTAGCATTTAATGGCAAAACCAGACAGATGTTACGCTAGAGGACCAATTTTAACAAAAAAAAAACGTTGAGGACCTAAAATAACCTTTTGAAACGTTGAGGACTAATATTAAACTTCATGCAAACGTTAAGGACTAAAAGAGTAATTTGGCCTATAATATACATCAACATGAAAAATTAATTTATATGTTACATAAATTTATAAATTTTATTTTATTTTATATATTTTAATGATTAACGTGTCATAAATATTATTACAAAATGAATGTTCATACACACCTTCCTTAACTCCAAATGAATGGCAATTTATATTTTCAAATTCATTGAAAATTATACCATTGATTATGATTTATATCATTATATTAATTCTTATAACTCATTGTTATAGGTTATCCTTGTAACCCTATAAATAAGAGGGTATATAAGAAATGTGTACAATAATAAAGTTAATGAATACTATCATGCTTCTTCTCATTTATTTGTCTCTATTCTTATTATTCTTCTTCATATACTCCTTTTTATATTATTTCTATAATACATTTTCACGACAACGTTTTATCAATGGACAAAACTTATATATTATTGTTTACATGCTTTTGGTAAGGTTAACTAATTAAAAAAAGACATGTATCAATTTTCTTCTTGAAATTGACACATGTCTTTTTTTAATTGGTTAATCTTATCAAAAGCATGTAAGCAACAGCACATAAGTTTTTTCCTTTACCAATTTATAAAAAAAGAAGCCCAATCAATTTGTTTTTTACTTACTTATTTTTTTTTGTTTTTACTTACTTATAATAATTGAACATCTTAACATTAGATAACAACAATTTCACTTCCCATTTTTACTAAAATTTTGAAAAAGAAAGAAAAAAATAGTTTAGGGAGAAATGAGAATGAAGGTTTAGTCGTGAAAGGTGGAAGTATCAAAATGAGTTAGGTCTTATAGCCTGATTTGTTTGGCTTTGTAAAATTTATAAGATTGAACTGAAAATTTTTTTAATAAAAAAATAAACCAGTTCAATACAACAACGAACTAGTCCATTTTTATTTTTTCTTTTACTTTTAATATTTATATAATAAATTAATTGTATATTTTATTTTAATTCAAATGGTATTAATTTTTTTAATATTTTTAATTTCTTTAAAACGTATTTTATCAATATATCTTATTATTTTAAATTTTAAATTAAAATAAATATTATTTTATAAAATATGTTACAAAGATTAAGTAATTATTTAATAATTTTAAAATCTTTTGAGAAAAATAAAAATGAGAAGCTCTAATAGGATTAGACTCGATAGGATTAGAGAATTCTTGACCTTAAATAAAAACATGCTAACTCAATTCAATCCTAATTATAAATAAGATCAAAGTGGACTAAGACCAAGTTAGACTAATATTTTGACAATTCTGGGTGGTAGGATTATTTTTCCGTTTTGGAGTAGAGGATTGTAATTTAGTTAATGGGACCCACATTTTTCACACACACTTCCAAGTTTTAGAAGGTGATACTTTCTTTTTGGCTAAAGATCTATTTTGGTCCTCAATGTTTGCATGAAATTTAATATTGGTCCTCAATATTTCAAAAGTTTAATATTGGTCCTCAAAGTTTTTTTTTGGTCGATTTTGGTCCTCGAGCGTAACACCGTTAACTTTTTACCGTTAAATGATGACGTGGCATGTTTATATGGCACATCCTCTCTCCTACATGTCATATTTTAATGACGTGGCATGACACATCACTGCCACGTCACCCCAAATTGCCACATCATCATCTTCTCTCCTTCATCATCATCATCTGGGGTGGCGTGGCAGTGATGTGTCATGCCATGTCAATAAAATATGACATGTAGGAGAGAGGGTGTGCCATATAAGCATGTCACGTCATCATTTAACGGCAAAATGTTAACGGTATTACGCTCGAGGACCAAAATCGACCAAAAACAAAAACTTTGAGGACCAACATTAAACTTTTGAAACATTGAGGACCAACATTAAACTTCATGCAAACATTGAGGACCAAAATAGTACTTTAGTTTTTGTTTTTTTTTGTGTATCAATTCGAACACACACCCTAATACATTTAAATATTCACAATTAGATTTGTAACCTCCTTGCAAATCATATTAATTATTCAATTTATGTCATAGTTAATATTTATCATTTCTATAAGAATCAATGTTTTACTTTTTGTTTTCATTTCTTTAAGATTATAATTGAAACTGATTTAACAATTCATATTCTTTTATTTTTGTAGGATTACGGCCCCGCATAACACATGTCAAAACGATGATGGATTTCCATTTAATGATATTGCAAGAGTTCTCATCGCTTTATATGTGTCTCTATTTGGGGTTTTGCTTATTTTTGAGATTATGATAATGCATTTCTTAGTATCACCACAGAGTTTATATTGGACAAGCATAATAATTGCTTCTTTCAATGAATTTTCAAACCTCCTTAGTTATACATCTCTTACATTTGACTTTTTAGGTTATACTAGGTTAGATTTTATCTTAGAGGTTTTATTTTTGATTTGGCCAGCATTTCATTTGTTAACGTTTGGAGATTTTTTTTTTGGTGGGGAAGAAACGTTTGGAGATTTTGATATATCCTCTATTACTCATTTTTTTTGAGTTTTTGCCTATTTTAGAAATGTGTATAGACCATGTGTAATTTTAATTACGCATTTTTTAAGATTATTGGTGGCAATAGCAACACTTCTAAAATGTCTCTGTTTACTTTCATATCACTTATTGTTCAGGTAATTAATAGAACACTATAAGAGACCTAAGGTAACCTATATATTGAGCGTAAAGAAAAGTGAGTCTCCGCACTTGACGTTGTTGATCAACCAAAAGACTTTTTGTTTGTTATTTTTTTTAAGTAAGAAATGTGTATGGACCATATTGTGTAATTTTAATTACGCATTTTTACAGATTATAGGTGGCAATAAGGGCGACTTTAAGATAATTCTATTTACTCTCATATCACTTATCATCTAGATAATATTAATTGATAGCATATTACAAGAGACTAGGGTGACCTATATATTGAGCGTGAAGGAAGAGTGAGTCTTCGCACTTGACGTTATTGATCAACCAAGAGACTTTTATTTGTAGTGTTTTTTTTAAGTAACTGAAGTTTCTTTTGAAATTAAATTTCATCTGTCAAGACTTTGTTATTTGTTTGTTGATTATATGATATTGACTTGGATGTTTTATCGTAGTCATTTATTCAAAGTACTTGAGAATTACTACAGGAAAATCGATAAATCTTGGCCCTAAAAAAAAGGGATTTTTCAATCCAATCTTAATTAAATAAGACTATAGTGGATTAAGATCGAGTTAGACTAATTCATTTTGACAGCTGAATGTTGGTGGGAGTGATTTTGATGTTTTAAGTGATTAGTATCTAATTACTTTTTTTTTTATTATGGTTTTAAACACCTCCTGCTATACTCTTGTTATGCAACCATGTTTACGCCATCCCCTTACATTTTGTTCGAATTCAAAAAGCATTTCAGTCTTTAAAATATATAGTTCAGTGTTTGCTTTAGAAAGGACAGAAAACACTAGAATTTAACAAGAAATTAAAGGAAGAAATTATTGTGAATTCTCATGATTGTTGCAATGACAATAAGGGACGGCTTAGAGTGAATAGAAAATGGCCGTTGAATATAAAGGAGACGGAACAAATAATGAGTTGAATGAGTATAGTAATAGTATTAAGCCATTATTGAAACAAATGACTATTTCAGCTTGTTAGTAAAGTCAGAGAGATCAAGAAGCTGAATCCTGGGGTTAGCTGCTGCTTCATCTCTCTCTTTCTTAGTATTGAACCCCCAATTCACTGATCCAAAAAACAAAAAACCAAGGCAGCTTATCACAATCATATTGCATAACAAAGATTAGTAAAGAGCCAAACAGAGAGGGAAAAAAGTACCTAGATACAAATTCCATCCGTCTAGCTCAGGCTCCTTCATAACATTCTTTAAGGTTGCAAACCGATCTTCCACAAAGCTGATCAAGTGAAATGAAACAACTCCAATTATATTATATTATATTGTTCATTATCAATTAATGTCTATTAATAATATATCTTACTGTAGTCTTAGCCCTTGGTGCTCTGGTTTCTTTTGAAGCTGCTTCAGCACTTGTACCTTAGGACTATACAGGAAAATTTGAATGGTCCATGAAAACTGAGTCTTTTCATCCACATAATTAAAAGCAAGTGAAATAGTAATTACCCAGTTCCAAGGGCATATATTCTTTCAGATGGGATAGTGACTACTCCAGCAAGCTCTCGAAGTAAAGCTTCAACAAAACGGCCCTGAAAAATGGCATAAATTAGACAGAGAGTGAGAGAGAGGGAGAAATGAATTAAAAGTGGATTTGAAAGTGTTAGAGAAGGTGACGCACTTGTTTTGTTGTAACAATGTACAACGTTGAGGTAGCAAAGTTTAATGCATCAGGAACTCCGGGATAGAATCTAAGAGTCATGCCATTCAACAATGAGTAATTTTATGTTTGTATTGAAAATGAATAGATAGAGTAAGAGTATAGTGGGTACACAAACACACCTGTTAGCAGCAATCCAAGAGGCAAAATCATTATTCAACCATTCATCTCTGATGTTTCCAAAAAGATCAATTAGAGCATCCTTATTTTCTTCACCCCATTCTTTCATGACAATAGGCCTCAAGTGGAGCCAATTCTCCAATATACCCTCCACTGTGAGGCCCTCAGAAACCTTGCAATGATGTCATAGGCATAGGCATTCATTAATAATTAATAATGAAGGAGATCAGATGATACAACTTACAAGTGAGAGACATTATTATTATACCTACCGAAGACTTGCTGAGTGAAGGCATTCTTGTCTCAAGCAACAACCTGACCAGCAATAAGGTTTCCCAACCAGTTTCCACCACTGGTCGCACCTATCATATGCAAAACAAAACACACACAGTATAGCATTTGGCTACTCAATTCTGAAACCAAATTGAATAAGACAGAAATATTAACTGCGATCATCTGCTCAAGAATCCAATCCTCTGTGGCTGAATCCACAGCATCGAATAAAGCAGGCCATCTCACTTTGGCAGCCTACAAAAGACACACAAAGGATTTAGAAATAGTTTAGTTTGTGTTGGTTTGTTAATATAATTGGGAAAGGGTGTAGAGGATAGAACCTTGAGAGCAGAGATAGCAGTCTCGCCGCAGCTATCGCAGAGAACTCCATCGAAGTCCAAGGCATACAAGTCTCCCATTTCCTTTAATTTGAGCTCGACCTAATCTTAATTTCTTTGTGTATATATAATAGATATAGATGAGGATGATTCAATTTCAACCTCTCCACTCTCCACCCAATGTGTGGTTCTGACACGTACCACTCTCTTCCTATCTCATTATCTATATATAACATAATTCCAAACTCTTTAAACAAATGTTCTCACATATTCCTATCTCTAAATTTAAAATAATTTTAATTTACATTTTTCTCTATTAACTTAACTCAAATCCATAATAACATTATTCAGTTCTTCCACTTTGATTCCTTTCGTATGAAAACAATTACCCGGCCCCCTCCTCAATTCTCGATTCCCTTTTCCTCTTCCCATAATCCCCAATTCGATCGCTTGAGGCCCGCCAAGCCAAGAGTCCAGTCTACATCACACACGATTTCGATCACGACCTATTGAGACAGACAAATCCAATTCTTTCAACTTCCATCTGCCACCACACCCATTTCTCCAACATTCAAAATCAACACTGAAATAGATCTTTTACAATTACAAAACATATCTTCTTTTAATATATTCAAATATCTCATATCAAAAACATTCTTTAAACACTTCAAGCAAATATTAATATCTACTTTATTATCCATATATATATATATGTAAATGAACTCCAAGATCAAGTGTAAAATTGAGTGTTTAAAGAAAGGTTTGCATGAGAAAGAAGTAAGAACAAAATCAATAATCATAAAAGCATCATCTTTCTTTATTGAGATTGTGAACCCACTACAAACAAGGGGTTCATCCATACCTAATGCTACCCCACACCACACAAACTAACTCATATCAACAACTTGTACAAAACATAATGCACTACTACATTATAAATATTCTGCATAAAAACACATACCATCATATATATATATATATATATAGTGAATTCCACTGTATTTTTATTTTAACTTTTATTAATTTTACAAGAATCTTATTTTATATTTTCAAGATTTTAATAATACAAAATTTAAAATTCTCCCCAGACACAAATCGTGTTTACTTTTCTTTTCTTTTCTTTTCTTTTTTTTGAAAAGTACTTAACTGTTTTTTAAAAATAAAAATCTAATTTGTTATATTATTTTGTGGGATACAAAGAAAAGCCCACAATGGTCATAATCATATGATTATGGTGATGATGTATGTCATTACCATGACTGACAGTCCTTCGAGAATCAAGATTCATCCAGAAAGTAATCAAAACCTGAATGAAGAAAAGAAGGTGATCTGATTCCACTTTTCATCAATCTTAAATTTTACACTATATAAACAAATAAATAATCCTCAATTCAAAAATAGAATAATTTCTTTTATCAAAGATTAAGATGGAGTTACGACTAAAATAATACACTTTTCTTTTGGGGAAAATAAGACTGAAATCATAATGATAAATTTTTAAAGACTAAAATTAATAATATTAATATTTTTCAAGAATGAATATTATAATTTATTCATTAAAAATATATCAATAAAGCAATATAAAGATTCTCTTTTAGAAAATTGGTAGGTTCATGTGTCATTATCTCACTGTGTGATCCCATGCTGAATTTCTTCTTTTGAATTTGGAATTTATCATATTTTATTTAACATTTCATCATTATAATTGCCTGATAATGATATGCACTAAAATTTATATAATTTCTAAAATTTAGTTTAAAATATAACTTAAAAAATAAGAAGCTATTTAATTCCTTATTCTTTTTACTTTCATATATTAATATCTATATTATATTATATAATTTCGAAAAATATAAAAATGAAAGCTATATAAATTAAAAAAAACAAATAAATATAGACAGAGATTATTTTCTTCTTGTTAGAGTCCTCAAAGTGCGCGCGTGAAGTTCGATCCTTCCCTCTCTCACCACGCAACAAAATATTACCGGTAACCCTCCAAAGTCACTTACAGTCACAGAACCTCTCTCCCTCTTCACTCTACCTACTACAGCCGGTCATACACACGTCTACCGATACCGCCGGTTTCTTATTCTCTTACCCGATAAATCTTCAGGTATAAAATCCCATTTTCTGATAACAGTTGAGGAGAAAGTTTCAGTTTCAACGTCGTACACCTCTTCTGATCGTCGTCTCGCTGTAGATCTCGTCGGATTCAGCTTCCGTGAGTTTTTTTTCTACCACTGATTGTTTACACGTTTTTTGAAATAATATTCATAGATGATGCTAGAATCTGATCTATCTGATGCAACTGTGTTGGTTTCTGATTTTGATGCGGTTCCCGTGTTCTGACTTCTGATTATACCTTTATTCGATGTCTTCGTGGGCTTGTGTTTATGTTGGCATGTGCCGCCTGACTGCCTGTGCATGTTTATTTTTGGTTATGGATTGATGATTTGATTATGCTTATCCATATTGGATGAAATTACAATTGTTACTAGTAGTAGATAGATATAACGGTATGAAATTTTTAATTTGTTATTAAGCTAAAAATGATGTCCTTTGTAGCGGGAGATCAGTTGATTTTGTTATAATAGCATATCTCTTTTAACAAAAAAAAATCATTACCTCTTGGTATGAAACTATTAATGAAGCTGATTTTGACTTTTTAAATTTTCTTTTGGTTTATAAGTTCTTGTTGGTTTGTAGTTTCTTGTTTATTTTTTGTTCTTGCGATAACCAAGTTCCCCCACCCCTTGTGTTTGTAGATTTATTTATTTGAGTTTATCCTGGATACAATTGGAATTCTGATATCATTTTTTTTCCGACGAAGACTAAAATGGCAGATAATGAGGATGGAGAAAAAAAGACTTCTCATGGTAATGAATGGGAGGTTGTATCATTAACGGCATCAGCATATGCGGCTGCTCCTAGTTCCAGACAAGATGAGTTGAAGAATGATGACAAGGGAGATGCACATACTCAGGATGAAGCTGAAACATCACATCCCTTGTTCATGTCTCATCACTTTGTCTTTCCACCCAGTCGGCATGAAAACTTGCCATTGGAACCTGATTATAGTGTGATTCTTGATAAATCAGGAGGCAAAGATGTTGTCTCTGAAGTTGGTGAAGAGGCCAGACCCAGTGGAAAGGATGGAGAAAATTTGACTATCTCTGGATTGGATGTTTCAGAGGAGTTTCCAGATATACAATATTTGGATGATAAGATCAAAAAATTATCTGTTCATGGTAAACAGTTTGAGGAAGGTACAACTCTAGAAAGTCTTGGTTTGATTGACAAAGAGGAAAGTATGTATCACTCTGCAAAATACAGTTCTTTACACAGTGAGACAGATTTCAGTGGTGCATCTGCATTTGGGGAGAATGTAGTTGTGTCTGAAATAATAGAACCTGTTGAGCAAGAGTCAAATGTTTCTCCTGATTTAGCACATTCAAAGAATTTTTCCAAAGATGATAAATACAATCCATCAAATCTTCCTTGTGGAGCTTGGTGGAAGCGTAGAGCTGCGGCCTTATATGCTCATGCAAAGGAGACAAATGCATATTGGTCTATTTTCATTGCAGCTGCAGTGATGGGTCTTGTAATGCTCGGTCAGCGCTGGCAGCAGGAAAGAGCATATCAAATTAAGTTGCTGAGCAATGTAGATGAGGTTTGTCCATTATAATGTGTTGGCTTTAAGATATGCTTTCATTTAACATATGTTGGTTTTTTTGTTGTTATGAAATTGATTAATTACTCATATGCTACATTTTTTGTTCCTTTAATTTTCATTTATGCCCTTGGAAGACATTGTAAATGCACTTTTGGCCCTTCTAGTTTCATATAAGTTTCAATTTGGTCCCCCTAGTCTACAATTTTCCTCCAAAATTTTATGTCAAATTTAACAATCGATTGAATTAGAAGTGAAATTTGTGCATAAGTTAATAGTTTTGTTTCAAGAGATATCAGCTTAGTTAATATATCATTAAATTTGGTACTAAATTTCGGATTAACACAATTATAAAAGGACAAAATTGGTTTATTACACATAATAGGAGGATCAAATTGTTTGTTTCTAAACTTGGGGGGACCAAAAGTATTTTTAAGCCCTGATCTTTTGAGGAGGGTACACTGTGTGAACAGTTTGTAAGTTTGGTTTTGGTGCATTTTCCCTCATCTGTAAGAGTCTGGAGAATCTATTGTCTGTACTCAGAGAAGTATACCGTATACGAACAGTGTAAAGCTTATGAACAACTATAATGAGTGCATACTGTTCATATCTATTGATAGCTACGCTGATGGTTCATACTGTTTTCCAACATGGGTATCTTTTCTAGGTGGCAGAATTTGGGCTCAAGATTGATTAACCATGCCCATTTCAAGTCTAGTTTTGATACAATTGTGAACTGGATGCCCTTACATATTAGGAGCGAAATGTCCTGTCTGGTTTCTCTTACAGCTTGAAAAGTATTAACTATATAATTTTCACAGGCAAGAAGCAGGATGCTAGCACCCATATTTCGACTGAAAGATGTGATTGTTGGTGGCCAACGCCGTGGATCCATGATCAGGGGAGGCTCCTCCGGTGAAAATTAAGATGATGACGAAAATTTGTATGTCAAAGAGAGATGCTGGGTTTGTGAATTGTTTAGTTTGGTGCTGGAATTGATTGACCTTTTACCGTTATGAATGTCATAGTTAAAACATTTTATAATACGAATTTTCTTGGGTCTTTTATTGTGTTGTCTTCCATAGTCTAGATGTACAGCTCTTCGATGTCAATTGGCTTAGTAATTCATGTATTTTGAGGTAAATTGCCCTGCTGGAGAACTTCTAGTTCTTGAATGACCGACATTTGAATCTGAAGGGAGGTTATATATTTACTTAATCTTTTGCGACAAAGGTCACTATGGTTGACTAAAGAGGTAAGTCGTGGTACCCTACTTAAGGTTAAGGGTCGTTTGAAGATAGAAAAGAAGGATGAAGTAAGATGTTGCAATTCTAAGATAGGGTTATTTTCGGAATTTTATGAAAATGTAGACAACGTGTCATAACTTGCAATGTTTATGCCATAAGCCTTGATTATAAATTTTCTTTTTGTTCAAGAAATTGAGAACTTTGGTACACATTCAGTCGAGGGGATCACCATACATATATAAATATATATAGTTGAAATAGAAAGAGGACAAGGGATTGCCGTGGTTGCTAAGTTATTGGCCTTGGACTCATGATGGCCATTTATTGAACATTTTTATGGACATGTCAAACACCAATAAGATTTTACTTTTAGAGTAAATTATACTCATTTTCATACATATTTTTTTTCATAACATAGAAAATCTTAGATATATTTGACTCTCATTTTCATCTCAAATGCAATTTTTTATGAGTCTCAAATGCAATTCTTAATAGTATGAAATACACAATTTAACTCTTAAACATAATCATTGGAATAGGATTGGCGGACTGGATCTTGGTCCGATCCGATCTGAAGAGTCAAACCAAATGGTTTTATTTAAACCAATGGGGGATAACAAAATAGGAATTTTGGATGATAAGCTGGGCTTGGAAGACCCTATCATTCCATTCTATGAAATATAAAACTCCCCAACATAAAATATAATTCATTTGGCCCTTCTACCTCCATGAAACTCTCAAACATAACCTAAAGTTAAGGGAGTTTTATTTGAAAGATTTAAAGTTTAGAAGAATATTAACATTTTTATATGGCTTGATTTTGCTAGAGCGTCACTGTTGTATTAGAGGTTTTTATACGAAAGTTAACAGAATGAGGTTTTTGTTGATGAGAGTTATTTGTACAATCTGTAATTCATTCTGAGAATTTTTTGCATTTTAACTTAAAAAATATATTAAATGAAAACATTGCTTATGAATCTTAATCTATCTATAACTTAATAGAAACAATCTTACTTGCGCTACATTTTTTCTTTCTGGTTGCTCTTTTGGTTTCTCACTTTCTCTTAACTTACAGGGTACCTACAACCTACCTCTTTTGTGTTTGAATTTGCAAAGACTTTGTGATTCTTTTGATAGTGAGACAAATCAAATGACTTGAAAAAATCCATTTGAAGCAATGTTATATTTATTACTTACTTTTTGCACTTTAAGAAAAAACAGTACCAATTAAGTCCAAATTTGTATTTAACCCTCTTATTAAAATTCGAATAGTCAGATTGTATTTATACAAGTCTTAAAACTCTCTTACTATCACTAAGTTATGAGGTAGCCCGAATGCTTTCATGAAGGATCAATCAAAGCACAATTTGCTTAGACTCAAATTTTACAAAATTCAACTTAACAATTAAGATTTTAACTAGGAGATTTTTTTTAAAAAAAAAAAAAAAGAAGGCTGCCAGCATAACATTGACTTTGCTTTTTATGATGATCACAGAGATTGATGAAGGTTGAAAAGAATAATTATTTATTTATTCCATGTCTTATCATTAAAGGCATTAATGAGCAGGAGAGTCAACTCTGCTGTGAGTGTGAAGAATCCCAGAATTTGTTTGTTATTTTAGGGAGGTTGCAGGGAATGCATGGATATGGATGCAGAGGAAAGAAGACAGTTCACCCACAAATAAATGCTACCATGGTTGCTCACCTAAATCTAACCAAAACCCACTTGCAAATACCTTCCTTTTTTTTTGTTTTTGTTTTTGTTTTTCAATATTCAATATAATTTTCCTTCATTCATTCATTCACCACATTGACACTTTTATCTTCAATTCATAAACAAAACAACCCCACAACTCAAAACAGACTGTGCGTGACTCTTAACACTTTTTGCTTATCTGTCTTGTGAGTTTCCTCTCTCTTTCTCTATCTCCTTCCTTCAACCAAACTCATTTATTTCTTTTCATTTATTGCTTTTCCTTTAGGTAGCAGCACTATCTTGTAATTCCTATGACATTAAGGGTAACACACAGTCACAGAGAAGAAAGAGGTAGTAAAACTAGTAGTTTATAAAAAATATATATATAATTGTAATATATAAATGGTATTAATTATTTAAGATTTTGAGATGTAGGGAATGACACATACACAAGTAAGTAATAAAAATACATAGTGAGAATATAATGAGGATAGATACAGAGTAGGTAGGGTACAAGTGTGGTAAAAGGAAAGAAAAAATAAATTGAAAGTAATAATAGATTTAAAAAAATGGAGATAGAAGAAGGATGAATGAAGGGATTTTGTTGTTACTTAAGGGAGAGAGAGTTTCAACAACCCGAAACAGAGCATTTATAAGGGGTGGATGTATGATGTATGTGATGTGATGATTTTTGGTGAGAGAGAGAAATTGGTGGTGGCATGTTACGTTGATGAGCAGTGTGTGTGGCTACAATAACTGCTTCACAACATCTTCTCACCTATAAATCTCTTTAGTTTTTCTATATCACTTCCTCTTCATTCTACTTGTACTTCATTCCCCTGTTTCAATTCTGTGTTCCATGGATACCTCCACTATGGCTTTGCTTCTTGTAACGGCCATCACAGCTTACCTTGTATGGTTCACATTCATCATCTCACGCTCACTAAAGGGTCCACGTGTGTGGCCCCTATTGGGCAGTCTCCCCGGGCTGATTGAGAACTGCGAGCGCATGCATGAGTGGATCAGCGACAACCTTGGTGCCTGCGGAGGAACATACCAGACATGTATCTGTCCCATTCCCTTCCTCGCTAAGAAGCAAGGTCTCGTGACTGTCACGTGCCACCCCAAGAACCTCGAACACATCCTCAAGACCCGCTTCCACAATTATCCCAAGGGCCCCACCTGGCACGCTGTCTTCCACGATCTTCTCGGCGATGGCATCTTCAACTCTGACGGCCACACCTGGCTCTTCCAGCGTAAGACCGCCGCTTTGGAATTCACCACCAGGACCTTGCGCCAAGCCATGGCTCGCTGGCTCACCCGAGCCATCAAGGATCGCCTCTGTTTCATTCTTAACACTGCTCAGCTCAATTCCCACCCCCTTGATCTCCAAGACTTGATGCTACGCCTTACATTTGACAACATTTGCGGCTTGGCTTTTGGAAAAGACCCCCAAACTTGCGCTCCCGGCTTCCCCCACAATGCCTTTGCCTCTGCTTTTGACCGAGCCACCGAGGCCTCGCTCCAGCGATTTATTCTGCCACAGCTGTTGTGGAAGCTCAAGAAATGGCTTCGGCTGGGAATGGAAGTTGGCTTGGGCCGAAGCCTTGTCCACATTGACCACTATTTATCCACTGTCATCCACAAACGTAAGCTCGAGCTGATGAGTCAGCAAAAAGATCATGCCAATCCACACGATGATTTGTTGTCCAGGTTCATCAAGAAGAAGGAATCCTACTCGGACAAGTTCCTCCAACACGTGGCACTCAACTTCATCCTAGCTGGACGTGACACCTCATCTGTTGCTATGAGCTGGTTCTTCTGGTTGGTCATTCAGAATCCCAGAGTGGAAGACCAAATCCTACGTGAAATATGCACCGTCTTGATGGAGACACGTGGCCATGACATGGCAAAATGGACGGATGAGCCCTTGGGATTTGAGGAAATCGATCGTTTGACATATCTGAAAGCGGCATTGTCCGAGACTTTACGACTCTACCCTTCAGTGCCGGAGGATTCAAAGCACGTGGTGGCGGACGACACGCTGCCAGATGGCACGTTCGTCCCGGCAGGATCATCGGTGACGTATTCGATATATTCGGCGGGGCGGCTAAGGTCGACGTGGGGTGAGGATTGCTTGGAATTCCGGCCTGAGAGATGGTTGTCGTCGGATGGCACAAAGTTGACAATGCATGAGTGTTTCAAGTTTGTTGCTTTCAATGCTGGTCCACGGGTATGTCTAGGGAAGGATTTAGCTTACCTACAAATGAAGTCAATTGCGGCGGCTGTGTTGCTCCGGCACCGACTGGCGGTGGTTCCGGGCCACCGGGTTGAGCAAAAGATGTCATTAACTTTGTTCATGAAAAATGGGCTTAAGGTGAATGTGTATGAGAGGGATCTAAGGGGAATTGTGACAAGTATACAGAAACAAAAGGATGTGGTATCCTTGGGATCATGTAATTCATAAAATGAAATGAAGTCCAAATATTAAATTAATCAAATATATGATTAATGTGGTTATGGAATTGGTGTGATATGTACTATGTAGAGTGATAATGTTGATCACGAGCTACAACAAGCAAAGGCCGTCACAATTATCTTTTGATCGACAATGAGAGTATGATCAGTGTTCACATGAGAGCCGTTCCACCACCGAGCTCAACATCGAGGCATATATATAGTATAATAATAACAAATTATAAATTCATTATTTATTATTTCTTCCGAGTTCTATCCTCCTTCTTACTTAAAGGTATCAAAATAGGCTAGGTCCTATGGGTCGGTCCGTTTGATTCTATAAAATATATAGAATTGAGTTAGAGTATTTTTTACTTTAATTAAAAACGGGCCAACTCAACCTAGCCTTAAAAAGAATAGAGACAAATCGAACTAAGATAAAGGCCGAGCTAGCCTTTTTTTTATATATATATTTAATTAATTTTATAATTTTAACTTTAATTCAAATTATATTATTATATTAATCATTTAGAGATTTCATTTCATTTATCTTATTACTTTAATTCATATTTTATTAATATATCTTATTATTTTGAATTTTAAATAAAAATAAATATTATACTAAAAATTATTTTATAAGTATTTAATAATTAAAAAATAATTTCTTAAAATAAAATATAGGTTAGCCCGATCCTAAGCCTTAATAGTGCTGGATTGAACCGAAGAAATCTCAACTCTGATAAAATAAGACTAAAGTGGGTTAGGGTCGGACCAAGTTAGACCATTCCGTTTTGACACAGTTGTTGTATGAATCTTGTTCAATTTTGTGAATGTTTGAATCCATTTCATTTTGAGGATTTAAATAAGCATTTTAACATCTAATTATCTTGTCAACAATTCTTCATATATATTGTACTAACAATGTTACAAGCTAAGTTAAAACAAATAGAGATACTGCCAAGCCACCAAATATATATAAATGTTGCGTAAAACACTGGAATTGAGTGTTAGGCAAACGAAGGTATTAATGTTGGGTGAGCAATAATGTGTATTCCCACATGGGTTTGACCATTGTCAAGGCAAGAAGCCCATTAATAAGTTCATAGTTTATACCAATCTATTTCTTTTAGCTTTTAAAAGTCGAACTAGTATTGGATATGTGCGATCCACAAAATATGTCTATAAATGTTTATATATTAATTTGAAATGATTTTATAAAAAAAGATATTAAAGATACAACAATAAGAAGGCCACGATGAAAAATAATCAAATGCTAATATAATAAGTTCAACAAAGATTAAATATATAATAATAATAATAATAATAATAAACAAAAGACAAATCCAATATCAAGGAATAATTAAAATTAACATTTGAGTTATATGATCTTCTAGGTGTTTTTTTAAGCCAATAAAATTTATAATTTATATGTCCAAGAACCTTCTAGAAATACTAATTTTGACCTAAAACTATTTAAGTTTGTTACATTAATACAAATAATGCAAAAAAATATTTTATAACAGTGATACTTAAAAAATTAATAATAGTGTAAGCAATAAAGAGTGCATAAAGAACTAGTTATAAATTATATTTCAAGTAAAATGCTCATCTTAGACTGTGCATATATAAACAACCTCATCTCTCCATCCTTAATTAGACTGTAAAATGCTATTTACATCCATTTGTATTACTTGTTGTTTTCCTTTTTCCTCAACTCCGGCAATATATGTGACCACTCTTAAATTCACAACAGTAGACACATCAATATTACAGAAAAATAACATTAAATTAAATGACCCATAATTATTACAAAACAGAAAAATAATTAATATCCACAAATCTCCCTAATAAAATCAATCTACAGAATCTAAAATTTACCGGGGGAAAAAAAATCTATGATGCATATTTAAATATACTTATGCAGTACCAAAAACAAGTCAAATAAAAGATATTAATTATATAAAAGAGAATACTTATCTATGATTTTTCAAAACAATACTTATTTTGGATAAACAGTGTTTGGCTTAGCTTCTAAAAGTATATATCGTGTGGGAAGGAATTTGAAAACTTGCCATTTTATTCAAGAGTTGAATGGGACATGAATAAGATAGTACTGAAGTTCAGTATATTCTTTCAATTAGTTGGTCTCTAATTTATTTAAGATGGGTTCTTATTAATGTGAGTTTTTATTAATATTAATATATGAAATTAAATGATTGGAGGAATATAATGAAGTTCAATAGTCCGGTACTACTAAACTTTTATTAAAAAAAATGACAAATAGAATTTTTGGATTGCTGCCAAAATTCAATGGATTGCCTGGGAAGAAGGTAATGCAGTGGCCCATATGATCTATTTGGTAAATGTATAAACCCAGAGCAATATATTATTCACGAAGGTTGATAAGGATCTAATTACGTGTATATAGAGCCTATATTGGGCAATGATCTTCAATTTTTGTTATTTCAAACGAGATGATTTACATGATATATATATCATATTACAAAAATTGGTTATATTTGATGGATTTATTTAATATGTAGACAGGGTGTATATTAATAATGTTTTATTTGATTGGTGGATAAAATTTTTATATATATATTTGAAATCACTAAATGATCCGCTCTCTAATTAGACGAAACATTGACATCTATCCAAAAGATATATATTAGATAAAGCTGATGACATGAAGTGCGGCAATTAGTGGTTGAAGATCATTTCGTCCCGAGTTTCAAAGATCTACCTTGTCAGATTTTGTCAACTGTTTTCCTCCAATTTCTTCGTCTTTCTTTGATTGGCCCAATCTTTACTTCCCAACTACCCTTATTTTTTTAGTGTTGAATGAAAGAGTCTTCCAGCCTATGTATGGAGATAGGAATTAGTGGTATCATCAAAATCTGTCCCAACCACTATAGTAGCTAATTATTCTTATTCGGCCAATTTTCATTAGAATAAGAAGTTTATTTAAATATATGTATATATTCCCAAATTTCTTCCAAAAAGTACTTTGTTGTTTTGTGATAATAAAACTTTTATTGAAGAGGGAAGCAAAATTAAAATCATTTATTTTATCAAACACAAATTAATCTCAAATACTTATGAAAATTCATATCAAATAGTCTATCATATATATATATATATATATATATATATATATATATATATATATATATATATATAATATTCAAAAGTTTGTTTAAAACAATCATTTCAAAATAAGGAGAACAAGCAAACAAGCTCTAAAAAATATCTCTCTGATATAATAAGAATGTAATTGCTCCCAACCATTTAGTATGCATATCAAATTTTACTCTTAAGATGCTAAAAAAAACTCAAGCATGATAAAAATTTGTAAAATCGTAACACAACACCCATTATATATGATATAACATAGCTTCTTTGGCCACAGAATCCCATTAAATTCTAGCAAGTTTACATCAACGTACATTTAAAAAAGCTTTGAATGGATTGGATGTAGTAGGTAAACTAATAAATTGGAAATAAACCTTGTCAATATAGGTTCACCACCAAAAAAAAAAACGACGAGTAAATGTAAATCCTTTCTAATTCTATATATATGAAACTGAAATGACAGCAATAGCCCTAATTATTAGAGAGATTCCATCGAAATTGCAATGGTGTCACTTCTTGGTGTTGTACATGGACTCCACCTTCCCATCATTCCCTCCAAGCAACAAGTACTTATCCTTCCTGGTTAATCCAGTGCACTCAAACCCCAGCACTTCACCCAGCACCCTCTGCACGTGATTGGCCACCTCAATCGCCGACTTCCCTCCTGCCTTACACGACATCTCCTCCGGCAGTCTATCAAGGAACCTGATCTCGTAGGTGGGCCTGGGGTTCATGAAGAAGAAGTAAGGGTCCCAGAACTTGACCCCACGCACCGTGGTCCCAAAGAACATGCTCTGCTTGCAATCAACGGCTACCGGCACGATCCTATCGCTCATCTCCGCGAACAAAGCAGAGAATCGCAGCAAGAATGGCTCACGGCACGTGGTCCCCTCAGGGCACACCACGAGGTCGCCTTTCTGGAGGAGGTCGGAGATGCGAGCAGCGTCGGCCGCACGATCACGGGTAAGAGCGACGGCTGGGATTGGAGAGAGGAATCTGGAGAGCTTGCTTACGCTATAGGTGACGCAGGAGACTTTGCGGCCGAGGGCGATAGCGATGACGATGGGGTCAAGGGCGGTGCGGTGGTTGCAGACGTAGAGGTTGCCGGGAGTGCCCGGGGAAGGGGGAGGAGGGCGATTGCCGCGGATGAGGAGCTTGATGCCGAGGAGTTCGTAGGTGTAGCGGACGATGCGTTCTGGGAGAGGGAGGTTGAAGTAGACACGGATGATGGAGAGGATGAAGCCGAATGGGAGCCAGAGGTAGGTGATGATAGCGTTCACTGGGGTTGGGCGCTGGACTAAGCGACCGTCGTGGAAGATGATGCGGCTCTTCAGCTGCTCCACTGGCACTGCTTTTGCTCTTTTGCTGGCCGGCACCATGTAACCCTCCTGTATGTATTACACATATGATCATATGATATCACACCACATGACACTAGTTTGTTTTATTTCTTTTTTTTCAAGCAACAATATGCATGCTCTACACACATGAAAACCTTGTTTATGTATAATTTCACAGAAATGAAAAATTAGAAAGAAAAAAAAAAGAAATAATTATGTGGCGACTTGTGAGAACAGTATTCAATTTAGGATTGTGCATAAGATTTGAAGGCTAATTCAATTGAATGAACCAAGACTGTGATGTGGAGAAGTCACTGGTCAAGTAATAAATAATGAGAAGTGCTACTCAGATCGATAAATATTGCATTGATTAAATTACCCTAAAAAAGTAAAGGAAAAAAAAAGGGGAAGGGAAGAGGTGGGGGAAAGGATGATATTGACAAAGCGCGTGTTTTTCTATTGTTATTTTGCAACTTGTATCGGAAAGTCTTGGATCACAGGGTCAGTTTCAACTTGAAGTAGGCAATTTAATAGGGAGGGATTTCTTTTGGGCAGGGAGGTTACTAAATACCAACCCATGACAACATTAATTAGAATGCTTTTATTTACCAATGGACCACTCAATGGCTAAGCTGGCAGTTAGTTGGGGATGGTTAAGACACTGGGTCCCATTGCGGATCGGATCAGGACTACAATTCTTTTAGAAAGAATAAGAAAAATTATGTAAGATTCGACAGGGTGAATAATTTTATTATTATATAGATTATTTTAAAATTATGTGTATGATAAAAAAATTATTTTATATAAATCTTTAAAATATCTAAAGATAAAATATATATATATATATTTTAACTCATTGAGCTCTCATCTAAAAAAGAAAAGTCACACTCATCTTTAGGAGATTTAAAACTACTGATTGCTGATGCATGCCCTTGGACACGCGAATTGGGAGGGGGAAATGCGTGCCTACGGTGGTTCATTGATCCATATTCCAAAGGTTAAGAAAAAGAGTGAATATGTCAGCATCAAATTAAAATTGTGTGCATGTTTCTTGTATATAAGAAAAAGGGCTTTATTCAATATCTTCATACTGCAAAATTAAATTGCTCCATATGATCATCTTTAGTCATTTCATATATTGAACAATAAGATTATTAATTAAACGAAATAGATGAACAAGGCTAAGTCATGTATATTAGTTTAACTTAAGCGACAAGGCCATCTATTATAGAAAAAAAAGGCACGCAAAGGATATAATTGGCGAACACAAAAACAGGTAGAAAAAGTTATTCCAGTTACCCTATTGTCATTATTGAGGCAATTCTATAGCGTGAGTATGAAGCTCTAACATTCATTTTCGTGTAATATATATACTCATATGACATATATTCAAGAATCAAGATATATCACACAATTCTACCAATATATTTTAAAATTTAAAACACATAATTGCGCCACAGTTGCGGCATTTATGACTTTCAAATCGATCCACTTGCTTCTTTCGCTGGCTCAATTTTATAATCAAGTATAGAAAAATTCATCTTACAAGTTACAACCAATTAACGTTTATGCTAATTTTTTTAAAAGGAGTCATGAATTTCATATCAGAAATTTGGTAACTACAGTTTTTAGCTTTCATAATTTGGTTTATCTAATTAATATAATAATTAGTCCAGATTAAAAGTAACCTAGCTAGTTGCTATAATTATCCAATAATATAATAGGAGAGATTGTATAAGTTTGAAAGTAGTACGTAACCAATTAAAGAAAGTAATTAGACGAATTAGGAGAGAAACCTTGCAAATAGCCATGAAATCGTGGTCCGATACGCGGTCTCCGATCCCAATGTCAGGCGAGTCATCACCAAACTCCTTCTGGATCGATAACCTCTTCAGCTTCCCCACCAGCACACCAGGTTTCTTCACGAAGCCCGTAGCCTTCTTTGTCTTCGGATTCACCTCGATCTCTGTTCCGAGCACCTTGTCCCCGCCGAGAAAATCCTTCACGAACGGCTCAACCATGACCGTCGGATTCGCTGTGACCACCACCTTCCTCTTGCACCGATTGAACACCTGGTAGCTCTCTGATCTGACATCCGCAGCGTAGAACCTGCACATTACAAGCCACACTTAGGTTGCAGTTCAGAGCAGGATTTTCACTTGGAACTTGGAAGTAGAGAGTAAATCAGAATTATACCGAGGGAGGACGGCGCGTGAAGCGAGTTCGATGTCTCGGATTTTGACGCCGGCGAAGGAGATGAAGATGAGGATTTGGATACCGATGGGTTCGGAGATGAAGAAGTAAGCGACGATGACGATTGGAAGAGAGAGGAGGAGAAGGAGGCCTCTGAGGAGGCTACCGGCTTCGATGGCGACGAGCATGAAGTAAGGGAAAGAGCTTCTGGAGATTAAAAGAGTGCCGTCGAGGTCGGCGGCAATGGACTCGTACGACGTCGTACTGGTGCCGTTGCATTTGGCTATGGACGGGAAGTCTTGTTTCGGTTTCGTCGTCGCCATTTCTCTCTCTCTCTCTATGAACGCTATCTGTCTGAGTATATTTTTCCTTTTATAGAGAGACCTGAAAAGTGAAATGTCAAGTCTGAAATTACATATTTGCACTTTGAGAGAGAGCAGGGTGCGGAGACGGAACGTGGAGTCTTAAATGAGGTTCAGCGGTGTGAAATTACATATTTGCACTTTGAATTGTTGGGCAGTTACTTGTTCAAATGACCAATATCCCTCAGTTTTTGGTTCATAATTCATAAAGGAAGGAATAAATTATACCAACTGCCTTTCTTTCATTTTTCTCATTTTTGGCTCGTTTAAACTTTAAAGTAAGGTAAGTATGAACTTTTAAATGAACATAAAATTATAATCAACTTCAGCTTATTTAATTAGTTAAACAACTTGTTCACCAGCTTAACAAATTGAGATAAGTAATTATCAATTTTTATAGAATATATATGTATATAAAAAAATTAATTTATATCTTATATTAATGGATGAATTTTATTGATTATAGCTGACTCTATCTAGTAGAAAAATGCTTTAATTGTTATTATATATGTTTTATTGATTAAATGTTCAAGCTCGGCAAACGAGCTTATTTTTATATTCAGGTTCGGTTCTTTTAATAAATAAATGAGCCCGAACGAACTCTTATACAAATCGAGTCCGAATTGTTTCTTCACGAACGGCTCGTTTCATATACACCCTTAATAAATATGAAATCATTTCTTTCTTTTTTTGAAGGGTCTTAACGTATATTTAATGTTTCTTATAGTGGACGGACAACATATATTGTGTAAATTATTGTAATGTGTTATTCACTTATACGAATTATATATGTGGAGATCGAAAATGACAAAAAAGAGGGTTTAGAAAAATAACTTTAAAATGGCATTAACATCGTTATCTCTTGTTAGCTCAGTGACTATGTATGTAGAGTTTTTTTTCCCATCTCTAATTCATTATCTTGTTCTCTATCTTTCTTTCTTTTTTTTCACATTACCCGTTCTTCTCTAACGAAAAATTGAGCAAATAGAGGATTGTACAACATAGTGCAGCGCTTGTACTATCTGCTCCCAATCCCATTGGAATAATGTGTGTTTGCAGAAAACCATGGAGTTAAGAAAATTAAGCATCTTTTGGGTTAGCTTACTTGAAGCCTAAGAAACTTCAAAACAACGGCACACTCACAACTTTTTTTTTCCTTATTACTAAATATTCACATTCTAGGTGTTAAATCCGCAAACCAATTATTTTTCCTAATAATTACCCAGATATTTATGAGACTTCCCATAAAATAAAGGAAACTAGATTTAGTAGTATATAGTCTATTAAAACTATATTCAAACAAATTAGGTTTGGCAAGTAATGACCTACTATAACAAACTCTAACCTATAAATACGCAAAAGGACTCAAGGCCCTCTTCATTATATTTTCAACTCTTTTATTTGAATTTAGTCCCTGTATAAAAGGACCCTGACTTCAATTTTATAATTCCTATTCCCTCTTCCTTATGCAAAACCTCATTTTAATTTTAACCAACCAAATTATTCATACCATTTTGCTAACTTTTAAGCAATATATACTCTCAGTCTCACACAATAAGATGAGTAACCTCACAAGTTACAAAAAAAAAGGACAATTATAACAAAAAATAAATTATATTAATTTTTAAAGTATGTATTGATCAACTGTTAACATAGAATTGATTCATATATAAATTTGATGAATTCAAATGGAGGAATATTTTGTGCAAGTTTACGAGGTAGTATTTAATTTGTTTGTTGGTGAAACATATGGGCATTTGCCATTTGATATGATGTTATTCTGATTATGTCGTCCAAGAGAGTATGTTATCTTAAAATATATTGTTTTTAAAAAAATAGTCAAATATTTACACCTTTTAGCATTGATGAATTAGTCTCCCTACGTTCTGCTCTTGCTCCCAGAATGCGACCTGCAATCAACCCACGACGGGAGGGGGCTCCCGCGGTAGGACTCCGATGCTAAAGTCAGTGATCGGAAGTAGAGAGTATATGGTAAGAGAGTAAGAATTTAGTCCCCAAACCTGATGAATTAAGCTACCTCTGTTTATATAGGATTCGTCAAGGGTATTCTGGACCTTTCCGGGGGGAGTCGTTTGGCGGGAATCCACGTCAGCATAACTACTCCTAAAAGTGCGATGGCGTGAATAACACCTGTGATATTGACAGGTGGTCCCTCCGGTCGGAGGGAGCCATAGGGGTCCAATGACGGAGCCTTGGTTGACGCCTCGCAGCGGGGCCAAGGTTGAGAGCCCCGAGAGTTGGGTCAAGGCTGAGGGCTCGTCAAGAAAGTTCTGCCGTATCAAGCATTGTGATGTAAAATATACATTATATTATTCTATAATATATAACATGTTGTATTATCTATGTGATGACATTATAATAAAGACGCACCCATGATTTAAAAAGTAATTACTAATTACTTAAGGTTGAAAGTGCCAACTCCCAACTGCCAAGTGTAAAAAGGACAAAAAGTGGAGTAATTTCATTTGATGGCCTCCCATAATTCAGCTTTAAATGTTAACTTGCAATCTGCCAATTAATTAATCCCATTGTTTTGTTGGCCGGTCGGTTTACACAGAACCACTGGAATCTGAATCTCTTTTCTTTCTAAGGGTCAACCATTATATTGACTAGGTAACAACAAAAATTATTAATTAGTCTCGTTAATGACTACGAGTGCCTTTTAGTTTAACAAGTTTAATTTTGGATAGATTGATAAAATTTGTAGTTAATAAAAAATTTTACTAATATGATAAGAAGGATGAGTTTCTTTAACTATTATCTTTTAAATTTCTTTTCTCCAAGAATCTATTCAAGTACGAGGAATTTATCTTCAAATCCGTTCTAATGGATATTTTCATTTTCAAGACAAAATAAATAAAAATTATTAATTTTATTGATTTTATTGATTTTTTGAATTTAAAATTATTAAATGCTCTATAAATTAACTAATAAAAATTTAATTAGTGTTTTGGGGTCACTACTTACTATTACTTTTTTGGTAAAAGATGATGTAAATTAACTAATAAGGGCAGTTAATTATTAGTAAAATTTAAATTGTATTTTACTTCTATCAAATACATATAGGGATAGATAGGGTGACCTTTACTAGCTATAATAGCAGACAGTTGAAATTTGACACACATCTAGCTATGACATAGAGATAAGAGTACAATCCACTTTCGGTGAATTATTAAGGGATACAACCATATATATAAAAGCACTATCAAGTTTAATGTTTGGCAGTTTAGTTAAAGCTCCCTTATAACTTGATGTTACTCCATCGTCACTTGGCTTTCAACCTTGTTCAACGATTTTATATATATATATATATACCACTCTTCCTCTTTAATTAGGTTGACATTAATTAATAATTGTAAGCTACAATTTTGGCTAAGATTTAATTAATAAGACTTTTAGTATACATGCGAAGGGAATGAAGTTTTTTTGGATAAAAGTTTAATGGTACCGTACCACTGAAATTCAGTGCATCCCTCCAATTATGTAGTGCCATTTGTTAATATTAATAAAAACTCACATTAATTAGGGTCCACCTTGAATGGTTTAGAGACCAACTGATTGAAGGAATGTACTGAAGTTCAGTACTACCGTACCACTGAACATCTACTCGAAGTTTGAGAGGATATATTATTTGGTGGAAATTAAATTAAAGCAAAGGGTTACATATATATATATATATATATATATATATATATATGCCAAGGCATGTCAAGCATATATAATAATATAATATTCACATTCATATATATTATATGGACGGGGTCCAATGTTAGATCAGCCTAGTTAATGTATAGTCACCATTGCACGTTGAGAAATTATTGAAGCATGGCATACCAATTCATTTTATTGTGAAATAAAAATATTTAATTTAACCGATCCAAAATCGTGGAAGGAACGATAAATCATAAATGTTGTCTTTTGTGGAAGGGTGTGGATTGAGTTGGATTAACCGATTTTAATTATTTATAAAATATTTTTAATTCAAATATTTATATATATATCCACAATAGAATCCAACAATCCGTCATTGAATGGGTTGAATTAGTTTAATATTAATTCGAATCAACTCAACTCAGTATCATTTAACTGAGTTGATTCTACTCGGCTTCCAAACTCCAAAATGAATCTTGATATGGGAAAGAGCAAATTAAATGAGAAATCAGTAAGATAATATAGGTTTAGAAAATTTTAGTTGGTTTACAAAATAGTAGTAAAAGAAGAGAAGGGTCTCTTAAGTACTATTGAACATAGTATTAAATATTAATGAGGTCCAACCCAAATAATTATTACACAAGTTTAAATCATAAGTAATTTTATTAAGTGGCAGGGTATACTAATATTGGACCATAATATATAAATATCTCCCTCATCTAACATACCTATATGTTTTGTCTACAATGAATTAAATTTGTTTATCTTTAATATTATTAAACCGAACAATAAAACAAATAAAAGTGAAGGCGTTGATTTGAAGGAGTAGTTGATTTCTTAAAGAACTCAACAATATCATTAATTAGTTGTGACTGTTGGCCACACACTTAGACATTAAGCTGTATTCTTTCAAGTTTTTCCTTTGACTTTTTAATCTACTCTCTCTACCTATTGTGTTTTTTCTCTTGTTGGTTGTTTGGTAGCCTACAATATTTATGCCTTTTAATTTATGGATCCGCTAATTAGCACATCCACTTTGTAGGTTAAAGTTGACAGATTCTTTTATATATATATATATATATATATATATATATATATAATCATAATAAAAAAAAAATTTGTACTATGTGATCGACATGATATATAAAAAAATGAAAATTAATTGAGTTGTATTAATGAATACACAAAAGAGATGATACAATATTATATATGCTTTAAAATTTTTACTTAAGATTTCCTCAATGTTGAAAATGTAAAAAATAAGTCTCACAATGGCCAAAAAAAAAAGTCTCACAGATTATTTAGGACAAGTTTTGGGCTCTAAAACTTTTTACAACATTGGATTATAATTTTTAAACTTTGACATTGTATTAACGCTCAAATGACTTCACACTTGTTGAAGATCCATGATCTAAGAACTAAGATAAAGGAAGTCCATTCGACATGATAAAAAGCCCAATAGTTCCAAGTTATCGATAAATACAAATCAATTTGAACACTTATATATGGCCCAAGATTTGAATCCCATAAAAAATAGAAGCCTGGATAAAGAAATATTAAATCCCTATGGTAAAAAAATTACAAGCCCAATCGAATAAAGAAAGTAACCTCAAACATAGACTAATATGATATCCTTGACCAGAAAACAAAAACAATAATAGGTTGTTGAGAGTGGGATTTGAACCCACGCCCTTTCGGACCAGAACCTTAATCTGGCGCCTTAGACCAACTCGGCCATCTCAACTTGATGCTATAAGGGGATACGGAACTTGTATTAATTTAAGTTGGTTGTATGTTTATCCAAGAGGAATTAAAGAGCCATTGCTCCTCTACATTAAGGCAGAATATAACAATCCTTTGGTTCATATATAACTGAAAATGGTAAATAAATACACGCAGCCACTCATTCTCTTACTTTGTTTTCCTTGCATATGTGTGTGTGTTTCGGAATTGGTTATAATTATAGACATCATTATTATCTTCAATCTGCAATTAAGTAGCTCGTTATGGAAAGTACTTCCTGTAATTTGTTTTGTAGATTATATTCACTTTGGGTTTAATTGGGTGTTTTAAATATAGGGATGTCATGTCACCAATAGAAAGGATATTTTGCATGATCATTTGTGGACAACTTGAAATGTTGGATTATAGAGATGGCCATGCCTTGGAAACATATTACAAAGTCTCTGGTTCAGGAAAATTAAACTTGTATTTTCATTCATTCTCAATAAGTAATGACTTCAATCTTTTTATTTTAACTAGAGATTTCTCTTCTCCATCCTCAAGCAAGAGCTATAATAATCCTATTCTTAGAACATGAAAGTTGATTCTGTTGAGGAATTAATTCGTCTTCTTCTTCTTCTTAACTCTCCCTTTCTTCATTTATGTCTTCATCTTTTTCATATTAATCAAGCATGGTTTTTATCTATTAAAGAGAAATTGCTTCTCCCAAGATCAATCAGATGTTTGGTGAGTACTGCAATATCCTCTATTTTATCTTGTTCTTGATTGGATCCTTGAGAAGAACATCCAATATTTCTTAATCTTTAGTTTTTCACAATCAGGTCTATATATGTATAATCCTCTGTTTCCATGGTTCCTAACCAACGAGGCACCTTATGCAATTGATTAACAATAAGAAACTCATGCATTGATATACTTGCATAAGAAAATAACTAGAGTAACATAACATTATATTAATTCTGTGTTCTAGTACAAACTCGAGAAATTTTGACCTAAACCACAAACATAAAAATATGAAGAGGCATGCGTGGATACATAAACCCCACTCTACCTTACTAAACCCAAATTGAGGATGCCCCATGAAGTGTTAGGCCAAGATTTTTCCTTTGCCTTCATCAACAACACTCTAGCCCAAGCAATCCATCCTTCCCATGAAGTTCTCTTATCCCATGGACTTCCCCATTCCAACAAAAGTGTCACTCCTTTCTCTGCCACCTTCTCAGCCTCTTCAAACCTCCCTTTAGTCAAATATATCTGACTCAATGCCACATATGGCTCTCCCACATACGGATTCTTGTCAATACTTGCTATCAACAACTCCTCAATTCTCTCCATCTCAAGCCCTTTCTCATTACAAATAGCTTCCCAGTACATATCCCTAGCTTGTATTTGATCTCTTGCATCCAAAACTCTTGTACACTTGTCAAACACTGGTGGTATCACTAACTCTATATCTTCATCTCTCCCTTTATCACTATCACTATTAGTACTATTACTATTCCTTCTCTTCTCTTCCAAGAAAATCTCTTCCTCCCTCACAATCAAAGTGTAAACCGCACCCATCCGTGAAACGGAATTTAACCACAGCCCTGGCTTACCATCTCCCGGCCAAACAGTCCCATAGTTGTTTCCGGAAAACTCGAGACGTCCATCGGAATTATGGAATAGCCTATCCTGGAAACCAAACAGCTGGTCACTGAAATCCGCCATGGTCATCGTCAGGAAAACAGCCACAATTCTTCTGGAAACATGTACAGATTCACCCGTCCGAATGTGCTTCACGATTATGCCATGGGCAGGAAGAAGAGTGTGCAATTTCTTCCTCCATCCTTCTTGGGCGTTGAAAAGCCCTTTCTCCTTGGCGTTCCTGAGGGAGGATTCGGAGTGCTTGAGGTGTTCGGTGAGTTCGACGTCGGAGTAATGGAACAAGAGGTCATCGTGAATGAGTGGTTGCCTAGGAACGACGCAGAACAAGTGAATTAGACGCTCAGCGTGGTGGCCGACGTGAGATCGAACGACGTCGCGGCCGGTGGAGGGGTCGAAAATGGCGAGGTTGACGTAGGAATTGGAGTAAGCGGAGTGGAAGAGGCCGCAGAGGGAGACAGAGGGAGGGGAATTCCAGAGGAAGAGGATGCGGTAGATGTCGATGAGGTGTTGGAGGAAGGTGCCGTGCTTGTGCCAACACTCGCCGGCGCCGACGGAGCGAAGGACGGCGATCAAGGAAGGAAGGTTGGCGTCGATGGTGTGGAGCTCATCGCGGAGGAAGGGACGAGCAGAGTGTAGGAGTGTTTGGAGGTAGTCGGTAGAGTGGGGAAGCGGAGAGAGAGATGGCGATGAAGAAGGCATGGTGAGTGGGGAGAAGAGAAGAGAAGGGGGAAATAAGTAATTAATAATGATAGATAGATGAAGCAAGAAATGAAGTGTACGTTTGAGGGATTTGGATCCTGTGGTTTGTAATTTGTATCCAATATGATAAGGTGAAGTGATGGTGATGAGAAAAAGAAGACAAGAAAATGAAATGATAATGGATGGGAGAAGCAAGCTAAGAGATAGATAGATAGATGTAACATGTAACAGATTGACGCACCTTAAGCGGTTTGTATGGATCCGAAAAAGAAGGACGTCACTCGTGAGTGATGATAAGATTCAGTGACTCTATCCTCCAAATTGGCATACCAAAATCCAAATAAACTGCGTCCTATTCTGCATCCATGCTTTCACTTTCAACCTCCCACTCTCTCTCTTCCACGTGTATTCTTAACATTTTGAAGCAAACATGTACATATAATTGCCAAAAATTATATTTACATCTTTAGGGATTAAATTCACGGTCAAATTACTCTTTTGATCCTTAACGTTTGTACGAAGTTTAATATTAGTCCTTAACGTTTCAAAAAATTATTTTAGGTCCTCAACTTTTTTTTGTCAAAATTGGTTATCTAACGTAACATCTGTCTGATTTTTCCATTAAATGCTGACGTGGAAGACTTATGTGGCACACTCCCTCTCCTACATGTCGTATTTAAATGATATAGCACCCTCTCTCACTCAAACTCAGCAACACGACATCGTTTTGACTCATTTAAATGGTCTGTTTTGGTCATTTAAATGAATTTTAGAGTGAGAGAGGGTGTCATGTCATCTAAATATGACACATAGGAGAGAGGCTGTACCACATAAGCCTTCCACGTCAACATTTAATGGCAAAACCATACGGATGTTACACTAGAGGACCAATTTTGACAAAAAAAAATGTTGAGGACCTAAAATAACTTTTTGAAATGTTGATCTGAGGACCAATATTAAACTTCATGCAAACGTTGAGGACCAAAAGAATGATTTGGGTTTAAATTGACAGATAAAATAGTTTTTATTACAAAAATATAATATATTGGGACTAGAATGAAATAAAAATACTATTCTTTATGCATAACTAAAATTTTCTCCTTAAAATCCTTAACAATACACATAACACGTGGGAGAGGTTTAGATTAGAGCATACACAATACGACGCCGTAACTTTTCTTAGAGGATCTAGTTTCGATATCTATCCAAGACTAAAAAAAACATTTATATAAGAATGACAAAGAAAAGTTATAAAAATGTAGAACAGAAATTTTATGACTTAGAAGTTTAGATTAGATGGAATTCAACCCTAAATTACATCTTATTAGACACAAGACAAGGCATGAACAAATTAAAGTTGATAAAAAGTATTCTAGTTAAAATAATTGAAAAAGAAAAACCAATATGTTATAGATATGAACAAATCTAAATTATCACCACCACAACATTTCATTCAAGTTACATCGAAGAAGTAAACAAGGATTAAATCGTTTTGTGGGCTTTGATTGGGCCCATTATACAGATGAAACGATCCATTTGGAATGAGTTAGATGAAGTAAACAAGTCTTGTTTCTTTTAGTGCATATAATGAAAAATATTGTGTTACGTTCCTGGTCCTGGGCCTTCTATTTCTTCATCAATTCAAGTTGTGTGTTTGTTATGCCAACTTTTCCATTCATAATTCCATCTAAACAACTCTGTTTTATAAAAATATATTCACATCTGCCAAAACAATAAGGTTTGACTGTTGTTGGACACTAGTTAAAATAAATGTTAAATCTCTACGAATTGCCCCATTTCACATGACACTTGTTATTTGTAGCTTTTGTTCCCTTCTAAAGTTTGTGACTAATGTAACTACATTTCTTCAAAAAGAAAACAAGCAATTTCTTTAAGCAGCATAAAAAGGCCATACCCTAAACTCATTCTTGATCTTGTTTCTTTCTTCCTCTTCGATGACAAACCAAAAGATTCTCTCTTTTTATTTATTTAGCTTTTCAATTGCACTCATAAAGATCCTTTACCAAGAGATATTAATTATGAACTACCCTTCATTTCATTTTTATAAAATCCACACTTGTAATTAATATTCTCTTCACCTCACTCTTTTCTTCCACTAGCCATTGCAACATCTTCATTACAGAAATGGGTGTTCTACCTTTTTATCTTCTCTTTCTGCTTCCATTATTATCACGTTAAGTCTGAAATTCTCACATTTAATTTATTCAATTCCTCACATATGCATTTTTCTGCACTATGTAACACCATTTTTTTTTCTCTGATTCTTTTCAGAAGCAGAAATCTCAAGCAAGATTGGTATCAACTATGGCCAACTTGGGAACAACCTGCCCTCCCCACATGAATCCATCAACCTACTAACTAGAATGAAAGTGGAAAGTGTGAAGATTTATGATGCAAATCCCGAAATACTAAATCTCTTATCAAGCACCAACATTCAAGCTTCCATTATGATCCCAAACAATGAAATCTCAACCATTGGTTCAAGCCAGATGAAAGCAGATGAATGGGTGAGAAACAATGTCCTCCCTTACTACCCCAAAACATTGATTCACTTTCTACTTGTTGGCAATGAAGTTCTCACCGGTTATTCAGAGCAAGACCAACAAACATGGCTTCATCTTGTACCAGCAATGAGAAGGATCAAAAGGTCCTTAAAGGCTCAAAATATCACACACATCAAAGTTGGTACACCTTTAGCCATGGACATTTTAGACTCAACTTTCCCACCATCGGCCGCCACCTTTCGATCGGACATAAGAGAAAGTGTGATAATACCAATGCTGGAGTTCTTACACAGAACAAAGTCATTTTTCTTCATTGATGCATACACTTATTTCCCATGGTCTTCCAATAGACAAAACATTAGCTTAGATTTTGCCCTTCTTAGAGGGAATTTCTATATAACTGACCCTGCTAGTGGCTTGTTGTACACAAATTTATTAGACCAAATGTTGGACTCACTTATATTTGCTATGTCTAAACTTGGGTACCCAAACATCAGACTTGCAGTGTCTGAAACAGGATGGCCTAATTCTGGTGATATTGGAGCAAACATAGTGAATGCAGCTATATACAACAGCAATGTTATCAGAAAGATTACTGCTAAACCGCCAGTTGGGACCCCGGTTCGACCCGGCGTGGTGATTCCTACCTTCATCTTCTCGCTGTTCGATGAAAACCAGAAGACGGGGCCGGAGATAGAGAGACATTGGGGACTGTTGCACCCAGATGGGACGCCAATTTATGAAATTGACTTGAGTAAATAGATACATTAATGTTTGTGCTGAGAATATGCTAATGCTGATGAATCATATCTTTCATATATATATATGCTTGTGGCCTTGTGGGTTAATCAAGTTTGGAAAAACATATCTAGGTATATATTTAATTAGCTATTTCTTGAGGAAAGTTGTCACTGTGTTATTTTCTTTTATGACGTTTACCATGGAAGTTCACTCAGTCACTTGAACCACAAACAAGTGCTACAAACAATAAGGCCCATTCATTTTTCAAAGCTATCTAAAAGCTTCTTCGCCCAATCTTCAATTGGGATACAAGTCTATTGTTATGGGTGAATTGAATTTCCAGTAAATTCTATTCATTTAATTTGATTTGTTAATATTATCAGAGACCATACAAATAAATGAATAATGGCTCACTCTAGATTAAAAATTAAATTTTTATTAGTATTAATAAATGACAAATAAAAAATAGAGGGAGCATTGAGTTCAATATTGAACATCCTCTCCTTTAATTGAGTATTACTACAAAAAAATTATTTTAAACATTAATTAATATAGTTTGTTAATAATGTTATTTGTTAATTTGGTTATTGTGAGTGACATGAAAATGTAATGAACGCAGTTGTAATAACCCGTAAAATTAAAATTCCTATATACAAGTGTTCTCTGAGTCCAAAGGTCTTATTAAATTTTAGACTAAAACGTTATCCCTTTATCTAAATTTTTCTCTAAAAAAAAAAGAGCACAATCACTAGAATTAGTTATAAAACTAATACTAATCATTTTAATATATTAATAACAACTTAGACTAAAAAAATTTATAACTAATGCTATTTTTTTTACGTGTATCTTGGATACATAATCACAGCATGTATATATAGTTATTTTAAGAAAGGGTAGTTGATACCTTCAAAGTTTGAGATATCATCGATTGTAAATCAAACTTATATTTAATTGAAGATTTAAATATTAGGGGTAGCAAAGATAAGTAAAATGTAATGTTTTAGAATTGAACTATTAAAATATTCACTTTAAGATTGCCTTGCGTTTAAAATATTTTTGGCGACAAAGTTGTAAAATCTCTTAACAACTTACAAGAAGAATATAAATATAATATAGAATACTCTCCCAAAAATTGAGTTTAACAGTCGCAATCTTGAATTCGAAAAGCACACACAAAGCCCACTTGCTCTTTATTAACTTTTCGTTAATTTTCTTTAGTGTAAAAAACAAAAAAAATACACATTTCACTTTCAAAATTGCTACTTGTCTTTCTTTATACCTTGCGTAAGGATATGGACGAGAAGAGTGTGGTCAAGTTTTTAAGGAATTTATTTATAATATAAGATTAATACATCAAATAGTATAACGTAACTAAACCTTATTATAATAGAGTAGATGTTCAGTGGTACGGTAGTACTGAACTTTAGTACATTCCTCCAATCAGTTGATCTCTAAACCATTTAAGGTGAGCCCTAATTAATGTGAGTTATTATTAATATTAACAAATGGCACTACATGATTGGAGGAATGCACTGAAACTCAGTGGTACGATACCATTGAACTTTTATCCATTATAATATTCAACCTCATATAACCGCGCGCATAAACTTGTACTTAATTTAATATAATATTAAAACTTGTTGGTAATAATAACGGAAACATATAGCATTTGTGTAGGAAAAGGAGAAGCAAGAACACTTTATAAACTTTCTGTCCCAAACAAAAAAAAAAGAACACTTTATAAACTTAAGTCCCCTTGCCCCATTAGTGTGCTAGAGTCTATCTAATTAAGAAATATTTATGAAAAATGTTTTTAATATATATGAATGTATATTCATTAATTGATTATAAAGTCATTCAAGAGCTTGGTGCACATATGTTTAAACTCTGCTTCTTATATACTTGTTGGCCAAAAAAAAAATTACTGTAGTTTTTTGACTAATTTTTCATTAAAAAAAGTAATAAATAATAAGAAAACTATAAACTAATTTTGCTGTCAATAATGATTATTTATAATGAAAATTAGTACGAATAATAAACAGTGAAAAAATGTGTATAACAATGATTCGAGATATTTTTGTGCTTCAAAATAAATCTAACTCTAAAATTAAAAAAAAAAAATCATATTATTTTTCTACTAAAAACAATATATAAGATACATTCATAAAATTATCCATTAATGGTATAATTCAAAATAGTGGTTAGTTGGCGACATGTACTTCGTCTTGTTAAATATCAACTTAATTCAGCCTTGTATATAAAATACTATCACTTGAGAAGTGTACACTATATTAATATGTGATCTCAATATGTTCAAAATTAGATTGGTCTAACTTCTAAGGTTAATAAACTTTTAAATATTAATGATTTGGACAAGAAAAAATGTATAGAGAGATGAGCAAAATTTCAAAGCCCACAAAGATTAGTCAACTAATCTTTAGGAATTAGGGATATTTATATATAGATACAAAGATTTAATTCTATTAATTGTATATATATAATATTATATTCCAAAACACAAGAACCAGTCTTTCAAATAAAGAAATAGATAATCAAATCTTAATTTTTTTTTTATTAGAATATGAACATGTATGTATAAAATAATCTGAAAATATCACATCGCACTAGTAATGGATGAATTAAAATGGGGCCCAGGCATGTGAGATGTGTACACGTGTGGTTCCACCGAGAATGATGATGCATGTGTCATGTGAGAATTCGCTCACGAAAACTTGTACCCATGTGAGGGCCCTACTTTAGAGCCCTCCTGTCCTATCACTTGATCTAACCGAGTACTTCCCTATACGATCATCTCCACACTTTCATGATACGTGTTCGAGATCTATTGGGTCTTATCATTCCAAGGTTTAGTCTTATCCAAGGATTAACTGCCACCTGTATGATATTGATGTTACCGCGTCGTAGTGGATAAAAGTCAGAAGCCATTTGTACCGCCGTCTTATCTGTACGGTCCATACGGAACCACAAACTTGTTCAGCCTGTAACCTGTAACCTCTGTACTATGATCCAATCTTTCTCCACGCGCTTTTAAGGTTATAAATATACTATTTTTTTGGTAAAGATCATTTTTTTTTATAACAAAAGATAAATATTATATGAACCAGATTCCGAAGTTGGTTTCATATTTTTTTGAAGTTGAAATTTTTTAAAATTTTTGAAGTTATTTTTTGTATATTTTTTTTTTCTAATTTTTTAATTTTTGGACCAATAAAAAATGAGTATTCAATCAACTTAAACAACTTCATAAATTTTTAACTTTAAAGGATCTACACTTGATTTCTCCCATACAAATATGGAATTAAATTAATATAAAGGACTCTTTGCCTTGTTTTTTAAAACTCTTTGTTTTAAAATAGAGTTTCATAACATATATTGTAACATAAAATCAATTTGTATTTAATAAATTCAGTTGAAAAGTGATTTTATTAGTAGTTAAAAATATTTTTTATTGTAAAATTACTAAAAAGAATATTAATAAATTTATGATAGATAAAAGTATATAAATATTTTTTATTGTTAAATTTTTATTAAATAAATAAATATACAACTTTAATTATTAATTTAATAAAATTAAAAATTAATTTTAATTAATAAAATTATTTATTTATGATTCTTTTTTATTAATTTTTATTTAAATAAGAGAATAAAAATAAAATGGAAGATAAACAAATTTCAGTCAAATAAATTTTTCTTAAAATATTTAAACTTATCTATTACTTTCGATTAAAACTGAAAAATTATATCTACTATAGTTCAAAAGCATTGTTTTCAAACGTTTGTTAAACATTTTAAAAAATATTTTTAAAGAAAATAAACGATTTTTTGGTGCCTTCTCTAGCTACCTAGCTCCTTTCCAAACATTAACTTAATAAAATTAAAATAAAGAAAAAATTGATTTTTCTTAACAAAGAAAAAGTTTACTTAGAGTATGTTATTATAAGAAAATGGAAAGTAATTAATCAAAATAAAAAAAAACTGTGATTTTTCTCGTTCATTCCATTTATTTATTTTTTAAAATCTTGACTTCAAAATTTGTTTTTACAAACCAATAAATATTGCTTAATTATTTTTCTCGATATATGACATATTTGCTATGATGATATAGAGTTTGGTAGGGCAAACCTATTTGGGTGCTTTACGAGTCTATATATTTTAATTCTTGTCTTAAAAAACAAACAAAACAAATCACTTGGGCGGTTAACCAAAATAAGTGTTTGATTAGGAGATACTGGTCACATCCATCTCCCAATTGTATTAAGTTATTTTATACTAAAAAACTTTTGTACATATTGATATAGTATCTTAATGCTCTAAATATGTATAATTTATGTCAACAAAAATAATAATAACTTAGAATATATATTAATATATTAGTTATAGCTCATCTTATAGGTTATAGGATAGGATAAGACTGCCCCTTCAACGCCCAAGAGATCAATCTCCAATATTAGCTATATGACAAATTAAAACTGAAAATTTGAAACGTAATGTTTTCTCATGCACTCTATAGATAATTAAATAGTATCCCAACTCAACCACTTCTAAGGAGTCCTCGTAATTTTCTTACGCACAAATATATAAAAGATCTATACGCATACAAGAGTGGATCTTCTAAAGTAATCTTTTATATTTTTTGGTAGAGTTATGAGAGAGATAGAGAGAAGAAAAATTGAGAGAGAAAAAAATCAAGAAAAAAATATTTTTCTTATCTCTATCTCTCTCATAACCCCACAAAAAAATATAGAGAATTACTTTAGAGGATTCTATCTCTGCATACACGTACATCTGAATATTTATATATACATAATTAGAATAATTAGATTAATAAATATAAATCCACATGGACATTACCTAGTTAAATTTTGTAAGTGATAGTATTCCTCAAAATATCATTTGGACAATTTTTTTGCAAAATCATTTAAGTAATTGTTAAAAGAAAGTGTGTAGGCAAAAAATTGTTTAGTAAGAGTGAAGAACATAGCACTTGTGTTGTATGGGAGTAATAGTGGAAGACATTAGAAAAGGCATGGAAATTAAAGTATGAATTTATATTAGTGAGAGTGAAATGGAGGCATAGAAGCAGTAACAAGGTAGCAGATAGAGCAGCAAATTTTCTCTATTTGTTTCTGAACTTTTGAGTTGTGATTGTAATTACATTTCATTTCATTTAATTTGATGAATAAGTAATAACCGTGGTGGTTTACAGTTAAAACTTGTTTAGTGGAAAATAGAATATGGTGTTTGAGTCAATGGCGCGTGGAGATCACGGAGAGGAAAAGCTGGGAAGAAAAAAGGAGGGGAAATTCTAGTTCAACGGTTACAACGCGGTGCTTTTCTCATGTCATGGGCCGTACTACAAACGACAAACTCACATTAAAATAAAATAAAATGAAAATAAAAAAGTATATGACCATTTCCCATTTCTCTCTTTCCTTCCTTCCCCAATTCATCTCCTTCTTCCGTACTTTCTCTGTCTTTTTGGTTTTTTCCTCCAAACTACAAAAATCTCAATCTCTCCTTCTCTCTATCTTATAACTTATACCCTAGCTCCATTCCTTTCCTTTCCTTTTACTTTCTCCTCAATTTCCCTCCCAACATTCTTAACCATGCTTTCACTTCCACCTCTCCCCTTTCTCTTTCTCCTCTTTTTCACTCTGGTTTTAGCAGGGGATATAGTTCATCCTGACGATATTGCTCCTAAGAAGCCTGGTTGCGACAACAACTTTGTTCTGGTAACCAACCTCGCTTTCTACTATGAATTCCAAACCTACTTAACAAATGTCCTTCTTACTGCTTTTGATCTTTGCCTTTCTGCTTTATTACTCGCAAAATACTAGTAGAGGAACAAGAGCTGATCAGGACAAAGGGGGGATTATTAGAATTTTCTTTTCCGGGAATTTTGTGGACTCCACTGCATTTTTCTGCCTCTGCAATTTCTTTTCTTTTCAATTTTTCTTGTCCCATACTTAAATTAATGCTCCTGATGGTTTTATTGGAGTAGACATTAGACTCTGTTTAGTGATGATTCCTCCACTCCCTAACCTAATTTATACAATCCGAGCAGCACTTTCGTTGTTGCTAGGAAAATGGAGAGGGTGAAAAAATATTTAAAAGAGGAATAAGGTCTTTTTAGATAGACGAGTTTTTTTTTAGAAACGATTGGGAGGAATTGAACTATTTGATCGGTTTTTTTTCTTCTTCTTTTGCCTCCTTATGTTCACTCAGGTAGTGTTGTTATGCACTTTGAAATTGGGAGATCTAGGTTAATTGATGCTTAAATTACTAAATATCTGTTGCTAACTTGCTATCGGTGATCTCATAATTATTGTCCTTTTCTTCTACCTAAGTAAACAATCGTGCAAACTTGAGTCTTTGGCAGTTGAGGTGAATCCAGGTGGACTTGATTTCTGGGTACTATTTAAATGCCTCAATTTTTTATATGCCCAAATTTTGTTTACCTTTTTGTAGGTCTTTGTCCTTGAACAAATTTCTGTAGTTTCATGCCTCTTGATTGTTATTTTATTCAATTCTCCACTTTAGTTGAAAATATAGGGAACTGTTCAGGTTTTAAATATATTTTTTATTTGAATCCAAAAAAAAGTCATTGTTAACAAGTTGAGTGAAAGAAACATAGTGTCTGAACTTTGATCGTAAACTGATTTGTGATTTGTTGCTTGTTTCTTTATGAATGGTCTTTTTCTCCAATAGGTTTGACTAATTTCTCCTTTGTTAGGTCAAAGTCCCGACATGGATTGATGGTGTAGAAGATAGTGAGTATGTTGGTGTTGGTGCAAGATTTGGCCCTACGTTGGAATCAAAGGAAAAACATGCCAACCATACTAGAGTTGCCCTGGCTGACCCTCCTGATTGTTGTACCGAGCCTAAGAATAAGGTATTTCTAGTTTTGAGATATTAAATTACCAAATACTATTTCACTTCCATGTGGATTATAGATTTCCATATTAGAAGCTCAAATTTTTTTGGAGACTTATTAATTTGTTATTGGGAGTTTGATAGCTTACTGGCGAGGTTATTTTGGTGCACCGAGGACAATGTAGTTTCACAAGAAAGGCAAATATAGCTGAAGAAGCTGGTGCTTCTGCCATCCTCATTATAAACTACCGTACAGGTGTTTGCATTTTTTTCCCCTTTATTCTTCTATAATGCATTTAGAGGCCTTTAGCCCTTTCCATTTTCCTTTTCTCCACTACCTAGTTTACAGTAAGACTAAAAGGTGTTCTTGGGGATCATAGTTGTAGGGAATGTTAAGTAACTTTTTGTTCATTATTTGTTATTAGCATTAAAAGAAGAAGATATCTTGCAATAAGTAAATGCAAATTTTTGTGCCTAGTATCAAGTTTGTTATATTGTGCTTGTTTTAAAAAATATTGTTCTAAACCTCTTTTTGTGCAGAACTTTTCAAGATGGTTTGTGAAGAGAATGAAACTGATGTTGATATTGGAATACCTGCTGTCATGCTTCCACAAGATGCTGGAACTAACTTGGAAAAGCATTTAGAAAACAACTCCATAGGTACCTAAGGCTTTCTCCTTATATATGTCTCTTGTTTTGTAATTGATTATGCCTTTCCTTTAGCGCAGAAATTTTGAATTGTTTGTTTAAATATCTGAGGTGGTTTTGTAGCTTACTGATTGTCGTACCTTTATGCTTCTGCATGTACATTTGCACTCTTAAGTGTCTGTGCAGTTGTACTCTCCATTGCGTCCAGTAGTTGATGTTGCAGAAGTGTTTTTATGGCTTATGGCTGTTGGCACCATTCTATGTGCTTCTTATTGGTCTGCATGGTCTGCTAGAGAAGAAGCCATTGAGCAAGAGAAGCTATTAAAGGTTACTTAAATTCCTCCTGTGTCAATTTTGTAATTTTTTAGATAATTTTGTTCTTTTTAAAAGGCATAAATACTCGCATATTTAGTAACCCACTGATCGTCACTGACAAATGAATAATTTAATGTTTGCAGGATGGTTCAGATGAGCATGTAATTATGGAGAATGCTGGTTCCAGTGGTTATGTGGAAATTAGTACGGCTGCAGCAATTCTTTTTGTTGTGATTGCTTCTTGTTTCTTGGTTATGATTTACAAACTAATGTCGTACTGGTTTATTGAGGTTCTGGTGATTCTATTTTGCATTGGTGGGGTAGAGGTGAGTTATTCTTTTCCCAGAATTCGTTCCTGTTTATTGATTCTGCTCTTCCTCTAATCTGGATCATAAGTAATTCACTAATGCATCATACTTCACTCATCATCATTGTGCATGTTCTTAATTCACCTGCAAAATCTTAGGTTTTGGCTATGTATCCTTAGCAGCCTATGGCTCCCTTCATGAATTTCCGATTCAGACGTATGTAGCAACATTTTTACTTGAGGATTTACCATAGGCTTTTCTTTGGTTAAGAAGAAATAAGTATATGGAGCTTTGATTTTTATGTGCAGTTTTATTATATTTAAATTTCATTGACGAGAAAGGGATACATAGAAAGAAGAGGATAAAGTAACCTTCTTAAGCAAAATGATCCAAAAGGGAAAAAAAAAATATAACTATTGGTGTGATTTAACTATTGAAATGTGCTTGGATAGAACACGTTGGTCTCATTTTATCTCATAATAAAGCTAAGGAGATATATTCTCTTCAATTATCCAAGCATTTCACTCAAACTAAGTACACCAAAGAGGCAAAGAACAGTATACATGTACATTGCCATAAAACTTTGTGTTCCCTGCTTATACTAAAAAATTCTTTTAATTATTAAAAAGAAGTTGCTCCAATATGGGTTTCACAATATTAAGTTATTAACCAAACACACCAAAAAGCATATTCCATTGGGAAAAAACTTATATGATAATTTTTGCATGTATAGTTACATTGAACTATTGTTGTTGGATTGTGTCATGAATCATGATTATGTTGCCATTATAGTAATAACGTTTTTCATGTGCTTTCAGGGACTGCAAACTTGTTTGGTCGCTCTATTATCATGGTATTATTTTTTTTATCCTTGTTTTCTTATGCTTTTTTCGTTTGTATAATTCTGCTATTAGAGGCAAACTCATTTATGAAGGAAGGGAATTTGATGAGAGGAGAATTTGGTGATTAATCTATAGACTTTTGTTTTGCTTTGAAATTTTTTATCTCCGAATGATTGCATTAGAGAGAAAGTTGGGGTAGCGTCTATTGTAGAAAAATTAGTTGGAACACGTTGGTCATGTCAAAGAAGGCCGTTAGAGGCTCCTTTACATAGAGTTGACCAAATGGAAGATAGCCCAATAACTAGAGGTAGGGGAAGACCAAAGAAAGCAATAAGAGAAACTATTAGGAGGGATTAGCTATTAATAACCTAACCATAGAAATGAGTAAAGGCAAAACACGTTGGCGTTGCTTGATCCATATAGCCGACCCCACCTAGTGGGAAAAGGCTTTGATTGTTGTTGTTGCTACTTGTTTTCTTAATAGCTAAAAGATTCATTGACAAAAGTAAAAAAGAACAGTAAGCTCATTTGTTAAGACCCAAAGACAATGTTGGTGGCCTTAAGAAATTGTTGGTGTCCCTAAAATCGTGATTGACTAATTTGGTTATTATGGGCAGTGCTAGCAAATTAGAGGAAGAATAACTTAAGTTGTCAATTTGTTTCTGTATACCTCTTTCTTGAAAAAATATAGCTTAAAGAGGTAAGGATTTATGGGATAATAGTTCCTCCATAGACCAGAATTAGCATGATACACAATCCCACATGGTTCTTGTTGAACATTGGTCAAACATGCAATAAATTTTGGTCAAACAATGTGACTGGTTCTCCACTGATGTATCTCTGTTTCTTTCCAATAATTTTTTTCAGTAAAATCAAAAGGTCAAACTTGAATTTCTCATATTTTTGGCTCAAGCAACGTTTTATTTCGTCCTCTCTTCCCTTGTAATTATATAGAACTGACAATCAAATGTTTATAGTTTCAGATGGTTTCAACATGCTGGACAAACTTTTATCAAGTTACCCTTACTTGGAGCTGTGTCATATCTGACACTTGCGGTTACACCTTTCTGCATAGTATTTGCTGTGGTTTGGGCAGTATATCGCCGTGTCTCTTTTGCTTGGATTGGTCAAGATATTCTTGTAAGAATGCTTTCATTACTTTTACGCTATCTCTTATTCTTACTTTTTCATCTGACCATTTTAGCCTGGTCTTTCTCAGTGTAATTGAAATGTAGAAAACTATGACATATTCATGAGTGAATCCCCTAGCTGGATATCACGGAGGTTACTGTCCAAGTCTAACCATTGAAACATTACCAGTGTGTAAAACTGGAAATGATCATGGAATTTTATATTTTTGGTCTGACTTTAGGATAATACCTTCTTGCTCTACAATGTATTATATTTTGTTTACATACGGTTGGAATTCAGTTAGTATAAATTTGAAAAGTCTGAGTACATGTGTTAATCACTGGATTAGCACTACCAGCTAGGTGTATAGGTATGCTGAGAGATCTTTTTCTATTGGTACAAGAAATGTTAGATCAATGATCAATATCCTAATATCTGCTTTGTATGTGAAATTTTAGTACATGGTTGATAACATTGTTCATGGCCCTGTGTTGTAGCTTCTATTGGATTTCATCCCCATGTTTATTGTTTTTATGTTGAATTTCTTTATAACTAAAAAGATTATTTTAAGTCAAAAGCATTTTGTGCCATTTTGGTATTGTATGTCCAGAAGTTGGAGTTCTGCACTTCTGCACATTTTGGATGTCTTGTTAGTTTACTAGCATCCCTGTTTAATGGAACCTGAAGCTTTTAAAAGTATAAGACCTGGTTTGCTGAGTGCCAATTTTGTACTACTTTTGAGTTTTGAGAAGTATATAACATATGGACTCCCCCCCTCTCTTCTATTCAGGGCATTGCTTTGATAATCACAGTTCTTCAGATTGTCCGAATACCAAATCTCAAGGTGGTACTCATACTTTTCTCTATTTTTTCCCTCTCTATTTATTTTTTAAAGGTCTTTAAAGAGCTTGCCTATGACGCAATCTTGTATTTGGGGTTGATTATTATGAAGCGTAGACATTGATGCAAATACCTGATACAACATGGACACTTAGATGCATCAAACTTAAAAAACTATAGTCTGTAGAACATGATACAATATGGCATATATAGATATTTTTTAAATATCTCTGTAAGTGATATACTTAATAGAGAAAACACAACCCACATTATTCTTATACTATAATTTTCTAATCATATATAATAAATCAGAAGTTGCTACTCTATATTATTCTAATTATTCATATACAAAAATAATTGGGAAATAACTATGAGTATCGTATCAAGATGGGTACTCTAGTGAATAATCTTTCATTTTACATGTTCTTTGGGTTATCTTTGTCCAGGCCATGTCTTCCTTGAGTTTGAGCCATGTTCAGCATGTGTCTATACTGCACATACGCTTTTGCCTGAGCCTTTTTTTTTTTTTTTTAATTTTTACATGTCCATATATGTGTCAAACGTGTAATTTTCTTGAATTATAAATGGGGAATTTGAGACAATTGAAGATGGCTTTGCTAGATACTTCAAACTTCAATTATGAAAAAAGGCACTAACATTCTCGTTTTGGTCTTTGTATAACCAGGTTGGGACTGTTCTTCTCAGTTGTGCCTTCCTGTACGACATTTTCTGGGTCTTTGTCTCTAAATGGTGGTTCCATGAGAGTGTGATGATAGTGGTGTGTGTTTCAAAAGAAAGCTCTTCCTTGACCTTCATTTACATTATTTTATCTCAAACACGATGCATTTCTTTCTAATTTTTTATTTTCTGTGTAAATTTATCACTTCTGTACAGGTAGCTCGGGGTGACAAGAGTGGAGAAGATGGTATCCCCATGCTATTAAAGATACCACGCTTGTTTGATCCTTGGGGTGGTTACAGCATCATTGGTTTTGGGGACATAATCTTACCAGGACTGCTAGTAGCATTTTCGCTAAGGTTTAATTGGAACTTGGAAGTCATATAAATGATTAATCACATGCAATTTATCTCGTTCATGCATCTTCATCTTCCTCAGACTATTAACATTCATTTTAGTTAACTCTTCATGAAAGTATTGACTTTCAGACAGAGACAGATGGGAGAGAATGGTTTGGATGATGTTAATGGTTCAAGAACCTAATTATTCTGTTGCCAACTTTACAGGTATGATTGGTTGGTAAAGAAGAACCTTCGGGCTGGATACTTCTTGTGGGCAATGTCTGCTTATGGTTTAGGTATGACAATCCTTGGTTTGGGGATATTTTGCATTTTTTATTATTGATTATAGATGCCAGTGGAGCAATTTTCTGTGAAAATCTATGGCCCTAACAGTTATATGAGGTTTCTTTCACATTAGATACTAGGATGCTCAGGAATATTGTAACCATGGTGAATTGTTGGCAACTCGCACACCCCCAACACACACATATCAAGTACTCTACACTATTATTTTCCAAAAAACAATACACTGAATAAAAAGATGTTAAACAATATTTTTCAAATTATTCATGTACTGTAAAAATTTAGAAAGAAATATATTATTCAGATTCAATCTTCCTTTTCCAGGGGCCATTTGTGCCCAAGCTGTGTGTGGTCTTTGTCCAATCCGGGAAAATATAGTTTTTATTTGACACTGTGAAGATACATTTCACTGGTGTTAACTGTTAGGTGTTATGATGGTGTTAGTTTCTGAAACGCATGCAAATAAACCTGTTCTACAAATATGGTGCGATTGCTATATTATCTTGGTCTTTCATCATATCATTTCTTGAATTTTGTTCTGCAGGTCTCCTCGTGACTTATGTGGCTTTGAACATGATGGATGGGCACGGCCAACCAGCTTTGCTATATATTGTCCCATTTACGCTTGGTGAGTTAAATTAAGGGTATATGCAGATGATGACAAAGTATACATGTTACTTGTACTATTCATATTTAGAGTAGCCTGTATTAGCAATTAAGAAAACATACCTGGGCTGTAGTTTCTCTATTTTAACCAACATCTGAAGAACCCCTGGCGTTACATTTGAATTTTGAGGCTGTTCTAGTGCTGTTGAAGGCATCTTCTTTTTATCATGAAGCAAGACTTCATCCTTTAGTATTTCACATTTACTTATTATATAGACAACTAAGATCAAGTCATAATTATATAGAGGTCTAACATAATTATGTCTCTATAATTCCTTAGAAGATAATTGATTTAATTTATCCATCTTCTGAATAATGTTTACCTTAGTACTGTTTTGAGTTTTCCACACATTGTTCTGTATTCGTTAATGCAGGTACCTTTTTGGCTCTGGGAAAGAAGAGAGGTGAACTCAAGACTTTATGGACAAGAGGGCAACCAGAAAGGCCTTGCCCACACATCCAAGTCCAAGAGGAACACCGCCAGTGAATGAGACATTAATCCCCCCGCATAATAATATCCTTATTAGGTTGAGTTTACATGAGACTGATACAAGTTATTAGGACACATTTGTAACTTAGTGGTAACAAAGTTGGAAACATGATGTAAAATTTTTTAGATGGTAGGTATCAAAAAGGCAATGTAATTATCTTTTAAAAGTTAGTTTTTGTGTGGAGAACCATTACTACAGCATGCATTGCTTCCAGATGCAGAACATTGGGACAAGCAAGCGCACAGACACATGCAAGTGATATCTATGTTAAAGACATGATTATAGGAACAACTACAGATTTTTAAATCCTTAAAAAGAATGAAATTGGAAAATAGGAAAAAGGGTCTCTGGCGTAGGACATACTTACTGTGCCAAATTACTAATTATGTATTATGTTACTGAAATGTTTCAAGTTTCAACCTGGACTTGAATTATAAGTTGGCTACTGAACTTTTTCTGGGAGACTTGTTTAGTAGATTGTGCTCATCATCCTTGCACTTCATTCTCTTGGAATTTGGATAACTTTTTTCCTTAGGTGATAGTGAACAAGACTTTGATTCATTGTTAACTCTTTACATTCACTTGTCATAATTTAATTAAAATAATTCATAATGAACACTTTCAAATAGTACATTTAAGTTAGTGTCATCATCAACGAAATGGTTCTCTAGCCAATGTTTTTGGGAAAATTAAAATACAACGATTGCAATTACATGACTAAGGCATGTCAAACTCTTACCGTGCTTGATGAGATAACCTTGTCCTATTTTTATAGTTAATGTTTCTCCTACTATATCCAAATCCGAGTGACGTCACATCAAATCACTCTCTTTGAAAAAGAAGAAAAAAATTGAAAGAACCTCGTATAAATATTTCATATTATGCACAGGAGCCTCGGATCACCTAGAATTTGAAAAATTCTAACCGCAATAATTAAAGAAAAAAAATAGCAAAACTTAGAAACTACTTTAGATGCAATTCATATAAATGCAATTCATACAAGCTTGGAGAATAACATTTTTCTTATTAGTTTCCTTTAAAAGTACAAGAAACTGACCCAGAATCAAATTGCACCTGAGCCAAGAACCACCAATGAACTCAAAAGAATAAAATAAATAAAACATACAACACTTTCCTACCACCTATCAGCATCTCTCAAAATTGTTCAAGCCATTAGGTCATCTGGATGGGCTTGTAAGGAGTCATTTCCATTCTAAGTCCAGTCCTGTACATAGAAAACAAACCATATACTAAGTTGTGTATAACATGACAACAATGGGTAAAATTACACCCTGAAAACATGTTACTTTCAAACTGTAAAAGCATATCTTAAGAAAATACCATCAATTAGGAATAATCATAGATTCACTATCCTAAAATCTTAAAGGAAATTAGAAAAGTCAGCATCAATAATGGCACTTCATGGTCTATAAGTAGATAGGACGTGGTATAAGGAAACTGTCACCCAGCACAGCAGGATGAGATGTCATCTACTCCAGAAGACAAAAACCTAGAAAGGAGAAAAGGATCTAGAATGGGAAACAACTAATATTGAAAGGGTATGGGAAGAAAAGGCCAAAAGAATAATATTGATCAAATCACTTTTCAGTTATACTGAATAGAAATGAAAAAGAAAAAAGGAAAATTTTTAAGCTCAATGGACATGAAGCTATATTAACAGTTCAGCGAGGAAGTATAATCACATCTGAAAAAACAAAGAGGCAGTCTTACAGTCATGTCGCCTTAAAAAACTGTTTCCGTTGGTAGGAAAATGCATCGATGTCCTTTCTTGACCTGATGAAGATAAAAATTCTTTCATCCTCATCGGCCAGTCTGAATTCAATCTGCGTGCAAAATCTGCCACTTCTCTGTTTCAAAAAGGTAAAATGGAAATCAGATTTTATTGTCCTATTATGATAGCTTGTTAGTGTAACCAAAATGCAAATATCCATTCTTATCAAACTGACATTATAATTACTCTTTATCATTTTTCTCCTAAAAGATATCCCAAAAAAAAAAATGATTTGTGTCTTAGCCTAACCACATTTTATTTTGTCTTTGACATGTCTCCTTGACGGTTGATCCCATGTTCAACCACCAATAGACAATACGAAATTGCAAAAATTGTAACAGGATAAAGTTTAATTATTCTAGAGCCTTGTCCTATGCATTATCTATGATCCAAACAAAACCTGTTTTGCATTCACTTAGCTGAAAATAATGTTAACCATCCACAAAACAAAATGTATATTAGATTCTAATAACAATTTGTGTAAAGCACTGCAGTGTGCATATAGCTCCACCTGTCAATTTTTTCCTGTAGGGCAGGATCGATTTCATCATCCATATCACCATCATCAAACTCAACCTTATGAGCAAATGTGTCATCCTCTGTATAGCGTATATTTGACGTTTCACCAATTGTATCAGCATCAGCACTTTGGCATCTAATATTATGACCATTTGTTTCCTATTCAGGTAAAAGGAAAAACTTAGAATTTTGATGAGAATTTTAAACATTCACTATGATAATTCAAAATTAACATTAAATCATCATCCATATCACCATCATCAAACTCAACCTTATGAGAAAATGTGTCATCCTCTGTATGGCGTATATTTGAGGTCTCACCAATTGTATCAGCTTCAGCACTTTGGCATCTAATATTATGACCATTTGTTTCCTATTCAGGTAAAAGGAAACACTTAGAATGATAGTTTTAAACATTCACTATGATAATTCAAAATCAACATAAAATCATCATCCATATCACCATCATCAAACTCAACCTTATGAGCAAATGTGCCATCCTCTGTATAGCGTATATTTGAGGTCTCACCAATTGTATCAGCTTCAGCACTTTGGCACCTAGTATTATGACCATTTGTTTCCTATTCAGGTAAAAGGAAACACTTAGAATTTTGAGGATAATTTTAATCATTCACTATGACAATTCAAAATCAACATAAAAGAAAAAATTAAATATTACTAAATAACATAGCCAGCAAGACAACAGAATGTATACACCAACCTTATCAAGTTCAGAAGCTTCCTTTAAAAAAGAATTCTTCTGTTGATCTTTTTTTCTCCGGTTCTTTTTTCTATTTTTGGAAGTTTTAATTTCCTTTGGATCTGTGACAAAATTCCACACCCACAGTGAGAAATGTAATAGAATATAAACTGAAAAAGAGATATATACTAAGAAGCTATAACTTGCCACAATTCCTTCTCAAAGAAACTCCAACATATTCAAAATCCACTAAATGACAAAGGTTCACACATGTACACACATGGAGATGAATAACAAAAATGACCACTTTGTATACTGCGTCAGTCATTCATGGTTCAGTGAGAAAAAATGCAGTACAAAATTCTAACAACTCTAAAATAACTTATTGTCAATGCTAAAGTTCTCTTTCATCATCATTGTTATCTTCCATGTTATATAGTTTATTTCCTTGTTTTTACTAAAATTCAATATTCTGAAAACAAACTCCAAAGTTCAAATAGTAAATCCAGCAAGGTTGTGCCTAAGAACTTACCAGCCAGAGGTGGGCTGAACTGAATATTCAACAAGTTTTTACAAAACTCCACAAAGAAAAAAGCCTTTGCCCATTAAGTGGGATTGGATATATGGATCAAGCAATGCCAACATGTTTTATCTTGTCTCATTTCTATAGTTAAATTGTTGACAGTTAGATTTTTTTTTTATAGAATTGACAGTTAGATTTATTCTAGTAGTTTATAATTATATAGTTATATCTTACCATACTCTGTTCAACTATAATTATTTTAAAAAGTCATATTTACTTATACAGCCTTTGTACCAAAAAGTAATCTATCCTAGCCTTTTAGAAATGTATGGTCTGCATGATGTTGTCAGTGTGAACATAACCAAAAGTAACATTGTTACTTTTGGGTTCAACAGAAGGGATTTACTATGGTCAAATTGGCAAAAACTCAGCCATTTCACTTTTTGATAAAAGAAGAAATACACATTTGAATATGGTCTCCTCCTACACCACAACAAAACGGAAGTTAAGACGAAAATTAAACATGAAGGAAGATTTTAAAGGAAGAAAAAGGGAAGGGAGACTAATTTGCTAAATGTACCTCTATCATTTCCATTTATAAAGGACAAAAGGTCATCAACCGAACGCTCATCTACATGCTCTTCTTCAACTTCAACATTCTGAAACACATTTCATCCAAAAAAAAAAATCTAAAACACATGAGGTTCAATTCTTGTTAAAATAAAGTCATACATTTTGACATAATAATCAGCAAAATAACAAATATTCAATTCAATCTGAAATGCTTAATAAAGGATAAGGATTACATTCAGCAGAGTAACATATAATGGTATGTGATGAAACGAAGTACAAAACGAGACTGCAGCACCTTTAACCGTTCACGCTCTTTTAGTTCTTTCCTCTTCTTGGCATACAACCGGTTCAAAAGCCTGATCCTTGGATCATCAGTTGTGTTTTTCAAGGGCTCCAATTTCTCTTCCTGGAACCAAAAAACACATGAGAAACAAAAATTGAAAATCAAAGAAGATGAAAGCGGCATACTGAGTTCTCACAAGCACCAGACACCTCTGTAAGATCATCAGGCAAGTGAAATATCTCACGTATCTCCTCAGGTGTTTTTCCTTCAATTATTCGGGCAAGTGCACGGCTGGTAAGATCAACTAATGGCTTCAACTGGAGACTGTCTGCAGCAGATGTCAACTCACACAGCCTTTTCGTGTCCATCCGAATAAATTTTTCATCAAAGGACTTCCGTTCCTAGACAAAAGAAAAAGAAAATAAACGACTACCCCAAAGTAATCATCTTTGACATTCATTGTTGTTCATCCCAAAGATTTGTTTCTTTGTATGAAGATGACAACACAAAAGTATAATAGAAACAGGTAGAACCTTGTTTGAGCGACCCGGTACTTGATGAAATCGGCAATAATCAAGAATTAAGCTTAACATGGCAGGACTGACTCGTTGAGGGAGACATATTGCATAGTTCTTGGATGATCCCATCCCTTTTTGTATTATTTCATGACATATCAAAGGGCAAAACATTGCAATTTCTTGTTCCACTTGCTGGATTGAACCATCAGAAGTCTGAAGCCAGACATAGGCCTTAATCATCTGAAAATGCAAATTAGCACCAGTATGGTTTCAGTATCAATGTTAAAATGTAACTAAAACAAGGCCATAATGCTCAAGTGAGCAGATCTCCTTAAATTAGAGAATAAGACCAGGGTGTTTCCATTTAAGGCAAGTTGACAGAAAATAATAATAAGAAGAAAATCAAGGCTTTATTCAACAGGGTTTTCTTGCTCAAATTACAAAGTACGGGACCTTAGGAACTTTAAATTGGAAAATTTTTGCGGCGTTGTTATTACTCTGCAAGAAATAATTATAGTTTTGTTGTGGAACAGAATGCATATGTGCTTGACAGTAGGTTCATACACGCATGCACTATCAATTTTGAAACCATGGTCTCACCCTATAGTCTCTATCTTCTAAGAAATTATTATGAAAATTAGACATAACCATTTCACCACACTAAACCGATTCCTTTAAGACTCAAAACACAAGATATATCATATTCTCTAGTCTTCTAATAATCAAAACTCTCAAGTTTTCACGTCATTACGACAATAAAGACACAGGACACAGACCTAAACTTCCATAGTACAAAATCTCCATCACATTTGAGGTGAAACATATTCAATATTGCAAGAGAAATTGACAAAAATGAACCTACTGTCAAGCACATATGCATTCTGTTCCACAACAAAACTATAATTATTTCTTGCAGAGTAATGACAAGAAAGTATTGGAATTTGGAAGATATCAGCAAATAAATTACTGAACCATATAATGAATGTTACAATCAATCAAAGTCTTTTCCCACTAGGTGGATTCAGCTATATGGATCAAGTGACAACGTGTCCTGTCTTTGCTCATTTCTACAGTTAGGTTATTAATATTTAAATCCATCATAATAGTTTCTCCTATTATTTTCTTGGTATTCCCCTACCTCTAGTTATTGGGCTAATGTAATGAATGTTACAAATAAATATTAAATTAATTTCAATATACACCAAAATAAACAAAGGAAATGGAAGAATGAAACTCTAGAGAAGAAGGACTTCAATTCAACCACAGAACTACACAGATTTTTAAAAAAAAAAATAATCATAGAAAAGGTATCATACCTCAGGTTTAATAACTGCCATGTCAATTTCAGACATCCGAAAACTATATGAAAAAAAAAATGTGTGGCTATAGAAAATTTCTTTGTCTTGCAAGCAATATACACTGATGTAGAAATTTAATTTGCAATCAGATCTATGATGCTCCAGCGACTCAAACGCACATGGTCAATGAGCTGAAGTATCTGCAGGGACACACAAATATCTATGTCACAAAGAGGCACAATCTTGCTTAAAAGTGTAGAGGCAAATAATTTGGCACCTCCCAAATGCAAAGTGACAGATGTGAATAAGTCAATTTGAGTGCTAACTAAGAAACAAAAAGTATGCAGTCATCCACTACTCCAAAATCAGGAAGAACAATACACAAAGCGTACTGAGTTTATCCATGTCATTATACAGTTTACAAATTTTGGCCACAGCAAAGTGAAGTAAAAGGAAAGTTCTCTAAACTTAACTGATTTTCTGTTTCCTCTTTTTTGAAAAAAGGAATCAGAAGAGACTTATTACTATTCATGTCTACCTGAGCATAAAAACACCAATGCATCCTTACATACACAAGTTTGAATGCATATATATGGCATACTAAAGACCCACTCAAAATGAATAGAAGCAAAATGGGGACCCTTAGTGGGCCATAATAGAAGATATTATATAATTAAGAGTATCTTCTCTGACCTTCGCAGAGCCATGGTAACTTTTGAGAAGAATCATCTAGTACTTTCATGAAGATAAGACCAGAACCAGTTAATCTCCAAAGTGATTTACAAGTAAAACATGAAAGTACAGTAGCTTTTGTGTGAAGTGAAATAATTCAATCAAGCAAAATATATTATTAAAAATGATCGAAATGGAAGTTTTAGATCGCAAAGAATGATCGAAATGGAAGTTTTAGATCGCAAAGAATGATCGAAATGGAAGTTTTAGACCGCAAAAAATGATCAAAATGGAAGTTTTAGTTAGCACCCAAAATACCTAGCTCTAAACTGAATGTTCTTGAAATTACTTCAGCACTTAGAACAACAATTAGTTATATACTATGCATGTTACTTAAGCAATATTTCTCTAGAAGTTGTTTAAGAATCCTGTTGAGGAAACATACTTTTCCCGCACATGGAGCCGCGCCCACTAAGGGAGTGCCACGTGGAAAATTTAGGAGCCCACCTTAGGGTTCCCTAGAACTGTCCACTGGGCAAGATGCTTGTTGGCTTCCTTGTGGGCTCCTCTTGCCAAATTTCTTACCATTACATCCCCAACCTTCATTATCAAGATTTCAGTAGCGTCATTACACCTCAGCAAATCAACATCCCTGCTCCAAGCTGTCCTAGGATCTGGTGAAAAGGAATCCTCAAGTACCTCCAGGAGAAAGGATTCTCATTCACAATCTACTCAAGGTACTCACTCACTTTCCATCATTGTTGAAACCATGGAGCTTCCCAACAACCTAGATTCTCTTTACCCCACAACACTCACCAGAAAAATCCTAGTGTTAAAAAAAAAATCTTCTCTTCAAAGAACTTCACTGTCAGTTACAAGTAAAACTATGCTATAATTCTTTGGCATTGTCCAATTAAATTGCTCTATAAACACACAAATAAGTTAACAATCAGCTGGTATATCAACCTTCCATATTTGCAAAGTCAGTTTCCACTAAGCAAGAATTAGAAACTTAATCTTCTTGAAAATAATCTAGGGTTGTAAAGCCATTGCGAGTTGCTCGTGAGCAGACCAAGAAGCAAACAGAAGGACTTCCGGCCATGTTTCTATATCACTAAAACACCGGGAAGTAATCCACGCCGTCAATGCAGAGGTAAAAAGAGTTTTGGATCATTCTAATTGGCTCAAAGTGTTCACTAACATCATATTCGTTTCTATCAAGCAGATTTTCAGCAACCCAAACGAAATGAATTCAATAAAAAAAATAAAGACAAGAAAGAAAAGAAATTGCTGGACAACCCACAAATCATCAAGAGGACCCCACGCAATACAAAAAAGAGAAAAGAAATTGCTCATAAAACCCACAAATCATGAAGAGGAGCTCATGCAATATAACACTCATTTTATTGATAGTTTGATACAATCCATAGAAGCGATATACGAGTATGCAATAGAAAGAGATGTATAAGGGGATTTCAGGGTTGGGTGAGAGTTGTGTACCTGTAGAAACAGAAAAGGAGATTGCGGAGGGAAAGCTTTGAAATGGAGGGAATTGGCGGTTGTCGGCGATGCCAGAACGGATAGAAGGAAGAGAGAGACAGAGAATTTGGATTTCGACGACAAAAAATAAATGTGTAAAATTAGAATAACAATATTTTTTTAAAAAAAAAACGTAACGGAGAGATATAATATAGACAGAGAGTCAGAGAAGGAGAGTTTGTGTCCGAAAACGTTACACTTTTAGTTTATAGTTATAAACGACGCCGCTTGGGAGGTGAAACTGAACTCAATTAGGTTTTTGGTTTGGTCTTAAAGCCTTAAACTAAGGATTTTGGATCTGCTTTGGCCCAACAAAAATATTAGACAACCATACTAATATAACTCACTTTAAAATTAAATGATCTTTTCTTTCTATCTCTCTTTGTTATTGCTAGAAATACACTTGTTCATAATAATTTATGACTTCTTTTTTATTATGATTTGTCATATATGACTTTAAGTGAGATTTATATAATCTTATGTCATTGATATAATATATTTCAAATCATTTTTCATTGTGTTTTTAAATCGTACGATTCAATATGATTTATAATTTAAAAATTAACTTAACGATTCACGATTTGAATGGGGATTTAATAACTATGACCCATAACATTTTATACTCTCAATTTGAAGCCAGTCATTAAGCATGAACTCTCATCTTCATGCTCTTCCCTTTATCATTTTCACAAGTTGCAAAAGAATGCAAGTTTCTCTATTGTACAACAAAACCAGAACTAGAATGTGGATTTTCTTAAGTGCAAAATATGGTGAAGTAGTGAAATATAAAAAGGAAAGAAAATAAATAAATAATTTATTTTTTCTTTCTCTTTCAACATCTCGGAACTTCACACGTATTTTGGAGAATAAGGACCTTTAATTATACAGAGTTGTTTTCATCAAGTATTTTAAAGTATAATTAAGTATGTATGGAAAACTTGGAAAATATCAATTATATGTAAATTATATATAAATGAAAAAATGTATTTATAAAAAGTAAAAGTAAATATATTTGCGTTTGCATTGATGATTAGATGACATGTATTAGGAAGTTGTTAATAGAGTTATAATGAGATTTATAAAAGCAACGTAAGCCAAATCCTTAAGCATTAAACCTTAGCTTATGTTCATCCCTCAAAATTGTGGCTGGCTAGCTGCATCTATATTTACCTTCAACATAACACATAGATCTGGTAAAGGGGCATGACAAGGCATGCATATTCAAATCAGAAATTGGCCCATGGGCTTCAACATGCTTAGCTTAGTAGGTGTTGATTGTGGGCACATTGGTTTGCTTTTTGGTCTTTTCACCAATATAATACTTCCTCCATTCAAGACCACATGAGTTTCTTTAATTTCACAAGGAGAGCAGTCACATGAAAATATTCCACTGCTTTGTGTGAATCAATTTCTCATTCTCAAAGGAGCCTTTATTTCCCACATCAACAAAATATTAATTAAAGGGGATGGATGTTCAAGTAGAAGTTGTAATAAAACTTGTGTGAGTAACAAAAAACTTCAAAAAATAACTTACTACATTTTTAAAATGGTTTAATTATATATTCTAAATACAAAATTATAAATTTAATTAATTTTGAATTATAAGTTATTATTTTATAGTGATAAATTACAACTATGTATTTCAAGATAACATCAGAGAAGAAACGTCAATAACACACACACATATATATATATATATATATATATATATATGAGATTCTGTGCTTTTTTTTTTTATGGTTCTATATATATATGTTGTGATAAATATGTTACAAGATAATGATTGGAGATCATATACCTAAACAAATACTTAACTAATCTATACAATGAGATCTGTGGAACAAAATTGATAGATATATATATGAAGTATAGGCAACATCTATATATATTAATTCTATACAATATGTAGTGGAAGTGGGTGATTTTGAATCCAGTCCTGGATTGCTGAACGAAGAGCATGGTTGGGTACAAGAATACTATGTTCAAGCTTCTCATCTGTCATTGGTGAAGTAGTTCGACCACTCTCAAGCCATCCTCGTATAGCCTCACCTTCATAAGTGAAACCATCTGCAGCAATATACGGATCTTCCATCACTTTCTGCAATTATCAAGTTTAAAATCAAGTTATACAATTAATTTAATCTAATCTATCATTATTCATTAATTAAATTACCTGGCAGATAGGACACATAAAGTATGGAGGTAGTTTGAAGGAGGAGGAGGAGATTGTGGCTCCAGAAGAAGCAAAAGCAGTCATGGGCTCTAGAATTCTCCACACATCAGAATGAAGATCTGGACGGTTCTTTCTATTCAGCTCACAGCATCTCAATGCCAAGCGAGCCAAGTGTTGAGCCTGCACAAATGGCCACTCTCCACCCAAAGGATCCAACAATGACTTCAACCCTCCACTGTCTAATGCATATTGCACTTCCTTTGTTATTCCCATGGCTGGCCTTCCAGTCAGCAATCTCAACAATATGATTCCAAATGAATAAATGTCTGATTTTGGAGTAAGTTCCCCAGATGAAAGGAATTCAGGATCCATGTACACAAGAGTTCCCTTTGGAACACTAGTTCTCCAAAACTCTCTACTTATTGACCTCTCAGCCTCAGCATTCCATAAACATAATATACGACATATTCCGAAGTCACTAAGCTTGCTAACCAGGTTTGCATCAAGGAGGATATTCGAGGGTTTCAAGTCTCCATGCACAATGCTGTGAGGCTTAGAGCTATGCAGAAACATGAGCGCAGAACACAGCTCAGAAGCAATGCGGATTCGAGTTTGCCATGATAAGGGAGCTGTCTTATCCTTACATTTCAGACGATCTTCAAGGCTTCCATTGGCTAGGTATTCATACACAAGAGTGTAGGTTTCTGGACAGGCTCCTATAAGTCTAATAACATTCGGATGCCTTAACTTACTCAATACTTCAACCTGAAAAGAATTGAAGCAATAAATTAATATATTCAGCAATATTAAATGAACAATTAATATATTCATCATCCTACTCATACCTCTTGTTGAAACTCTGAGGCTCCTTGCGACCTATTGTTGTCGTGCAAAACTTTTATAGCCACTTCAGTGTGGCCTAGGAAACCTTTATATATACTTCCATACCCACCTTCTCCAATCTTGAGGGATGAATTGAAATTATTGGTAGCTTGTTTAATCTCTTCTAAAGAGAATTCTGAAATTTTGTCAGGCACATCTGTGCTTGAAGCTGAAGCATCTCCTTGTTTTTTCCTCAACTCCTCAGCCTCTCTCAATGCATTATCACGCTGAATCTGCAACTCGTCTCTTTCTTTCCTGAAATTCGTCAGAAGATCCACAGAACATATAATCTTCTGCTCCAACTCCTTTACCATGAGTTCAGATGATGCAATTTGACTCTCCAGTGATGACTTTTGATCAAGAGCAAGTTCAAGTTCTTCCTTGACTTTCTCTTGCTGCCTCTTCATCCTTTCAACTTCTTCTCTTTCTTTTTCTAGAGCTTCCTCTGCCTCTTTCCTTTCTCTCAATACTTGTTTATACAAACTTTCCGACGCTTTGGCCTGTGAAATCATTGGTACAAACTATCAACACTTAACTACAAACATCCATCAGATAAGCCAACATAATAGAAACAGAAATTCACTTACCCTGCGCATAGCATCAATGGCTTCTTTTTCAGCTTTTGCACGCTTACATGATTCTTGATATACACACCGCCTAGCATTCTCAGCCTCATCCATGGTCTGTTTAAGTAGATCATAGAGAGTATCATCCATTCCTCCATCCTGTTAAATTCAGTCAGATTAATCAAAATATTAATACACTGCTCAAGTTTTTGAGAAAAAGAAATTATATTTAGACGTACCAGTGCACTAAGTGGAGATAAGTGACCAAAATCTGCTAAAACTTGAGAAAGTTCGTTTGAGTGTATTACATTCTCAGTCTCCTCAGAAATCAAATTTGGGGTCCATGTTGGTTCAACTGCAGCACTAGCAGAAGATGTTGAGAAAACTGAAAGGCTCCTCCTTGAAATACCATCTGACTCATCAGAACTTACTTCTGCAGCCAACCTGATAGCTGGAGTGGAAAACCCTTCACTGACATCTGAAGAAGAAGAAGAAGAAGGAGAAGAAGTCACTTTATTCCCTCCAACTCCAAGCCCATCATTGGCAGACCTTGCTCTGCGAAGTAACAACTCTTGATCTGCACTAATGAGGTTTACCCTTTTGTTCTGCCCCATTGTACAAGATTGAGACCTCAGTTGATCAAGTGAATGTTTAGGTTGAGGGTCTGGCCTTGGCTGAGCCAAAGGAGATGGAACATCGACATTAGCATTATCCAAACGGCGATGCCTGTGTTGATTCAGTATCCAAAATATTAATGATCAAGTAAAATGACAAATACCATAAAAAATCAGATTTGATTAGTACAACGTAAGAGACCTAGTGTATATGAGGTTCCCTTTGCAGACAAACTGTATTTGACAATAAGCTGGAGCTTGTTGACGTACATAAATGGCTTTCTTAGATTTGAGATCCGTCATTTTCCTGCGCAATTGAAGTAAAGCTAGGTCACAGAAAACATTATATAGCTATTTATTTATATTGGCTTTAATTTTGCAGCACAAGTTAGTGTTACCTAGAAAAAGTTTTGTCAGATGCTGCTCCCATTACAAGCTTAGAGATAGCATTGTGGGAGATAAGGTGTAGGATTCCTTTCTCAATGCATTCCATTTCAATATGCAGTTTGTCTGCTCGTACCCCCATTCGTTGGCAGATGAGAAGATAGTCATTTAGAGTGTCGTGCATCTTTTGCCTTTCATTTGCCCTGTGCTTTTCAACTTGCTGTTCGTCCACTGCACTTGCCGGAAATTTAGTACCCATTACAGTAGTAAATCAAAGAATATAATTGTGAAAGTGAAAGAATAATTAAGCATTAATTTAATTTGAATATATATATTAAACTTACTCATGGGTATCATGGTTGGAGGAACATGAACATGGAGAATGCAAATTTTGTTTGCTGCCGAATTATCTATTGCCCATTTCAGATTTGAATAGCTCTCTTTCACATCTTTTGCCACAGCAACATAGATAGTGTGATTAGCCACATCTGTGTTAGGCTCCTCTGCCACTACAATTTCTCCCATACTAGTACTAGTAGCCATGAATCCCGTGATAACACAACTTAACCTTTGTGGAATTGCAGGTACACGACTCACCAAAGCCATGGTCCACACTCCACAATCCAGAGATGAAGGATGATTACTTACTTAAGCCATTCAAATATCCTCTTCTTTTCTACCCACACCATTTCCTTCAATTCAGAAAACCCCATAACAACTATGAAATTTCACTGATGAATCTCTCGAAAAGCCCACCAAAGTAAGAATCTGTTTTAAAAAGACAATATTTTGTCTTAAGCTGAAATCATTGTAGCTACAGCCTACAAGAAGAGACTCAAAAGCACCAACATACAACAATGGCAAAAAAATGTGGGAAACAATTCCATTGTGGGCTCTATCTTCCTTAACTCCATGTTGGACCAGCGTAACTTCTTAGAAACAGAGTGGACCCCATTGGTGAGAATTGAAAATACCCAAATTCTAAATGAGAAGCTGGCAATTAAGACTGCTTCTTAGATTTTTTTTTTAGGGAAATTTTGTGACTTCTAGATAGAATTTATTAATTTTAGTCATCAATGGTATTAACTCTGCCACATATCCATTGTATGAGTTGCATCATTAATTCACTCAAAAATTTTAGATAAAATACATGATAACGTTGAAGTGATTTTTAAGGAGAATGATTATAATTTTTAACTTATAGTATTAAATAAATTAATCAAAGATAACGAATAGTATATAGAGTGAGGATTATTGAATATTCATCTTAGATAGAAACTGAGGATTATTCAATATACATCATATGATATACATGGAATATTAAATTGGCGGTGAATCAACGAGTGAGGAATATGCTGTAACCGACTTTGGAATCCACTTTTTGATGCTGCCACCTACGTCATCACTCCATCGCCCATCAACGTCATCATCTTTAATTTTAATTATCTCTTTAATTTGACATAATATTCCAAAGTTAAGCCAATACTTAAGAAAACGTAATAGATATTAGTATAAAATGTTTAATTTTAAGAAAATTGAGCAATTCTAACTTAAAGAGAAGCTAGCTCTAGCTTGAGTGTCATTCATTCAATCATTTAAGCTAATTTCATGTGACATATATCATAATTATGATTAGGAGGCTCTTCCTTTTTGTAGGAGAGATTATGCATTGATATATATATATATATATAATAAAATTTGAAGAGATTATTCATTGTAGGAGAGATTATGCATTTCCTTTCCCTATATATGTGAATATTTTGTAGGCTCGGCATAGAATATTAAAAAATAAATATTTTAGTGCCTATTATTGGGTATCAAAATGTACACGACGTGCTTTGATATCCATGAGATACTATTAAATCAAACCTAATCTTCTATTTCTAATCAATTTAATTACCAATCATAATACTCGTCGAAATTATAGAAAAAGAAAACAATTGAAATTTTGAGATCATTCAAAATTCTTGCCCATGTCTCTCTATAAATATCTTTGTAGTGAAGCTCTAAATTAATCAATCAATAAATTGGAGAACTTATTATCTTAAAATTCATTATAAAAAAAAACAAAGATAATTTTTTCAAGTTTTTCATTAATTAAAATGAATTTTTAATCAATGTTTTTAGAATAGTTGTCAACAAAAATCGTATTTTTTTCACCCAAAATAAAAAGTCTAAGCTAATTTTGTTGGGTTTTGGAGCTCAAATATTTGTTCATGGAGAGTCTGATCGGGTCATCCCGTTGAAAAAATTGCGAAAAGACAAACAAAACGACACCAAGATGACTTTCATTGAAGGTCACACGCGCTCGCACGCGTGGCCCAAAATAGGCTAGGTGAGTGTGTTATTTTGTTTACGTCTCACATCGGATAGTTTGATGTTTAGAGCTCTCTCATTTTCTTATAAATAAGATTGTTTTCCCACCAACTCAATTTGCTTATCTCATTCATCAATCTCAAAGGAGCTCCTCTATAGGATAACACTACTCAATTCTTTTCTATAAGTTGTTTTTTTGTGATCAATTGTGGAAAACGTCTTTGTCTCTCGTAGATAAAGACAAATGCACGGTGGAGTCAAGGTTTGAGTTCGAGCGGGCCTTTGGCGGAGCGGGGATTTGCTTTCCTTCAGCTTTTCTATTTTATTTTCTCAAAAATGTGGCCAAATAATGCATGAACTGGTACATAGTTTTTTTAGTGAAGTTATGAGAGAGGCAAAGAGAAGAAAAATTAAATATTGTTAAAAATTATTAAAAAATACTGTTCGTCCACTGCATAGCAAAAAGTTTATGCACGATCAATTATAGTAGAGAGAGAATATAAAAAATTACCTTTTATATAATCAATCATAGGGATGAAAGTTCAGTACTACTGAACTTCATTGCATCGCTCCAATCATATAGTGTCATTTGTTAATATTAATAAAAACTCAAATTAATAAAGACTCACCTTGAATGGATTAGGAACCAACTGATTAGAAGAATATACTGAAGTTCAGTACTACTGTACTACTGAATATCTACTCTAATCATAGAAAAGAGAGAATATAGAAGAAACATGTGATTGAAAACCTTATATAATTGAAAACTTTATGACAAAAATATAAAGAATCGAACCTAAATTTTTTCCTAAAAATAACTATAAATTTTGATATTGCCATGCATATTGAATTATTGGTGAAGCACTTTCCCTTTTGCTTAAGTCAAGTGACAACGAAATGAAAATGGACCAACATGGTTAAAGTGGGTTGGCACAAATAGTCAAGGATCTGGAAGAAAGTTCTCGCCTCACTCATGGGCGAGGGTTCGAATCTCCCTGAAGCTATCCAAAATCATGCTTTGATGGGCATCCCTCCTCAGGGAGATCCCCTGGCACGCAAGGGCTAGTTGAGTAGCTGCGACGGGGTAAAACTGCTTGCGGTTTAGGCCTGTGTAGTAATCCTTTGGGTTGGGTCTCTGTTGGTCTCCCCAACATACCACCGACGCCCTTCTCGGTAGTACTTGGGAGTGCCTTCCTTTACTACCATTTTATTTAAAAAAAAAAAAGAAGAAAATGGACCAACATGGTACAAGATTGAATTCTACACGCGCTTTCTAGCCTTCAATTCCTCCCATGTTTTTTTGCCTAAAAACAGTGCAACTTCTTTCATTAGGCACCAATCCTATAAACTTGTATCAATTTTTCAATGTTTGATTCAATTACATTTATTAATTTGCATTCGATATAATAAAATTTACTTTTTATGTAAAATGAGACAATAATACAGATAATTATAAATAGACAAAAATATTATTTTGGTTTTTTACATTTATCCTTTGTTTTAATTTGATCATTAATTTAGTCATTTACGTTTGTAATTCGAGTTAATTTGATCCTTCCGTTATCTAGATGTTAAATAATTAACGAATTGCTGACGTAGATAGTTAAATATGTACACTTAGGATGATGAGTTGGAATTACTCAATTCCCATATTTATTAATATTAATTATTAAATAAAATTTTAACCCTAATTAAGCTATTTAACGTTGCAGAGTAATTCTAGTACTGTCCATGGAGTTGGATCGCAAGTGGGGATTTGTGGGGTATTGGGATAATTGGGTGTTTGTGAATAGAGAGGATTCTCCATGATTTGGGGTTGGAGAGCGAGAGATATACCATTTTAGAGAAGAAAGAATTAAACCAAGAAAGAGAATTTTGAAAATTCAATTCGAGATCAAAAATTATAGATCAAAACCACAAATCGGATCAATCCCACCTCATGTATAATCGAAAAGATAAGGAGTTTGAGTAATCCAGTAGATCCAAAAGTTATTGGTGCCATATTGAACTGAAGTGAATTTCAAAGGTGGAGAAGAGCTAGGGTTCATTCATTCATTGATTCAGACAATGGATGAGAAAAAGGAAGGAAGAAGGAGAAGAATGTGACAAGTTGGGTTGGCTATTTTAATGGAGATGGATGGAGAGGTTGCACAGAGGTACGCGAGAAGTTGTAGAGAGGTAGCAACGTTAATTAGGATTTAGGTTTTAATTAACTTTTTATTTAAAAATTAAAAATTAATAAACATGGAGATAAATTAATTCTAAATTGATGGCTAAAAAAATAATTCTAAGTCAATATCGGATAAAAGTTTAATGGTACAGTACCACTGAATTTCAGTGCATCTCTCTAATTATGTAGTGTCATTTGTTAATATTAATAAAAACTCACATTAATTAGGGCCCACCTTGAATGGTTTAGGGACCAACTAATTGGAGAGATGTACTGAAGTTTAGTACTACCGTACCACTTAACATCTACTCGTCAACATGTTTAAGTCTATATATTTAACTGCCCACATTAATAATTCGTTAATTATTTAACACCTAAATAATAAAAAGATCAAATTAATTTTAATTATAAACATAAATAATTAAATTGACACAAAACAAACGTAAAAAATCAAATTAAAATAGAGAATAAACGTAAAGAATTAGAATAGTGTTTTTGTGATTATAATATAATATGAGTAGATAATAACAAAATCAATCCTCATCAAACGGTCCAGCTATATATTTTATTTGGCTTTACATGAAAATTAGAACTCCTCTCCACAATTCCAGTTAATGAGGGGAAAGGGAAAAAAACAAAAAGGCGATTATATGGCATGTGCTTGTGCTTGTGCTTGTGCTTGTGCCTGTGCTATGATTAATTAATGTGATGGGTGTATCTTGTATGTCACTACCATAAATGAGTTAAAAATAATATACTTTGACAAATACTTTCTTCTTATTTATTTTATAATTAAAATAAAATAAAATATAAAGATACATGATACAAGAGAAAGTAAAGATAGTGGAAGGCCCGGAAGTATATTAGTTGGAGTTAAATAATTTTTTATATTTAATTTATTGTTTTAAAATATACTAATAATATTTTTTTATTTTAAAATAAGATTAAAGAAAAAATAGTATACGAGTCCTCTAGTATGTATTTTATGTGTAATTAGTTAGAGAATATGTTAAGGGAGAGTATTCATCTTCTTATATGAGAGATAAGAATGAATTCTTTTAACAATTAAGATTAAATTAAACCGTTAAAATTAAAATATTATTTTCAATTTTATATGTAATAGTAATTATATAATTAATCTTAGAGCCATTCCTTGGATTGGGGTGTATATATATATATATATATATTAAGTAGGGGTGTATATATATATTCTTGGTTGTGGTCTTGTGCAGGTATCGTTGATTTTTTTTCTTCTCTAAATGCGTTTATTAATATTTTTAAGATTTTCTCTTGATTTTTTTTCTTTCTTAATTCTCTGTGAAAGATTCAGTTAAGGATGGCACCCGTTACGTGCGGGGGCGGGGAGTGCTCTCCCCGTCCTTGCCCCGCCACCCCCAAAGTCTTCCTGTCCCCGATCTCCGTCGTGGGGAGAAATTTCCCTCCATCCCCGTCCCCACGAGTCCCCGCGAATATATTTAAAAAAATTAATATATATATATATATATATATATATATATATATATATATATGGGTTGATTTAATCTTAATAAAAAAATTAGATAAAAATGTCATATTAAATAAATCTAATTGAAAAACATCAACAAGCACATAATTTTACCAAACTTCATTAAAAAACCTAACAATAAATATTATAACAAAATTTACAAGAAAATTAAATTAAAGTTTTCAACACAACATTAAAAAAAACTTAAACTAAAGTTCCCATGCTCTAAATCTAAATATCAACAAACACATATCTTCTTCATGTGAAACTTGCCTGCAATATAAACCTCATATTCATAAGAAGAAACAAGATAATATAAATATATAATCCTACCATAGTAAAACAAAAATATAAATATATAATCCCACCAATCCATAACCTACAGCAAACTATGAAGCAAAAATATAAATTTTATTATTAATAATAAAAATAATAATATAAAATTTAATAAAACATTATATATATAAATATTAATATAATAAATTAAATATATATATATATATATATATATTTTTCATGTCTCCCGTCCCCGAATTATCATCAGAGATAAAAAAAATTTTATCCCCATCTCTGCAAGAACAAATTTTCGTATATGAGACTCCGCACGAAGAGTCCCGCAAAAATTCTGTGAGAGGAGAAAAATTGCCATATATAGATTCAGACTACTTGTGTCCACCCATATAGTTATCCATCATATTTGTTGTAAATGATAAAGTTAGATTATTCAAAGAGATAATAAATGTAGGGACAAAATGAGATTGGAGATTGGACAAAGACTTGAAATTTTATATCCAATGGTCAATAGGTAATTAATGGCAAACAATTAACTAATTAATAAAGTAATGGTAGAGAAAGCTTAATATAATTTTAGGCACCACACAAATCAGTAATCACATCACTTAAAGGGTATATATGGTTGAGCGTGAAAAGAATTTATTTATTTTTAACCAAGTGATAGGGTTTAATTTTTAATCTGTAACTTTAAAATTTTGGGGTAATTATGGACAAGTTTTTTTTAAAAAAAATAAAATATAAATGTCTATTTTGTCTTTTGATTTGACATAATCATAATATTTTTTTAAAAATGATAATTTTAATACATTTTTATTCTATTTTCATTCTCAAATTTTTACTATCAAACACATTCTCATTCCTTTTCCCTTTCTTTTGTTCTCTACGTAAAAAACGTAGCTAATAATTCTATAGGCTAAAGTATTATTTTGGTCCTCAATGTTTCAAAAGTTTAATGTTGGTCCTCAAAGTTTTTTTTTGTCGATTTTGGTCCTCAAGCGTAACACCGTTAACTTTTTGTCGTTAAATGATGATGTGGCATGCTTATGTGGCACATCCTCTCTCCTACGTATCATATTTTAATGATCTGACATGACATATCACACCAAATTGCCACATCATCATCTTCTCTCCTTCATCATCATCATATTTCAATGACGTGGCAGTGATGTGTCATGCCACGTCATTAAAATATAACACGTAAGAAAGAGGGTGTGCCACATATGCATACCACGTCATCATTTAACGGCAAAAGTTAACAGTGTTACGCTCGGGGACCAAAATCGACAAAAAAAAAAACTTTGAGGACCAACATTAAAATTTTGAAACATTGAAGACCAAAATAATACTTTAGCCTAATTCTATACAATGATTGAGAATTCTAAATATTTATTGATCTAATTAGTTAGTAAAGTAATAGATATATCGCATGAATAAAATATAAATTCATTTTACATACTCAAACATTCATTGACATTTCTAAATATTCTATAAATGGAAGCCATACTTAAAAGAATCAAATAATCACCATTTTTTTAGTCCCTAGGAAATCTAGCTCCCATCATATATATATATATATATATATATATATATATATATATATATATATATATCGTCTGTTTTTTGGTTGTTCTAAACAAAAATCTTGCATTCAGTAAAATGTTCTAGACTTCTAGCATTCATATTTCAGCTGTGATCATGCTTGTTTTGTTTTGGATGAGATTGTGGGCTAGGCCCATTAATATGCCTTGGCTTCCGGTAAAAGCCCACAATCTGATTTACAAATGGCCTTTCAAAAGCCCACGGGTGACTATAATACCATATGCTAAAGGTCCACACTCCACAATGGTACAATCACATTAGCTTTTTTTTTTTTCCTTATGTCATACATTAAATAAGGCCACATTTCCTAGAAGATTTTAAAATCTCTTTTATTAGATTAGGAGAGATTGACTCTTTTTACTATACTCAATTCTTATTGGTTAATGTTTTGGTTTTATAAATTCCAAACGTTTAACTATTTTTAAGATCCATTTTTTTTCTTCCAAAAATTCGTTTTGCAATGTGATCCATAATCAATCCTATTTTTTTTAGGACTTAATAGGGTTGAGGTTGAGTCTTAAAATACTTTTCCTCATGTAGTAACAATTAAAATACAAAGGGGTTGAGATGAATTTCATCTAACAAATTATTAGTGATGAACATTCAACGTGACCATCATGACATACTAACTTTTGACAAGAAAATTTTTTTATGTGACTTTTATGTTTCACATCCAAAAATGTTCAATTGCCATTAATATTGAGTTGTTTATATTATTGCCATTAATAGAGTATGGAGAGGCTAACTTCTTTAGAGGTTGACTTTTTTGCCTTGTATTGTCTCTTTCCTCTTTCAAATAAAAATAAATAAACAGAGGAAAGAAAGAAAAAAAATTGTTAGTTGAAGAGTGTTTTGAAAGCAGGGCACAAATACAATGTGCAAACGTGTGTTTGTTGGTAGCTAGTTTCTTTTTCAAGCTTAATTTGTACTTCCAATTCCTATTCCTACTTTCAAACTCATATCTAAACCTCATCTTCATCTTCACCTTCACCTTCACCTTCACCTTCACCTAAATCTAAATATTGGGTTTAACCTTTTTAACTTTTATACTAATTCTATTTCCTAATCACTCCAAAATTACCCACATCACCATCAAACACACACACAAAAACTTTCCCTTATACACGAAGCAAAGTAATTAACTCCTCTGCTTATCCTATATATATCATTCTCTCTTTTTTTGTTCAAAATGAAATTCAGTTAATACCTTCCAAATTTTAATATTTATTATAAATTATAACATAACTAAAATTTTGTTTAAAAACAATACTTAACTTTTATCAATGCATAAATTTATAAATTATTTGGGCTTGAAAAGGGGAAAAAATTGATGCGAATTAATGGTAACGTCAGAAACAAGATAAAAAGGAGACAAGATAGGTGGTGTCGGCGAGAAATAGAAATTAGAGAACAAAATGCACCTAAAGCACCAATATGCTATCTTCTTTTTCCCGTTGAAATCATCATTGTTATCTTAAATAAGTCATTAAAAAATAATTGTTAACTTCACGAGTCAATTTTTATATTATTATTTTTGTTTAATTTTCTAAAGTTAAGGGCAGTGTGTGTGTCTTTATCATAGTTCTCCAAGATGGCTATCGCATAGGAGGCAAAATCCAATTGGATAAAGGTATTAATTAAAAAAAAAAGGATTCTGCTAATTTTGTAATGAACGATTAGTTGCTAGAATGTTGTTTAGTGGATTCATACCTATAGTGATAATGACACCATTATTGTCTCTCGTAATCTGATAGGGACACAGCATCGCAACACTCTATGTTATATTATCAAATCATCTTATTTTCTCAAACAATAATTGTGCATTAGGATATTGGTTTACATTTAACCATTCAAAATTTTATTTTATAAAAACAAACTATTATAAAAGAAACAAATTGTAATTTAGTGCTCCAAATTAACATATTCATATAGAGCCATTCCTAACAATTAATTGAATCTAATAAAAGATACTAGTCTCTCTTAATGTAGTAAACTAAACTCTGAATTTCGTCACAAAAAGTATCAATATTTAATATATGTAAATGTCACAAATATAATTATATATCTATAATAAAAAAACTTAAAATTAGGAGGTAGTGAGTGTTTTTTAAAAAATGTAATAGAAGAAAGTGGCATGGTATATAGTAAAGGATGTATGTTATCTTAATCATTTTTTGAATGTAATCCCTTAAGGAATGAGAACATTATTTATTGAAAAGATTATTTTTAATAATGAGTTCGACAATATCTAAAAATTTAATAATTTAACTCACTTTGGGTAGATACTTGATATAAAAGAATAGTAATGGAAAAGAAGTGGGTTAATGAAGAGTGATTCAATTGGTTAATATTCGGATTCTTACTATACAAAGATGAGAATTTGAACTATATGATTAGTGTGAGAGCCTCATTATATAGTAAGTGATATATAAATCTTATGTAAATTCTCAAAGAGATTAAAAAGTCTTTCTTGATCCTAATAAAATATCGACATTTATCCAACCTATATTTTTTCTTTAAAAAAAGAAGAAGTGGGCATCCAATGCTGGAGGGTAAAGGAGAGATATTAAGTTAATTTCATCTCAAGTTTCATTATTATTTCTACCTTTCAGGTTATTCAACAATTTGGAGAATTAGATTTTTTTAATGGAAAAAAAATACTCAAATATTATTATTTTTATTAAACAAAAGTAAATACAAAAATATGTATAGAATTAGATTCCATGAGCGTGGTCCCACATTAGGTGACATTGGAGCATTTTATTTATCACCCAAAACAAAAATAGTGTCCTTGGCTACTGAAGATTGCACAGAAATGATACCAACCTTTTTTTTTTGGTAGAGAAACGGGGCCAGAGGCCCGAGAAAAACAAACAGACAACCTAATCAGGTTCCCTTGGACAAGAAGGAAGCCCAATTTTGTCCCTATCCATAAGTTTTAGGAGATAACTAGGAGGGGAATCCAATTCCTTAACCCCAATACTATAGTACAAGCTACGCCTAGCAAGCCAATTAGCACAACCGTTAGCTTCCCTGGGACTATAGCTGAAAACCACCCTATCCAGGTTAGTAGAGAGCTCGAAAATCTTTCCCACCATGCGGTTGTTAGTGAATCTCAAGGCTCTTGCTTTCTCAATGAGCCCAATGGCTTCTTTGGAGTCACACTCCACCATAACTCGTTGAAGGCCTTTTTTCTTGACTAACACCAGGCCCCTATAGATTCCCCAAAGTTCAGCGTCCAGTACCGAACAACTGCCGATAAAAGAGAGGAATCCGCTAATCCAGTTTCCTTGGTCGTTCCTAATGATGCCACCACACCCTGCCATGCCTTGCTCCCCAACGACCGAGCCATCCGTATTTATCTTGTACCAGTTCGAAGGAGGGGGGTCCAACCACTATTAAATGAACCAGATTTTGTGATCGGGTTATTTATATAACTCGAGGCAGCACTCCAGTACTGCTCCAAGGCAGAAAGTATAGCACTGCTGGGATTGCTGGGGAGCTCGAAATCATCTTCAAATATGAATTGGTTCCTCCACATCCAAACAATAGAGACAGCATTAGCAAATATGACCCTCCACGGGATCGTCTCTAAGCTTTTCCTTTTATGGTGAATGTTCCATGCCACCCACTCCTTTAGAGAACAACTGAAGAAAGTGCTGTGATCGTTTATGCTGACGTACTTTCTCCAGAATTCATAGCTGATGGCACAATCTCTGAATATGTGGAGCGTTGATTCCGAGAAGCGCTTACAAATCGGACATATATCAGTTCCCAGCCCCTAGGAGCTCAGCTTTTTCCTGGTTGGGAGGTTTTCACGAGTGATTCTCCATATAAGCAATTTAAGTCGCTGCTAGAGCTTTAGCTTCCAAATGTTATTCCACAGGGAGTGATACGGGTCCCGATGTTCATTCCTTAGCAGTTGATAGGCATTGTTTGTAGTGCAAACTCCTTCCTTGTTCCCTTTCCATTTAACCCTGTCATCATTATCGGAAGAGTTGGGAGGAACAATACCTAAGATTTTTGACACAATATCCCCCGGCAACAGATCTTGGAATATATCAACCTGTCATTCGTTGTCCTGCACTGTAAGATTATGGGCCAGTCCACCCTTGGTGGATCGGACCCAAGCCCAATTGATGTTGGGGCAAATATATAAATAAGTTATAAATGTGGGTTATGGAGTGTAATTTACTCCATAAGTTTAAATTAATTTAAAAAATGAGTCAGTTGCGTATAAGAGAACGTGACAAAGAGAGGTGGGGGTAACAGAACACATTCATTCAGAGAAAAACAAAAAACCTCTCTTCTTCTGACTCTCTACTCTCACCAACTTTCATTGTGGGTGCATTTGCTGTGTTGCTTGCTCGGAGTCCCTATTTGGTGACCGGAGTGCACGTGGGTACCTGAACGCGGAGTCGGAGTCGGATACGTCACAGGTACACCCGTATTCTTACGGTGGCATCAGAGCCGCAGGTTTCTTCCGCTGTGTTTCATGAATTTATGTATTTTTCTTTCTCCTTTGTGACAAATACATGGCATACATATAACATGTGTTAATTACATGTTTTCTTCACGTCACAGTAATTTTTTGTGCAAATTGGGTTAGTGAAAATTAATGCTTTAGGCTTCGAAATTATTCCCATTGCGTAGAGCGCGAAAAATCGATGAAAATCGATATAAAATTTGCATGAAACGGACTCCGAACGGAATCGAAACGATAATCGAAATTTCGGGTTTGAAATTTGGGTTTCCGAAAACTACGATTTTAGGCTTCGAGAATGCTCCCATTGTGTAGAGCACGAAAAATCGACATAAAGTTTGCAGAAAACGGAGTTCGAACGACTGAGATATTGACGTCCGAAGTTTTCCGGCGAACTTCACCGTTTCCGGTCGCCGGATTCTAGAAAACGGAGGTTGAAGGTTGAAGATGACGGTTAGCGACAGTTTTGGAAACTGCTGCTAAAAAACCGTCACTAAATAAAATTAAAACCGTCACTTGGCGCGGCAGTTTGAAAAACCGCCGCCTAAAATTAAATTTTGAAAATTCAAAATTCAAAATTCAAAAAAAAAAAAAAAAAAGGGTACAGAACTGCCACGTGGCGCGTGCAGCCACGTGGCGGACCAGTCCGGCGCGTGGGCCACACCGCCGGACTGCTGCCGGCGTGCCGCAGCCGGTGGGGCGGCGCGTGGGGCCCACGCGCCGCCACAAAAAAAAAAAAAAAATTTTGGGGGCGCGTGAGGGAGCGTGTGACCTCCGATTGAGGTCCCGTCTGTCTCTATAAATCCGTAAAATTGAGATCTTCAATTTGACATATAATTCGACTATGTTTGGGGATCATTTGGGATCTGCTTATGTGTTTTAGTGCTTTTCTGGTATTTTTTGTTTCCAGAAACAATTAAAATAATATTATTATTATTATTTTTTAGGTAAATTGAGGCAAATGGCTTCTAATAGCACTGAAAACAATGATAATAGTGCGTTGAACTACTCATATTTAAATGAGGCAGTTCCTAAATACGTACCTATGGATGAAGACCCCGAGGAGGATCCTGAAGAGGATCCTGAGGAAGATCCAGAGGAAGATCCCGAGGAGGATCCTGAAGAGGATCCTGAGGAAGATCCAGAGGAAGATCCCGAGGAGGATCCTGAGGAAAATCCAGAGCAAGATCCCGAGGAGGAACCTGTAGAGGATCCCCAACCACTCCCGGAAGAGACAATACTTTCCGGACCAACGTCGGAAACATTATTTCCACTGGAGCCCCTCAACGTAGATCCTCAATTAAACTACAACGATCCGTTAAATCCAATAGTGGTCCAAGATATTGTGGTGGAGGAAGGCGAGGAAGTCAACCAACCTTTAACCCCTGCATTAGCTATGGATATAGCTGAAAGAGATGCAGCGCGACTAACAGATATAAAAGACATAAATGGCGTACTTTCCAAATACGTCAAAAACATGACTGATAAGGAAAACACTAAATTTTACGTCAAAGTCATATTGGAATACATAAGAGCTGTAAGGGTTAGAGGCAAACCTAGAGGCCGACCTCCTAGCAAACTATACTGGTTTCTGATGATAGAAATGGTATGCCGAATAGCCGACAGACCACACCGACATAAGATATTAAGAGACGCAGTGATTGATTATATGCGAGCTTTTTTACTATGATTTTTTTTATGTTTGAAGTTTTTAAGCTCATGTATTTTCTTTGGATTTTAATGGTATTGAACATGATATTCATGCTTTTGTGATTTTTTAGTTAATGAACATTTTAATTTTATTCAATGCAATCATTGAGAATTCCATGTTCATATGCATGAATTTGTGTATACTTTTTGTGAGTGGGAGCTCTTTTAGAAGATGAGACTTCTAAGAGTCGTAATTTAATAAAAGCACTTATATAGAATTCTTGATAAGATATAATGATTATTGCTTGTATCTGTGTGATGGGAGATACAAACGTATGCTCTTGATCATTGATCTTGAAATATCATTGTTTTCTACTCAAGAATAATATAAGGGCATGGCATTGTATACTTTATGTGCTAAATATAACCAAACTAAAATGTTCTTTGGAACGTATCTCTATTAAAGAGATCGTTGAATAATGTGGGATCGATTTGTCACAGACTTAACAATGGCATCAAAGAACATAATAGCTGAGCTAAACAAGGGGGATAAGCTTAACGGGGACAATTGGGACATATGGCATCGTAAAGTTCAATACATCTTGGAGGAACAAGATGCAATTGAACCTCTTACCGTGGTCTTGGTCGAACCTGAGATTGGGAATACGGCCCAACACAGGAGGGACCAGGAAGCATACCAGGTTTGGAAAAGAAAGAATAGCATTGCGAGAATTACCTTGTTGAGTGCAATGGCTGATGATCTGATGTGTGAGTTTGAGAGTCACAAAACCGCACAAGCTATGTGGATAGCTTTGAAAGACAAGTTTGGTGGTACCTCTACCTCCAAACTGAGAAGGTTGACGATTAAGTTCGATACCTATAAACTCAAGCCTAACACTCCAATTAAACAACATCTAAGAGAGATGGCCAACATGATCAGGGAACTGAAAGAAGCTGGACATACACTGTCTGATGAACAGCAAGTACAAGCAGTTATCAGATCGCTCCCTGGGAGTTGGGAGCACATGAAGGTGAATTTGACCCACAATGAGAACATCACTACTTTCAGTGATGTAGCCAAGCACTTGGAGCTGGAAGATGAACGCTTGGAGGCTTATAAATCATCTGGGCAAGCCTATTACACTGAGACTGCAAGTTCTTCTCAGGCAAAGCCCAATTCCAAGAAGGGCAAATTTTTCCAGAGAAAAGGGAAAAAGGGTGTTTTTCAACCCAAGAAAGGCAAGAAACAATTCAAGAAAAAGGGAAACAAATGTGGCAAGAAGAAGATAGACCTAAAGAAGGTCAAGTGCTTCGCCTGCCAAAAGATGGGCCATTTCGCACGGGACTGTTCCAAACAGACCGAGAGCGAAAAGGTATTAGTGAATTATGTGAATTCACATGTTTCATATGTTTCTAGCACTGTTTTTCTAACAGAACCTATTTCTTTTTCTTGGATTATTGACTCAGGCTCCACAGACCACGTAACGAGGGATCGAGGATCCTTCATCGAATACCGTCGATTGCCAAATCATAGCAGGTGGCTATATGTTGGAAACAACGCAAGGATCGAGGTCAAAGGTCTTGGCACTTGCCAATTCACTTTGCGTGGTGGAAAAACTTTGACGCTTCATGATGTGCTTTATACTCCTGACATTCGACGGAATTTGATATCTGTTAATTGTCTTTTAAAGTTTGGGTTTCATTTAAACTTTCATGACAAGGTTGTAGACTTTTTTAACAACTCAGTTTATTATGGTTCGGCTTTTCTCTTAGAGAAGTTCTTTGTTTTGGACATTGTTGGAGATTGTAATTATAATGAATGCTTTGCTGTTTCTTCTACTAATGTTGATATGAATGTTTGGCATTCTAGACTGGGACACATTAGTCAAAATAGAATGATTAAATTGGCCAAAGAAGGCACGTTAGGTACAATTCCAAACATGGAAATGTCACTATGTGAAAATTGTCTAGCTGGTAAGGCCACAAGAAAACCTTTCGGTAAGGGAACTAGAGCTGAAAATCCATTACAATTAATCCATTCTGATATATGCGGTCCTTTGAGTGTGAGGGCGAGACACGGAGCGTGGTATTTCATTACTTTTATCGATGACTATTCACGATATGGTCACATTTATTTGATTTCACATAAGTCTGAAGCTCTTGCGTGCTTCAGACGATACCTAAACGAGGTAGAAAATCAAATAGATAATAAAGTCAAAGCATTACGCACTGATCGAGGTCGTGAATATTTGTCTGAACAGTTTAAACAACTCTGTGAAGAAAAAGGGATAATCAGGCAACTGACTATCCCTGGCACTCCACAACAAAATGGTGTTGCCGAAAGAAGAAACAGAACTCTTCTAGACATGATTAGATCAATGATGGCCCAAGCAAACCTACCAATTTCATATTGGGGTGATGCTTTATTGACGGCAACCTTCATACTTAATCGTGTGCCCTCAACATCAGTCGCTTCCACACCCTATGAGTTATGGACGAAACGTAAACCAGATTTAAGCATCTTAAGGCCCTGGGGGTCAGCTGCGTACATCCATGACAATTCCCATAAGTATGGAAAACTGGGTCCCAGAGGAAAGAAATGTATCTTTATTAGATACTCAGAACAATCAAAGGGATACGTTTTCATAGGTGAAAACGAAGATGGCACGGTGACTGAGATAGAATCAAGAGATACAAGATTCATTGAAACTGAATTTCCTAATCGAGGAGATGTTGACCGCACTGTTTCCCTTTATGAAACAACAGAACAAGACAGTGCAGAACAAATTGACAAACCAGAATCGTCTAGGATTGTCAATCTGAGTGGGAGCCAAGAAAGGTCAACACCAAGACCTGAACAAGAAAAGAAAGATAAGGAGATTGCTTCTATTAGAAGGAGCAATAGGGAAAGTGTTCCCAAACGACGCTTTCAAATCGAAGGCGAATCTTTCTTAGTCACTCTAGAGGGAGATGATGAACCTCGTTCTGTACATGAAGCCTTGTCAAGTCCTGCCAAGGAAGAATGGAAGAAAGCAATGGAAGAAGAAATGGACTCAATGAAAAAGAACCAAGTTTGGGTGTTAATTGATCTACCAAAAGGGCGTAAAGCCATTGGGAACAAATGGGTTCTCAAAATTAAAAGAAAAGTTGATGGATCAGTTGACAAATATAAGGCTAGGCTAGTAGCAAAAGGTTACACACAACAAGAAGGCATAAATTACGATGACACGTTCTCGCCAGTTGTGCGTTTTAACTCCATTAGACTTATTCTGGCAATAGTAAATAGTTTAGACCTAGAATTACATCAGATGGATGTAAAAAACGCATTTTTGAATGGTGATCTGGATGAAGAAATCTATATGGAACAACCATTAGGTTTCATTGAAAAAGGAAAAGAGTCAAAAGTTTGTAAACTTAAAAGATCCATTTATGGATTAAAACAATCATTCAGACAGTGGTATTTGAGGTTTCACAAAGCAGTAACCTCATATGACTTCCAAATGATAGAGGAAGACCACTGCGTCTACATCAAGAGGTTTGAGGGTAATTTTGTTATTTTATCCTTATATGTAGACGATATACTATTGGCCGGTAATAGTCTAGGCTCTGTAACAACCATAAAAGAATGGCTTTCATCAAACTTTGAGATGAAAGACATGGGTGAAGCAGAATACATACTTGGAGTTAAAATCCAAAGAAATCGTTCAAAAAGAATCTTGTCTCTTTCACAAGAGAATTACATCAACAAGATTCTTGAGCGATTTAACATGAAGGATTGCAAACCTATGAGCACTCCTGTAGCTACTGGATTAGCCTTGAGTCTCGATATGTGTCCCAAAACCGAATCAGACAAGAAGAAAATGGAAAGAGTTCCATATGCCAGTGCAGTTGGCAGTCTGATGTATGCAATGATGTGTACAAGACCAGACATCTGCTATGCAGTAGGATTGGTAAGCAGATTCCAATCTAACCCCGGTGAAAAGCATTGGAAAGCAGTGAAGAGGATCTTGAGATACTTAAAGGGCACTTCTGACTATGCATTGTGCTATAAAGGAAGTGATTTGCGCCTTGTTGGGTATTCCGATGCCGACGTAGGCGGAGATGAAGAGGAACGAAGGTCAACTTCAGGTTATATCTTCTTACTCAACAATGACGCCATATGTTGGAGCAGCAAAAAGCAAATGTGCATCGCCTTACATTCAATGGAAGCCGAGTTTGTGGCATGCACTGCTGCCGTACAAGAGGCATTATGGCTGAAGAGATTTATAGAACATCTTGGATTTGGAAATGAGAGTACCAATCCAGTGTTATTATACTGTGACAATACTGCAGCCATAGCCTATACTAAGGATCCTAAGTATCACAGCAAGACCAAGCACATTGATATTAAATATAATTTTGTCAGGGATTATATAGCACAAAAGATTGTAACTGTACAATACATTTCGACAAAATGTATGATAGCAGATCCCCTGACAAAGCCAATAGGTGAAAGAGTGTTTAAAGAACATATGCAAGCCATTGGCATGCGTAACATGTAATATGCAGAATTCATAAATAAAGAATGATGTTCTAATTTTCTGTTATTACTTTATGCATCTATTTTGGAGTATACAATGTCTAATATGTCGTACAGGTTGAAAGGTTGGCTCTCTCACACGGGCAACCGCCTTTGACACTCAAGTGGAGTGTGCAAAGATGAGACATTTGTGTTCACCAGTAAAGCAGCCAAGAGTGCTGATATGGTAGAGAAGAAACACAAACTATATGTCGCCTTGACTAACGTGTAGCAAGTCAAGATGAGATCCGCATAAAATAAAGTTGGATCGAAGTTTGGAATCCCACTTCCAAAATACCTGTAGTCAGATAACAAACTTTTCAACGTTGACGTCGTAAATGAAAGTAGAGTTGAAGAATTTGGGCCTAGATACTGGGTGTATCTAGACTTAAGTCTGTACGGTGTTAAGATAAGAATAAAACGACATATGCTCTTATAATAAAAGAGTAACACCGTAGCATGTGTTTCATACCACATGTACTAAGAGAACCGCAAGAGGGAAGCAAGTGAAAGATCCCTGCTTCATTGCTGTGTGAGTCCCAGGGAAGAACAATTTTCCCAGTGATGTCCTTTGAACTTTGACAGTATCACGGAGATATGTTTCAGTGACTGCTACTTTAGCATTTTTACTATGATCATGATAGATGCGATCTAAAGTACTATGCTAAGAAAGCGACTGATTCATATTAAAGTGTTATTTGGGCGAAAGGAAGATTAACTGAGATATACACAACTATGCTAGTGTCTGTGACATGTCCCTTATGACATTTTTGTTGTCGTAAGTGTGGATACTAGACATATGAGGAAGGCAATCTAAATCATACATTGATTCGAGGGGGATTAGTTCTTGCCACGTGAAAGTGTATATAGTTAAATCTAGGACATCTGAGGCATCATTTAAAATTCTAGCTACACGAAGGAGACGGTTACTTGTACTGGTCCTATAAAAAGGATTGCTAGCACAAGTACCTAAGTGAAGACGTCATGCCCACGCGGTCACGGCAAAGCACTAAGTATGAAATTGAAAGGAGGCTGAGAGATTTAACCCACGACATCTAATCCACCAAGTGTGAGTGGGAGATGTAAGATTATGGGCCAGTCCACCCTTGGTGGATCGGACCCAAGCCCAATTGATGTTGGGGCAAATATATAAATAAGTTATAAATGTGGGTTATGGAGTGTAATTTACTCCATAAGTTTAAATTAATTTAAAAAATGAGTCAGTTGCGTATAAGAGAACGTGACAAAGAGAGGTGGGGGTAACATAACACATTCATTCAGAGAAAAACAAAAAACCTCTCTTCTTCTGACTCTCTACTCTCACCAACTTTCATTGTGGGTGCATTTGCTGTGTTGCTTGCTCGGAGTCCCTATTTGGTGACCGGAGTGCACGTGGGTACCTGAACGCGGAGTCGGAGTCGGATACGTCACAGGTACACCCGTATTCTTACATGCACATATTGAGCAACATTAGTAGTCAAAATATTTTCCTTTAACGAACAGTTACACCGCAGGATTAGAGGCCCAATATTTGGGACCCAATCATTAAGCCAGAATAAAGTCTTACACCCATTACTAATTTCCCATCCACTATTGTTTTTAATAAATACCCAATTATTGGATATAGCTTTCCAGAGCCTGGAATCCCCTGGCTTATAGGACAACTTATCAGTATCCTTGCATCTCTTTTGATACTTGCTAGTAATCACTTGCGAACAAAGATTATTTGGGCCATAGAAGAGATTCCACGTAGTTTTGCAGATTAAGGCCTTGTTCATGATAGAAAGATTTTTAATTCCCAAGCCTCTGTTTTCTTTAGAGGTACAAGCGACCTCCCAACTATAGGTATGCAATTTTCTTTTATTATCATCTTCTCCCCATAGAAATTTTCTTTCATATTTTTCAAAGTCCTGAATAATGCTTTGAGGAATACTATAGTTTTGCATATGAAAAACAGGAATAGAAGAGGTGACAGAATTTATCAAAGACACTCTTCCGGCCATAGACAAGCAGCTAGCTTTCCAACCAGCAAGTTTTTTTTTCAATTTTTCAAGGATATGGTTATAATGGCCCCTACTATGCATCCCGTGAATTATATTTGTACCAAGGTATTTTCCCATGCTACTGCATTGTTTAAAACCAGACAAGCTAATTATATCAGTTATGGTACTTTGGCTAGTATTTTTTGTGAAAAAGATGCTAGTTTTACTGTTATTAATCTTATGACCAGATAGGTTGCAAAATAACTCAAGGCAGTCAAGGATAGTTTTTATTTGGGAAGGGGAGGCTTCACTAAACAATAGAAGATCATCTGCAAACATAAGATGCCCAATCCTAGGACCTCTAGAACCAACAGTCATATGAATCCATTGTTTTTGTTCAATCTTATCTGATATAATATGAGAAAGAACGTCCATGCATAACACAAAAATATAAGGAGAGAGAGGGTCTCCCTGTCTTAATCCTCTTGTTGGGTTGAAAGCTTCCGAAGGTTCTCCATTCCATAACACCTTCATTGATGTTGAAGATATACACCTCATGATCAAGTTATGCAGCTCAACTGGACATTGGATATCTCTTAGCACCTTGCTTATGAAATTCCAGTTGACCCTATCGTAAGCCTTCTCCAAATCAATTTTGATAGCCATGAATCCCCGTTTACCTTTAACTTTGTGCATTGTGTGAAACAGCTCTTGTGCTATAATAATGTTATCCTGGATATTTCTTCCTGGTACAAAACTAGATTGAAATGGTGAGATAACCTTGGGCAAGATAGGTTTGCCTATCCACCAAAATTTTAGAAACAATTTTATATGAGACATTGCATAAAGAAATAGGTCTAAATTGACTAATCGACTCAGGTTTTTCTATCTTAGGGATGAGCACAATGAAAGTGTTATTGATGTCTTTTAGGTTGTCCTGGTTATACCAAATATTCTGAATATATTTACATATACTTCCCTTTATGGTTTCCCAATTATGCTGGTAGAAGATAGTCGAGTACCCATCTTCCCCTAGAGCTTTAAAGCTGCCAATACTGAAGACTGCGTGTTTAACTTCCTCTTGCGTGAAGTTTTTGTTGATTGCCCGCCAATCATCCTCTCCCACCAAAGGCCAGGCTGTGATATGATCAATTTGTCCTCTCTCTTGTATTTCTTCCATGAAAAGCTCTTTGAAGAAATTTACTGCTAGGTTCTTTATTTGCTCCGGGTTTTCGATCCATTCTCCCTCATTATCCTTAAGAGAGTTAATTTTATTCTTCCTTCTCCTGACAATTGTTTTGGTGTGGTAAAGTCTTGTATTTTTGTCTCCATCTTGGATCCATTGGCCCCTACTCTTTTGGAACCACAAGATCTCCTCTTGCTTGAGGACTTCATCGAGTTCCTTTTTTAATTCTCCTTCAAGATTACATAGAAATCTGTTGCTCATATGGTTAGCCGTTCTCTGTATGCCCTCGATTCTGTTTATTAGCCTATTTTTTCTTCTGAAGATATTCCCAAAGTTGTCCTTGTTCCACTGAAGGATGATTGGGGTGAGTTTCTTTAGCATGATGTTTGCATCTTCTTCCTCCTTCCATGCTGTTTTAATGAAGTCTTCAAATTCAAGGTGTCTAAGCCAACATGCTTCAAATCTAAAAGGCTTCTTTGTAGGAGGGTCATTTCCCTCAGTGCTGATGAGAATCGGATGGTGATCTGAATGCAGTCTAACGAGCGCCTTTGCTGTTGCTTCCTCATGAAGGATTCTCCAGTTGGGAGTACAGAACACATGGTCAAGTTTTTTCAAGCACCTTTCCATGCCCTCTCTTTGACCACCAATCCATGTGAACGGACCTTCAGTTTCGATTTCTATTAAGTTGCACGAGTTGATCCAGTCTGTGAATTTTGTACACTTGGCCTGGTTAGGCCTAGCGCCACCTTTTTGCTCATGTACTGATTTAATTTTATTGAAATCACCTGCAAGCAAGAGTGGAAATTCATAATTTAGGCATATATCTCGTAATTTAGGCCATACCTCGCTTCTTACAGATGGGTTAGGGCTAGCATAAACAACAATAAGACCCCAAGTGTTGTTATTATCCTTTATTTCAACATGAATGAATTGGTCCTGATTATGAATGCATTTTACTTGATAGTTATTATTCCATAGCACCCATATTCCCCCTGAGAAACCATTAGCTTTAATTATCGAATTTTGGAAACCAATCCTCTTAATTACATTCTTTGCTCTAAGCCCACTTATACAAGTTTCAACAAGACAAATAAAGTCAGGTTTGTTTAATCTTCTAATTTCTTTTAAAGCATTAAAGAACTTTTTTCCTGCAGCGCCCCTGCAGTTCCATACTAAACTTTGTAAACCCATAAACCCGAGAAAAGGATAGAAATCACCGTATTAATTCCATGGGATGGCAGCCCCATCCTTATTCTTGGCTTGCAACTTCATTGTATCATTGCTTTCATCGAGCTTCCGTACTTCACCCTGCTCCATGAAATCACTCTTATCATGAGGCTCTTTTGGGCTTGTGCACCTATCTAGTGGTCTAGCTGCTCCCACAGCATCCTTCCGATTGGGGTCAGGGGGCTCCCCCTCAGGTCTTGTCACCTTATTGATGTCTGCTTCTAGCCATTGGCTCAGCTCCTCTTCATCCCCATACACCACGATTCCTGGAGCAACACCTGGTTTTCTAACAATTGTCCCTTGTGTTGAGAACCTATCCTAATTCTTAGTGTTTCTGCTCATGGCCTTTTCTCCCGTCACTTTAAAGGCTTGGGGTTGATTGTTTGGTGTTGTTATGCTAGCCTTTGCCTTGAATATTATTGGATCTAAAGGCTTCTCTTGTGGCACTTGAACCAGACTTTTATTGCCCTCATCTTTTTCCATGTTCTGCTTGTTACCACTAAAGATCACTATGCTGTCCTGTTTTCCTTCTTCTTCTTTTGCCGTCCCTTCATTAGTATCTTCATTTTCCTTCTTTTCCTCCTCAGCTTCTTCAGACAGATTTTCCAATACAGTGAATCTTGACTTTGTTCCCATAACCGTATGTCCCTGTACTTGTGTTGTTTCACTCTGGTTACCTTCATTAGTGTTCATTCCTGCTTTGGGCCGGGACCTTCTGTTTCTTTTTGGTTTCTGAGCGTAAATCCAAGTGCCATAATTATTACCTCCCTCTCTACATCTAGGGTCTTTACCTTCTCTTTCCATCTCTTTCTCAGCTTCTTCCCTTTCTTGTTGTTTATCTTTAGGTTCATCCCGAGCCTTCCTAATGGGGCAATTCTCAATGTCATGACCATAGGTCCCGCATTCGAAGCAGACGTAGTGTATTCCTTCGTATTCGATATTCCTTAATGAGCCATGCACTGCATATTGACTTAGCAACGGTTTCCCCAAATCAATCTCCACACATATTCTAGCATACTTGCCTCTTGCTTGCAGTTCCGTATTGTGATCAATTTTGACCAGCTTTCCGATCTGATTTCCCAGGGCAGATAGGAAGTATTCGTCATAGTTCAATCGGTAGCTCTGGAAGTCTGACCCATGCCGCTATTTTAGAGATTTTCTCAATCTTTGGGTCAAACATTCTTGACCAAGTCTGAATGGTGAGGTAGTGATCAAGAACTACCCATGGCCCTCCAACGAGGGCTCTTGTGAAGTCATTATTCGAGTCAAACATTGCGAGGTAATACTCATTACCCAGGTCCACTAACTGAATTTCCCCTGCTTGTGCCCAGAGTTGGTTTACCTTTTTCAAGAGGAAATTGAAGCCTATCTTCATGCCAAAGAGTTTGATAATCAGGGATTTCTTGAAAAGTTTTCTCACCCGTTCCCATTCTTTTTCCGTAAGAGTAAAGTGGGGGATTGCATCAATTTGTTCCACCGAGATTCCTTTCCCCGCATCAGGTTCCTCGAATTTTCTTCTTCTATGATATCCATCTTCTCCTTGATCTTCATCATCTTCGTTTACTTCTTGTTCTTCATCGACCCCTTCCATTTCATCATCCTTCACATCCTCTATCCCCGTGACAGATTCGTGATAGGTCTTCTTTCTTTTAAGATCCAGTTTCTGTGGCGAGTCGAAGTCCAGTCGTTCGTGATTTCGGGTTGAAATCTCCTCCGGCCTGGCGTCGCCGTCGGTCTTTCTTATTTTCTTTTTGCTTCTTACCAAGTTGTCTATCTCCTCCTCCGTGCTCAGAGGTTCCGCAATCTCTGAAATCTTGGAGCTCATTTGCTAAGAAGCTGGTGTAAATGATACCAACCTTTAAGTAAACAAATAAATTGATTGCTTCTTGCTATTATATATATATATATATATATATATATATATATATATATATATATGATAATTCCACTATTATTTTATGGCTAATCACTACACATGAATCACATTAAAGTACAATTACAAACCAACAAAACACAATTTTCCTTACCCCATTTACTTAATCTTTATTAAAATAATGTCTTTTGCTAAATAGATATTAGTTTCAAACTTAAGTTTGGTCCTTAAAGTACATTTTATACTTTATATTGGTTTTTAAAGTTTTTTTTTCCTAAATAATAAATGATCGGTCTTGTAATAGATAAAATTGATAATATAGAGTGTAGTTGAGTTTTATAATACCATGACTTAATTAATAGGCTACTTTTTGAGATAAGTATTTTTTTTAAATATCAATGCAATGCTACGTAGGAAACAATGTCAATATTAAATAAACAAAAGGCAGGTTAATGGCTTTAATCTTTGTAGATTTCTTTAGGATAAAAAATTATTTGATGATATATGAAACCTTAAATATATTTTAGAGAACAGAATTAAGTTTTTAATCTTAGAAAATGGTGGTGTCAATAAAAATATTAGCTAATTTTTATTAAAAAAATGTCATGAAAACATTAAAAAAAATACGATTTACTCAAAATGGATCTCATTAATAATGAAGTTTGATTATATAGATATTTTGAAAAAGAATAAGTGAAAAAATTATAAAAGTAATTTGTAGAAAATTTGAGAGAGGGGTGGAAACGGCTTTTGTCTGGAAGTTGGGAAAAGAAGAAGTGGGCCCAGATGGTTTGATAGAGTGGGCCCAATTAACTGTTGAGTGAGGCCCAAATGGTCCTCACATGCTTCATTCACTATTTCCATAAAAGTGAGTGTCCCACTTTGTATTTGTAGATGCTTCTCCAACTCACTCACTATTTTACTCCAAATTACTCTTTCTTTTTGAGTTTTCTACAACAAATCAAATAAATGATCAGATTTCACAATGTATTCATTTTAAACTCTTGTATTCTATATATTATATTGAATACTTGTTAAACTTATCACATACCTCCATCTAGACACCTTCCTTGCTTAAGCAATATGTTACTTATATATAAAATATTTTTAAAAACAATTAGTTAGAGTTGGTTCTCAAACTATATATAACAAGAACAGTATTTTAGTTGAGAGGTGTTTTTATGCTGCACCCTGCACCTAATATAGTTCACATGATATTGTCAATTGCATAATTTACTCTCTTAAAATAGATCCCATCCTAATATTATCATTATTATGAAATTGGATTTGTTCTTTATTTCTTTCTTACAGCCATTATAGTCAATATTATTTTCACTCTTCAATTTTTTTCTCAAGTTTAAATTATTTTAAAAGCACACTTTTTCTCACATCACTTAGTACATGCAATATAAACTTATTACAAATTTTTTTAATAACTTAACATATTCATTTGATTTAACCATAACCATAAGATTTTTCTTGATCACTTAAAGAAAAAGGGAGGGAAAAAATAGCCCTTTAATTTGTTGTTGGTCCTAAAGATTGAAAAAAAAGTATGGAATAAATTCCACATGGACCATCATAAGTCCCTATAATACAAATGAATGAAATTAATTATCTTTTTCACTTTTTCTTCCCTCTTCTGAATTTTGTAAATGGTCATAAAAGATGAATAGAAAAATATGGTTAAATATATTGGGGCGGTGTACAAAATTCAAAACCGCACCATCATTATTATCATTTATCATACATCATAATGCTTAATAAAGTTATTGGGTCAAAACTATAACTATGGTAGATTGCCTTCATTTAAACTCCACTTACGTGTTTCTCACTTTTTAAATTAATTATAGTAATTTTTCTTTTTTTAAGAAAGGATTGGAATCAGGTATGTGGTGCCTATGTTAATTTGCACATATTTTAACTTTTAATTAATTTATTTCTTTAAGTTAGTCATCACAAGTATGTATGTCAATTTTTTTAAAAATGGATAAAACTAGAATTTTAAAAGTTGTTTTGAAAAAGTTTTACTTTTTAATGAACCGAGTTTTTTGTTTGCCATAAATAAGTTATTTACCTTAATTATTTTTTTTCCAAAATTTATATAGAATATATTTTTATTGATAACAATAATAAAAGACCAATTGAATTTTAGGTCACTTACAAATAGCCCTGAACTTTCAAAACTAACAAAGATTCTTAAAGTTTTATAATTTAGCAAATAGACAATTTTGTTTAATTTTTTCTTAACTGTAATGTATTTGCTATTTTAAATTTATAACATGTTGATTGAGAGACTTTTAAAGCAAAAACTATAATTTAAGCATATCACTATAATATGTAGGAAGTCTAACTCTTGGCCGTAAGTGTTTTAGTGAAAAATAAAAATGAAATTAGAAGTAAGTGATAAAAAATATATTTGGTATGCAGGAAAATGAAAGTGAAAAGTAAAGTAATATTGTTTGGTGGGGGAAGAAGATAAAAGTATGAAAAATCTTTTTTGCCCTTACTTTTTTAAAAGCCACGAATTTTTTAAGGGCAATTTGGTCTTTAAACTTCACCTCACTTTCCCTCAACTTCCCTCTCCAAATGAACCTCAACCTTACCTCATCTGTGGTGAAGATATACCAAACATGCTCAAGCTCAAGCTCACCTCACCTTCCCTGCTAGTAAGGGATACCAAACGTGCTCTAAAGATATATTTGAATTGGGGATTAAGAAGGATAAGGGAAAGGAATGAGAAATTTTTAAGATATTTTCCCCTTGTTTGGGAAGATGAAAATTGGAGGGAAAGATAATGGAAGATCAATCCTTAACCCTCCATTATCCTTCCCCTTCACAAATTCAAGATACTCCAAATTGGAGTATCTTGAAGGAGGTATCAACATCCAAACAAGGTGAAGACATATGGAAGTTTAACCTTCCCTTCCCCTCCACTCCCTTCTCCTCTAATCTCTTTCCTTCCCTTCCCGTCTTAATTCCCAAATAAACCCTAAAATGACAAATACATTAGTGTAGTTAAACAACATAAGGACTATTTGCTAAAATATGAAAGTTTAGGGAATAATTGTCCATCTTAAAAGTTGAGACTATTTTATTGCTTCTTTTTTTGCCCTTTTTTTTTTAACTATATTATACAAAATTTGAGATTAAAGAAACTCAACTTCTTAACAGAGTGCTATATATGCATATGAAAATCTAATTTAAATAATAACAAAATGTTTAATAGCTTATTAATTTCCCGCGCAATGTTTAGGGAATATAATTTAATTATTGTGAATGATAGTAAATATCTTAATTATAATTAAAAAATAAAAGTCTTGTGTTTAGGAACTTAGGATCACCAATAAAAATAGAATTTGTTTTGACATAATAGAAAAATTTCAACCATCAATTATAAACAAATAACAAAAATTGAAACTGCGTTTGAAGATAAAACATCAAGATGGACCCTCAACTTTTCCCCCTTTAATTGTATTTTACAATGTTTTTTCCCCTAAAAAAGTTGCAAGATAATTATACAATCTTGGGGATAAGCTTGCTTATAATTTTGAAAATACCATACATATATCTCTTATCTCTTTTTTTTCCCTACAAAAAAATATATTTGAATGATATATACATAATTGATTTCTTTTGAAAAAGAATGAATTGTTAATGAAATATCTGAATCACATAAGATAAGTCATTATCTCAAACAATATTAACTAATAGGATGATTATAAGTTCATCTTGGAAAAATTAATATCCAATTTAAAATTGACACATAGAGCTGAGGCATAACTAATGAATACGAAAAATGTTGACAATACCATACCCTTGACCTTGACTCATCATCTATAAACTATAAAGCATGGATTTGGTAGGCTGGCCAAAAAAATTAAAAAGGGCATAAATGTGGGTGTGAATCTTTCTTAAGGTACCGTATCTGTTCATCATCTATAAATTTATGTATTAACACCTACAGTTTTACTGAGTTTTTAGTGTATAACATGAATTCTCTCTTTATTATCTTTATCGTTTTCGCTTTTCTCTAATCTAAACCCCTTTCCTTTCCTCATGTTTGAAGCTAAAACTGTTTATGTTAAAGGTGGGTGGCACACACGTCCTTTCTCTTTATCTCTCTGTCTCTCCACCAAGCTTTTTTTTTTAAGAGAGAAAAAGTCAGCAAATAACAAAGCAATTTTTTTTTTTTTAATGAAAATTCTTTTCTTTGCCTATTTTCTACCTTCCTTAATTGTAATTTTGTACTGTAATGGTGGTGACCTGGATGATGGTCGAGCAGAGAGAAAATGGCGACACCTCCTCAAACATTTTCCTCTGTAGGGATGGGCCCACCCACATCCATCCTTCCCCAACTGTCACGTATTCTTCTTTCTCCTCCTTCTTCTTCAACTCGCACCCAACAAGATTGTAAAGCTTTCTCACTCACTCTCTCTCTTTCTTTTCCACTTTTTTCTTTTCATCTGGGAGTCTTTAATGGCTGCCCGTATCAAAATTCTGCGTAAAAAAATCATGGGTCGGTGCTAAACCAGCATTTCTTTCCCTTTTTGGCTGTCAAATCGATACTCATTAGCAAAAGTGTTAGTTTTTATTCTTTATTTGGGGTTCAATTTAGCTGGTAGTGAAATTTGCTTTGCATCCAATTTTTTCTTACCATTATTCTTTTCTGAAACAATGTATCGTCCTAAGGTTACTTCACAAACCATTTTCCATCTGGGTCTTACAGTTCCTGACAGAGAGAATGACTCAACTAAAATAGGTGGAATTTGTTTATGTTTGTTCCTTGATTACTTCAGTGGTTCAAGAAGCTGAATGCGCCATTCATCGATAAGCAAAGGAATTCTGCTCTGGATTGCTGATTTCAGGAATTGGGTCTGACAGTATCTGAAGCTTTTGATGTAATTATCTATCTTTTCCATGATGTTTTATCATTCTTCCTTGACTCTTATCATTTATAAAAACTTAATTCTTGAAGAGTGAAGAGGATGTTGTGATCTTGACTGGCTTTTTCTTAGTTTCACCTCTAAAAGAGCCTACAACGAGGTGATTTGTAAGTAGGATCATATTGAGACTACACATCTTTTACTCCTTTACTATGTTTATTAAAAAGGGTCCTAGACAAGAGGTTCATATTTCATACATTATATTTGTTTTTTCACTTTCCTGCGATTTTTCCATTCTCATCATATGCCTTAAATTGGTAATTACTAGTTTCACTTCATCTTCTACCATCTCCTGTCAAAACCCAAATTTTTGTTCACCAAGGAGTTGATAATTCAGACTATAGGTTGTGTCTCCAAGTTTGGTCTTCACAATGAAACATTTTTGTTTTTATTTACTTAATGATTTTGATCATCAATCAGGTTGTGCAAGACCATACCAGTGAAGAGTTTTCGTTGAGCTTAAACAAAATAAGGCAAGAATAGGACCCTAGGGCTCAGAAAGGGGATAAAGAAGGAAGTCAAGTGTTCCCAACCATTATGGCAAAGAGGTCCCCAAGACGCGCTCAGCGTTATGAGAAAGATCATTCGGGTTGTATGTGGGGCTTTATCAGTATGTTTGATTTCCGCCATGGTCGTCCTACTCAGAAGTTGATTACAGACAAGAGGCACAGCAGCAAGCATGCTGTTGGTAAGAAATGTGAGAACTTTGCTTAATATTTAAATTTGTATTGCAAAACTGACAATTAGGCCTAGTTACTTAAGCACTATTCCCCCCAAGAATGGCTGTGTGTATGCTGAATAAGTAAAATAAATTTGGATGTGCTATAATACTTTGGACTGAAGAAATGGTGATGACAATTTGCTAGGCCTTTTTTGTAAAAAAACTATTTCTATTTAATATTTCAAAAGTTTTATAGAATGAGATTCATTTTAGAAGCAATTATGTAGTTACTGATGTCTGCATGTAAACCAATTTGCTAAAATATTTTTGGGCCGAACTATTTCATTAAAAAATTATGCTTTCATTTTGAAGTCTGATTGGGAATTAGTTTGTGGTTCAGCTGCAATGAAATTGTTTTAGTTAATGAATTTTCATTATATTTTTTCTCTACAGGTGCTGTGCATTCAAAGAATAAGTTTGAGATGTCAAGCAATTTGGAAGAAGACTGCCAAAACAACATAGTATGTCATTCACAAATCTGTAACCTTGAGACTTTAGTGGGAGTTGAGAAATTTCATGGATATTATAATAAAAAATATTAGTTTATCTACTAATCATTGATATTATTAAAATATTAATGTTTCAGGACAGTGTAGATAGTAAGAGAACAACAGTGACAACTGATGCTGATAAGCCTAGCGTGAAGAAACTCATAGAAGAAGAGATGTTTGTTGACCAAAACCCGATTAATAATATAGATAATTCTGAAGTAGAATCAAAAGGATCCAGATTAAGGTTTGCAGTCAGTCCCCTGAAGATAGATTCCAAAAGAAAAAAGAAATCTCGCGCAAAGAGTTGTGATATGGACACTCTAAGTTTGAAGTCAGATGCTACTTTTGAATCAGAACTCTCATATAATCAGCATTCAAGGTTGCAGTCCAAAGGTAGTCTTGATTTGGACAAGATAATGGAAGATTTTTGTCATCTGAAAGATGCTTGTTCTGTGATGCGTGATCGTGATGGTGAAGTTCATGCTCAATCAAATGAGAAGAATGATATTGCTGAAAACAAGGCAAGACAAGCAATCAATGAATTTGTAAATCAGATTATGTTTAATGAAAAAGATCAGCCAGAAGACGGAAAATTCCCTTGCTCCCAAGAACTCATGGAAGCACTACAGGTTATAAGTTCAGATAAGGAATTGTTTCTTAGACTTCTACAAGACCCAAACTCACATTTACTGAAACATGTTCAAGAGTTGGGAAATGCTCAAGGGACAAATCACAAAGAATACTGTTCAATTACTGACTTCAACATGTCAGAACAAGAACCTGGTAATTTGAGACAAGCCACAGAGATTGTCAGTCGCAAGCATCGTAACATTTTCGGGAAAAAGGTGAAGTCTCAAGCAAAAAATCTAGCTAAAGGAAAAGACAACACTGAGTCTTCAAATAGCATAGTTATTTTGAAACCTGGACCAATGGGCTTGCAAAATTCTGAAACTGAGAATAATTTTGCCTCATCCTTAGATCCTGATGATATTAGTCATTTCAAAAGTCCTCCTGCCAGAGTTAGTTCACATTTTTCTCTTACAGAGATAAAAAAGAAATTGAAACATGCAATGGGAAAGGAGAGGAGGCATGGAAATCACAGAGGGATCCCAAAAAAACTCCCTATTGAGTGTCAAAATATGCAGCAAGATGGTAAGGTCTTTGGAAAAAACAATGTTGGAATGAAATCTCCCAATATGGACCATTTTTTTATTGAAAAAATTAAAAGACCTACTTCTGATGATAAGAAAGGAGACAAGGATGGCAAATTGAGAGACTCTGAGGTGATAGTGGACAACAAAAGTGATAGTTATCTCAAACAAAGGGATTCCAATTTATATATTGAAGCCAAGAAACATCTGTACGAGATGCTGGGAAATGGAGATGAGAGCATGGAATTTTCAAGTAGGCAGATCCCTGAAACCCTAGGTAGAATTCTATCTCTTCCCGAGTATAACTTTTCTCCCCTTGGTAGTCCTGGCAGGGACTTGGAGCATCATTTTGTGACTGCACAGGCAGGACTTTCTGATGTGGAAAAAACTCCGGAGGCTAATCAGAATTTTCAAGCAACCTTTATTGGTCATCCAGATCAGCCAAAAAACAACCCAGCAAAGCAGTCAAGCATTTGTGATGAAAGTTCTGGAAAGAAAGTACAAGAAATTAACTCTGGGCTGAATTTATCCGATGACCACATTCATGATAATAAGGCAAATGAAACCTGTTATCCAGTTAGGAATGAGATAGTCCCTAAAGGTATGATGTTTCGGAGTATCAATGCTATGGTAAATTTTGGTACCTGCTTTTAAGATTCTCTATTATTTATCCCTTCATAATTTTTGTCCAGATAATGTTGAATCTATTAGAGGGATAAATGCCTTGGATTTTTCATCCGAATCAGTTGGTTTGATAGCAATAAAGGACCAAATTTGTGATGACTCTGAAGTTTCTGATGGTTCAAAACCTTGTTGTTTAAATCAGGTAAGTCTTAGTGTTTCTTTTGATTTTGAAACAAACTTCTTTGGTGTATCATGTTAATTGAAAAAGTAGGCGCTGAATGAAAATTTCATTTGAGTTCAGGGATATTTGATGTCTATGATAGAAGTGTAGTCAATATAAAAGATGATATATTTCTTTGATGCCCTGCTATATGTAAGATGTTATCTAGACTATCCTATTGTTCTTTTCAGGATATTTTAGAAGAGAACCGACCACTATCTTCTCCACTGTCATCCCCTTCTCAATCTTCAGCCAGTAAGCAAATTGAGGAGCTTGAAAGTGGCACTGATGTATCTGGGAGACCAAGTCCTGTATCCGTTCTTGATACACCTTTCTTAGATGATGACATCAGTCCTGGAAACACCAGATTTGAACCTGGTATGCATTCATGCAATCCTTGGCAATATTATTAATACTTTTCTCTAGTAAGTAATGAAAAAAGAAGACGGGTCCTTTATTCCCGGAAACTGGTTGCTGGCATTCTCTATCCACCTTGGTTGTACATTTTATAATTAGCTTATTAATATTAAGCTGACATCAGATTCACTAATGATTTTCAGATAAAGTACCGATACAACCTTTACAAATCCAATTTGAAGATCATGTCTCGTCACCTATGGATCAAATTGATGGAGGAAAAAATTATGTTGACGAAAATAAGTTAGTATTTGACTACATTAAAGCAGTCCTACAAGCCTCTGGCCTCAATGGAGATCAACTCTGGATCAAGTACCTTTCGTCACACCAGATACTAGATCAATCCTTGTTTGATGAGGCAGAGTTCTTGCCAAACAAGCTTTGCCATGATCAGAAGCTCCTGTTTGACTGTATCAATGAAGTTCTTGTGGATGCCTGTTGGCATTACTTTGGCGTGTCCCCTTGGGTATCATTTGTAAAGCCAAGCGTGAGGCCAACCCCAGATATGAAGAAGGTCATTCTCAAGGTCTGGGAAGGAGTGTGCTGGCATCTCCTTTCACTTCCTCAGCCACATACTTTGGACCAAATTGTACGGAAAGACATGGCAAGAAGTGAATCATGGATGGACCTCCGATGTGATGCCGAAACTGTTGGTTTTGAAATGGGTGAGGCCATTCTTGAAGAATTAATGGAAGACGCTGTATTGAGTTGTGTAAATGAAAGGCCAGAAAGTGAAACACTTTCTCATCCTCCTTTAGAATTGCAGAACAATGAAGAAAGCAACACCAACTTGTAAAAGACAAACTGACTACCTTTTGTTCATTCCAACAGAAAAACTCCCTTATGAGATGGAAGGGAAGTAAGGAAATTATATATTAAGCTTATTGGGAATGAAATTAGTAAAGAATAATAGACTTGTTTGGAGATTCCTTGGCAGTGTTTCTCTGGGCCTTACCTGACTCTCTGATATTGGTTAGAATAGTGGAATATGGATACTCAAATAAGGGAGCTTAAGTCACAAGGAGCAAAGAGAACCCCAAGTTGCAATTGCTTCTTGCAAAAGTCACAAGGTGCTAGTCTTCCATGAGTTGTTTACAGTTACAAAAAAAACACAGTTTTATTCCTTGTGTGTTTCATTTGACCTGGTGTGGGCAAATGGCGTTGATTGTAGATTTTGTAGAGTTTAATATGCTGATCACATTAGTTGGTGTTTCATAAATTTGTTTGTGATGGTCTTTGCTTGTTCTTTTTTGTCTTTCTTTGTTATCCTAATGTATTTACAAGTATGGAAATAATGAGTTGTGAGTTCAGGTTGGTGTAGTTTCGAAAGGAAGAAATATACTGATTAAGATAATATCCTATCACAAACATCTGAAAAACTACACATGTTATGTACATAATGAAACTGCAAAACGCTCGAAACTTTGCACAAGTAATACTAATAGATATAGCCATTGCTTTTTATATCATTTTTCTTTAAAATGAACTCAACTTCTTTTATCCATTGGAAGATTATAATCCCTTCAACCTCGGAAGTCGGAAGGTTCATCATAGATACAAGAATATAGCTTGTAATACTTGTGACAGCTAATTTTGGATATTGCGGTGATGTACCTTCTCTTATCTTGGCTCTCTTAAAAGAAAATGAAGACTATGTTTAAATGAGATTACTTTTCCATCTGCTTTTGTTGATTTTCTGGTTTCTATGTGGGTCTGGATCTTTTAATGTCCATGGTTATGCTATTCGATAATCGTAGTTAATTGATCAATTACCGTAACTAAAAATTTGGCTGCAATTTTTTGATCGATTAACCACTAAGAGAGCAGAAGATTTGCTTTCAGTCACGACTTTGTGATGTGAAGTCTTGACCGACACTAGTATAGTACATATTGCCATTCACCATTTTGATCACTTTGCTGCCACTCTCCAATAAAAGGCGATATGACATGCCACTTTTATCTCCAAATCCCATGAATCTAAAAATGACATCATCATGTTTCCAGTAGATTACGCTTAATTTTCTTAAAGACCTTATTTGTGAATTCCTTCTCATTCTCACTACATCAACTTGAAGAAAGACTATTCATGCTGAAACAATTATGCTACGTTGAAAAAAGTTTTTTTTTTTATATGCTAAAAAGAAATTGATAGTTCAGAATCAGAATTAGACTTTCGACAGCGCATTCAATCATAATTACACGTGTTTCACCACATCATTTGTACATTTGATCTGTAGATGACATATTTTCTTCTACTAGTAAGCTAACCCCATCAGGCGAAAAATATTCTAATAGGTAAACAACTTATCGCCCTTAAATTTTCCTGCTCTCAAATTTTTTTTAGTTCATGCCTACCTCTAAACTTTTAATTTTGTTCATGCTTGCCCTTTTTTTTAACACCGTTAACTTGCTTGACGGAATTTACTGACGTGGACTATGAATGTGTATCTCTTTTGCCACCTCATTGTCCACCTCATTTTACATCTCATATTTAACTTTTTACTTTTATTTTTAAAAAAATTAACCTAATCCAAATTAAAAAAAAATCAAACTTTTATCCTAAAATATTTTTTATTTAGATTAGGTTAATTTTTTTTTTTAATAAAAGTAAAAAGTTAAAGGTGAGGTGGACAATGATGTGGCAAAAAAAATACATATTCATCATCCACGTCAGCAAATTCCGTCAAACAAGTTAACGGTGTTAGCAAAAAGGACAGACATAAACAAAACTGAAAGTTTGGAGGTAGACATGAACAAAACTGAAAGTTTGAGGGTAGACATGAACCAAAAAAAAGTTTTGGAGCAAGAATGAACATTGCAATAAAGTTTAGAGATAGCAAGGGTACTTTACCCTATTCTAATATTTGCAGCGAGTTATAATAAGCACACGAGTCATGACATGTGAGAAAAATATTTCTAAAACTCGGTAATGTGGGTTGTGAAAGAATATTCACTAATGATTTTTTTGTTAGAAAACTTGATAGCAATAAATCGTCAGCTATAAAGATTAGGGATTCAATTCTGTAAAACAAAACACATTTGATAGTGCAAGCACTAGGTATGTATGGATCTTGCAGAGAAGAGAGGAGGGGAACTACGCAACTCTGCACACAAAAATCCAGCAATTTCATGTCAACAAGAGGCATCTACAAAAATTACTATTCAGTTACATGAGTATATAAGTTCAAATTATGATATGTCATGTATGCAACAAAATTATATAAACCACACTACATAATATTCCCTATGTAATTAAATGAACATAAGGTTGCAAACTTGCAGTTAGCTAGCAGTCTCCCGAATTACATAAACCTAAATACTTTTAAATAATGTACAGTTTGACTGAAGCCATTAAGCCAAATTCACTGCATAAGTTACAAAGCCTTTTTTAAGCAAAAAGAAACAACTATGAAATGGTATGTTACTTCCGCTTCTTATTTCCTTTAACTGACAAGGAGAAAGGCAGTGCTGCCTTCTTCACAAAAGCACTAGTTCTGCTATCTTCATCTGCAATGTCTTCATCTTCAATACTATCTTTTGCCGATCTAGACTCCTCTGCAATTTGGGCAGCTTTTCGTTTTTTAGCATCCAGCTTGGCATATAATTTTCGTTCAATGGGGTCATTCGAAGGCCCTACTTTGGATTGCCGAGAAACTTTTGCTCCTAGCCCTAGCCTACAAAGATGTGCAACAACAGTTGTCATGATGGAAAATTAGTTACAGCTTATAGAGTTGTGGAAGTTAACAATTGAAAGATGGAGGTAATATTGACCTAGAAGGTCTACCCTCTTTGTCGGCTTCCGTTGGTTCATCATCTTCAACTTTGCTCATGTTACTTACCCATACTTCAGCCTGTCAATCAGAAGGCTTAATAAGTATTTAATTTAAGGTCTCGTTGCTCCATTCTCAAACCCCAGCACCACAAATAGCAATGCCAGGCATAATGGAGAAAAAGTTTTCCCCTCACATTGTGACAGATTTACCATGTTAACTTAAAAGAAGTTTTTTTTAACTATTCCTTATTTCCTATTCGTTGTAAGGATCCAAATATTATGTACCAACAAGGTCAATACAAATACATGTTTATGTTTCAGCAGAAACTCTTCAAGACCTTTAGGCTTCATAAGACATCAAGTACCAATGCCTCAGGTTTTTGCCTTGACGACCAATGCAGTATACTCAAGAAGATAGAGAGTGAAATAAATTCATTTTCAGGGCTAATAAGTGACCAAGTCACAGTATTAATGCTGCTTATCTTAAGGACATTAATTATAAAATATAAAGGCAATGAACTATTTCACCAAATGATTTCCCATAAAAGGGTTGGAGATCTAGGGTTTATTGATGCAAAAACTAATTTTGTCCTGGATAAATAATCAATCAATGATATACAGAAATTATGGGTCAATATTGCTGTAAATAAACACTCCTGCGACCCAAAAGTGGTTGGTTGAGGTGGTAAGCAACCTACAACCCCAAGAGGAGGCAAGAGGTTTGAATCCTAGTAGTCAAGATATTGAAAATCTTCATGTCATGCATATATAATACAAAATTCCCTTGTATCCTAGTAGTTATTTGTTTTTCTGCTTAAGAAAACACATTAGTGACAATATATAAAATTTAAGGTGCAAGTTTTGCTCCAAAAATAAGTCAAGTTTGGTAAGATAAATTAGCATACGGTCATTTTATCCAATTAACTTTCAAGGGAATTCAATAGGTGACTCTGGAAGTGAGTAAATTATTAAAGTTTCAGACATATACAATAATGCAAAACTCAGTAATCAGCAACAACCAATTTTACATAAACCACCCTCCCTTTCCAGATTTACACTTTTCTTTTTTATTTTTTAAAAGAAACGGAAATAATTTTCATTGGGTCGAAAAGAGGAAGGAGAAAACATCAGAGAAAGGTCAGCACCTCCTTACTAGAAAACCAAAAAAGTAGAAAGCAGTAAACATGAAAAGTATATCAGCTCAAAAGAGCAACCAGTCCCTCTCTATGCATGATATAGAACAACCATAAAAAGCCATGGGTTGAAATCCACTGAGATGCTAGGAAAACAACCCTATCCCAAAGAAGATCCATATTATGTATATTATACTAACTAAGATTATAGCATTCAGCTCAAGCCAAATGAACCATACTTGACGGTACAACAAAAATATAACTCCACAGCACTTTACTTTCCTTCCTTCTAAAGCACCAAAACCTAATAAGAATGTAGGAAGATATGTACTTTTGAACTCTCATAACGGTTATCAGGTGTCAAGAAATTTTGTGGCTTATGAACTTGACAACCTGTAATATATCATCTGGATTGATTTTTCCTTAACTCTAGAGAGAGTTTTGAACTTCCAGAAGAAGTAAAGAAAACAAAACTTGAGTGGAAGGATGTCATGGTGATTTCACCCACTTACGTAATATATGAAACAAAGGTCCATATGAGTGATCAAAATTTCAGTTTAAAGCTACGCATTGTAAATATAAATGAGTTTTTATATCTTCATATCTAGAAAATGGAGAGCAATTTGGACAACTAAATATTAAGGCATAAAAGTATAAAACTAATGGGGCAGACCTCATCAATAGAGATGACAGAAGTGTATATGAATAAGAAAACAACTCATATGACATTCTAATCAGATTTAAAAGATTATCAAATGTTAAGGGCACCAGGAAAGTATCCTTCAAACAGGTTTTCAAGGCTCCTCTGTCCAAAATGAGCCAAAATATTCCAAAACATTTGTTACTTCAATAATATATATATATATATATATATATATATATGAAATTATGAATGCAGATTAATCCCACAAAATTCACTTTAAATTCACCACTCAAGGCAAGATGGAAAAAGTGCCTATACCAATTTCAATGCCTTGTCCAACTTAACAATTTGCTGAAGAGCGGCTTTTTTCGCGGGCTCTGTAACATTCATTTCAACTTCTTTGGGCCCTGATAAACAAAAGCATATATTACACAATCTAGAAAGTAAGACCAATCAAATAGCATATATTCGTATGAACTTTCTTAGCTCGCAAATTGAAGAGCACTAAGGAGAGAAAAGGGAAAATCAGAAGCTGACGGAAAATGGAAGATGGAGGGAGTGAGGCGCTTTTCCACTTGAGACTTGAGAGATCTCCCTCAGACCATCAAACCCAACCCCAAGCTGGGAGACTATACAACAGGAAAAAGGATTTGCTTTTCTTTTGGGTCAATTCAGATTTCACTAAGCCAAAACGGCACAAGCACAAACGCAAAACGCACCAGACTTTGCCCTAATTCTTTATCACCTACGGGTCTGTTTGCTACCTTGCAATCCTACTCTGCAATGTAAACAAGCACAATTTTCAAAAATTTGAAATTGTTTGGTTTGAATTTTTAAGTCTGTAAATTGGTTTACATTTAAGTCTGTAAATTAGTTTACATTGCATAGTGCCAATTTTTTTACATCAAAAAAGTTGTGCAATCTATCTTTACATAAGGAAAGTCTAGTCAAAAGACAATTTTGCCCCTTTCATTTCTGATCCACTTTGCCTCTCTCTCTTCTCTCTTTTCTCTCTCTTCTCCCTTCTCTCTTCATCGTTTTCCCTTCATCCACCTCCCTCTTTTCTCTTCTCTTCCATCAGATCTTTGCTTGCCGCCGCCGTTGTCTTTTTGCTTCCATCATCGCCGTCGATCGCCACTTTTGCTTCCATCAGATTTTCGCCGCCGCCATCGTCACCGTCGTCTTTCTGCAACTCGTGTGGAGCTCAAGTGCATCGCCAGTTTCAAAAAGGCGGCACCGGCGGCCTCCACGTGTTCGGCGGTGCCGACTTTGCAGCGACGAAGCAATTCGAATGGTTCGATCAAGGCGCCAAAGAGGTCCTGATGCTAGTAGCCGATGATCACCCTCAAAATGGGGAAACTAACAGCAAGCTTATTTATTCAAATTTACTCATTTCAATGGAAAATGATGTGAGATTTACTAATTTTAAGTAATTAATTTGTGAAAAAAAATGAAGCATGATGAAGACAGTGAAGAAGGAGGGTGAAGACGGTGAAGACAGTGAAGAAGCAAGGTTGAAGAAGCATTTTAGTATTTTAACTACTTTACTTTCCTTTCAATTTTTTTTACATTGCAAAGGCTTTTACTTTACATACCTACTATTCCTTGTAAAGGCCTTTCCTTTACGTACCTCTTAGTGAACCAAACGGAGCCTACATAAATTCTCTGTTGCTACGTTGAGGGAGTTTAGTTTCATTCTTAAATATTAAATAAGCGAGAAATAATTCAACAGCCAAGTAAACTTCTGGACTATGTGAGTTGGCCCGAGTTTTTAATCACTTAATTATTTTAAAAAATTATAAAATTTCTCTAAATATAGATTATATTTTTTAGACAATGAAAAAAAAAAGAAAGGGAAGGAGAATAAAAAGTGGGTCACTTTTTACTTTTTTATTTTTTGTCAGATTTAAAAAAATATATAAAATATTTATTATATATTTTAATTTGATATAATCTTAACATTATTTTCTTTTTATTATTTAAATATAAGGGATAAAGTACTTATTTTAATACATTTTCATTCCAAATTTTTACTACTAAACACATTAAATCCATTCTCATTCCTTTTTCTTCTCCCTTTCCTTTTTTATGTAAAGAACATACCCATAATTTTAATCATTAATACTTTTAAACTTAATACACATACAACCTCTACTTAATTTTTAAAAAAAAAAATATAATTTCTCTTATTATTTAATTTATGAGATATATTTTTATTATTATTTTACTGACTAAATAATTAATTTAGTATTTTATTTTTGTTTTCTTATGTTTGGATGGGTTTGTGGAGCATTTTAATACTATAAAGTAAAAGAGGGATGTGCACTAGTTGTGTAGTTCTTTATAGTAATAGAGATAGAAAGAGAACATTAGGTGTGTTTGCTTTCATCGTTCTCTGTTTTTATTTTTACTGGAAACAGAAAATGCAATTGAAAATGTATTTGGCACAATTTAACAAAATAAACTTTTTTGAAAATCTTTTTAAAAAATAACTACTATCATTTAGTTATAGTCAAAATCAAACATCATAAAAAAAATTATAGTTATGTAACTTATTTGATTTAGACTAAGTATCAACAGAAAATTTATTTTACATAACAAACATCTTTTAAATATTGAAAACTTGAAATTAAGAATTAGTTTTAAGAAAATGAAAATGTTTGTACATATTAAAATTATATAGTTTTCAAAAACGAAAATATAAAATCTTTATTTTTTTAAAAAGATATTTTTCTCTTACTTAAGAGGATATAAAAAGCGTGCGTGAAGCTTAGCAAGTTGCATGCATCCTAACTATTATAATGAGGTCTGAGGAGTACCATTCAATGGATGTGCTTTTATTTCCTAATCATCAACTTTTTCATACTTCATTTTTTACTCAGTATTATACATAGTAATTCTAGTACAATAAACACCATTGTGTTAAAAGATAAATACCACAACTAGTTTATAAAAAAATTTCAACCAAAATAACGAAAGAATGCTGCCTTAAAAAAGTTTCTGTTTAATGAAGTTACTTCAAAACATTTTGGAAGAAGAAGTGCAAAAACTCATTTTACTTGCAAATAATCGAATCTTAAAATTTAAAAAATGATTATCAACTTGTATACTCTATCTAGACCAAAATAGAAAATCCTTTATATTCTATGAAATATGTCACTTTGCTTATTTAATACTTAATATTATTTCTTCATAGGTCAATTTTTACTCACTTATAAAAGTAGTTATGGCCATTTTGGTATAATGTAATTTTAATCATATTAGCTTATATATTATGCTATACTGGATGTTAATGTTAAATGATATTATTTGATATAATGTCATATTAGAGATAACAATATGTTATCACATCACTTTAAAAATAGTATTATCTCGTATGACACAAATGGCACAATATATTATGTTTGTCAAAAAAAATATTGTGTTTTCCGGAACAAATTACATATGAAAACAAAATAATTATACACCTCTTAATTTTTTGCTCTATACAAAGCTTAAATTTTGCGTCCCATAATAAATTAAAAAAAAGGGGTTTACTTATAGTAGTCATTGATAAAATATTCTATTTATTTTTTAATTTAAACTTAATTATGAATTTGTTAAATATAATAGATAATGTATTTAAATTTATAAGGCTAGATATTGGAATTTATGAAAGCAATAATATTTTGTAAACATTTGCACCTCATACTCGCCTAATATAAGATGTGACTAATTGACATTAGAAACATACATATCTTTGTGGCAAAGAAAAAAATGAAAAGAAAAGAACATAAGTATCATGAATGAGATCACATTGTCCCGTTATTATTATTTTTGTTTAACTTTGAAAATTTAAGAATGATTTAAAAGTAACAAAAAAAATCAAGAGAGAATTTTTACATTATTTCCGTATATTATTAGGAACGCTTACACTATGAGCAATAGAGTAAAAAAGAAGAAGAAGAAGAAGTTTTTAGTTAGTGTAGCTTCAAATTTTGTTTTTAACCAAATCTTGAGTTGGATTGATTATAAAAAATTAAAGCTTTCTGTTGTACTTTAAAGTTTGAAGAGGTGTACATTTTTTTCCTCAGAACATATGGAGCCACAACACTTGTCTGTCTATTTGTGTCCCTCTCTCTCACACTTTCAGTTTCCTCCTTTAAGTATACAAGTAAGGAAGAACAAACATTATATGATCATTGAATCCTTAAAGGACAAATTAATTCCATCCTCTGATTTATATTAGGATTAGGTTAAATTCCTGTATTGAACAATAATTTTTAAAAAGTATTTTCCTTTTCTATATCCATCTAAAATGAATAAGTCAGAAATTTTATAAAATAGTCTTCTTTAACTAATAGGGTTAGCTTTCTAGAATTGAAATAGGAAAGAACAGAGATTATATGGTGACTGATTCTTAATAAATTAAACATTTTATGGTAATTGGATCTTTAATAAATAGCTTTTGCTACTTGTTTCTCAGTTTTGCCCCTTCATAGCTGCTCTTCTTCATCTAGGTCTATGGGTTATAACAAAAAGTATTGAGGGGCAAAAAAGGAATAAAACGCACAGATAAAATATAATGTTAAATAATTACTAGATCCCTTCCCTTCTCCATTTATTCTCACAGGAAGAAACAGAGGCATCATCGTCATCATCAGCAAAGCTAAGAGTCAAAGCCCTCGTAGCCCGCGACCTTTCTTCTACAAAACTCGTTTCTCTCTCTTGCCTTCTCTCTCAGTGCATTCCTTCTCTCTCTAAGGGTTCCGAATTTCTCACAAGGTATGCCCTCAACTTTCCTTTTTATTCTTCAATCTTCTGTTCCCATTATTTTTCAAAAGCTCTTACATGTTCGCGTAATTGCCAATCAAAACCCTAGTTTTATTCACGTTAAGCGTCCAATTTTCAGCTCCCCAATCAGCTCCCGCGCGCATTACTCAAGTTGAAAAAAAAATTAGAATTTTGTCGAAAAACCCTAGTTTTGGATCGTGCTTCAAAGTTCAAATTTCGGCGGTTATTTCGCATTAGATTTGATTTATTGATTTGTGCGATAATATGTTTAGAATCGTGTAGAAAACTTGGATTTAATCTTAAGTTGAAACTTCTAGGTGATTCATTAAGTGGGTTATCTACAATTCGTCTTACATCCACCCGAAGAAGTTTCTTTTTGTGCTTTTAGTTAGTTCAAATGTAATAAGAGCTACTTGACGATTTAAGTTCAGAGGGACGAGGTTACGAATCGAGGGTATTTTTTGATATGGGTTTTGAATATATACTTCTGGATCGGAAGCTTTTTTTAATAATTAATTTATGCAGCTTTCTACTCTTGCTTATAATTCATTTGTTAAGATACGGGTGGGCGTTGTAAATTCTGACATTTCCCAAATTTTGGGTGAGAAGTTTAAATTTTAGTTCAAAGAGGTGCCGCGTCATATAAGTACAATTTATAGGTTATAATTCTTCTATAGATATATGATAATCAAAGGGCTTTAACTTCATATAATTATACATCATGTAAATATCCAACATTTTATTAACTAATTTATAGCTGTTATCATATTTCCATTTGTATGACAAATGTTATACGTTCAAGGATTTGTTTATGTTTCCTTTGTTTTCTTGAAAACTTATTTGGATATATTGATTTACATGGGGTATGGACTTCAAATTCCATTTTAAAATAAAGATGTCAACTTGTTCATTCATTCTCTGCTCTGGTATCAAGGCTAGGTTATTATATTCTTGAAACAGGACTCATGTGGACTTGAGTCAATGGTTTTAATTTTCTCAAAATCCCGCAAAACATGTTTCATGACAAATTGAGTTGGGTTTGCAGACAAGAGTTTTGTAATTTATTTATTAATTTTTCTTTGGAAGACAAAGTAGCAGCCTTTGAGATGCACTCGTTGGATGGTTATTTCTTAGTAGACATTCGTGTGGTACATATGTTGTGTCTCAAACCTTGTATATATGATTTCTGGCGTATTAGGATTTCTGTGTATATCCATTAGCTGTTAAAGGTGGTCCAACAACATATAAATTTGATGCCTAAGGTTTTATGCTACGAAGTCAATGCTTTTTTCAGTGAATGTTTTCTCCTGGATTTTTTTCTTTAAATTTGTTTATTTATTTTTATTTAAGTTATGCTTAAGATTTATTTTCTAACATGCTTAATGATGTCTGTTAGCTATCAATGCTACTTGTGTATTGATGCTGGGGGAAGTATGCTGGTGATAGTTGGGGGAAATGCAAAGGCATCATGCTGGCAGCTGCACTAGTGCAGTTAATAACAGTGCAATAGGTGGGCCTTCATCTAGGGACACCGGAAGATCTGATTCATCTTCCTTGCCAGCTAACTTCCCGATAAATTCAAGGTAAAAAGAACTTTCTCTTGACAATGTCACCTCAGAATCTTAATTACTGATATTTTTCTCCCAGTGGTTGTGATTGTATATGTGACAAGGCTACTGTGATTTCTGACAACTTCTCATGCTTGAATTAATGTCAACTAATTGTCTGCAATTATAATTGATTTTCCTTAATTAATTTTGAAACATGTAAATATTTGTGGCAGGGTTCTTGTTTCTTCACTAATCAGAATATTCAATATTCTAACTTGAATTTGTTATTATTTCTATTCTTATGTATTTAATTACTTGAGGATTTTGCAGCCCTCCTTTAATTTTTCTACTATGGATGCTATACTTGGGTGGTCAGTAGGGAAAATAAAAAACCTTCTATCCAATAGCAAAGAACCATGAAGAAGGTTCCTATGGTTGAAAAGTTATTTCAATTGTGTGGGTTCTGTATTATCTATCGGTTGGATCTTTAATCCTTCAAACTTCTTTCACTTGAGTTTGTTATACTTAAATTCTTGGAACAGACTAAATATTTATGATCCTGGACATAATCTGCGGAGAAAATGCTCTAGTCTGTATACAGGGTTTCTTACAAAATATTGTAAATTCTTTATTTTGGCATTTCTCTTTTCTGTGTGTTTTGGACTTTGTGGGTGTTCCTCTTTTATACATATCCAAGATGTAATAGTTTCCGAATATTGTCGATTGTCAATCCTTTGAAGGGGATTCCTGGTAGTTTGAGGTAGGTAGGTTGTTTTGGTTTATGAGATGGATACAGTGGGTTTCGTTTTTTCTTTTTAATTTAATAAATTTAGTTCAAAGGCATCTACTATAACACAGGTTCCTTGAATTTTCAGATGGACAACTAGATTTAGAATACCTAGGTTGTAGATCTGTGTTTTAAGATTTAACCAAATGGTTAATAAGATGGCATCTGGAGTTTAGTTCTGATTTGCTTTTTGACATAATATTCATATTCCTATGACTTTTTCTAAATTTACCGTGATTTTATAGTTTATCTTATTCGATACTTTGCATATACTGATTTTGATATTATGCTTAATCGGTAACCTAATGCATCTAAGTCCACTCAGCACACTTGTTTTGTATTGTCAGGCGACAACCTCAACTAACCCCATATAAGTTGAGGTGTGATAAAGAGCCCCTGAACTCGAGGTAAATCCTACTCATAATAGCACCAGTCTATAGCACTTTATTTTTAGATAATAAACTATTGGCATTCCGTTCTTTACAATGTTGAATTTGCATGTATACTGTTTTTTGTTTTGTTGGCATTTGTTAATTGCCACTTTAAAGCATATAGTTGACAAGCTGCTAAACTTTGCTGTTATAATTATTAATTTTCTTTTGTGCCTATATTATCTTTGTTGAATCATATTTAAATATTAAATGTCAATATTTGAATCTCAGACTTGGGCCACCAGACTTTCACCCACAAACACTAAATTGTCCGGAGGAGACACTCACCAGAGAATATGTGCAATCTGGATATAGAGAGACAGTTGAGGGTCTTGAGGTAGCTCATTAAAGTTTCCTTTGGTGAAATTTATATTTATATTTATTGTTTTAAATAAGATAATGTAAAGTAGCAGTTTTTCTGATGAGTGCCCGGTTTATACTCATCCATTTATTTCTTATTTTGTGAAGTTTTGAAGTTATTGTTACCCTGAATCATCCACTTGTTGTAGTAGTGTTATGCTAAATATATTCAGGATATACTGAAACCATATCTTGGCATTTCCTGTCTTTCTCCGTGCCATGATTTCATATGGACTTTCTGATATATTCCAAAAGAATTGTAGATACATACCTAGCACTTCTCTTGTTTTTTACAAATCACTTCATTGCAGTTCCTTTATAATTCTGCAGTAGCTCCAATATTCAAGTTTGACGCTGTTCTTTTTATTTTATTTTTTCATTCTCGAAGTGACGCCACTCATTTTTGCTTTCACACCTTACTTCAGGCTCTGGGTAGTTGCTGCATAACTCTTATCCCAAAGCAGTGTGTTATGTTGTCATAATTAATTGTCTTGGTTCTGTCTAGTATTGCACATACATTTTGTCTGGTGATACTTCCAATGGTTTTTATGTTAGAAAGATTGTTGTATTTGGACCGTATTTATGGTTATACCTTTTTTGTGTCCAGTTGTGTACTGGTGTTGGTTATATTGTTATTACATGTAGATTTTAGAATTTTTTTTAAAATTTTTATATGGATCTCCTATTGTTCAAGGTTACTGGGAATAATGGTATAATGTACATTCTTCACGTCAGCTTTGCTTGAATTAATTTATGATCTTTTCGTGGATACTTTAACATTTAAATCTTCTTGTTTGTCTGATTTGCTAGTATCTAATATTGAAATGCTTTCTGAGTCTGTCAGGAAGCTAGAGAGATTTCATTGACCCAGGTAGCAAATTTTAACAAGACAGTTGTTCTAAATTGCAAAGAGGTGAATTTGTTGTCTCAGATATAATTATGCCCATTCTATTTGTTCTTGTCTTTATTAAATTAAAAATGGATTTATGTATATAATTTAACTCTTTTGATGTCTTCCCAGGCCATTAGAAAACGTCTAAGGGCCATCAATGAGTCTCGTGTTCAGAAGCGGAAGGTGATGATTTCTATTCTCTTTTTGTTCTTCATGCTTACTGAAAATAATTCTGCAACATGTTATTTGTGTAAATTCTTGTATCGTCTGTTGTAAATTTAATGAGTTCTACCTTGCCTATTTTCGTAATGAAGGTTTTGATCTATCTAATAGTGCTTATTTTAACAGGCTGGTCAAGTCTATGGCATTGCTCTTTCCGGATCACAACTCACCAAGCCGGGTGTTTTCCCGGAACTAAGGCCTTGTGGTGAAGACTTCCGAAAGAAATGGATTGAGGTATATGCAGTGAGTTTCTATCAAAAAGAAAAAAAGCAGTGAGAGGCTCACTCCTACATCTTTTTTCTTTGTCTAACTTTTCTGTATTACAACTATTCCCCTTGGTTTCTTTTAAGAAGTTAATCCCAATTCTGTATGAGGAAATCACATGATAAATAATTTTTATTTTTGGGTGATTGGTTCCAGTCTTGGTCTCTAACTGATCTTTTCCTTTAAGGAACAGAGTTTATGGCTAGTGAAAACATCATTGGTTGGAAACCACTAGGTGCATACAGATGATTTTTTTTGGAAAAAAACAGAAAAGGAATACATCGTGAAGTATTCTGGATTTTAAGTAGCTTTACAAGACAGCAGGGAGGACATAATTCTTTTCAGTTTTTATATATTTGATTAAAATAAGATTCTTAAAACGAGCAAAGATAGAACACAATAACATTGTTTGATCCATATAGCCGCACCTATCTAGTGGGAAAAGTTTTTGTTTGTTGTTGATCAAAATAGCATTCTTAAAGTCTCTAAATACTGATTTCAAGTAAGCTGTGGTATTTGTCTTGAAGATTCCTTTTAGTTTCAAAAGAATGCAACATTTATAGAAAGATTCTTAAAAGAAAAGTTTAAACCAACATGTAATTTGTTTTTGCTATTCAAGAGTAATGTGTTTTGGGTTTCCCTCTCCTTGCCTACTTGATTATGATTGGGTATCGTGCTCTCTCTAATGGTTATGAACTCTCTTCAGGCATTGTCAATATGGTTGTTTGATTCTATTTGAATTAGGCAGTCAACTCTACAAATTAATCAAAGAGGAACTTTTGAATGATTTACTTCCTATTATTTATAAGGAGAATAACATTTTGGGGAAAGACAAAAATAGATGGTTTGGACCTCTTCTAGGGATAAGCCAAAATTTTTTGATAGAAAGGGATAAGCCAAAATTAGACATAAAAGTTGTGAATCTTGCTATAAATGACACACCAGAATCAGTGCATAGATAGATTTGAAATATGTTTATTTGCTGAGTAGTCTGTACTGCCCTTTTGCTTATTAACTTAGTTGATGAGCTATACATGAGTCCAAAAGGAGCCCTGCCCTACAAGCTTTTGTTTTTGTAAATGATTGCTTATGCTGTGTCTAGGTTGATATGTCTGTTAAATCTTGTCACCGTTACTCGATTGTTGCTACTGGCTTTGGAATTGCTGCTACCGCTATTGTTACAACAACATAAACTCCTTGAATTTTTGTAACAGGGCTTATCACAACAGCACAAAAGATTACGATCTTTGGCTGATCATGTTCCTCATGGTTATAGAAAGAAATCACTTCTAGAAGTTCTTATCAGGAATAATGTTCCATTGCTAAGGGCAACCTGGTTTATTAAAGTTACTTACCTCAATCAGGTTCGACCTGGTTCTTCTAGTATTTCTTCTGGGACTGGTGATAAAACTCAGTTGTCTCGTACTGAGCATTGGACTAAGGATGTTGTTGATTATCTGCAAAGTCTTCTTGATGAATTTTTCTCAAAAAGTACTTCACATTTTAATCCTCATACTCGAGATCGATCACCACAAATGCCTTATGCTGGATCACAGCAGCACAGAAGTGATTCATTACTATCTTTTTCTGATGGTGAAGAGCCATCCCTACATTTTAAATGGTGGTATATTGTGCGGCTGCTGCAATGGCATCATGCTGAAGGGCTGATTCTTCCCTCTCTTGTCATTGATTGGGTTTTGAATCAGCTAAAGGTATCAATTATTGTCTGTCAGTCTTCAAATTTCTTTTTTGCATATAACTGATCTTCTTTAATACTATCAAAGGTTTCATCCTGTCAGTTGTTGATTTATAAAATTTCTTCTTCTTTCAGGAAAAACAAATGCTTGAGATTTTGCAGCTGCTCTTGCCTATTATTTATGGCTTTTTAGAAACTATTGTTCTATCTCAAACATATGTACGAACTCTTGCCGGAATAGCTTTTCGTATTATTTGTGATCCTGCTCCTGGTGGATCAGATTTAGTTGACAATTCCCGAAGGGCATATACGACTTCTGCTTTGATTGAGATGCTCCGGTATTTAATACTTGCAGCACCGGATACTTTTGTTGCTTTGGATTGCTTTCCTTTACCATCCTGTGTAGTTTCACATACAGTAAATGATGGGAATTTTGTACTAAAGGCATCTGAAGTTGCAGGAAAGATAAAAAGTAGTTCAGAGGATGTTGCATGCATATTTAGAAGTAAAGGACTTGATGCACAATATCAGTCATTGGCATTTGGCCATGTTATTTCGTCCATTCAAAAACATGCAGAAAATCTTGCAAAAGCTGCAAACCCAGGCTATCCAGGTTACTATTTGGCTAAAGCTGCTCAAGCCTTAGATAGATCTCTTATGTTGGGTGATGTACGAGGAGCTTATAAGTTACTCTTCGAAGATCTTTGTGATGGAGTTTTATCTGAAGGTTGGATTGCGAAAGTCAGCCCTTGCTTAAGATTATCACTCAAGTGGATTGGGACTGTGAATACTTCAATTATTTATTCTGTTTTTTTCCTTTGCGAGTGGGCAACATGTGATTTCCGGGATTTTCGGACTGCTCCCCCTTGTGACATAAAGTTCACAGGTAGGAAAGATCTTTCGCAAGTGCATATAGCAGTTAGAATTTTGAAGATGAAGATGAGGGATATGCAGATTCGTTTGAGGCAAAAGAATGAAAGCATTCATGGAGTCGGTAATTTAGCAAAATGTTCTGGACAGCAGAGTACTCAAACTTTTTTGAGTAATGCATCAAAAGTAAAATCTAAATCAAAAAATTCGGATCGGAGTAGAAGTTCTTCACTTATGTTTGAAAGCCCAGGTCCCTTGCATGATATCATAGTTTGTTGGATTGATCAGCATGTGGTGCATAAAGGTGAAGGTCTCAAATGCCTTCATTTGTTTATAGTGGAACTCATACGTGCAGGTATCTTTTACCCCTTGGCATATGTACGCCAGCTGATAGTGAGTGGGATAATGGATATGAATGTAAACGTGGTTGACCTGGAGAGACAGAAGAGACACTATCGAATCTTGAAGCAGCTTCCAGGGCACTTCATGCGTGATTCTTTGGAAGAATCAGGCCTTGTTGAGGGGCAGCAGCTTGTGGAAGCCTTGCAAGTCTACATGAATGAACGGCGCCTCATTCTTCATTCTCCTCTGAGTGATCGCCTTAATGACATCAATGGTACTAGCGTGTCTGGTCTGAAGCGAAAAAATTGTCCGGCTTCTGCGAAGGATGGAAGTTCTGTAGTCTCAACTGATCAGTGGAAAACTGTTCCTTCTAAAGTATCTTCAAAAATGGCAAAGAATGGCACTGATATTGAAGAATTGAAAGAAGCCATCTCAGTGCTGCTACAGCTACCTAATAGCTTTTCTAATTTGAGCACTACTGGATTGGATGAATCTCAAGGGAGTGTTAAAAGGCCTATGGGGTCTCTTCCCATCAAGATTGATATGGCGGAAGGTACACCTGGCTGTGAAGAATGTAGAAAGGCAAAGAGACAAAAATTAAGCGATGAAAGAAGCTCTTTTGTTCAAGGCCATTCTCCAGTTTTGTCTGATGATGAAGATACATGGTGGGTGAAGAAGGGGCTGAAATCCTCAGAGTCTCTAAAAGTTGATCAACCACCGAAACCAGTGAAGCAGGTTACTAAGAATCGGCAAAAGACTGTTCGTAAAACCCAGAGTCTTGCCCAACTGGCAGCTGCTAGAATTGAGGGTAGCCAAGGAGCATCTACAAGTCATGTATGTGATAATAAAGTAAGCTGCCCACACCACAGAACTGCTATTGATGGAGATATGCCAAAGTCAGTGGATGGGATCCGAACAAGTCAATTTGGGGATATTGTTTCAATAGGGAAAACACTTAAACGGCTTCGTTTTGTTGAGAAAAGGGCAGTTACAGTTTGGTTGATAACCGTAGTGAAGCGTCTAGTTGAAGAGACTGAAAAAAATGTTGGTAAAGGTGGTCAGTTTGGTAGACCCTTTGCTATTGTGGATGATCGGAGCTCAATACGGTGGAAACTTGGTGAGGATGAACTTTCTGCTATACTTTATCTGATGGATAGCTCTGATGATTTAGTATCAACTGTCAAGTTCCTCCTTTGGTTGCTGCCAAAAGTTCTCAGTAGCCCCAATTCTACAATTCATAGTGGAAGGAACGTTCTGATGTTGCCTAGGAATGTGGAAAACCAAGTTTGTGATGTGGGAGAGTCTTTTCTGCTATCATCGCTACGAAGGTCAGCACTTCTGAATTTCGTTTGTTTAGTCTACAACTCTACATTACTCTCCTCAACTGTAGAATCCTCTAACATGTAAACATGTCAATTGATATATTTGTTTGTCTTCTATCTATTTAAACAAGAAAAAATGATTGTTTATTGTATAATTTATCTTTTTAACAGACTCTTGAGTATTTGCTTTTACATTTTTATGATTGTGTTGGACAGTTTCTTTTTGAAAATTTAAGATATGAGAGTGATCACTATAGCCCTATGCTGAATTTCGTACATTGCATTTGGTTCAGGTATGAGAACATTCTTGCTGCAGCAGATCTTTTTCCTGAAGCTTTGTCTTCTGCAATGCATCGTGCTGCAGCTATTGTAGCATCTAATGGAAGAATTTCGGGTTCAGGAGTGCTAGTTTTTGCTCGTTATTTGTTGAAAAAATATGGCAATGTGACTAGCGTCACTGAGTGGGAGAAAAATTTTAAGGCATCATGTGATAAGAGACTTTCTTCTGAACTTGATTCTGGACGGTTAGTGGATGGAGAGTTGGGGATTCCACTTGGAGTACCTGCAGGAGTTGAGGACCTGGATGATTTTTTCCGTCAGAAGATAAGTGGTGGCCGGTTATCTAGAGTAGGTTTGAGCATGAGAGACATAGTGCAACGAAATGTTGAAGATGCAATTCATTATCTTTTTGGGAAAGAGAGAAAAGGCTTCACTGCTAGTACAACAAAAGGTCCTGCTGTTGATAAATGGGATAACGGGTATCAAACTGCTCAACAAATAGTCATGGGTCTGATTGATTGCATAAGGCAGACTGGTGGTGCAGCACAAGAAGGGGATCCTTCTTTGGTTTCTTCTGCTGTTTCTGCCATTGTTGGTAGTGTAGGCCCAACTTTGGCAAAGATGCCTGATTTTTCATCTGGCACTAATCATTCAAATATTACATCAGCTGCTACGTCTTTGAATTATGCCAGATGCATACTGCGAATGCATATAACCTGCCTATGCCTGCTTAAGGAAGCCCTAGGAGAGCGCCAAAGCCGTGTATTTGAAATTGCCCTTGCAACAGAAGCTTTTACTGCTCTTGCCGGAGTTTTTGCTCCTAGTAAAGCATCCCGAGCTCAGTTTCAAATGTCTCCTGAAGCCCACGATGCTAATACTGGTATTTCTAATGATTTACTAAACAGCTCCAGTAAAGTTGTGATTGGAAAAGCAACAAAAATTGCTGCTGCTGTTTCTGCACTTGTTGTTGGTGCAATTATATACGGTGTTACTAGCTTGGAAAGAATGGTAATGCTTCTAAGATTAAAGGAGGGGCTGGATGTTGTACAATTCGCCAGAAATACAAGATCCAATTCAAATGGAAATGCACGTTCTGTTGGGAGTTTTAAGGCGGATAGTTCAGTTGAACTTTATGTCCACTGGTTTAGGTTGCTTGTTGGGAACTGCAGAACTATTTCTGAAGGATTAGTAGTGGAACTCTTGGGTGAACCATCTATTATAGCTCTCTCAAGGATGCAGCGGATGCTCCCATTAAGCTTGGTCTTTCCACCTGCTTACTCAATATTTGCCTTTGTTTTGTGGCGGCCCTTCATTCTAAATGCTAATATTGCAGTTCGTGAGGACAGTAATCAACTGTATCAGTCTTTGACAATGGCCATAAATGATGCCATGAAACATCTTCCTTTTCGAGAAGTATGTTTGAGAGACAGTCAGGGTCTTTATGATCTTATGGCTGCAGATGTTAGTGATGCTGAATTTGCAACATTGCTAGAGCTTAATGGCTCTGATATGCATTTAAAGTCCATGGCATTTGTTCCTCTCCGTGCTAGGCTTTTTCTGAATGCCATCATTGATTGTAAGATGATACAATCTATGTTCACACAGGAGGATGGAAGCCGGATTTCTGGACTTGGTGAGTCTAAAAGTCGGATTACTGATAGTGAATCAAAGCTGCAGGATAAGCTTGTAAATGTTTTAGATGCCCTACAACCTGCAAAATTTCACTGGCAGTGGGTGGAACTCAGGCTGCTTCTCAATGAACAGGCCCTTATTGAAAAACTTGAGTCTCATGATGTGTCCCTAGCCAATGCTATACAGTTGTCATCACCTAGTTCAGAGAAGGCTGCTTCTGCTTCTGAAAATGAGAACAATTTTATAGAAATTATACTCACAAGGCTACTGGTCAGACCTGATGCTGCACCCCTTTTCTCGGAACTGGTTCATCTTTTTGGGAGGTCACTGGAAGATTCAATGTTGTTGCAGGCAAAATGGTTCCTTGGAGGCCAAGATGTCCTTTTTGGTCGAAAGACAATAAGACAGCGTCTTAATAATATTGCTGAGAGTAAAGGCCTCTCAGTTAAGAACCAATTTTGGGAGCCTTGGGGTTGGTGTAGTTCTGGTAATGATCCATTGACTAACAAGGGAGACAAAAAGAAGTTGGATGCTGCAGGTCTTGAAGAAGGAGAGGTTGTTGAAGAGGGCATGGACATAAAAAGGACCCTAAAAGGACTGTCTCATGTGTCTGATTCCGAAAACTCAATCATTAATCAGCAGCATGTGACTGAGAGGGCTTTTATTGGATTGATTCTTCCTTGCATAGATCAAAGCTCTGAAGAATCTCGCAACTCCTTTGCTAGTGATTTGATCAAACAGTTAAATAACATTGAGCAACAAATAACTGCAGTTACTCGTGGAGCAAGCAAGCCAGCTGGAAGTACTCCTCCTGGAATTGAAGGTCAGACAAATAAAGTCAGCCGCAAAGCTATAAGAGGTGGTAGCCCTGGGATAGCCAGACGATCAACAGCTATTACTGTTGCTGCTACAGATTCTGCTCCACCTTCTGCTGCAGCATTACGAGCTTCAATGTCATTAAGATTGCAGTTGCTCATGAGGTTTCTTCCTATTCTTTGCACCGACAGGTAATTTGACTAGATTTATTATCTTTGCAAGCTTATGCTATGCTATTGTAATGATAACTTCCTTGTTCCTAAATTGTTAAGATAGCTTCCTTCTTCCCATTCTTCCTATTCTCTTGCAGGGAACCTTCTGTGAGGAATATGAGACACTCACTTGCCTCTGTAATTCTTCGTCTCCTTTGTAACCGGGTTGTCCATGAGGATGCCGACTCATCAGTGAATGTCATGCATCCCTCTCTATTGAAGAGGGAGGTGGAATCACCTTCTGAAGCTCCGTCTGTTGCTTTTGTGGACTTTTCTATTGAGGGATTGTTTGATCGTTTATTATTGGTTTTGCATGCATTGTTGAGTGATTGCCTTCCCAGTTGGCTTAGGTCAAAACAGCCTTTGAAGACAATTAATGAAGCTACCAGGGATTTTTCTGGAGATAGAGAGTTATTGGAGACTCTGCAGGTTTGATACCTTAGCTGATGAATTCTAAGCTTTTGATTTCATTGGCCTTGATGTTAGACACTTTAGCCTGATGTGAGATTTATTTTTAGTGCTTATCTAAGATACCACATAAAACTGGTTGAAAAATGTTAAGAATTTGTCAAAAATTAAGTGGTACTAACTTTACTATGCAATTATTATATCATCTTCTGAAAAAGGTCAACTTATGGTGAAGCCAGATTAAATGAAGGTGATGAACAAATAACTATTTTTTCATTTATAGATACAGTAGAATATGAGAATGGTGCATTGGATGAGTGATCAGAGAAACTATTAGGATAGATTTAACTATTAATAGCTGACTGTAGAAATGAGCAAACAAAACACGTTGGCACTTTATGGGTTGATCCATATAGCCAACCCCACATAGTGGGAAAAGGCTCATATACAGAAGTAGGATTAGCTATATTCATAAATCGTTCTTGGACAATCAAATTTGTCTTTGATATAAATGTTACGATATCTTTAGGAACATGAATCAAAGTAGAGAAATTACACTGGCTATAAAGAGAAAAGACCCAATATTTGATAGAATTTGTTTTATATCTGATGAAACTATAATATAAGCAACTTCAAGGAAGGTTGTTGCAATTTAAAATTAAATAGTGAAGGAGCTAATTATTATGTTATATCTTGAGGGTTGCTGAAATTTTTCTAAGAGTTGAGAGCATCCTAAAGTTGAGGAAGTAGATGTAATTTTATATTTAACTGTATAATTTTGACCGTACAAAATGAGCTTTTCTTTTGTCAATGATTAAGTTGACAATACAATTGCTTCGAATGAACAGCACTGGACATGTGGAGATTTACGTTTTCTTCATTCCTTATATTTAAAGGATGAAATTAATTAGGTAACATGTAGTTTTATTGCTCATCTAAAGGTGCATTGTTGGTTGCAGAATGAACTGGATCGAATGCAATTGCCGGACACTATCAGGTGGCGAATCCAAGCTGCTATGCCAGTACTTCTTCCCTCTCTGCGGTGCACTTTGTCCTGCCAGCCACCTTCTGTTCCACTTTCTGCTCTTGTTGCTCTTCAAACCAGCGTTTCAAATATGGGGTTTACTTCCGGAAGTTCAAATGTCCCTCAGAGGAATCTGATTCCATTGTCAAAAAGTGTGGCCAACACATCAGGGAAGTTGAAACAACAGGACAATGATTTGGAAGTTGACCCATGGACACTTTTAGAAGATGGTGCTGGATTGGGCCCATCTGCGAGTAACACAGGTATCATAGGAAGCAGTGACCAAGTTAATCTTCGAGCTGCTAGCTGGCTTAAGGGGGCGATAAGGGTGAGACGAACAGACTTAACATATATTGGTGCTGTGGATGATGAGAGTTGAATTTAACAAGATTTTTTATTGGTTTGGAGTAAGAGATTCCCCTCGGCAGGTGCATTCTGTGTTTCGATGCATGCATGAGTGGCATGAACATGCCGTTTCGTCGGCCTGGATAAGGAAGATGGAGGGGTGAAATGGGTGAAGGAATGGGTTCTTTGTTGAAGAAAAGATGATGTAATTGTGCAGCCCGTCCTCCTGCCGGTGCCCGGTTGACTACTAACCTGATGATCACCCTCTTCCAGACTGTGCTGTTCCTGGTGCAGTCTCGGAAGCTTGTTGTAAATATAGGGATATCATTATTATTATTTCACTGTTACCAATTGATCTGAGTTATATATCTCAAGTGATCTCTAGCTGTTTCATGCTCATGTCTAAAATGCACGCTTCTGTCATTGCTTCTTTTATATAATCAGATTATCAAATTATGTGCTTGATTTGGAGCATCAAGTTTCAACTCTAGTCTTTCTTTGTTTAATTTTATGCATACTACTCCAATCTTATATTCTCACCCTAGTTCTTTTTAATAGAAGTTTCTATGTAACTTTAACATTTCCTTATAGAAAAGAAAGTGCTTTAATGATGTTTATTTGTTTGAGTGTATTACTGTTAATTTGTTTTAGATGATCAGACGAAATTAATATTTTTGTTCATTATGTTCAGAGTCAGTAAGAATAGTCCTTCTCACACGGGAAAAGTTTTCTAACACAAGTTTTGTAACGATATTCCTCTCCTATCTTTATTGTTCATATTGGTCATTTTAAAACACTGGTCATTTATCTTTTTAAAATTTTAAATTAGTCCTTTCATTTTTGTTATTTGTTCTAAGGTTGAAGAAAAAAGGAATTTCGGTGCTGTGAAGAGAGAGAAAATAATAGAGATAGAGTTAGAGTGTATGAATTAAAATGAAAGTTTTAAAATTGGAGTAAAAGTATAATTTTTAAAATGTTTTTATTATATCACATGGATCAAATTAATGGTATTACACAATTAAAGGATTAATTTAGAATTTTTAAAAAATAAAAAAATATGAAACAATAAAGATAGAAAATCAAAACGGAATTTTGACCTTAAAAATTACAAATGATTACTTTTCCGCCAAGTCTCAAAATCTGCCATATAATCAATTATATAAATATATATTATATATATACAATTGCTCCCCTCTTCTAGGTCTTGTCCGTCCAATATGGATTGAGTCTAAAGATTCTTTTTTTTTTTTTGATTGAGATGAAACAGGATTACATGATATTCCACCCTATAGTATAGAGTTTCGGAGGATTAGGGAAAATGACAGAGAACACAGAAGTACAATTAGATATGATGAAAATACTAGAGTTACTGTATTGTTTACGCATTATCCTAATATCTCTACCAACCACCTGCAGCTCCTTGCTATTGTTATAACCAGAGTCGAGAAGCGTAGCCCACCTTTGATTAGGAAGGAAAAAGTTACACGTAGAAGTTGTAGCAGAAGCCTGAGCTAATTGAATTCCTCGCCGAATGACTATAAGAAAAGCTTGATGGAGCGATTGAGACGAAGTAAGACAATAAGAAACTTCTACATGAGTTGCACCATTTAGTCTAATAAGTAAGAAGGCACGAACCACTGGTGCACCATTCCTGTCATTCCTGCGTCCCTTCGAGTCTAAAGATTCGGTTGCATGTCAAAGTTCAAAAATGCTTAGCAGTCTAATACTACTCAGCCAGGGCGAGGAACATATTTTTACAATATGCAAGGAATAGTTTAAGTGAACTATTGTATATAAAATGAAGCACAAATTGCATTCTTTGTAAGACCAAACAACATATGAAATATTGATAAGTGAGAACATCATAACTACTAGAATCAAGATCAAGCTGTGAGTTGGGAAAAGAATCAAGAAAAATAATACAATGAAGCCAAACATAAGAGGTAGTATGTTCTCTTAATCAAGCTCAGAGAACTATTAAACAGCTCCCTATATGCCTATCCAATAAATATATGGCAGCTATTGACACACTCATAGACCGACTAGCAAGGCTATCATATCATATATAATATATTGGTGTTCAAGAAGTTCCTAGTTCCCTGTTCAAGTAGTCAATAAACATTCTCTTGGCACTATCTGCATCAGAAGGAGGAGGTGGCCCACTTAAACTAGTTTGCCCTGTCAATTTTATGAAGGTACGTCGCATCCTGCGAAGCTCTGGCAGCGCAACTGATCTGGATAAATTGATTGTAGGCAAGTCCTTCCCTACAGAAATCCCATTTAGAGGTCCACCAAGAGCATTTGATTGAGCTTCAACTATGGCATTTGTGACCTCCTGTGTTGCTTTGTCCAGCTGATACAGAGAGTTAGCATCTGAGAAGCGTGTATTTTGAGTTGCAATAGTTGGCTGTAAAATCTTAACATCTCGAGTTTTGGAGTCTACAGTTTTGGTTAGGTAGGAAAGAGCATCTTGAATGGCAGTAGAAGATTTTTCTATACCATCCCTGTGTGGCCATAACTCAAACAAAGGAGAATCCCATCGGTTTCTTCTATCTGGTTTCTCAAACCTTCTTACCAGATCTTCAAATATTGCATCCTCATAATTAGCTTCCCCTCTTTCCCTGCGTTCTTCATTCCATTTTCTGCAATGGGTTTCTTGAACATCACAGAAGAGGACACAGTATCTGACCCCTGCAGCACGAGCCAAGCACCATAGCTCATAACGGTAACCCTTGATGTTATTCAAAGAATCCACTAGAATGATACTATCTTTTGACAGCGACCTATCTACTTCTGACCTAAGAACCCCTCTTACATTCTTCTCGGCAGGCATATTAGCATAACTCTGATTACGATCAAGATGGAAGAAAGCTTCATCGATGACCCTCACTTGGTGTTTGGATTCTGATTCTGTCAGAGCCTGAGCGAGACAGAGTGCGGCTTTAGACTTGCCACTACATGGCTGGCCACATATTACAAGCAAAGCCATTTTTTGGTGTGGTGGTGCCTGGTAGAAATAGATGAGGATGATAATGATGGACAAATTCAAGGAAAAATCAAAATCTAATCCAAAGCTCGTCTCCGGGTAGAGTTGAATTGAATATTTCAAAGAAGATAGATCAGTGAAACAAAAAAGAATTAACTTAAGTAGCTAGCTAATCAACCAAGTTGTCACAAATGAACAAAACAGGCCAATTCGACACCGACAGTGCAAGGAATGAGTTCATAGATTAGAAAGCTTACCGAATTAGGGATCCAAGTTGCTTAGCCTCCGATTTCCATGGACGAAGATGAATTTATGTTATGACTTATGTGGAAGCAGTTTCTTTTTCTTAGAGCCTCTGCGTTTCGTTTCGTTTCGGACAGGCCCATTCCTTTGGGCTTTGGGTACTACCCGCAACAAAAACCCTACCCAATATATCACTAAAGATGAACCAATTTACTATACGACTTTATGTTTATGTATAAAATTTTTTATACTCTATCAATAATATATGCATGCTATAATAAAATTAGTTTTTTTCTAAAATTTAATGCATAATATCAACATATCAAGTTATTTTCGACACTTATTTATATTATTATTATTATATATACGACATCATCACATTGTTATATCATCGTCTCATGGCAATGTGACAATGATATAATAGGCCTGTACTTTGTTCCTTAATTTCCTTTAATCTAAGTTTCTCTAGTTTATGAAAAAAAAAAACAATGATATGATAAAGGCATAGTAATAACGACATGATGATAGTAATTTTCCTAATCAACGCTAGCTAGCTTAATCACTTACTGATAGTAACATTTAATGTGTGTCAAATACTTAATTTTGGGTCTAGTCTATTATAACGTAGCGAACTAGGATTAGAATTCGTTGTTTACATTTAATATTTGAGACATGCGTGAAAAACTAACAACTTTAAAACTAATTAATAGGTTATAATATTGTTTTTGAGATGCCTTAATCAAAGTTACGTTGATTTGTCTCAGGCTCTTCTCTTAAAGTGGTTGATCTTGGATTGGGTTTGTTTATGTCCAGAGAAAGAAGATAGTTGCAGAAAAACGAGCATGTTGATTTTCACCACGCAAATTAAACTGTTAAATTCTTTTTAACTTGTTTATAACTAACTATATGTCCACAAAAACAGAGAAAAAGACATCAAATTAATTAATTAATTACCGCTTATTTCGGGTCTCGATCTCATAAATCATAATAGTTGTTGTGCCTCAGTTTCTTTAGTTTGATGTAATTCTTTATTGTTTGTCCATCTATCTCAACTTGTTAACGTGTATACTAATAATTATAATGAGGATGATGATGACGTTTACAAGCACAATCTAGTTTTAAGGCACAAAAATGTCATAAATTAGATTGTATGATCGAGAATCAACAAGATTAAGTTGATATGAACTGAAGATACACAAATGAAATGGTTTTGATTGATATCCACGTACTTAGGACATTAATGAATCCATCCTATTAATTATATACCTTTCTTCCTCATTGATTTATCTTCATAAAGAACATCCTCAATCCAAGCCACAATATTGAATGCTAGACCTTCTAACACTCTTGAGTAGCTCTCTAGTATTGCTTTTCCTACATCCTGCATTGCATTTGCATGTACAAAACAATTCAGCTTAATTATATATATATATGTTAAATGTTTGTTTGAACTTTGAATTGAAATCACAATACTTACTCGGTTGTACTGAATCTTGCATATGTCCAAGGATGTCTGTGAAAGTTGAGGAAATGTGTGCTTCAAGCACAAGAGCAGAGTCTGAGCTTTCTCTGCCAACACATAGTTTTTGTCGATCCGGTCGGCTTCAGACATGAGTTCCTTCACTTTGCTCCATGATGACTTGGAATGGGTCAAGCAAGCTTTACGTCTCCACGTGTACATGGAGGTTTCAATTCTGTCTGCTACCTCTAGTGCTTCATGTTCTGAACTTATCTTGAGATTGAGAAGGGTGTGTGGTGATAATTTGTTGGCCATGCACATATACCGGTACAATGACTCTCCCATACTAGCCCTTCCACTCTGAGTCAATTATTATTAGCTAGCTAGATCAAGTCATTTATATATTTTAATGAAATGAAATTAGCCTAACCTTGGGAAGACTTGCCATGTACGTTTCTGGGATTTCCATCTCTGCAATCACACTAGTATTGATTGCCATGGCTGCTTTATGAACTTGTTTAGCACAATCCCTCTTCTCTCTCAACTGCTTCCTTGACTTATCAGAGAGGCCCCCAGGAAGAACACAAGCAACTGGCAGCCACCATTTCTCGTCTTTCCTTTGGACAATCCTCCTAAACGATCCCCCACGTGACCCACTACTCGACTCACCCGATATGCTCCCTTGCTCCACATACCAGAATTCACTATCATCGAAGCTGTCCAAGATTTCCTTAACACAAAAACAAAAAAACTAGATTCATTTCATTTCATTTTATTGGATTCAAATTTTAATTCACTGTGACAGTTTAATTAATTTCCTCTTACTATCAGCATTGTGTCAAGCTTCCCAAGAGCTGGGAGGTTTATATAAATATCTGACCTCGCTCTGCTTCTCATCATCTGACATTAATTCCAAACAAGATCATCAACCTAATTCACTAATCTTTATTAATCTATCACAACACAATATATCCTTAGCTTTACCTCCACAACTGTGCCATCTTCCAAGTACTGAGCAGTAGGAGCAAATTCCACTATGTAATCACACAGTGAGAGAAGGCAATTCATTTCTCTTCTCCACATAGCCTTCTTCTCAGCCTTCAGAGGCTCCAACTTCAAGTTTTGTCCAAATACTGTGGCTGTACAGTTCCCAATCCAAAAATGTTTGAATTCATTCTAGATTACAATTTTCTCTTCTAATAAGTGAAGCATGCACACTTTGAACAATCAAACTGCTAATCAATGTATTTAAATTTGCATGTCATTATTTTTCTATAAGACAAAATAATGATATATCAAGTAAACGAAATTTATACTTTGGACAAAACTTATATGCTGTTGCTTACATGTTTTTGGTAAGATTAACCAATTACAAAAAGACATGTGTCAATTTGACACATGTCTTTTTGTAATTGGTTAATCTTACCAAAAACATGTAAGCAACAGCACATAAGTTTTTTCCTTATACTTTTGGGTTCAAATCATTGGGAGATATAAACTACATATGAATTTAAGAAAAATAATGGGCTATATATTGCCAATTTAAAAGAATTACCATAGAGATTAGTTATGGAATTTGAGATTGTAACTGCAGTGCATACACCTTTTCCACCACCAGACATGTCTTCTCCCAGTAGAAGCTTTGCAAATCTTTCCTTCATCATTTCAAGCTCTGAAAATGTGCAAAAAATCAAACAATTTATGTTAATTAAAAGATGAAAATTTTACAAACACCTTCCTAGCTAATTGACTGCTTGTGCAAACTAACCTGACCACAAGAGATCATTGTCATCCATTGAATTCTTCTGCTGCTGCTTCATTCCTAACCTAGAAAGAACAGCTCCGTTAGGTCTGGCCGGCCACCGAGAAGGCTCAGGCTCACTGGCATAGCAGTGATCATCCACAGACAGGTTTGAGGCCTCAGAGTCACTTGGGAAATATGCAAAAGAATCACCACTCAATGGGGAGTTTTCTGGAGTTTCAATGGCTAAATGGCCATTTAGATCCACAGAAGGCCTAAAACCCACATCATATTTCTCATCATGGGTGGATGATTTTTCCATCTTAGCTCAAGAATCATGAGAGTTGAGTCACTCTCAAATTGGGCTCTAAATTTCAGTTCTAATATGGTGGGAGTGGGAATATGATTTAAAATGAAATTAAACTATACAGATAAAGAGGTTTTGAAATAAAAAGGGACAAGAAATCAGAAAAAGCTGAAAGCTTTGAATTTTCTTGGCTTCTGGAAACAGAAAAGCAAAAAGCTACAAAAGAAGGTTGTGTGTATTGAGACCCAGAATATATAATAGACTGATCTACGCAGTAAAGTGTTATGAATATATAAAGCATGAACAAACTGAAATTTAAAGCTTCAAAGGCAACGGTAAGGGGAAAAAGAAGCAACGGTCCCCAATTTTCTTTTTCAACCTACCTTTAATTTGAAGATAAAAAACCCATTTGAAGCAGTTCCCCCCAAAAATAAATTAATATTAAGTAAGGGGAAAAAAAACCTTTTATTTGAAGAAGAAGGAAGAGGCATTTGCAGAAATGGGCAGTATGTTCCATGGACTGTAGAGAAAGAATTGGAAAGAAGAGAATCAATTAAAAACATGCAAGAAGAGAGATGAAGGTGTGGTCTTGTGTAAACAATTTACTATGATTCAAGTTGTTTGACTTGGATTCTTGCTTTTATTTATATAATTTTTGTTTGAGCGCACGTTAGTTACTACTAAAATTATTTGGCGTAATTTTTTATTACAAGAAATGATTTGTACACACAATTCAATCTTGTAAATTATTAACCTCTTTTAATAGTAATTTTGCATTACTGGTTAAAATTTATTGAAGGTTATGAAATGTTGTTGCTTGAATGAGAACTAAGAAAAAAAAGCGTGATCATTAATGTGATATCATATGGGTGAAGATTGAAACATTAGCATGTGAACCACATTAAACAAAAGAAATAAGATTGACGCTACATCTATCTATCTATATATATTCATGGTTTTGTCCTGCCATTTTAGTAACTAGAAAATGAACAAGTTTTGGACAACTGTATGAAGAAGACAGCACAATATTTATAACAGTTTCAACCATTTTCTTCAACTATAATAGTGTGTCTTTCATTACTTATTAAGATATAAACCCATCTTAACTGGCTATATCTAATAATTGAAAAAGAAAACCTAACTAACCACATTCAATTCTTTTAATGCATTTGAGTTTGACCCTCTTCTGCCTTTTTTTTTTTTATCAAATCCTGTTATCAAAAATAAAAACCAAATTCAACTCAAAAGTCAAAACTACACTATAAAATGTTTTTATATTTTAAACTTCCTTGTTCTGTTTTGTCAATGGTTGGGCCTAAAGGAAGATTTAAGAAGCATAGGCTTGTGTATCTCATTGGGCCCACTTACTAACTATACCATCCCACAACTTTTCCCAGATCCCAAATAAGACAAGCCTTACATATTGGCTCCCAAATCCAATCCATTTCTTGTTATCTGTCCAAAACTTAAAATTCCACTTTGTATATGTTTTACCAAATTTGCCAAAAAAAGAGAGAGCCGTCGAGAAAGTGATAAAATCAATATATTAGGACTATGGAGTAAAATTCTGTTTTAGTCTTAACTCCTAAAGAGTGTATAGGTCAATTTTTAATGAAATTCTGAATAATGTGATTTCTCACCTAAATTCTTCAATCATTTATTAGTTACTTTGAATGTTTACCCTTTCCGTTTCTTTCCATTTCTTAAAGTAACGTTGAAACTATCCAAAGTTTTCATGTGGGGACTCAAATTCAATGATAAACCTTGCATGAGATGGATCTCATGGTGATATAACATTGCATAATTTCGCATTTTTATTTATTTATTTCCCATATTTATAAAGACGCACACATTTGTGTTTTGTGACTTGAGCATCACCAACGCATGAGTGTTGGAGTTTATTGTATAAGGTATTTTATATGCTTTTGTTTGTTGGAAGCACAATCATATATGATCCATTATTTGGCAGTTGGCCACTTGCAACTTTTCTGCCTAAGTGCTTTAAATTTTTTTTCAAAAAAAAAAAAACTATTTTTAATTAATCTCAGTCAACGGTCTGCAACTAAAATATATATAATTGTCAATCATATTGTCATTACAAAATTAAAACAGAAAACATTATAGTTAATATTATTTCTGCCAACATTCAACACTATATATGTCCAAAATTTGTATTGTTGATAAAATAAAAGAAAAAAGTTGTAGAATTAATAAACACTTAAACAGTGGTAGACGACACAACTCATAGATCATCCATCACCCACAAATACAATCATTCACTTTATCCTAATGCCACACAACACAAAGCCATTTTGATTTATGAATTTATTCTTTGGTACTATGCTATGCTCTATATTTTCAATATATTGCTTCTTCTCTGCTCTGTCTTATGTCTATTCTTCATCTCTAATCATCTTTCTTACATTAAATTACTCAAAACTTAGCTGGCAATATACCATATCTTTTGCTACATCCTAGTCTCCTAGATCATGATGTCGTCTAAGACCATATTTTCTGTTGATCTTCCTATATTAGACATTTCTCAACCATTACAGCCTTCCTCTATATCCACCCTATCTAAAGCTTGCAAAGATTGGGGATTTTTTCACATAACCAACCATGGAATCTCCAAAGATCTTTTCCACACACTCCATTCATTGTCTCAATCCCTCTTTAGCATCCCTTCTGATATCAAGCTCAAGCTTGGTCCTTTCTCTTCCATCAAATCATACACTCCTCATTTCATTGCTTCTCCATTCTTTGAAAGCCTAAGAGTTAATGGACCTAACTTTTATGTTTCTGCTAAGACTTCTGCAGATGTCCTTCTTGGGAATCAAAACAGCAAATTCAGGTCAGCCTTTTTTTAGCTTTTTTCATTATGTAAAATATTTGGCTGATCGAGCTTAAGTTGTTTTCTCATGCTTCTCTATGTTTTTCACAGTGAGATACTGCATGAATATGGGAGCAAGATGGCAGAACTGTCTGAGGAAATACTGAAGCTTGTGCTGATGAGTCTAGGAGAAGGATTTGAGAAGAAATACTATGAATCTGAGTTCAAGAATTGCCATGGTTACTTGAGGATAAACAATTACTCTGCTCCAAAAAGCTTTGAAGATGAAGTAGAAGGGCTTGGGATGCACACGGACATGAGTTGTATCACTATATTGTACCAAGATGACATAGGAGGGCTTCAGGTGAGATCAAATGAGGGAAAGTGGGTAGACATAAATCCCTCAGAGGGTACCCTTGTGGTGAACATAGGGGATATGCTTCAAGCTTGGAGCAATGAGAAGCTAAGGTCCTCAGAGCATAGGGTTGTACTGAAGCAACCTGTGAACAGGTTTTCTTTGGCTTTCTTCTGGTGCTTTCAGGATCACAAGGTGATCTTGGCACCAGATGAAGTGGTTGGAGAAGGATGTAAGAGGAAGTACAAGCCATTTTTGTGCTTTGACTATTTGAGATTCAGAGAGAACAATGAAAAGGGAAGATTTGAAAAGGTGGGTTTCACAGTCAAAGATTTTGCTGGGATTAAGGCTCAAAATATAAATGGTTGTTTACAACTCTGAAGTTTAAGAAAAATAACTCACAAGTTAATATGTCAGAGATGAGTAACCATTTAGAGGGTGAGCCTTGGAGCAACGGTAATAAAGTTGTTGTCATATGATATGGAGTCACATAGGTTCAAATATCGGGAATAGTCTCTTTGCTTACAGGGATAAAACTGCATTAGACCTCCTCAGAAGATAGGGTATATATCCTATGATATGTCTCACATGTTTGGCTGTATATAATTCATTCAAAGAAATTCTTAGGTAGATCCTGTTTGCAATTCTGAAATGTTATGTAGACAAAGTTAATGGTGAATAGACAGAGATACAAGTATGTTAAACACATTTTTCAGTTAGGAATGGCCATTGACAAATTCATATGTTTAAGTTTAATTATGTAGACTGATTATCTCATTCATAACCAGCTCGATGTTCCTACCAATAATATAATTTAAGCTTGGTATGACCTAAATTTATATATGATGTTCTCAATTGGCACATAAAATAAAGAGTGAAGTTGTGGGAGAAAAAGACCTTGCTGGTGTTCATGTGTGCACATGGAGTTAATTTGTATATTATTGTTTGTGAAACTGAAAGACAACAAATCATAGTAAGGTTTAAATGAGTTAGCAGAAAGTTGATGAGGTGGTAGTTGACTGATGAAAGATTTACAGTTGGAGTTCCATTTGCTGCAAAATGCAAATGGAGAATAATGGATTTAATTATTATTCTTATATATAGCTATATATTAAAAATTAATTGATGCATAACAATGATGTGTTCTACAGTTGGAAGGTTGCTAAGATAGAAAACAGCCTTTATTTAATGCACAGCTAGATTTTTCTATATTATAATACAAAGCTATGTTTTCGTTCTAGGTTCTAGACGCATCTCATCTCTTGCTTCCCGTATATAGATGATGAGATAGTTGAATTCTTACAGGAACTAGCTAATTGTATCAAGTATGAACCTCAACCTTTCCATATAAATTACTTTATTAATGCATAATAGAACTTGTTTAAACGTCAATAATTCTTTTACTAACCAACAATATTGATTTGAGGCACCGCAAAGATTTACTAGTTTGGCGTTATAATTTGAGACAGACATAAATGGAGTTTGGTCCAAATCAATATATATCAAAGCAGTGAAAATGAAGGTATTGGTGGCATTTGTCAATTAACACCAATATCACCAATCCAAGTGTGCATACCTTTTTCATTTTGGAAATAAATATATTATTATATCATTGTCTTTTGCTTCACTGCAATTAGTGCTGCGATTCTGCCTTTAATTTGCTTTCTTGAATTTTCTTAATCATTCATATCACAATCTTTCTCTCTTTGGTCAATCCATTCCACATCATTTTGTCTGCCTACTTCTCAATTCTCATGCATATGCTTCCAAAGATCTCACTAGTTCTTTAATGAATTATACTTAATTCACAGACAAACTCAACAATAATAATATAAGAATGATCAAATCCCAAAATTAACTCTACAAGTTAGATAGCAAAAGCATCTATATGGATTGTACTTGGTTTACTTAATAAAGTATTAATGTGATATTTTACTTAAATTTATTTATTATCAAGCTCTAGATGCTTATTGACCAAGTATTATTAATCAAAACTTTGTCCATTAATAAAGGAATATACAAACTCCCCGTGACCAACATGGTTCCTTACCAGTCTGTCCTTGCTGAATGTGAACGTTCACATATTATTCAAATTAGGCTGCGCCACAAAAACCAGAACAATCTTGCATATGTTTATGCTATACCTGTTTGATTCTTATTGTGCAAAACTTCATTGTAAATTTCAACACATTTTTATAACTCTTTCACCATTCAAAACGGAAGCATCTCATCATTGTCATGGTCATAAATTAATGCTCGCTTAAGAAGCATGGACTTTGACAAAGATACAGGACATGATATGAATGAAAACCAAACCACAATAAAATATTGAGTATCAATATATAATTTAAAAGTTAATGTCATATAACCCAGCTCATAGATGATCACCCATAATCATTCACTTTATGATAATGTCACAGTACAAGAGGATGCGCAAGCCATTTTTATGCATGGACTATTTGAGACTCAACTCAAGTACAAGTGTAGGACAAAGAAAAGGTGGGTTTTATCGTTTTAGTTTTACAGTCAAAGATTGTGCTGCTCAACTATAAATAGTCACAAACAAACTGAGAAGTTCAAAAAGATTCTTGAGAGATTCGATTTGTAAAAAGATAGGCAAACAAACAAATTACGAGTAATTACGTCAGGAGTATACTGATAACGAACCTAATCTACAAATCAACCCAAGAATTTCATGAAATTCAATTCATTCATCTTCCTTGTGGATCATACTGATAATAATATATGTTTGCTATGATTACATTAATGATGCTTTCAAGGTGGTTGTGTAAATTGGTACGCAAAATGAACAGTGAAGCTGCGTTCAACTCAATAATAATGTATTCTATATACGGTTGGATGGTTGGTAAGATACTAAAATGGCCCCCATTATATAGAAAAAAAAAAAAGAAAAGAAAAGCTGCTACCAGATATATAGTGATAACGAACCTTAATTTAATGCACAGATTATCATAAATAATATTACTTTACAATTGCAAATCTGTATGCACTTTTTAAGTTAAAAAAAAAAAAAGTACTTATATTCTGATTCAAAGCTGTGTGCCGTTTTATGGTTCTAGATGCATCATTTAAAAAGTCAGATGATATCTGAGGATGCCTACCAAAAACTCAATATCGCTGAAAATCAAATAGCAACGGGAAGCATGCCTCATTTTAGCATAAAATAATATATTGGAAAGAAATAAACAAAGAATGGTTTCTATTAACTTGGATACAAGATTTATAGATGTGTTTTCTTGAACACCATATGACCTGAGTCATCCACATCAAACAGACGCTCAACAAATTCATTCCAACTATCGGTTCGTTTCTTACAAGTGGAGCTGGAAACCTTACCACTTGAACTTGCAGAATCGTCTCCTGCATCCATTTCATGAAATGTTCCATAGCCGTAGGAGGAAGGTGAGTATGCTTGTGGAATATCCAAAGCAACTGCCCTCTGAAGCGCTGCCTCGTACTCTTGGCTGTGTTCTCGAGCTAGAGATTCATGTCGTTCCATCCTCTGCTTCGCTGGAATCTCCATGAACCCATCTTCCTCCAGCATTATCTGATGCAGAACAAACATAATGATTTTGTAAGTACATGGATGGATATGAACTTGAGTAGAAAAGAGTCCACAATAAAACAGAAATATGTCAATAGTAAATTCCATCTATCAACTACTCATAATCCACAAAAATCTGCAAATTCAGGAAGAATTCAAATGATAAAAGAAAAGGGATAAATCATTCTCCAGTCCACTGATAAATGTTTTAATTATAAAGCCCTTTTCTCTATCATGAAAATCTACTTTGCAACCTTTTTGAAACTAAAAGATAACCTATAACTAAATTTATTTTGATTCAAATACCTCCGAGTTTATAAAATAATTATTTTTAAAAATTGAGTAAAGTTTACAACAACAATAAATATAATAATCAAAGCCTTTTCCCACCAGGTAGGATTGACTATATGAATCAAACGACGCTAATATGTCATGTCTTTACTGAGTAAAGTTTAAAAGTATTTAATAAAAAAAATTATAATTAAAAATAAAGAACATTTTTACAAAATAAATTAATAACATTTTAGAATATTTAAGTCGATTGTTTCAAATACAACATAACAAATATTGAAATAAAAAAGTTGAGAAATAGATTTTTCTAATGTAATATTTTTAATAAAAAAGAATATTAATCCTTGATCTTTTTAGGTTTGGAAGGAGGGCAATGTATATATTCATAGATATATTACAAAACTATATTGATTGGAACTTTGAGAGAACAGCAGTCAAAAAGTTAGTTCATGGTCCATACAAAGCTCACGTCAAAATCCCATACTTCCCATGTGACATTCTTGTCCCAAAGGTCCTAACATTCCATCACCCTCCAAAGCCCTGGCACCCACGCAAGCAAGCTAGAATATAGGAATCTTTGCAAGAATCAAACTCCAAAAGCTAACTGACGAGGTTAGAAAATAGAAAGCACAAGGTCCATATAAATCCCACATCAAAATCCCATATTTCAACTCAATGTCCCACAATTGGTCCTAACATAATGACATGTCCGAATATGGTTTTCTAAGATTCCTTTTATCCATTACTATGTAATACATGACAAAGAATGCATATATTATCATAAAGAACTAGGAACTAAATGGGACCAAATCACAGGCAGCAGAGAAAACTAACTATAGATTAAATGAGGTGTAAGGCATATGTAAGAAATTACAAATGCATATAAGGAGCAGGAATATGCATATATGACACGTGTAGCTTCTTCTAAGTAAAAACCAATCAACACACGAGAAAGTCAGGCATTTATATTCAATAAAACTACTTTCATTAGGTTAAGTTCAACAGTTATGCTGAGTTCATTTAAGTTCAAGATTTCAAACATCAAATCAAAGCACAGGCGATAGAGAACTGCCATAGGTAACTTAAATTAATTGTTTTGGTAGATTGCTAGTAGCTTACATCAAGAGCTCTTTGTGCTTCTCTCTCTATCCAAATGATGGCATGATCAGAAGTTGCATTGCAAGAAAGAACTATATGATCAAACCTCCCATCAACAGGCACTGCCGTCCTTACAACAGGTGGAAATCTTCCTATCCTGCAACCAGAGATGTCATACACTAATCATCACTGCTTCATATGGCTCTAATCAAATGGCATGCTATATTAGTCGAGCATAAATGTCATTGCACCAAGAAAAAAGGATAATTTTCACTCTCCTTCTAGAGAGATGCAAAACATACACTTCATATCCGACTTATACATTGAGTCACCAATTACAAAGAAAGCAAAACGTTTATGTAGTAAATCTTAATATTTCATATCTTTGAATTGTGTTTTTTATTTATACTTTATATCCAACTTACGCTTGAAGTCAGGTTTAATCCATAATGAGCTGCTTCAATCCTAGCAAAAAGATTGAGGCTCAATTGAAATCCCATTCATTCAACCTACCAGCTGCTTCACATAATGGCTGGCATTGGAGCAGGACATAAAAAATTGTTGGATTAGTTAGGCACTTAGTTATCATTGAAATCATAATAAACTTGGTACCACCTTGGCACCTAGCAAACAACAAAAGAATAAATTAGACTGATTTTCCTGCAGTAATATGTTCTGTCAGCCCATCCAAATAGAATACCTAAAGGATGCCTTTCAGCAACATTAATAGGATAGAAGCTCGTCCCTTTGACAGAAAAATATTTATAGCCTAGGTTTAGCATATAATCAATGATTTTGCCTGACTCAGCAAAGGCATATTATTATGAGGATCTATGACTCTTACTAAGGCATATTCAATATAATGTCCTAAAAGATGAGTAATGTTCAATGAAATTGTTCTGAGAAGACATCTTTCTGTACCTGAAGGGCTTTCTCTCAACAATATGATAGAGACGACCGGGTGCATATAGGCGCCTTGGATCTCTTAGCATCTTTTCCTCCAGTGTGCAAGTATCTTTTAAGCACATTAGGCACAATAAACAGGGCAAACTGCCAGAAAGCATGACCAATTAGAAGCTCATCTTAGTGGTAAAAATCTGAACCAAATTAATACACAAATGCTGAACCATTCACAATGCATATGCATAACTTTTTATTGGGGTTAAATATTAAATCAGGTTTCATTCAGTAAGCCCAAAAAGCTCCTAATGAACACAAGACCTAGGTCTGTTCTAAGAAATCAAAGATTATGGAACCCATAAGGGGTAGCTAAGTTGGTAAGAAGAGATAGTATCTGATGGGGATGGGGATAATATGGGATATCCCTGGGACTACCCAAGTCTCACATCGAGTAGTATTAGATACTCAATAGGATACTTAAGTGGTTTGGTTCTTCTCCTTCAACGTATAGCTTTCTAGGGAGGGTTCTCAAGTTACTTGGGTTCCATCAGTACCTCTCCTTGTCAACCTAGGTTTGATTCCTTTGGAGAGCACTCAAGAAGTAAATTATAAATACACCAGCCCAATGTGGACGAATTTGGTCTCAAGACATACTAATGTATTTTACCATAAAAGTGACTTGAAGACATCTTCTAAAGCAGTGGTAGTCCGTGGCAAAAAATCGTCCTGGTTGCACAGTGAAAATCGTATTAGAATATCAGTGCAGAAAATTGATAACAGATAGATAGGAAATTAAGAATGAAAGTTACATTTTTGGATTACGTGCTAAACATGAATTATTCTTATAACTGGGATGTTCATCCCCAGCTTCCACGCAAGTTAATCTTATTATTTGGCAACTCTCAAACATTCAGAATAGTATTAATCTTATTATTTGACAACTCTCAAACATTCAGTATAGTCAACCATTCATCTAATTGAAGCATTTTTTCTCAAGGCATGTCAATTTTTCTATTAGAAATCACTTTTGATCAGTCTTTATCTCTAACCTTTTGAAATCAGCATATTACATTGATAGACTAGATTCATCCAGAGGGGAAAATTATTATAATATATTTATTAACATTAACAATGACAGGACAGAAAAAATGCTACATATGCAAACATAGATGAAATATAGATTCCACTTAAGCTTACCACCATCAATCTTGATCGTATTACTATTACCTATTTTCATGTGACACAAAGGACATTATTCACTTTAACCCCTACTTAAACCAAATCATCAATTTCATGTAAATCCACCTTTTAACACTATGTAGTATGTACAAAGTACAAACTTAAATTCACAGGTTCCCATGTTTGACAACACGATGAAGATACATATTCCTAATTGTGTACACATCTTGATAAACCCTATGCACAGAATATTATCTATTTAAATTGAATCATAATTGTTTTAAGCAGGTCAATCAATAAGGATGGTAGAGGGCAAAGTTTACATGCAAGGAGATAATTTAACCTGGAGTACGATAGAATAGATAACATCTGCATATCTTACTGCCAAATTGAGAGACATACACCGAGCAGGAGCTATAGCATAGCATTTTATCCTGTTTCTTTGTATGCCCAATTTATCTCGGTTATGAAGTGCCAGCATTGTCAACAATGCTACCACCCCAGCCCCTAGGGAATGCCCATTAAATGTCAGCACGTATGTTGGATTTTCCACTATGAGCTCCCTGAGTACCTCAAACTCTGCATCATAAACCCATTCTGCTGCCTTCAATAACCCATTATGGACATAACCACCGTAAAATTCTGTCTGCCCCAGTTTATTATCAAGTAAAACTGCATAATCACTTTCCACTGCTAAATTGAGTCCACTAACAGCCAGGATAATTTCAGCATGATCATGATCAAGGTATATCATGTAGGGAGTAACACGGCCTTGATTATCCCGATAGTCCTTACGTAAGATAACCCAATCAGGATTAATGCCATAACCTCCAGGAGGAGCCCACTGAGGATTACGAATATCTTCTTCATAGACAGCTAAGATTAGCCGACACATCCGAGGTACAGGCTCAAATTCTTCTGCGGTAGCCAGGCCCCAGTTTTCACTCTCATAGCCCGCAGTATACAAACATTTCTTCCAAGCCCAGCGAGCACATCCCAGACAATAAACACACTCAAGTAGAGGAAGCCCACAGACAATTGACATCAATGCCTATGATGCAAGCATGTTGAGAAATATTACAAATAGTACAACAAAAAGAGAGTTTATGTAAATAATGAAATGAAAGTTTCAATACCAATATGACTGGATCAGGCAGTGATCAATGGAAAAACCTACAGGATTTATATATTCAGTGAAGAAAGAAGAGGGTTCATACTTCAGAATTTGAAAGCAGAGAGCCAGTAACAACACTATGGATTAAAGAAAAGAATCTTAAATGAAAATTAGCAGTTCAAGGGCTCGTTCTTTTGCATAAAGTGACATTTATGGTACTAATGATCACAGTCACAGAATAGCACCAGAATAAATGAACTAGTATAGTAGCTCCAAACATTAACAAAGAGGATACTGATGTACGAAACTTAAAGGAAAGCATCAAAACATATGAAAAGATTCCCATTTTGTGAGAATTTTGAAAAAAAAAAATTAATAAACATAATCCAGCAAAACAAACCAGTTTCAATAGAGAAAACAGAACCCCAAATAAAAATGTGGAAAACGAAAGACAGGCGGTTGTGGAGAAATGTAAGAAACAGAAAAGTAGGTAAATGCTATTAGTCTTAGGGCCTTTGGATGAATAACGATTACTAGCTAAAGCCTAAAAATCAGTAATAAGTTGGACTACACTTGTAGGATAAGAAAATGATGAATCTCCAAACAACAAATGAGGAATTGACGACTTGACTTGTCGACTCCACTGGTTTGTTGTTGTTAGAAGAATTTCAGCGAGAAACTTGAAAGGGAAGATGGGAAAAAACAAAAAGTATGACTGGAGGATAGAGGTGAGAGACATACCGGCAACTACAAGTCAAAGCCATTCTCATCAGTCATCAGAGAGGTAGAAGAATCTAGTGGATGGAATAAATTGATTCCCTTAGATGCTAATAAATTTCTCGGTGCATGCAGAAAATTGATCCTAATTTGGTAGTGGCGGAAGGATGACGATCATCATTCATCACCCCTGTCCAGACTCAGACTCCAGAGTGAGAGCGGAGTAGGACAGAAGTGAACCCAACTACCCAAGGCTTGGGTTGAGGCTCCAGCCCACCACACCAAAGTGGCCACCTAATGCCAAAACTAACAAACGTCAAAACGTTAAAAAAGAACCCACCACAAATCATCTTAATATTATTTTAACTATATATTTCATCTCCTAAACTATATTATAAATTTGATGTTTTATCCGCTAAATTATTGCTACCCAACCCAAATATTGGTTTAAACAGAAAATTTATAATATAGTTTAGTGTATAAATACAAAATAACTTGACCATTTTCCTTTTTTTTTTTTGTTGTACACGATTTTTTATCTATGTAATTATGTAAAGGTAATAGTCCTATTTCTGTTTAGACCAAACGCATCCTTATATTTTCTGTTTAAACCAATATTTGGGTAGCTTTCCTTTGCTGAACTATTACATATACAGCACCCTATTAAACCTTACCCAAATGTTATTCAATTTGTTTAGATGATAATATTATAATTATCATTTGGTTGAATATGTTTGATATATATACAATTTGGTTTTAGAAGATTTTGATTATCCAATTTAGTTCATGAAAGATGAGTTTATTCTATAAGTTAATCCTTCTGTCAAATTCCGTTAAAAGCTGTTAACGGAAGTGCTGACATAGAACATTAACTGTCTACGTGGCACTGTTAACTGTCTATATGGCACCATTGATTATTAACTATACAAATTAGTCCCTGAAAGATTATACTATTATACAAATTAGTCCCTAAAAAATTATATTGCCATACAAATTAGTTCTTCAAAGATTTTTACTTTGTTATAATTAAGTACTTAAAATAATAATGTGTAAAGTAATTAGAAAATTTTTGCATACAATAATAATCTACCATACACTTCTATGACATCAGTTTGGTGGACGGCTTTAACATCTAATGTGTCTTTGAAATCGGTGGGTGGTGGTGTGGGTTCTGGTGTGGCATCGTATGAAGTTAATCTGAATGTCAGTTGCCTATCGGCTTTGATAGTGTAGTGCAACAAGGTGGTGGAATGCAAAAATACTTATTTGGTTTCAAAATCGAATAGATATTATTGTACTGAAAAGTATGCTAACCCTCACAAGAGTATGCTAGTCAACTAACAAGGCTCTTCAGGGCAAGCTACGCCCATTGATAATTTTGTACTTAACAACATTTGCAATATTATATTATATATATAATTAAAACTTAATTTGAAATATTTTGCTTTTTGTGGTAATTATTATTATCAGTAATATATTACTATTAGTAATGAATTAACAATTATTTGTTTGGAAAAATCATGGATTAGAATCTAAATAAATACTGACTTAAAGGAAGTATAATTCAATAAATTTTTTAAAACTAGTAAACCCAAATATAATTCGTTTATATATAAAACCTATTTATGCCACACATTACTATCTAAGAATTATAATAATTATTCTTCCTTATCATATTACTTAAATTATTTAATCTTACAAACTCTTTTTTTGTGAAAAATTATATACATTTTAAAAATTTGAAAATACTAGTATTCAAAAACTTATTGAATTGTAACTAATTTAATTTGAGCATACATTCGTTTCTTTTAAGTCAACCACCATGGGCTTTCTTGTTAGGGTTAGCAACTTCCCCAGTACAACAACACCTATTCGATTTTGCAGCTAAATAATTACTTTTGCATCCCACCACCTTGTCGTTGCACTATACTGTCAAAGCCAAAAACAACTGACATTCAGATTAGCCTCACAGAAGTGTAAGGTCAATTATTATTGTATGCAAAAACCTTCTAGTCACCTTACACATATTATTATTTTAAGGACTTAATTGTATTTTAATATAAATCTTTGAAGAACTAATTTGTATGACAATATAATTTTTTTAGGGACTAATTGTATAATAGTATAATTTTTCAGGAACTAATTTACATAATTAACGGTGCCACATAGACATTTAACAATTCACATCAACAACTTTTAACGAAAAAGATTAACTTATCCAATAAATTCATCTTTAAAAAATTAAGTTAGATAATTAAAATATTTCAGACATCAAATCAAATTATCAATAGACCTGTCTTTCATTGAGCAAATTGTTTATATAGTCTTTGTTTATTTATAAGAGTGAAATTAATGATTTAGTGATAGGAATTCAAAATTGGATATTTTTATCTGTAACTTGGAACTTTTTCCGTAGCGCAGTTGCCACAACAGAAGATTAAGAGAAAATGACAAAGAAATCAACATAATTTGATCAGTAATCCAGTGTGGGTCACCATCGCCTACACTCTTACGACCACAGACCATCGTTCTTCACGTGGATGCCGCCGTCTATTTCCTTTTTTTCTTTTTCGTACTTTCATATTTCTACGCAACGCTGCTGAGTGCTGATAGCCTGATACTGATATTCTTCTGAAACTTCTATTGGCTCCATATCCTGGGGCCCACGCTTTTACTCTTCGCTGCTATGCACTGGATTTTACGTGAATATCTCTATATCATTCTCACAGAGATCGCCAAATAGGATTCTTCTCAAGTCAAGATCGAAAGAGCTGAATAATCTCACTCTCCACTCTGTAATGGACCAGAAAGAAGGTGAGTCTGAGAGCCAAGATTTTTCGTTTTCTTTTTTTTTTTTTTTATGGAATTTTCGTTTTCTTATCAGCTACATATGTTTACGAATTTCCGTAAGGATCTTTAGGTTTGTTTCAATTGCAGTGTTCGAGTTTCTTGGATGCGTTCCCCTTCTACAGAGGCTTCCTAGCTCGTCTCTGAGGAAGATATCTCAGCTTGTGGTAGTCAAACACTATGGTAAAATTTGGCCTCATTTCTGTTTCAATTGAGTTTCATGATATGGAGTAGAAAATATAGTTCCTAAGCTAGCTAGTGGAGTAAACAGTTTGAGTATTCTTAAATCTTAATTCCAACAATCAAGTTGAATTGTGCCTTTTCAACTGCTCCTCGCAAGACATCCTATGTTTAGAGCAAAATTGGTAAATAATAAAATTTAATGTTTTGCTCTGGTTTATTGTAAATTGTGTAGAGCCACGAGAGTATGTTGTTCGTGAGGGTGAATCTGGCGATGGGATCTACTTCGTATGGGAAGGAGAGGTATGTTTTTACTTTTTACTTCCTCTTATCTCAGCTGCCAAAGTTTGATAATGTTGTGTTCTAACATCCAGTTTCCTGGCTTTCAGGCTGAGGTTGTGGGATCTGTTAGTGCTAATGATGAGAATCGTCTAGAATTCCAATTGAAAAGATATGACTATTTTGGTTACGGTAGTAGTATGCTTCAAAACTGTGCTTTGCTTTTGGAAGTGTTTTCTTTTCATTCCATAAGGCATAGGCTTGTTAGATAATTTATGTCATCATGGATCAATAATACCATTGTTCTTATTTCTATGACCACCTCCTTTGCATTAGAAATATGTCAATTGTTTCAAAATTTTTCTAATCATGCAATTGAGGTTTTACTTCTCTAGAAAATATCCTAGGAAATGGATATATATATATATATATATATATAATACCCATGAAAAATCAATATGTGTTTGCCTCCCACTTAAATTTTTTCCCTATTAAATCGTTTTTTTGGCTAAATTTGATATACATTCACCTATTGTACCTATGGTTTTGAAGTTCTAAACTCTTGAGAATTGGCTTCTGTTTCTGTCTGGATTATGCAGTTCTCTTGTTTCGCCAAAGACATTAGATATTTCTTCAACTTGCTTTACAAATCTTAACCACAGAAGAATAATGTGAAGTTTCACATTGCAGGGTTCTCAGAGGAAGTTCACCACGTAGATGTCATTGCTTTGTCTAAGGTTCTGTAATAGTTTCTTGTTCTACTGGTTCCCAATGTCAATGCCTCATGCTGAGTGCACAGGCACCTGAGGTTAATTGTTTACTCTGGTAATGACTTACTGTTATTTTCTGTGGCAGCTAACGTGTTTAGTGCTGCCACATGAACACTCAGTGCTGCTGCAGCCAAAATCTATATGGAATGCCGATAAATCTCTCGAGACTTGCTCACCTGTGGAGCAAATATTGCATTTAGAGCCCATAGAGGTGCTTTTAGTATATTTCACTATGATTTTTTTATTTCTACTTGTTTAAGGGTTAATGTAGTGAAGCTACCCTATGCTTTTTTGCCTTAATAAATAATATTTTATGTTTCTGCATGAGAGGCCATGTCTGTTATCATTGTAATTGTTTAATACCTCTCTCCACCCTCATAGATCCTGACACTACTTTCACAGTGATTTGCAGAGAATATTTGTACATGATGCAAGAAAGAAATTGAATATGATATTAGTTCTTTCTCACTTGTCAGTAAGAGAGAGCTTGAAAAGAAAAAAAGGGCGAAGACGATAAAATTATTTCTCAAGTAAATATTTGTTTATATTAAGCATAGATACATGCTATGAGGAGGAAAAACAGAAAAGGAAATTGTGTGGTTGTCCTGATGATATCAAGACTAAAGAAGTTTTGGTAGAAGTTTGTTTCTTTTTTGTGTTGGTTTTGTACATAACGAACAATAAATTTGATGGCTTTAATTTTAGAGCTGTATAATTATTGATATTTTGCGTGTACCTTAGATAGTAATGTAATCTATAGCCATAAATTCAGCCTAATATCTTTCTGTTGTTTCTCCTCTGAAGGTAGATCTTTTCCAAGGAATCACCCCACCAAGAGCGCCCAAATTTGGTAAAGTATTTGGGGGGCAGATAGTTGGACAGGTATGATGTAACTGCCTTATCTCTTTCATGTTAGGAGGCACTAATCATGTCAGAGAACTTCTAGATGAAAGGTAGAATATTTACGAGATAGTGTATAACATGCAGGCACTGGCTGCAGCTTCAAAATCTGTCGACTTTCTTAAGGTTGTTCATAGTTTGCATGCCTATTTTCTTCTTGTGGGGGATTTTAATAGTAAGTTTGTTTGAATCATTTGACCTTAATGACAGTGCTCTAAAATAATTCCTTTTTCTGTTTCTCCTACTCCTTTTCTCAAGATGATATCTGTATTCTAATATAGCCGCATAAACTACGGAATTTGAAACATACATTTTCTTTCCATTATCCACCCATTAACTTGTTTTGTAGAAGTAAATTTTCTTCATCTTCATATATAATTTGCAGTCGTGATTAGTCTGGATCCTTATTTTGTCTAACTTGTGCTTTAAGAATTATCCACTTCTGTTTTTGTAAATCCTACTCCTGATTCATCATGAGTCATGACCAGCTTAACCGTACCAATGTGCATATTTGTTTCTGTAGGGTATCTTCAAGTCAAATGTTTTTCTTGTTTAAATGTTTTGCACTGAGAATAAGCTGTCCAATACAAATTAGTAGACAATCCAAAAGAACCCAATTTTGTGAATCTGTGATAAAAAAGGCAACTTTTTTTTTTTCATTGTCCCCCTTGCCATCTCAAGTATCAGTAAGTAAGTACTTTCAAGCTTTATATGGGTGTTCAGCTAAGCTTGATGCTGACATAGAGATATTATCTTCTGTTATTAAGAATAATGGGCTCTAGGCTTTTATATTCTGTGCAGAATCATTTTTAAGTTAGGGTACGTTGACTTCCTATACATTCATCTTGAGAATTAAATCCTAGAGCTTCTGTCTTTTAAGATAACAATTCATTTTTGAGTAAACCATTTATCTTATGCATTCTGATCTTGTAGAATTTTATTTGTACTAGAGGCTTCACACGCAATACGTGCATCTCATTTTTTTAAATTGTTACAATATAATATAAATTATTATTAATTTTTAAAATAATAAATTAAAAATTAGAAAGTTATTTTCTTTCTAATTCTTTTGGCAACTACCATTATCCCTCTTTCAAAACAAAAATAAACTATCACTATTTTCTCTCTCCCATTATATTCTCAACAACAACAATCAGAACCTTTTCCCACTAGGTGGGGTCGGCTATATAGATCAAGCGACGCCAACATGTTCTGTCTTTACACATTTTTATGGTTAAGTTGTTTATAGCTAAGTCTCTCCCAATAGTTTCTCCTATTGTTTTCTTTGGTCTTCCCCTACTTCTAGTTATTGGGCTATCTTCAATTTAGTCAACTCTACGTACAGGAGCCTCTAACAGCCGTCTTTGTACATGACCAAACCACCTAAGGCGTGTTTCAACTAATTTTTCTACAATAGGTGCTACCCCCAACGTTCTCCCATTATCTTCTCACATCATATATTTTTATTTTCTTTTTGAATTATTTAAATAACTATTTTAGAAGACTATTGACCAGAAGACCCAAGTCCCAACAACTATATTAATAGAGATGTTATTTACGCTGTTAGTGCTTCTGTTTTATTTAGCTTATAAAATTAAAAGCTTGTACTGATGTGTAAATTTTCCTGCTACAGTGCCAATTATATATCAAGTTCATCGTCTACGTGATGGTAAGAGTTTTGCTACACGGAGAGTGGATGCGATTCAAAAGGGAATTGTCATATTCTCTTTGCTGGCTTCATTTCAAGTAAGCCACTTTCTTCTTGACTTGGAATAAAAAATATTTGGCCATTTGCTGTGAATTGTAGTCTATTTTTTTGATAGAAAAAGAAATTGTATTAATCTATACATCTCTTGTTTCTTTTTCTTATCTAGCTATGAAGTTCGGTAGTTTTTTGCACTTTTTGTTTATATACACACTTTATTCCCTTAGTGGTATATAGTCTTTTTTTTTTGGCCTGGTTAGTGGTATATAATCTAGATGCCGAGTTTTAGGAGTAAACAGTTCTAGCTTAATATTCCAAACTAGAATTACTTTGGAGTTTGGACTAAAGGATGTAACAACTAACAAGTAACAACCATTTAGAGAATCATATGGGATAGTGATGACTGCTGACATAGAGCAATACTATTATTGTGCCAGTCTGCCAGGGCTACATTATGGTCTTTGGTTATGGGATGAAGTATTACCTCTGTTCTCCCTGCTTTCTCATTTACCTGTCTGGTGTTGGTGTTTAATATGTATATATATATTTTTTGAATATGACTTGATTCTAAAATTGAAATGAACTTTGGGCAACTCAGGACCTTAGTCACAGGTTGAATGAGGGAATTTTATTAGGCATTTTCCTCCGATTATGGGCCACTCAGACAACATGGAAATATTGGTTTATGTTATATGCATCTTCTTTTGCTGTTTTAATTCCTGGCCAAAGTACAGGTTGAATGAGGTAGCTAAGTAGCTTTATTAGATATATTCCTTGGATTGTAGACCATTCAGGAAATAGGGGCAAATTTGTTTATGTTATGCATTTTTTTTAAATAAGAAAGGTATCAGGTGTAATTTAGCCATATCCTAGGGGAGGTTAGTTTAATTTACTCTAACAATAATATTTCAGATGCCATATAGCATTATGTTTCAATGAGTTATCAATTAAGAAGTTAACCCTGCCCCTGTCCTTCCCTTGCCTATGCCTACCTAGTTTGTCATATGTGTTCTTAATTATTAGCTTTCAAACCTTTTTCTTAATAATGTGGCCAAATAATCTGAACTCTGAAGCTTCTCAATCCTTGAAAATGTCTCCCTTAGTTTTTCTGTGACTGCAAAGTTATAATATGGCTGATGCAACTTTGTTGTAGGCCATTGTCACCATTACCAACCTATGTTGTTGTTATTTATGTATTCATGCACTAGTCCAAGAAATCTATTCTAAGTCCCAGAGTACATATCATATGGTTATTGCTTTAATTCTATCAGAAGGAAGAAATAGGGTTTGATCGCCAGGAAGTGACTATGCCATCTGTCCCTCCTCCAGATACGGCAAGTAACAACCTTATCTTCATTGAGATTTTCTTAACTTTCTTTAGTGAATTTTAAATATATAATCTGTTATTTGTCATAGCTTTTGTCAATGGAAGAGCTCAGGGAGAGACGGCTTACTGACCCTCGTCTTCCAAGGTATGATTACAGTAATTACTCTGTGTAAACTTGTTAACCACCCAAGTATTGTACTTGAGTTTTAGAGTGTGATAACTGATATCTCCAAGTTCACTACATGATAATGAAGTTGAAGATTTGTGCTTGCTGATTCAAGTTCAATCATATAAAGTATTTTTAGCAGTTAGCTTAGTTTGAGTGCTTGAGTTCTTTCTTAAACACCACTTGACCCCCCAATATCAATATATCACAAACATCCATAAACGTAGCTTTCAGACCCAATATCTCCTTAATTTGATACAGTAATTTAATTTGAGGCTGCTTCACCTTACCATAGAGTGTCATAGTTGATAATTGCATACGATGATATGAAGAATTGAAGATTTTCCTTTACCATAATGTCAATTTTTCTTGTTTCAGAACTTACCGGAACAAGGTGGCTGCCAAAGAATTCATCCCTTGGCCCATAGAGATACGGTTTTGTGAACCTAACAATTCAACTAATCAGACCAAATCTCCTCCGAGGTTAGCCTGATTCTTTCTGTGAAATCTTTAAATTATGCTGGCCTTTTGTTTTAAATAAGGGATCATATGTTTCTTTTCATGCCAAAATCATCTTAACTATGTTTAAATTTTGTTTGCAGTTTGCGATACTGGTTTAGAGCAAAAGGTAAACTTTCAGATGATCAGGCTCTGCATAGGTAGGTATTCATTTTCTGTTTATTGTTAAATATGTCTTGTTCTCAAAGTGGTATAGCAGAATCAGTAATTTGATAGTGCATGAACTTGAACCTTTTGCTCTAATCACATTCCATAGTAGTATGGTTGACCTGAAATTGCCTGAAGATTTTGTTTGTATATCCGAGATTTGGAGTTCAAATCTTGATATCTGGATAACATCTAAGATTGTCAGTGAATGATAATGTCATAAGCACTTTTTTCTTTCCTTGGCCAAAATGTAAAGATCACTTGGATATGCTTAAATACTGCAAAAATAATGTTTCTAAATATTCAGAATTCAGAAAAGGCCATTGTTTCTTGCCTTTAGTTTCTCTATATGTTTGTATTGCAGATGTGTGGTCGCATATGCTTCAGATCTAATATTTCTTCAAGTAAGTTTGAATCCCCACCGCAGGAAGGGTTTGAAGACTCGTTCTGTGAGTCTAGACCATGCGTAAGTATCTATTTCCTATGACATATATGATAGGTAATTTTATTCATTGGCAAGTTAGTCATGTCATGCCTAACAAAGTAACAAATTTTATAGCTATGTATTTCCTGTCCTGCTTTTAGCTAATCCTTTTTCATTTTCATTTCAGAATGTGGTTCCACCGGCCTCTAAGAGCTGATGACTGGGTGCTATTTGTGGTGAGTTTTGCTGTTTGATCCTCGTTTCTCGTTCCTTTTTTTTTGGGGGGGGGGGGGGGGGGGGGGGGGGGGTTGCATTTCTAATACATCCAATTCATTATACCAGATCCATAGTCCTACTACCCATAATGCACGTGGCTCTGTCTCAGGCCAGATGTTCAATCAGAAAGGAGAGGTAAAGAGTTACTAGTTTATCTCAATCTCTTAACACTTCCTGGTTCAATGCATTTCTAGTTTTACTTCCTTTCCTGTTCTCTCCCTTCTCCATCTCTTTTGCTTTTATTTTCATTCAGTTGTCTGTTTATTTACATTTAGAGTAAACTGCATCCACCGTTGCCTAAGGTTTTTGAAGCTCTCTTGAAGTTTATAAATGGACTCTCGCACTGCCTTTAGTATTGAGAAAACAGAGTAGATTAAAGATTATATTAGGAAACTTCAGGGAGGCTAATGTAACATATAAAATCACTTGAAAATCCCTTCCTTCCTGGACCAACTTTGTCTTACAGTATTGCCATTGGTTGGTTTGCAGCTTCTTGTATCATTGGTTCAAGAAGGTCTAATCAGGAAGATTAATTTGGAAACTTCTGCTATAAAATCCAAGTTGTGAGCTGCTGGGAACACACAAGGGCTATGTGATTTTCTTTTTCCCATTTTATTGGGGTAAATGGCTTAATTTAAAGATCATCTATCCTTTTTTCTGGGCTAATTCACTTTCTTTAAAGAGATTTTGCCTCTATTATAGGAGAATCAACTATCAGGACTCTTCATATATTTTTTTTGGAAGTATCAGGACTCTTCATATTTGATAATACAACAAAACTCAGAACAACTTGTCTGAATAAAATAGATGCTGTTTTATTCTGAACAGATGCTTTCAACCATGTCTTTTGATGTTATATAGTTTAAATACTAATGTACTAGAAAGACTCTTATTTTTTTCAATGCGGGGTTTTCGACACCAATATTTACTACAATTTACAAATGGAAAAAATTTATGTACATTTCCTTATGTCCATTTTTTCTAATTCCATCAATCATGTATTGTATTTACACTCTCTTGCTTCTATGATTGGTCATATAAAATGTGGTCTTCTATATTCTTTCTCTATTGTGATTGGTCATTTAAACATTTTTTGCCACGTATCATAATTCTATTGGAGAATTGGAGGAAATGGACATAAGGACATAAGTTTTTTCCTTTAGAAATTATTCAACATTTTCATGAGTTTAACTAATGACGTCTTACATTTTTTAATCTCATCCATCATCCTTAACAATATTAGTATTTACCACTAAGACATTCAAAAAGTTAAAAAAATATGGAGAGTGCGTTGCTAGTGAGTAGTGAGTAGCGCGAGGGTACGTTTGCTTTGTTGTTTTGTTTATGTAATGTGTCTTGTATTCTTAAATATTTTTTTATCAAACATATATTTTTATAATACGATGAAATTATATTTTTGTTTTTATTTTTTTATTCACTTTTATTTCATTCTCACTTTTAAAATAAAGGTAAAATGGTCATTTTATCCACTTTTCTTCTATTCACATTACTATTCTCATTTCTTCTTGTATTTTTATTTTTATTCTTATTCTCGTTATCATTTTCATTACATCCAACATTCATGTAACCAAACGTGGCCTATGTGAAAAGATTGTTGAATTTTTATGAGAAATAAAGGAGAGGAAATATAAAGTGAAAGTAGAGAGAAATTGCTATATGAATTCACTTAATTAATTGATAAAAGTAAATGATCTTATATAAAAATTTTATAAAAGAAACCTACAATATTAGAGTTGTTCCACTAATCCATAAAACTAGAACTAAATAAATTACATTAATTAAATAACTAAAATACAAGATATGAATAACTATGAGATAGACTCTTAAAATATTGCAATGTGCAGCTTGCTTCAACGGCTCCATCACTTGATGCTTTTTACTTACTTCCCAACGTGTACATTGTGGAACAACAAATGAGAATATTAAAGAATATTCCAACGAAGATTATTTACGGTGAAATGTTACATATTAGGGATCGCTAAAAAGAATTGAGAAGCTCTCAACAAGAGTTTCAACTTCTCAATCACTGGATTACAATTTTTTAATGGATAAAATATATCTTCCTTCAACTATCACTCAGTTGTAAAGACTCCTTTGCACTATTAATTGTGGTAAAAATCTCCTTTTATATTCCCACACTTCAAATTTAACTCGATCTTTTCATCTTCTGTTAAAGTTGTCAAATATTTTTGTGTCATATTTTTATTTTTTTTATTCGAAAAGCCTCAAGTAAACTCTAATTCTTTTATTATATGATTCTAAAGGAGTCATTGCACACAACTGTACAATGATGATTGTAGCATTAAAAATATAACACAATATTACGTGACGGCGTTAATAGAAGATAAAAAAATAGAGTTAAATTTGAAGTGTGTGAATATAAAAAGGGGTCTCTTCATAATTAATAGTGCATGGAGTCTTTGCAACTTAGAGATAGTTGGTGAGGTAAATTTATTTACCCCCTTTTAAAAGTCAAAGTAAAATTTTTTTTTGGTCAATCAGATACTTCATTTATTGAGAAAAGGCCACAAAGGATACATAGATCTGAAATACATGAAATTTAAGAACATATCCGCTCTTCACAGAGAGTGCAAGAGGATAAAGAGAGGCAACATACCTCTCAATGCACTACCAAGTAGAGAAAATACAACTCAAACTAAACAGAAATTTTTACAAATACAAGAAGAACAAAAAGACATTCAAGGAGAGGTAACACACCCCTCAACCCTCTCTGAGGATTAAGTCTTCACAAGTCTTCTTCGTTGCTAGCACTTTTAATCCAGATCTGATAAGCTTGAGTGTAAATCTCCTCAAAATAAACCTCTTACCAAAGAGAAACTAAATTTCTTTTGGGAAGAGAGAAAATCTTTTCCAAAAGAAGAGGGTATTCTTCCAAAAATTAGGAAGAAGAAAACTCCTCCATACGAGAAGAGGAAACTACAAACACAAAAAAGAAAAAGAAAGAAAATGCAAGGAAGGAGGGGTTGCCACTGGCGCTGGCAACAAGGCCGAATGACAACCCCTCAACACTAACCTTCTGGTGTGGGTGCGATTGAGGCAAGAGAGAGCGGCAACGGCTAAGTTTTTTCTAAGTAATTATAAGTCAAAGTAAATTTTAAAAATTCAAAAAAAAAAATCTCATGGTCGACGAAAAGTTTGAGCTTTCTGAAGTGTCACTCCGTATAATTATAAATATATATATATATATATATATATATATATATATATATATATATTATAATATAATATAATATTGCATTTATAAATTTAAATTTTTTTAAATATTAACTAAAATATTTATCAAACAAAATTTCACTAACTAAAATATATATGACTTATTTAAAAGGAACAAAACAAAATAATGTGGAATTTATACAATTTATTTTGGAATATAAAATGTTTGAGATTTTTAAAAAAATGACTACAATTATAATGTTGGTTGCTAAAGTTTGAGATTCTAAAAAATAACCATAAGGTATCTTCATTTAAAAATTATTATATTAGAGTTTGAGAGCTTTAGCTCATCAGCTCTCATTCGTTGGATCTATCTTGAGTTCTATGTTAAAATATTTTTTTTTATATTTAAGATAACATAGATCTCGAGACAGATCTAACAACAATAAACTGATGAGCTCAAGCTCTACATAGTTTTATAGTATTACCCTACATTAGATTTAGATATCAATTAGTTAGTTTAAATTTTCAAATATATAATATCAATTTGATGTTAAGAAATAGGGTATTCTTAATCAAGTGTACAGGACACTGGTTAATAAAATATATTATAGTTTTTTTAGGAGCAAAATTATTTATTATATACTATTAGGTGGCAAAATATGTATAAAATTCTTAAATTGCGAATGTCTTTACTTTTCTTAAGAACACATATACCTACAGTTTATTTTCTTGGCACTTATTATCTTTTATTAAGTCTAATATTTTTTATTTTATTTACATTTATATTATATAATTGACAAAACTGATGAAAGTAAAATAAAATTTTGTCAAATTTCAAGAGTGACGATTCTAATAAAAAAGCAGGAAAAAACTTAGGTAAAATTTTTTATAACTTTACTATAAGGTTCTTCTTATTATATAGGCACATTTATACTCTCTCCCTTCTATGGCTGGTCATCTTAAAGGTGATTTTCTATATTCTTTTTCTACCGTGATTGGTTATACAAACACTTTTGTCACGTGTCTTATTTATGTTAATTAGAGAACCTTATAATAAAAATATAAAGAACCTTACCTAAATTTAATTCATTGATAAGAATAAATTAAAAATAGCTAAATCATAACATCACAATATAAATAACTATATATAATTGGTATTCATCTTGTTTTAAAGATCATACTCAATTGAATTAGTCATTTAAAAAGTGTTTTTTTTTTACATAACTTGTAAAATTTCTTTCAAGGCTATAAAATTATTCAACTATTTTTTATAGGCATACATGCTTTACCTAATAACCAATAACTTTAAATTAATTATATCTCTAGAAAGGAAAAGAAAATAAAGAAAAATGTTAGGTAAATATATTTATAAACATATTATACCATATAAAAGGAATAGACTAATGATTGTTTCAATTCAAAACATTTATATATCTATATAAAGGGTTCATGATCGTAATCAAGAACTTTGATATCACTCATTTTTTACTTGTCAAATTGATAATTTATTTCTTGAGCCATGAAAAAAAAAACAAATGAAATAAAATTGAGTGAAGAATTTCATTTATGCAAATATATATTTATATATTATTAATATATTTTCAAATTTCTCAAAATTCTTCACAAGTAGCATTACTCTATACATATTCAAGTAGGCAAGTGAGTAATAGTGTTCCAATTCAGCATTAACTACATTGTCATTTGCCTCATCCTCCTCAAGTTGAAAGGTGTTGGATGAAGAATTCTATTTCTGCAAATAGATCTTATAACCACACATAATATCCAACATTAAGATAAGTCAGATAATGCATTTGTGAAAGAGCAAAACTCGCCAAAAGAGGAAAAAAAAAAGAGAGACGACAACAAATGGGCCTGAAAAACATAATCAAATGTCAATATTAACCCAATCGTAACACATATGTTGCCCTGCACTTAATCAAATGTTAATATTGGATAGCTAAAAGAGGATATAACAAAATTTGTAAAGTATAAAAGAATGTTAATCTATATATATACATAGAGAGAGAGAGAGAGAAGCATACAAAAAAGAACATAAAAACACATATAAAAAAGAATAATCAACAATGAAAAGGAAAATAGAAGAAACAATCATGAAGGAGATAATAAGAAGAAGAAAAGAGTGGGGAATGAAATCTAACCTTTAATCACGATTTAGAGCACAAGCTGAAAATATATATAGATGTTAAAGGAAAGAGAGAAGGAGAGAGTCGGATTTTGATTTTGAATTTCGAAATTTGGAGATGATAAGGATTGTGAATATATTTAGGTGCATTTAACAGGATTTAAGAAATTTAAAATTAATTGAAATAGTTGACATGTTATATATTAATGACAAAATAATAATTTATAATTTAAAATATTGAAATAAAAAGGTATAAAACAGTTTTTTATTTTGACATTCAGAATATTTTTAAAACATTTATTTTTGGTGTGAAAACATATTTTATTACTAATTAAATATAATAGTAATTGGTGATGGTAAGAGATCATCACAAAATGATAAGGCAAGATGTAAATACTCGTTAAGTAATTAAGTAATATTCATAAAATAGTGATGGTATATATATTACTTTTTATATATAGATAAAAAGTCTTAAATTAATTTTCACAAAATAAAATTTTAAGATGATAAAAATTATGGATATTAAAGGAAAGAGAGAGAGGGAGAGGTAGATTTTAATTTTGAATTTTAAAATTTTGAGATAATAAAAATTCTGGATATTTTTAGGTGCATTTAATTATATTATTAAAGACAAATTTTTTTGAGGAATTAAAGACAGAATTATATTCCAACTATTATAATATTTATTTAATAAAAAAAATCATTATACTATTAATTACCTCCCGTAATTAGTATAATATTTATTTCAAATTTTATACTAATAATTTTTAAAGGTTAACTCATTAAAGTTGACAAATTTCATACTAATAATTTTTAAATTTTATCTTATTTATTATATATTTTTTAAAAAATATTATTTAAAAATAAGATTTTGACGTAGAAATTTAAAATTAAATTATGATAAGGATTTAAAAGTTGACTTGCACTAACTAAATGATTTGATTTTATACCTTTAATTTAATTGAATAATGATTATTTAATCATTATTCATAAAATAGTGATGGTATATATATATATATATATATATATATATATATATATATATATTATTTTTTTATATATAGATAAAAAGTCTTGAATTAATTTTCACAAAATAAAATTTTAAGATGATAAAAATTATGGATATTAAAGGAAAGAGAGAGAGGGAGAGGGAGAGGTAGATTTTAATTTTGAATTTTAAAATTTTGAGATGATAAAAATTTTGGATATTTTTAGGTGCATTTAATTATATTATTAAAGACGAAATTTTTTTTGAGGAATTAAAGACAGAATAATGTTCCAACTATTATAATATTTATTTAATAAAAAAATTCATTATACTATTAATTACCTCCCGTAATTAGTATAATATTTATTTCAAATTTTATACTAATAATTTTAAAGGTTAACTCATTAAAGTTGACAAATTTCATACTAATGATTTTCAAATTTTATCTTATTTATTATATTTTTTTTAAAAAAAAATATTATTTAAAAATAAGATTTTGACGTAAAAATTTAAAATTAAGTTATGATAAGAATTTAAAAGTTGACTTGCACTAACTAAATGATTTGATTTTATACCTTTAATTTAATTGAATAATGATTATTTAATCATTATTCATAAATAGTGATGGTATATATATTATTTTTTATATATAGATAAAAAGTCTTGAATTAATTTTCACAAAATAAAATTTTAAGATGATAAAAATTATGGATATTAAAGGAAAGAGAGAGAGGGAGAGGGAGAGGTAGATTTTAATTTTGAATTTTAAATTTTGAGATGATAAAAATTTTGGATATTCTTAGGTGCATTTAATTATATTATTAAAGACGAATTTTTTTTTGAGGAATTAAAGACAGAATTATATTCCAACTATTATAATATTTATTTAATAAAAAAAATCATTATACTATTTATTACCTCCCGTAATTAGTATAATATTTATTTCAAATTTTATACTAATAATTTTTAAAGGTTAACTCATTAAAGTTGACAAATTTCATACTAATAATTTTCAAATTTTATCTTATTTATTATATTTTTTAAAAAAAATATTATTTAAAAATAAGATTTTGACGTAGAAATTTAAAATTAAGTTATGATAAAGATTTAAAAGTTGACTTGCACTAACTAAATGATTTGATTTTATACCTTTAATTTAATTGAATAATAATTATTTAATCATTATTCATAAAATAATGATGGTATATATATTATTTTTTTATATATAGATAAAAAGTCTTGGATTAATTTTCACAAAATAAAATTTTAAGATGATAAAAATTATGGATATTAAAGGAAAGAGAGAGAGGGAGAGGGAGAGGTAGATTTTAATTTTGAATTTTAAAATTTTGAGATGATAAAAATTTTGGATATTTTTTGGTGCATTTAATTATATTATTAAAGACGAAATTTTTTTTTGAGGAATTAAAGACAGAATTATATTCCAACTATTATAATATTTATTTAATAAAAAATTCATTATACTATTAATTACCTCCCGTAATTAGTATAATATTTATTTCAAATTTTATACTAATAATTTTTAAAGGTTAACTCATTAAAGTTGACAAATTTCATACTAATGATTTTCAAATTTTATCTTATTTATTATATTTTTTTAAAAAAATATTATTTAAAAATAAGATTTTGACGTAGAAATTTAAAATTAAGTTATGATAAGGATTTAAAAGTTGACTTGCACTAACTAAATGATTTGATTTTATACCTTTAGTTTAATTGAATAATGATTATTTAATCATTATTCATATAATAGTGATGGTATATATATTATTTTTTATATATAGATAAAAAGTCTTGAATTAATTTTCACAAAATAAAATTTTAAGATGATAAAAATTATGGATATTAAAGGAAAGAGAGAGAGGGAGAGGGAGAGGTAGATTTTAATTTTGAATTTTAAAATTTTGAGATGATAAAAATTTTGGATATTTTTAGGTGCATTTAATTATATTATTAAAGACGAAATTTTTTTGAGGAATTAAAGACAGAATTATATTCCAACTATTATAATATTTATTTATTATACTATTAATTACCTCCCGTAATTAGTATAATATTTATTTCAAATTTTATACTAATAATTTTAAAGAGTAACTCATTAAAGTTGACAAATTTCATACTAATGATTTTCAAATTTTATTTTATTTATTATATTTTTTTTAAAAAATTATTATTTAAAAATAAGATTTTGAGGTAGAAATTTAAAATTAAGTTATGATAAGGATTTAAAAGTTGACTTGCACTAACTAAATGATTTGATTTTATACCTTTAATTTAATTGAATAATGATTATTTAATCATTATTCATAAAATAGTGATGGTATATATATATATATATATATATATATATATATATATATATTATTTTTTTATATATAGATAAAAAGTCTTGAATTAATTTTCACAAAATAAAATTTTAAGATGATAAAAATTATGGATATTAAAGGAAAGAGAGAGAGGGAGAGGGAGAGGTAGATTTTAATTTTGAATTTTAAAATTTTGAGATGATAAAAATTTTGGATATTTTTAGGTGCATTTAATTATATTATTAAAGACGAAATTTTTTTTGAGGAATTAAAGACAGAATAATGTTCCAACTATTATAATATTTATTTAATAAAAAATTCATTATACTATTAATTACCTCCCGTAATTAGTATAATATTTATTTCAAATTTTATACTAATAATTTTTAAAGGTTAACTCATTAAAGTTGACAAATTTCATACTAATGATTTTCAAATTTTATCTTATTTATTATATTTTTTTTAAAAAAAAATATTATTTAAAAATAAGATTTTGACGTAAAAATTTAAAATTAAGTTATGATAAGAATTTAAAAGTTGACTTGCACTAACTAAATGATTTGATTTTATACCTTTAATTTAATTGAATAATGATTATTTAATCATTATTCATAAAATAGTGATGGTATATATATTATTTTTTATATATAGATAAAAAGTCTTGAATTAATTTTCACAAAATAAAATTTTAAGATGATAAAAATTATGGATATTAAAGGAAAGAGAGAGAGGGAGAGGGAGAGGTAGATTTTAATTTTGAATTTTAAAATTTTGAGATGATAAAAATTTTGGATATTCTTAGGTGCATTTAATTATATTATTAAAGACGAATTTTTTTTTGAGGAATTAAAGACAGAATTATATTCCAACTATTATAATATTTATTTAATAAAAAAAATCATTATACTATTTATTACCTCCCGTAATTAGTATAATATTTATTTCAAATTTTATACTAATAATTTTTAAAGGTTAACTCATTAAAGTTGACAAATTTCATACTAATAATTTTCAAATTTTATCTTATTTATTATATTTTTTAAAAAAAATATTATTTAAAAATAAGATTTTGACGTAGAAATTTAAAATTAAGTTATGATAAAGATTTAAAAGTTGACTTGCACTAACTAAATGATTTGATTTTATACCTTTAATTTAATTGAATAATAATTATTTAATCATTATTCATAAAATAATGATGGTATATATATTATTTTTTTATATATAGATAAAAAGTCTTGGATTAATTTTCACAAAATAAAATTTTAAGATGATAAAAATTATGGATATTAAAGGAAAGAGAGAGAGGGAGAGGGAGAGGTAGATTTTAATTTTGAATTTTAAAATTTTGAGATGATAAAAATTTTGGATATTTTTTGGTGCATTTAATTATATTATTAAAGACGAAATTTTTTTTTGAGGAATTAAAGACAGAATTATATTCCAACTATTATAATATTTATTTAATAAAAAATTCATTATACTATTAATTACCTCCCGTAATTAGTATAATATTTATTTCAAATTTTATACTAATAATTTTTAAAGGTTAACTCATTAAAGTTGACAAATTTCATACTAATGATTTTCAAATTTTATCTTATTTATTATATTTTTTTAAAAAAAATATTATTTAAAAATAAGATTTTGACGTAGAAATTTAAAATTAAGTTATGATAAGGATTTAAAAGTTGACTTGCACTAACTAAATGATTTGATTTTATACCTTTAGTTTAATTGAATAATGATTATTTAATCATTATTCATATAATAGTGATGGTATATATATTATTTTTTATATATAGATAAAAGTCTTGAATTAATTTTCACAAAATAAAATTTTAAGATGATAAAAATTATGGATATTAAAGGAAAGAGAGAGAGGGAGAGGGAGAGGTAGATTTTAATTTTGAATTTTAAAATTTTGAGATGATAAAAATTTTGGATATTTTTAGGTGCATTTAATTATATTATTAAAGACGAAATTTTTTTGAGGAATTAAAGACAGAATTATATTCCAACTATTATAATATTTATTTATTATACTATTAATTACCTCTATAATATTTATTTCAAATTTTATACTAATAATTTTTAAAGATTAACTCATTAAAGTTGACAAATTTCATACTAATGATTTTCAAATTTTATTTTATTTATTATATTTTTTTTAAAAATTATTATTTAAAAATAAGATTTTGAGGTAGAAATTTAAAATTAAGTTATGATAAGGATTTAAAAGTTGACTTGCACTAACTAAATGATTTGATTTTATACCTTTAATTTAATTGAATAATGATTATTTAATCATTATTCATAAAATAGTGATGGTATATATATATATATATATATATATATATATATATATATATTATTTTTTTTATATATAGATAAAAAGTCTTGAATTAATTTTCACAAAATAAAATTTTAAGATGATAAAAATTATGGATATTAAAGGAAAGAGAGAGAGGGAGAGGGAGAGGTAGATTTTAATTTTGAATTTTAAAATTTTGAGATGATAAAAATTTTGGATATTTTTAGGTGCATTTAATTATATTATTAAAGACGAAATTTTTTTTGAGGAATTAAAGACAGAATAATGTTCCAACTATTATAATATTTATTTAATAAAAAAATTCATTATACTATTAATTACCTCCCGTAATTAGTATAATATTTATTTCAAATTTTATACTAATAATTTTTAAAGGTTAACTCATTAAAGTTGACAAATTTCATACTAATGATTTTCAAATTTTATCTTATTTATTATATATTTTTTTAAAAATATATTATTTAAAAATAAGATTTTGACGTAAAAATTTAAAATTAAGTTATGATAAGGATTTAAAAGTTGACTTGCACTAACTAAATGATTTGATTTTATTCCTTTAATTTAATTGAATAATGATTATTTAATCATTATTCATAAAATAGTGATGGTATATATATTATTTTTATATATAGATAAAAAGTCTTGAATTAATTTTCACAAAATAAAATTTTAAGATGATAAAAATTATGGATATTAAAGGAAAGAGAGAGAGGGAGAGGGAGAGGTAGATTTTAATTTTGAATTTTAAAATTTTGAGATGATAAAAATTTTGGATATTCTTAGGTGCATTTAATTATATTATTAAAGACGAAATTTTTTTTGAGGAATTAAAGACAGAATTATATTCCAACTATTATAATATTTATTTAATAAAAAAAATTATTATACTATTTATTACCTCCCGTAATTAGTATAATATTTATTTCAAATTTTATACTAATAATTTTTAAAGGTTAACTCATTAAAGTTGACAAATTTCATACTAATAATTTTCAAATTTTATCTTATTTATTATATTTTTTTAAAAAAATATTATTTAAAAATAAGATTTTGACGTAGAAATTTAAAATTAAGTTATGATAAAGATTTAAAAGTTGACTTGTACTAACTAAATGATTTGATTTTATACCTTTAATTTAATTGAATAATAATTATTTAATCATTATTCATAAATAATGATGGTATATATTATTTTTTTATATATAGATAAAAAGTCTTGGATTAATTTTCACAAAATAAAATTTTAAGATGATAAAAATTATGGATATTAAAGGAAAGAGAGAGAGGGAGAGGGAGAGGTAGATTTTAATTTTGAATTTTAAAATTTTGAGATGATAAAAATTTTGGATATTTTTAGGTGCATTTAATTATATTATTAAAGACGAAATTTTTTTTGAGGAATTAAAGACAGAATTATATTCCAACTATTATAATATTTATTTAATAAAAAATTCATTATACTATTAATTACCTCCCGTAATTAGTATAATATTTATTTCAAATTTTATACTAATAATTTTTAAAGGTTAACTCATTAAAGTTGACAAATTTCATACTAATGATTTTCAAATTTTATCTTATTTATTATATTTTTTTAAAAAAAATATTATTTAAAAATAAGATTTTGACGTATAAATTTAAAATTAAGTTATGATAAGGATTTAAAAGTTGACTTGCACTAACTAAATGATTTGATTTTATACCTTTAATTTAATTGAATAATGATTATTTAATCATTATTCATATAATAGTGATGGTATATATATTATTTTTTATATATAGATAAAAAGTCTTGAATTAATTTTCACAAAATAAAATTTTAAGATGATAAAAATTATGGATATTAAAGGAAAGAGAGAGAGGGAGAGGGAGAGGTAGATTTTAATTTTGAATTTTAAAATTTTGAGATGATAAAAATTTTGGATATTTTTAGGTGCATTTAATTATATTATTAAAGACGAAATTTTTTTGAGGAATTAAAGACAGAATTATATTCCAACTATTATAATATTAATTTATTATACTATTAATTACCTCCAGTAATTAGTATAATATTTATTTCAAATTTTATACTAATAATTTTTAAAGGTTAACTCATTAAAGTTGACAAATTTCATACTAATGATTTTCAAATTTTATTTTATTTATTATATTTTTCTAAAAAAATTATTATTTAAAAATAAGATTTTGACGTAGAAATTTAAAATTAAGTTATGATAAGGATTTAAAAGTTGACTTGCACTAACTAAATGATTTGATTTTATACCTTTACTTTAATTGAATAATGATTATTTAATCATTATTCATATAATAGTGATGGTATATATATTATTTTTTATATATAGATAAAAAGTCTTGAATTAATTTTCACAAAATAAAATTTTAAGATGATAAAAATTATGGATATTAAAGGAAAGAGAGAGAGGGAGAGGGAGAGGTAGATTTTAATTTTGAATTTTAAAATTTTGAGATGATAAAAATTTTGGATATTTTTAGTGCATTTAATTATATTATTAAAGACGAAATTTTTTTTGAGGAATTAAAGACAGAATTATATTCCAACTATTATAATATTTATTTAATAAAAAAAATCATTATACTATTAATTACCTCCCGTAATTAGTATAATATTTATTTCAAATTTTATATTAATAATTTTTAAAGGTTAACTCATTAAAGTTGACAAATTTCATACTAATAATTTTTAAATTTTATCTTATTTATTATATTTTTTAAAAATTATTTAAGAAAAAGATTTTGACGTAAAAATTTAAAATTAAATTATGATAAGGATTTAAAAATTGACTTGCACTAACTAAATGATTTGATTTTATACCTTTAATTTAATTGAATAATAATTATTTAATCATTATTCATAAAATAGTGATGGTATATATATATATTATTTTTTTATATATAGATAAAAAGTCTTGAATTAATTTTCACTAAATAAAATTTTAAGATGATAAAAATTATGGATATTAAAGGAAAGAGAGAGAGAGAGAGGGAGAGATAGAGGTAGATTTTAATTTTGAATTTTAAAATTTTGAGATGATAAAAATTTTGGATATTTTTAAGTGCATTTAATTATATTATTAAAGACAAAATGATATATAGATATATATAATTTTACATTTTAGCTAAAATTAAGATATTAAAAATCACTTAATTATAACAAGATATTTCACTGAGGAGTTACTATTATTTTTGTAAACAAAAAAATAACCAAATTTATAATTAAGATTAAAAAAGTTAAAATGCACCGATCTAACTTAATAGGCTAAAAAGAACCAAATTATAATTAAGCTAAAAAAAAAATAGGGTACTGCAAATCGATCGTGTAAAATTTAGTGCTTATTATATATTATTTATGATTAACTTTTTATAATTCAGTTCAACCAAATTTTTTAGTAACACAACTATTGGACCAATAATTGAGTGTTTGGAATTCCTTATTGGCAGATTCAAAACAAAGGTTATTATGAAATTTATTTTAAAATTATCTTAAACTAATATAATACCCAACCACTAATTTGAGATGATTCGAAATTAAATTATAGCGGGAGACTGAAAGTGGATTACAATTTAAAATCAGAATAAAAATCAGTGGAAATTTGTGTGTGAGAGTGAGATCCGAGCATGGCTTTGAAGCAAATCCCAGACAGATCGGGGATTTCTCTTGACGATGCTTGGAGCTCCGAATGCGGACCAACTGATTCGGGTCCCCAAGAAGAGTTGGAGAAGTTGGACTCCGATGTGAAGCAAAGGGCGCACACGATTCTTCAACTCCGATCAAGTCTTCCGGATCAACTCAAGACCACACTCGCCTCCGTTCTTGTTGCTCACACACCCCTTCTTACGCATACGACGGGGCATTCTAAGATTCCAAGCTCAGGTGCGTTTCTAGGGTTTCCGTTTCGCCTTTTTATATTTTTTTAAACGCCTTCGACTATTTGTACTGTTTTTCCTGTTGTTGAGATGGTCGATTTAGTGTTTTGGGTTCTTCTCTGAGGAATTCTCTGGCTCGATTGTTCTTTTCTTTGGCAGCCGGGTGGGGAAAGAAGGCGAGAAAAGATTTAGCTTTCTTCTAATAAATAACATTCCTAATTCTTGAAAATTTGTAATTTGCATATCAGAATAACAAGAGTACTGGGGTGACATGCAATTTTTTTTTTGTTATCAAGTTCTGATGAAAATAAAGTATTTAAAGAAAATTAGTCAAATTAACAAATTTGATGAGATTAGTTTGGGATGATGAACTTAACCTCTCTCTCATTAATCTGCAAAAACTTTAATACTCAACGTGTGCCTAGTGTCCAAACCTTGTGTTTTTGGTTCCAAAATCCTATTACATTTTTTAAACAAACAGAGTGAGATAGGCTTCATTTTAAAACTGGCCTTGGAATTAAATATCTATTTTCACTCCTTTCATATTATGGTGGAATACATAGTTTAGGAAGCAAATGGATTATATTCCTCCTCGTGTCTATTCTGCTATATGCATGATCAGACTCCATTGTTTGAAGAGTTAGGCGAAGGAATCTGACATTCTCATAATAGTATTGCGCATGGGATCAGATGTAGATGTTTGCCTTGTGGAATAAGTGTTTCTGTATAAAATGTAGAAAAGAGGTGGTGATTGCCACTAGACTCTGCCTATGGTGGGGTCAGGTTATAGAACAAGGTGGAGAAGGCACCTTATAGATAGTAGTAGTAGGGTGTGAAGCACATATACATAGAAAAGGAAGTCATGTCTGTATCTGACACATGGCATGGGGGGATACCGGGGTATTAGATACAACACAACACTTATATATGGTCACTTCAGATTTTATTGTATGTCCATATTATTGTCATGTCCCATGCCCATTTGCCCATGCTGCCTAAGTAGTAGAAGTACTAGTGCCAGCAATGATCTTCTTGCTATTTAGTGATTAATACTTGGTTGTTTAACTACTAGAGCTGTAAGAGACGACTCTTATCTGAATCTGATGTGGAAAAACTTTTGACACTAGCCATATACACGAGTGGACGCTTATATAGCCAGATTGAACGAACAGTGTTTCTTATATCTGTACTATTTTATATGGTTTTGCATCTTGGTCTCTTTGGTCGCGAGACTATGAAGTTAAATAACTTTTCACTATTTCTTTTTACTAATTTTAAAATATAATAATAAAAAAATTGACATGTCTTTTCATATTATTTTAAAAATACATTAATTAAGAAAAGAGCATGTCAAGCGTGCTAGGGTGGATATATTTCATTGTGCACTGCCACTAGGGATGTTGATCATGTCTTTATTGTACAGATGCATCAGAACAAGAAGATTTGATTGGAGAAAAACAATTGAAATTGGAGGATCCAGAAACAGCCAAGAAAGTGCAATTGCTGAAGGAAAAGATCTCAAGCAATGCTTCTGCCATGCCAGTTGTATTGAAGAGGATGAAAGACTGCATTGCGAGAATAGAGAAGTTAGATTCTTATAATGTAGCCATACATCCAGCTTTTAAAAGGAAAAGGACTAAATGAGGATGTGTCATACTTCAGTTTCATATTTAAATATCAGCAGGAAGATGACGTGTATTCCAACATTGACCAACTTGGACTTGTCCATTGAAGCCATGGATTCAGATTTTGAATAAAATGGGAGGGGCTGAAGATTTGTCTCCAGTAGTATTAAGAGCATTATTGTATTATGAAAGCTTTGTTTCAAATGGATAATTGTGAAGTCATTGTGTGTGATGATATTCTGAGTAGACATAAAGAAAAATGTCTTGGCTTATGAGAGCTAGCTTCTTAAAGTAGCACAGACCTCTATAACTACCTAAGAAGATCATACTACCCAAGTTTTACCAAACCGAACTAAATATCAAGTTGGCTATTCAGCTCAGTGATAGATAGAGGTGTCCATTTTCGCTTGGTAACTTGGCAGTTTTTAGATCTGTCATTAACTTGATTTTAATTAAACATAATATGTGTATGCGTATACATTGTAGCTCAACATTATTTGTCATTTGTTGGAGTCTTAGTTTCTTTTTTCACACATGTTCTTATATTAGAAAGCCTAAAGAAGTAAACTGACTTAATTTGTCTTTTTTTTTTCATATATATAATTTGAGATTGAACGTATTACTCTATAGTCTCATTTTATTGTTGGATATCCGATCCTTTATTTTTTTTAAAAAAATAGAACTATTTCAATATATATATATATATATATATATATATATATATATATATATATATATATATATATATATTTGTAAAAATACTTTATATCCAAATTCTAATAATTTATAAAAAAGGAAAAATCATTTATTTGGGGAGCGGCTTTAATAGGTCACGTACCATATTTTTGTATACATAGCGTAGCATTAGCAGCTTTGTTCTTAAAAAATGTGCAGAGAAACATTTTAGCGGTTACAATTTCGCCGCTAAAATACGTCTAAACATTTCAGGAACAAATAGTTTGGCTCGTAATTGGATCCAGTGCAATTTGTTTCCATGCAATTCTGGTGTAATTTAAAATATACATTTTTATTTCATTTTTAAAGCACTAATACGGACTTACTCTAATAATAACCCACTATGAATGATTAGGGACGAAATTATTATCAATTTTGACAAGTATCATCACTAAATAGCCTTGTGAGACTATTTTTCAATATCAATAACAATTTGGTCACTAATCCATTTAAGATGATGATATTTGTCAATATTGATAATAATTTGGTCTCTAATCTATTCATAGTGGGTTATAATTAGTGAGTCCGTATTAGTACTTCAAAAATGAAGTAAAAATGTACATTTTAAAAGAATTGCACCGAAATTGTACGGAAGCGAATTGCATATGATCCAATGTTTTGCTCTTATAACTTCTACTCAAACCCAAAAAAAAAAGTTTAAATAATTCATATTTTATATCTTGTTCATATTTTACAAGCTTCTAAAACTAACAATTTAAAAGTTAAATGTAATAATAATTATATAGTTATAACTTAAAATTTATTTAAATAAATGTTAGGTTAAGTTTTAAAAAACTAATATCATGCCCAGAAGTTTTTTATATTCCCCTTATGTTTCAAATTAGTCCTTTATGTTTCAAAAATTTTAAATTGGTCATTTATCTTTCCCAGAAGTTCTAAATTCGTCATTCCGTCCAAATCTGTCAATTTCTTAAGTTAACTGCTGACATGATGTGCCGAGATGAACACATAATCTCTCCTACGTGTATCAATTAGCTGGCGTGGCCTTAGACAAAAAAAAAAAACCCAAACGATGTCTTATTAAACAAAAAATAAAACCATGCTGAGAGGACCAATATAAAACTCTAATGAAACATAAATGACTAATATAAACTTTAAAAAAACATAAAAGACCAATATAAAACTTCAATGAAATATAAAGGACCAATATATAACTTTAATGAAAAAGAACTTTAATAAAACATAAAGGACTAATATAGAACTTTAATGAAACCTAAAGGACAAATATAAAACTTTTGGGAAACATAAATGACCAATATAAAATTTTTGAAAGATAAAGGACCAATTTAGAACTTGGGTGAAACATAGAAGACCAAAATAGACATTTGACATGTCAAAAAAATAGACTAATAATTTGAAGCTACTTTATAATATTTCTAATTATAGAGCTTAAAAAAATTAAATTTTTACAGCGATAGTTTTTTTTTTTTTTGTCAAGAGATATTCATTAATAAGAGACATAAAGTCTTGCAGAGAATTATTATGTATAGTATGCTTGATATTTGATCTCCAATAGTCAATAGAGATGACTAAAATCCGAATTCGCTTTATCATTCATTAGATATGAAGTTTGTACTACTCCAAGTCTAATCTCATTCAATATATAAGATGCGATTAATCAGTTTTTGGGCAATAATCAGCTATGAGTTATCATCCCTGCATTCTAGAGCATATGAAGGGTAGGGACTAGGGTGGCTGGCAGATTGCAAGGTGAAATGAGCATGTCGAGGATAAACCGTGGCATGGCAGATCCTGAACCAGAAGAACCTTAACATTAAATCATCGCACAAGACAATGAGATAAAGACAGTTCAGGTTACAACTTCATATAGTGGTGATTGTGCAACATCAATATATGTTTCATAACACAAAATATTACACATGAAAAGGAACCTATTCTTCAGATTGCCATGCATTTACAGCTAATTACTTCATCATCAGAAGAAATCAATTTGGGTATAGAAGAACCCACCATCACCCTTCCCATATTCCCTACATCACGAACATCTATAACAACCGTGCTAAGCCCCTTCCCCACAACAAATATGCTTTTGCCAACGGCAACAAGTTGGCAGGGTGGTCTTGTAAGCAACGGTGACAGCTTTCCCACCGGCATCCACTGTCGTCTCTCCTTCTGCCACATCATCAACCTAGTTCCCGAACTCTGATCCAATACATAAAGGACTCCATCCACAACAACTGCCGGACCTCGCCAACCAGAAACCATGTCAGCATCTGCATGCTGCCATGTGCCACTTGAAGGTTCATATACAACAGCATATACATGCGAAGTTACAGGAGATGTGCCACATCGGATGTATATTTTACCATCCATGACTACTGAATCTTCAATTTCAGGAACAATGTTAGAGTCCTTATGAGATTTCCAGCTGTTCGTACAAGGGTCGTAAGTATCCCAAGAATGAGGATCACTTGAATTTGAACCTAAACCACCAATAGCATATATTTTTTCATCCAAAACTTCACAAGCAAAGTAGCACCTGGAAAGGATTAAAAAAGAAACAGTAATTTACTAATTTCTACATTTCATTTGAGGAAGGCATATAATACAAAACAGCAAGCGGGTGCTGACAATCTCATAACTAGCGCACACTATCTTTAGATAATTTTGAGCACAAGTTTTTTGGATCATGGCGTAGAAAGTAGTCCTTGATTAAACTAGCTAAACACAGGTAAGCAAACTTGCATTGTCCTCCTTCCAAGCTCATAAAAGGCCAGGTAAGATGGTAATCAAGAGTAGAAAAAAGAAGCAAAACTTGACTTCAAACAAGAAAATAGTGCTACTTCAGCGAGAAAGGGAAAAACTTGCATCTTAACAAGGAAAACGTTAGACAGGTACGTCCAATATTGACTATTAGGAGTTAATAATGACTCCCTGGTTATTTAGTATATGAAAGATCAGAAACAAAATAGTTGTGCAATATTCAATGCTACCTACTACATAGTCTAAATCCCATGGAACTCTAGGAGATTTCATGATAAACTTGTTTTGCATTCTCCTAGACTACTAGAAGTCAGGTAGAGGTTAGATGGGAACTAACATAAAGCAAACAAACAAAATAATAACTAAAATTAAATAAAATATTCAATAAAATAATAATCAGGGTAATCTTCTAAACTTACAACAGTCCTTTTTTTTTTTGTGACGACAATAGTCCTTTCATTGCAATTTAATTAAGAATATACTCCCCGCTTACTGATAATTAAAACCTAAATTACCCCACCGTGTCAATCCATACACTACCAGTATAATTTAAAGTCCTTTTGGATTGAAAAAATTAAGTCTCTCACTTTATGATCTACCTCTAGGAATGCAGGCCCAAATTATACTCCATGAAGATTAACCGAGAACGCCAAAATTTTGAAACTGTGATGCAAATACAGCAAGCAAACATATACTTTAGTATGAAAACATGACCCATATCTTGAATGCAATGTTTATTTCAGGATAACCAACTTCCAATGACACATAAATAATAGAATGTTTATTTCAGGATACAGCCAATAAATGTATTGTACGCTTCTGTAGTTTTAAACTTTCCACAGCTCTTAGTTTATTTTGCTTAGTAATGATGAAGTAACTAACCACCTAGAATTTCTGTGGTAGAAACTAGGAATTACTTAAAGATTGTCATATCATAAAAATTTTCTATTCTGAAGCATATACTAAGTTTTGTTGCTGGTTTACTGGAGTTGAGAAACCTTGTCACTTCAAGGAAAAAAGATATAAAAACAGTTCCAAAAAATTCTACCAGAACAAGATCACCGGTTTTATATCTTTTTCTCACAATATTGACTTAAATTTTTAATAGGAAAGACATTAGGTGTTTTACCTTGCCGTTGACAAGGGGGCAGCTTCAACCCAAGAGTTCATGGAGGCATCATATGTATAGACCTCATCAGTAGCATCTTCAGACCAGCCACAGCCACCCAACAAGAACATCTTCTTCCCCAAAACTTCAAAACCCATGCCTTTTCTTTTCAAGATGCGAGGAGGAAGCCCTTGAATTAGCTTCCAGCATCTTCTTGGCGAGGTTGGGTCCAAAACATAACAACTAATTTCATCAAACCGGTCCTTGCATAAAGCATAGATCCAGGTCTCATCAAGTTTATGCTTTTGACGATAAGAATGCCACTCTTCACTGCAAACTAAGTCCCTCCAGCGCTTTGAAACACACTTGAGAACTGAATGAAATTTTCTAGGAACTCTTGCTAGGCAGAAAAGAGAAATATCATCTGGAAGGCCACAAATGAGTTGAGAATCAGTCACCTCTACTTTATCCCCGTTGTTTGATGATTCTGTTTCACCACCCAGATGTTCCATTTCAACTTTGCGTGATCGACCTGAAAATTAAAGGAAAGTAACAATAAAACCTTATCAAATAATAGAGTACGAGTAGCATGGATAGAAAAGGATTAAAACCAAATAGAATAGGAGTAGCAGACCATTTCAGCAGAACTGAGAAAAAAACGCATTACCCGCAATTTCCCCTAAATTAAAATTAATCGATCAAATGCCCTAGTTTATTCATAGCACTTGGGAATCCGAAACAGAGGGAAATTAAAATTCATCTTGATGCCAGCTAAAATATTTCAGGTTCCTAGCAAATGCAGAACAATCTGGGTTGTAAATCGAGGATCAAACGAATCAATCGATAACGAAAAGGAAAAGGAAGAAAGAAAAGAAAGAACGGTGGCGAGTAAGAGGGATGAGGGGAAACAAACCTACGCTGCACAGAATCAGGAATTCTCCGAAGAAGATTGGCGTGGTGTAACGTGAATGACAAGAGAGGGGAATCAATGATTTTTAAGCTATTGGCTATAGTTGGAGTCTTGGTGATGAATACAGATTTTTATAGTTTCTTCTCTTCTCATGCTTTGCTAATCCACAACGAAAGGAATTTAGTTTTTTTTAATAGAAATAATTACAAATTTTCTTCCTAACAAAATTATACAACCTTTAATTTGATTGTGAAAGGTATGAATGCTGTAAATTGATTTAACTTGCTAACTTAATGGTCATTATGTAAGGAATGCTCATCTATGGTGTTCAAAAATGTTACAAAAAAGTTCATAAACTTGGTGTCTGTACGCTTTAACTTTTGGTTTTTACATATTAAATACGAACATTTTATTAATTAAAAAACTATAAAATTACTTTAAGTTAGTAAATAACTTGATTGAAAAAAAAAAATCCTTTTATAGCCATAGGATCTATAAATTCCATTTTACAATTGACTATGAGGACATCTGAGCATTGAACCAATTTAGCCAACATATCCAACCAAAGGTTGATTGATACACTTTCATGCTAGCAAAAACCAATATAATTTAGTCAAATCTCATAAGAGATTAATATAATTCACTTTAATATTTAATAAACTATAAAATATTTATATGAAAACTAAAATGAAATAATAACATACCAAAACATGATATATTATTCTCCGTCTAATCATTTCCCATAGGCCAAATTCAAAAATTTTATGTTCATGCTCCACCAAAAGCAAATGCCTACTAGGACATCTAATTCTTACAATAAATAAGAATGGAAAAAAAGAAGAGAGGCTTTCCTAATGAGTATCTATCAATTAGAATATGATACACGGGGCCAACTTGAAAGCACAAGACATACCTAAATTTGGAAAATTTTGTGACAATTCATAGAGAAATTGTCAAAGTTTTATAAGCACAATTATGATGAAGAATTTACATATGATAATAACTTGCTCAGATCAGCTTGGCTAAGAAGCAGCTAGGAAGCATGGATACTAACATATATACGAGACATGCCATGGTATACATACAACAAAATATGTAATGGCCTGATACAATATGAAGTTTTATGTTGAAGACGCGATACGAGTCTGACTCCATTTTTATGTATCAGTATTTCATAGCTGACAAGTGACATAATATATACAATGCCGGCCACCTCATAAGCAGCTCATGTTGGAGAAGTAGTCACAGTTAAGTTTCCTTTACATCTACGACTTAGGGCAGCCATTGGGTGAATGCTCCTTAGAGTGGAGATTTCGCTTTGCAGCAATCTGTGCTTGAATCAAATTTTCAGTAGCAATCGCTTCTTGAATGTCTTTGTTGGCATTTTTACAGAGATCGTCAAGAGCAAGCATTGGAAATGGCTCTTCTATAAGAACTCCAACCTAAAAAAAAGAAAAAAAACCATTTTGCACATTATTGGATCATCTTTCTGATGCAGAAATTATGGATGATCGTTTCAAGAGTCTGTACATCAGTCACTCTTTTATGTTTGAGGGGAGGAGGGGGCATATCGGGAGATAGCATTTTTTCTTTTATATATAAAATTCAACTTTAGATGAAGCTAATTTGGAATGAGTAAGAAATGCTATTGTCATTTTGCAAGCTCACTAAATTTGGCTATAACTAGTTATCCAAAATCAACGTTCAATTCTCAATAACATAAGGCGACAGCATACTATTCTAGAATAAGGACAGGAAGAAAGAAAAAAAAAGTCACAGATGCTCTTCATTTTGTTAGTAAAAGGTCATCATCTTTGTCCAACACTTTGCGACTGTCATGTGAGTATCCATTAAAGCATTAGTACTTTGACAAATATTACTGCATTAAGCCCCTTTGGTTTCTACTAAGAGCATGCAACTGCTGGAATGAAACTCATTGTTAGAATCGTTCTTATCTATCTTTCTACATTAGTTTCTGAAAGAAATCGGTTCACTTAATGGATTACACAGTAGAAAGAAAAGCTGGTATACTTGGAACTCATTTCTTTCAATTAGTGGTAGAAAAATTTACAGCACTTAATAATATCACCTATTAAAGTCAAAATAAGGAGAGGAACATACTTCTTCAATGCAGAACAAAGAGGCAGCACTAATAAAAGTAGCAGGAACCACAATCCAATGGCAATCATCCCAAAGTATGATAGGAAGCGTTAGATGCCAGAGGACAAGAAACCTTGAGGTCAACCGAGTATATGATAGTGGGATGGGAATACCCGTAAGTTGTTCACATACGCCGATTCCTTCATGGAAACAAGTGATCTTTGATTCCTGTATCACAATAAGGGAATTATTAAATGAACAGATACACTAGGCACTGCATAAAGTCAAAGTCAAAGCTTATTATGCCTGAAGTACAACACATATTGAACAAAAATAACAAGTACTACAACTTCTATTTTGTTCGTATGCAATAAATAAAAAGATACCTTCATCCAGAAGTGAGAAGGGTAACAAATATAGATATCAGAGAATTTCCAAATAGAGACTTGACATAAAATTCAGCAGGAAGAAATGGAAAGACAAAGTAAAACAGGACACAATAATATCCCAGCAATGTTCCCAAGAAGTCAGTCTCGTATTGCATGTTGTAAATGACCTAAAAACATAAGCATACACAACCATGTTTCTGAGACAATGTTAGTCAGCTACTATCACTATCAGTATTAAACAATGACAGTTGGCTACAATCAAATGTTACTAAAATTCCAATTAAGAGCTTACCAAGTTGTTCCTTTTTGAATCCTCCAACTTTAGCAGTTGAAGACTTTGAGAGATAAACTCAATAATGCAGCGGGGTCGATGATTTGCGTTAACCAGTACAGCTAGATCATCTACTTCTAGCATATGTTGGAGGTCTCTCCGAACATCTGAGCCATACAATACATGACACTGCATTAAAAGCGTTCAAATGGTGAGAAGAATCGCTCTAAGCCTGCACTAGTTGAAGAAACACAAGAAATAAAGAATAATTCTGACCTTTAGCACAATTGGAAATGCCATAATATACTGCAGAAGTGCCTTCTTGATAGGCAAATCACCAGGACTCTCGGGCACTGCCATCACCTGCCTTGCAAAATCATGCGTCCCAGAAATGACCTTCGTCCATGCCTTCTTTCCCTCCACGAACCTCGAATAGGACGCCTCCGTTCTAAAAACCAACAACAGTGCCAACGCGGGCGCCGTCAACTGGTAGGGCAACGACGAAGCCCTCAGCAGCGGAAAAAATTCAGGCAACCGATCCGTCAAAACCAAAGAATTATAGGTGGCAATCAGTGCAGCAAATGAAGTAAAAGCAATCACTGGCGGCACCAAGGACAAGATGACCCTGGAAGATAGACTGGAGAGCAGGTGACGGACGTGGCGAAGAGAGCTTCTATGTTGAACCCATTTCTCTTGGTCATAAAGGGTACGATTCTTCTGCATGCCGCGCTCCTTGACGCGGTCAGCCCAGTCGGGGATGGTGCGGAGGATGGAGATTAGGGTTTGGGTGGGAGAGGGATTGGAATTGGGGAAGTGGAAGGAGCAGGGTTTGAAAAAGAGGGAGTAGGGTTTGGAGGGAAGAAGAGGATGGAAATTGATGGAAAATTTGGGGGTGAATTTGGAAGAGAAGATGTGGAAGGAGGGTTTGATTTGATTTGGAGGTTGCTTCATGGGTGGTGGGAGAGAGGATCAAAAATAGGGTTGGAAGGAAGAAGAAAGATGAAAGCATGTTCTGAATCAGAGTTGAAGAGAAACAATAGTTGGGTTTGTTTTACGTGTATGGGTAGTGTAGTGTAGTGCAGTAGAGAGAGAGAGAGGTCAGTATTCACTATTCAGTGAGCTGAGTCCTCACTCCTCACTCCTGAGTTAGTTGTGAAGCATGTTCTTACACGTTTCAGATTAGAACCAGTCTTGTCTTCATACCCTTCACCTACTTGTGTTACCCTATTTAATTCACACCTTCCCTTTCATAAATTTTTAACATCTCCAATTCATATTCTGTATAAATAATTGATAATTAACTTTCAAATTCATTTTATATATACAAACAAACCTTTTTATTTAAATTTCTTTTCCTTAACATGTTAGTCTATCCAATTCATACCTTCCCTTTCATCAGTTTTTAATGTGAAGTTATTTAAGCATTTATTATAAATCTTCAATTCATTTTTTTTAAAAGCAAATGTACTTTTGATACTTCCAAATTGTGAGGCTTCTATTAAATAGGCCTCAAATTTTGATTAAGATCAGTTGTAACTTTTAATCTTTTATTTTTCAAAAAATATTGTTATTTTCACTAATATTATTAAAATTAGGCAAAAGTATCTTTTCTGCCCCCAACATTTTGGGGTCCTGTCACTTTCATCCCTAACGTATTTTCGCTGTCAATGGTACCCCTAGGGCATGTTCACTAACAAGAAACCAATTCCATAGAAACTAAAAAGTAATTGGAGCCCACTGGGTTCCACTTACTTTTTCACTTTTTCATTTCCATCAACTTCAAAAAAAATACAAAATATCTATTATACCCCTTTGATTTGACATGATTTGACATAATTATAATCTTTTTTTCTTTTTATTATTTTAATATAAGGAGTAAAATAGTCATTTTAATACATTTTCATTCCATTTTCATGACCAAACTTTTACTACTAAACACATCAAATGCATTCCGTTTCCATTTCCATTTCTATTTCTACCAAATGAATGTGCTCCTAATGTTTTGTGTTTCTCCCAATGTCAGGCTTTTGGCTAACACCGTCAATTTTTGAATGATTTTTGATGACGTGACATCCTATGTGGCCAACAATTCTGATTGGACTTAATTTTTTCCACATCAGCAGTCAATAGTACTAAGTTTTTTGGGTCCATTTTACTGATGTAATAAGTATTTTGGTGTATTAAATTTACTGATGTACTGAGTTTTTGGGATCCATTGTACCCTTAAAATATATTGTTGATGTGAAAAAAAGAAGTTCAGTTAGAACTGTTGGCTATATAAGATGCCACGTCATAAAAAATCGTCCAAAAATTGATGGTGTTAGCCAAAAGCCCAACATTGAAAGAAATACAAAACATTAGAAGTACAATTGACAACAAAAAAACGTTAAGGGCGAAAGTAACAAGATCCCCAAACGTTGAGAGCAGGAAAGATACTTTTGCCTTAAAATTATTAAAAGTGAGTGATGTGTTGTTATACTTATACACATGACGAAAAAAAGAAAAGAAAAGACTGAATTAATATTTGTCAACTCATTCTTTCTCCACCATTCCACTAGAAACATAATGCCAAAATAAATTAGTGGTTGAGTGGTAAAAGATATATGAAATACAGTGATTTAATGAGAATATTTTGTTTAGAACCAAGAAATAATATATGTCTATATAAATTTAAAAGAAAAAAGCTAAAATGTACATAACCCATGAGATAAATATAAAATTAAACTTGTAGTAAAATATACTGAAGAAAATGCTTCGATATCTTAAAACCTTGTAGTCAATAGTTCACTCAAATTAGTTTAATTTCTTATAACATAAAAAATTGTCGTTAAAATTTTATAATTTAGATTCAGATTTACATCTCCGTTAACTTTTCTTGAAGTGGCCAATATTAGTTATCTTGCATAAAGAATAAATTCTCATATATTATATCAAATACATTGGGTCATATTGTTTGATAGACTGAAAATAAGGGGGAAAATGTAACACACTCACAAATGGTAAACGAAATTTATTTCCATTTTGGAACTCTAAAATCAAATGAGCGCAATGCAAGGATTAATATAATCCTTGTGGTGCATAATATAATGATTGTATAGACTGTTCTGTAACGCCTAGTCTAACAAAAGCTTTTAATGCATCATAAACTAGAAGCGCAGATGGTGATACCGTCAATATCTTGACCAAGTGCAGGCAGCTAAAGGAGCTTCATAATTAAACAGATGGGGGTATAAATGGCAATATCTGAAACAAGAATACCTGAAAGAGCAATAATGAATCACTTGCTAAATTAAAATTCACAACTTCAATGATTTCAAACTCAAAGGAATTCAAAATGAATCAATATATAATACTAGTCGATTTGATTGCATCCACTTCTTTTAAGTTTATTTTTTAAAATTAGATTGTAAAACTTCTATATTTTAAATATAATAAAAAGAAGTCTCAACTTTTTAATAACTTTCCACTCTTTCCTTAGGTGGAGTCACAAGAAAATCTCAACAGCTAACCATCCATCAGCTGAACATTATCTATGCAGGTTAGTCGCAGGCATGGCTCACTTACAAATATGGAAAACCTATACTTCTAGTCCAATTCTGTAGAATATGACCCAAAAGCAATATTTAACCCTTTTCACCTATTAACACGAAGTAACTTGAGTAATTACAAACCTATTTCCCTATAAATTTATAGGGCATCCATTTAGGGGAAACATAGGCATAAATTAAATAGGAAATAAAAAAAAACATGTTATTCTTGTTACCAATGGTATCTTTTCTGTACTTATTACATGTATTACACAAAATACTAGAACATAGGAATCCCACGTAAGGAAACAAAATATTCTAGAAAGCACACAAAAGAATCAATACCTCTTTACTTGGAAGGAACTGCAAAGAAAAGTAACAACTTAAAACAAACTTCCCCATCAAGCATAAAAGGAGATGCCCCACCAACCCACCGGCATTTTCCAATACTTTGATAAAATTAATTTAACCTTCTACTACAATACTACTTATATCATAAAATTATTGGATCCACTATTGAAAAATATCACGCTCCTGAAGTGAGAAGAGCAAGGAAAACGGGAATCAAAGATTAAAAAGAACATGAGGGGGGGAAAATGCTTTTATGAGCAAAACAAGATAGCAAGTTGCCATCTGAAAGATACATGAGATACTGTTAACATATAAGTTGCAACTTTTACCTCTAATTTTCAAGCCGAAAATCAAGGGTGCGTATACTCAATCAGCCTGCAAACACCACAGATAAGCATCAATTCCACTAAAAGTTTATAGTTGAATGGCACAATGATAAAATTAATTTTAAGTACCAAGAATATTTATTCTTCTTATGGACATTTAGAAATTATTGTATTAGATGCTTTGACCCTTTAGGAACTCTTCGGGCAGAGTTCATAACACCACTAATGCAGTGTTCGTTAAAAATTAAAAAAAAAAATTGAAGGATAAAAGGTAGGGCTGATGGATTGAATGATACGCAAAATTTATCTGAATTTCCTTCCTATGCTTTAGTACACAAGTTTCAAAACCAAATTTTGTGCAGTAGAGTGGCAGACAATTTTCTAGGAAATTAATAATTTCCTCGCTCCAAATTTTTCTAAATTGAAACTGATCTTTCTTTTCTTTTTTTTTTTTGGAAGACATCCCTCACTGCTCTGGTCTAAACAAACAGATTAGCTCTATAGTCTTAGTTTCTGTTTTATCTCTTATTTGTAGTTATAAGTTATGTACATATTAGGTCCTATGGATTGAGTGGTTGGACACTTGGACTGTGATTGACTTTCCTCGTAAATACTCTATAGTCTGTACTATTATTAACAGAAAGATGGTTAGAGAGTTGGAAAGGGGCTTATTTGTCTCTTGGTGGTACGGTTACTTTAATTCAGACTTCTCTGCCTATCATTTCTTCGTATTATCTTTCCCTGTTCAAGATTCTAGTTGGAGTAGGATGATGACTATCCCTGGAAGTTGTGTTTTTCAGGATTGAGATGGAAGGAAGAAGATTGGCTATGTTGAGTAGGATGCAGGGCTATATCTTAAAAAGACTAAAGTGATACAAGAAGAGCAATCGCCACTTCAACCAGTGTTTTTCAAGACTGTAAGTAGGGCAGGATCATAATTGTCAATATTGACAAGCATCGAAATGTTTGCAAATTTGCTATTCTCTGTTCAAAGTATTAACTTTGGTTTCTTGCAACTGTGAGAAAAATATATCAGTCGCCACTTCAACCAGTGTTCTTCAAGACAGTAAGTAGGGCAGGATCATAATTGTCAATATTGACAAGCATCTAAATGTTTGCAAATTTGCTATTCTCTGTTCAAAGTATTAACTTTTTTTTTTTTGATAAACCTGTTCAAAGTATTAACTTTGGTTTCTTGCAACTGTGAGAAAAATAGATCAGTCAATCATAAAAGTTTATCACACTTAAGGGATGGTGCACATGGTTTTATCACTTCACAAAATTTTCTGTGAAGTTCCATTCACATGTGATTCCTAGTATAATTATGGTATACAGCATAATTTATTGAAAATATTAAGACAATACATCTTCCCTTAACATTGACAATGTCCATTTTCTAATTTTCTTTTTGATGCAAAACGAAACTTGTACATATAAACTTTTGACATGATGCGAACATAGTGGTTTACCTTCTCATTTTTTGGACCAAAAATTGCCTTGACTGATTCAAAAACCTCTTCAATAGGCCTTGCAGCATCAATCTAGGAATGAAAATCATATGCCCTCAGTACAAAAAAGCAACAACTTCAAAAATATGGTAAAAGCAAGAAAGAAATTTTTTTTCAAAAAAAGATTAAATTACCTTGCGGACTTTTCCCTTTGCATCATAATGGTTAATCACAGGGAGACTAGATTCCAAGAAAACCTTAAACCGCTTCCTTATAGTTTCAATGTTGTCATCTTCTCTTCCCTTGATTATCCATGTAAAAGCATAAAGCAAATAAAATGCTTAAAAGTATAAATACAGAAAAACATTTAGAAAGGAAGTAAGAGAAAAAAATATTCAAACCTGGTTTCTACTTAGGAGGCGCTTCTCCATCTCCTCCTCAGGACAATCAAAAAAGAGAACAAATGCTGGCTCCATCCCAGTCTGCAAAGCCATAATGCATTTTGGAAGTTAACACAAGGTACATTGATCTATTCTGGAAAACAACTAAAAATAAATTTTATGTAATGATAATGAAAGCCTACCACTTTCTCAAATGCTGCACGATTTTCCTCATTACGAGGAAAGCCATCAATAAGAAATTTGTCATTGCCATCCTCCTGCATTGCTCGTTGCAGAAGCTTAATTGTTACCTCTGAGGGAACAATTTTTCCTTCTTTGATCATATTCTGAATCATTGTGCTGCCAAAACATCAGCAAATAAATATAAATAAGATCATGCCCAGAATATTGAAAGTTTAAAACACAATAAAATTTAGATTGGCATCAGTAGTTGGCACTTCACAGTTGCAAAGGAAACAAGAAAGACTACAAGAAGGTAATATACAAATCCTGCTGAATTAAAATTAGAATCAGAGTTAGACAGAGAACACAAAGAGAATCATTTGTAGAGTTAGATATTTGTCACTTGTCAGAACAAATATAAGAATAAGATGATAAAGTGTTAACTTAATGACGTGATCTGCATAACCTTGTGAAACTATCTACATGTTTTATCATGCATACTGAAGGGAAAGCAAAGAGGAACATACAACAACCACCTATTCATTAGTTGTCACAGAAAAAAAAAAGAAGGATAATTCCCTCCGTTACATGAATTAAAGAAATCAAGCAGCTGTGTAAAAGTCAAGCTACCACATATTAATCAATATTGACAAAACTGTTACTTATAATCCATAGTATGGATTCCATACTATGTTCAAACGGAAGTAACACGTATTTTACAAACTCAAGAACCTAAAGAAAGAATACACCTCATGGATACCTACAAAGACAATTTATTTACAAACTCATTATCAACTGCCTCCCCTAGGGAGAATAACTATAATAGAACAAGAGTCAGAGTTTGGTAGAGGGAGACACAGTTTTCTCCGCCAATATATATGGTCCAGGTCATGATAGGAACATAGTGAATGCACAACCAAAAGGATTAGTCACTTGTGACTTTATAGAGAGGAAGGGTGGGAGATGTTATCTATAGAAAGTTAGTACAACAGGACTATGAACATTTTATTACTATTTTTTAGATGAAGTGCAAAAGATGTACCCATTTTCAGAACCAGATTTGATTTCTGCTCGCAGAAGATCACCAGCACTGAGGTGAGTATACCCGAAGTGTTGGACAATGTTTGCACATTGGGTACCCTTTCCACTTCCTGGTCCACCTGTATGATTAATGATTAACAAGATAAGAATTCAATTCATAAGTCAGAAGATGTCCACTTAAATATCCAATAATGAACATATGGGGCATTGAGGGAGAAATCAGATTGCATAACAAGATAGTAAAATATGAAAATTAATAAAAGCAATCTGCAGTAATTTCAGTCACATGACAAACAGCACCAAACAACCAAGTTTCCCAGTTGATTATTTTAGAGGAAACAATTAAACATACTCTTAACAGATAAAAGTCTGTCACCTTGTATTCTTTCATCTTTTTTTTTTTTGAGATTAAATCTTCTCCTTTTAAGATGATCACATTATCCATCTCATGAATGAAATCAAATTAGTCATGTACTTTCAAATTCATAAGTATAAGTTCTGACCTACTCAGGCAACCATTTTTTCCCTATATATCAAAACCACATTATAAAGGATTTAATTAATATTTGAAGTAAAGTTGTTTTACACCTGAAAATGTTGGCAACCACAGGAAGTACAACTAAAGTGTTCAAGAGAGTGATTGAGTTCTTAAAGAAGGAAGACTCTATGCATAAGGCTTTTCAATCCTCTAACCATAAGAAATAACATACTTGATAACCATTTACCTAAGTAATTTAATATTTATTCAAGAAATAAATGAGGTATACAAGATATGTTAACATGGGAAAAGATAGCTAACAGAACTATAGTGAACTATCAGCTTGACTAATGTCAAAATAAATTCAAAGGCATCAATAAAAAATGAGACGAAAAACATCATAAATTTACTACAAATGAATCAGAGATTAGATAAATATAGAAATCCTTCACTTAAATGCTACAAGTGCTCACCTAACACAAAAATAACGGTAGGCTTTTTCTCTAGGATACTCCCATTTGCACCCTATGAGCCAATGAAACCGAAAGAAAAAAAGAAAGAAAGAAAAAATTAAGATCAATTACATGATAGACTGATAAGATAAATTACTGATGAAACACGGCAAAAGACCATTTGCAGGCAATAAGATCAAGATCTTGCATAGGATTGGAAGAGGCACAAGATGGATTGAATTGCAAGACCACAGGGTTGAGGATCAGAGATCCTATCATTTTTATAAAATACAACAACAAACAAAGTCTTTTCCCACTAGGTGGGGTCGGCTATAAAATAAAAAAAGAGTATATATATATGATAGTATAAACTTTTTATTTTACAAATACAAAATTATCCAAAATCCATCATACTTCAATAAAACAAGTGATGACTGATGAGCTATTGAACAATTTATATTAAAATTTTAAAGCAATTTCCATAAAACAAATCTTATTGATGTGTATAACTAGTGTGACATTTGAATTTGTTTCTTAAAGATAGTAGGTTTCTTATATGGTATCATAAGATCATAGGATTGATAGACATTAGATGGTAGGATCATACATGCAAGATTGAGATCCTATTGTTATCATAGTAGATAGTAGATTTCAATCTTATCTGCAGTTGACATCGATTTTTATGAATAAGATCGTAAAATCATATTATTAAGATTGAGATCCTGACAACAATGATTGCAGGCTTTCTATGATTATAATGAAGCTATAATAATTCACTAGAGTTAGCAACAAGATATTCCATATCATATTACTAAAATTAGAATATAACTCAATTATCAGAAGAAAAATTTAGAAGCTGCTTTGCCTGTGTCAGAGATTAATGAGGGTCAGAAATGGAAAGAAATGAAGGAAAAGAGCTTCTCAAAGTTCAAACCTCAGGAATTCTATATGGTAGTCAGGGTAAAGAAAACGTATCTTTACTTTAATTAGATTGTCAAGAAGCTGTCCAATTAAATAAATGCTAGAAGCAAGTGAATGGGTATATAATCAAAACTACCTTGTTTGCAGCTTCAACAACGGTTCCCATGAGTAGCTATTCAACTCTGTTAAAAAATATCTGCACAACTATCCAAAAGCAAATATTATTATCTGTTCAAAAGCCATCATATTAAACAGCCAATAGTACAGAATAAGGACCAAGCACCGAAGGCCACAGTGCAAAGCAGCTATTGAGGTTTCAACCGAAGTAAAAATATTTACATGCTAGAGGAAGAGTATAGACATTAGACAACTCTTTAATTAACATTAACAAGGAGGAATAGACTCAGCTGAGTTGAAAAACTGAATTTGATCTCGTATATTTTAATTTATAATTCAAAATTCAGATCCTTTCACGGTACGCCATTTACCCAATTTCATCTGATTCAAAATGGTACTCACTGTTCAACAGATCAAGACAGATAAATAATAAGCTCGATAGATCTTCAAAATAAAAATCTTCAGTTAAACTAAACACAGTGTCAAATTAGATCTGACCAAAGGCAGACAAAATAACAGCTCTGACACGAAAGGCAGCGTAAAATGCATGGCAAATTAAAAAATATATATTTTTCTTCTAGAAGGAGAGGGAAAAAACTAACAAAACGAAGATATCAAAATTGAAGGAAAGATCATAAAGCCCAACCGCAAATCAAATGCTACTGTTGAAAAAATGGATATCAAAGAAAGCAAGAAAAATTTTCCATTTAAACAGTATCATTCTGGGTCTGACAACAGGTGTCAGTTCACGAGATGGAAAATTGAGAGATCCCAACCAGTATGCAGATCTAAGCAAAATATGGAAATATGAGGGATAAAAGCAACGAAATATCAAATGGGAAATGATCAAATAAGTCGGAAATTGTGAAAATGTCTTGAATTTAGAGAGATCCAAGAGATTTCAAATGAATTCGGAGAGATTGAAATAGCTTACCTAAAGAGAGAAAGCGAAGAGCGTAAACAAATGAGAGATCTGAATGGGAAGAAAGGAGGGAGACGCAGATGCGAATTTGCGCAAAGGAACTTGGCTCCTTAAAAAGGAGAAGAGAATAACGCCTTCGTTGTTCATTTTGGTGGGTAGGGGTAGCATTGGGAATTTTATTTTTGTAAAGCGCGTGGTGTTTGCGTGAAATTAACGGCTACAACAAAATTACAATTCTATAATGGCAAAAGTACCTTTCCTAACCCCAACGTTTGGGGATCCTGTCAGTTTCGCCCCTAACATTTTTTCGTTGTCAATTGTACCCCTAACGTTTTACGTTTCTGTCAATGTCACCCTTTTCACTAACACCGTCAAATATTTAACGGTTTTTGCTGACGTGGCATCCTATGTGGCAAAATATTTTTTTCCTGTCAATTGTACCCCTAACGTTTTACATTTCTGCCAATGTCACCCTTTTCACTAGCACCATGAAATATTTAATAGTTTTTGCTTACGTGGCATCCTATGTGGCAAAAATATCTAACTTGACATATTTTTTTCCACACCAGACTTTTTACTCATATTTTTCCCATTAAAACCGTATCGTTTTAGCCTCACCATATTCCTTTTAAAATATAACTCAAACGCACGTGTCATTTTGCAGACAAAAACATATGAGACGTTACCCTAAAATAGAGAATGGATAACGTCTCCGATGTTTTTATGAGCAAAATAGCGCGTGCGTTTGAGTTATATTTTAGAAGGAATAGGCCGAGGTCAAAACGACACAACTTTGATGGGGAAAAGATGAGTAGAAAATCTGATGTGGAAAAAAAATATACCATGTCAGATATTTTTACCACATAAGATGCCACGTAAACAAAAACTATTAAATATTTGATGGTGCTAGTGAAAAGGGTGACATTGATAGAAATGTAAAACGTTAGGGGTACAATTGACAGGAAATAAAAACGTTAGGGGTATAATTGACAGGAAAAAAAACGTTTTGCCACAAAGGATGCCACGTCAGCAAAAACTGTTAAATATTTGACGGTGTTAGTGAAAAGGGTGACATTGGCAGAAACGTAAAACGTTAGGGGTACAATTGACAGCAAAAAAACGTTAGGGGCAAAACTGACAGGACCTCCAAACGTTGGGGTTAGGAAAGGTATTTTTGCCTTCTATAATTTATATTATATAGGTCCTTTTTTATTTTTTATTTTTTCACATCAACTCCTTTTTATTGGTATCGTTAAACAGGCCATTCCACTTTAACTTATACGGGCCCCTTCACGGGATAGGCATGGGTTGGCCTCTTTAATAAACAAATTTAAACTTTTTTTTTGAAACACAATCAAATTTAAACTTGAAGTTGAATGTCCATATCTATTTATTCTGGTCAGTGAGTTAGGACTAATTGTTTTTTTTTTACGTTTTATAATTATATTTTAATATTGCTAAAATTTTAATTTATACAACTTATAAAATAGATTAAAGACAATTAAATTTATTATGATAAAGATATCATGTTCAAAATAATGTACTTATTTTTAAAATTTTAGTATTATGGCTCCATGAAGACTCTTTTCTTTCTTTCTTTCTTTTTCCTTCTATTTTTCAATTGGAAACAGTAATATTCAAAATATTGTTGACGTCTTCCAACAATAATTTGAATTTTAATTTCAGTAATTTGTTATGTTGTAAAGCCCATTGGTCATTAGGCCCCATTTGCTAAGAAAAATATTATTAGAGGGAATGAGAATGAGAATGTTGGAAGAAATGAGAATGGAATAAAAGTGTACAAAATAATCAATTTACCCTTATATTAAAAGTGATAATAGAATAAAAGTGAATAAAAAAATAAGAGCAAAAATATAATTTCATTACATTGTATATATTTGATAGAAAAAATATTAGATTACACCAAAGATTACAGCCCTCATTTCTAGTAACCAAACAAGTACACCTTTTGAGTTACCAAGAAGCAAGGAGACTTTTGAGTGCATTTCATGCAAGATATGGATCTAAAGTAATTTATATCCTAAATTTTAGATGGTAGTCCTTAAAATATACAAGGTCTTGTATGGACTTCATTTTTGTATTGATCTTTTTTCCAACTTCATCATAAAAAGTTCTGATTCCAGTCTCAACAAGTGGTGGTCAATCTCCTTTGTGAATAGTTATTTTTGGTTTACTGATTACTCTCTAATTTTTTTTTCATAGTATTCAAGTTAATCCTGAATATTCTTAAATTTTGACCTATTAGTCCATTGGTCTCTGAATTCCATTAAGGTTCATGAAAGAGAAGTAAATAATTGGCTTACAGAAACATTACTTGCTCATATTTAGAAACATTTAAGGACTAAATCATTAGTTAAGTGAAAAAAATTCTTTTTCATAAAAGAAATTGTTTGAATTAATAAAGACTTATCAAAACTTAAATTACCTATTAAATGCAAGGACTTGGTCTGTAAGCAGTTCCTCTACGTATGACAGATAAAAGGACCAATAATTAAAGTCCTTTACGTAAAAGATGCTTAATGTTGTTTTCACCTAATACTTCATTATATCAAATTCAGCATCTCACATTTGTCACATGTATTAGCAACCACTTTTCTCTGATGTAACTAATTCACCATTCATCTTCGTCACATAAAACAAAAGATGAATATTAACAAAGATTAAGTAAAATTATAAATATACATAGCAAGGTCCCTCTAGGAAGTTACTTTTTTATCTTGTGGCTTTGGAGGGGCAAAAGCAAAAGGCTTCAACATGGTTGGAGGTGTAAACAACGTAAAACATCTGATGGAACTGAATACAATTTTTTTGGCACGATAATCACAGCGTAAACTGGGCGCATTGAAGCTCGGAGGCAGAACTATATCTGAGAATTCCAGTTTCTTGTTAATCCAAGTATTAGATTAATGTGTCTCGTCCGTTTGAAACAAGAAAGTGTCCGCAAGTACAGAAAGATCTCTTCCCACAATCTTGAAGGGCAGGGAAGGTTTATTTTTTGGCTTTAACTTCATGATCCTGACATGTAAGTGTATCGTGTTTGAGCTCCAATCAAAAGTTCAACTACTTTTGCTGCAACATATAAAGCAGCAAAGGATCAGGTATTAGTAATTTGTAGTAGTATGTTGAGCTCGCTAACGAAAAGAAACCTTGGAGAAGAAAAGGGGGAATAAAGGAGGAAAATTTCATCCAGCATAGCATACCTGTAAGAAATCCTATAATGGGTATCGGTTCCACGACTTTCTCGGTGCTTTCGAGTTTTTGCCTGAAAGATTACGGAGGCATTTTCTTGTCATTTTTTATCTGATCCTTGGAGTAAGAACATTACAAAATATATTGAAAGTGAAGCAAAGAAACAAGAATAAATTAAAATAAAGAGAGAGAGAGAAAACAAACTGTGAAATCATTTATACCTGGTATACTTGCCAAAGAATGGATCCCTCATCAGGTAAAGTACAAGCAACAGCTTCCGCCTCTTTACCTGAAGTAAAACTATTATTGGTGTAGGTTGAGAAATAAAGGCATATAAGCCATATCTAACGCACATAGAGACTAATTCAGAAGAGTGATAACTGATAAGCCCAATGCATCTTACATGCTTACATGGCATAGCTCTAAAGAATTCTAACCTCATCCTTCTCAGAGGCTGAAAGCTTGACTTTTTGCTTCTTCCCTCCAGCCATAGATGTTGTAACTAGTGAAAAGATGCTTGTCCCTATGCAGTCAATAGCCAGTGAAATGAACCATGGGGTCCATGACCTAATTCCATACTTTCGAATAAATAAAACATAAATAAGTGGTCTAGTGATAAATAAAACTTCTCCAACAAGAAGCAGAACCCCACGAAGGCCCTTTTTGGACATTACTGTTAAAAGCGTGGGTCTCTCTACAGTTGAGGCTGCAATAAAACAGAGGCAATGATTAGTTGAATCACTAGTGGATTACAATCAATATATTACTGCTTGAAGTACCTAAGACAGATTACCAGATGGCTGCATCGTTTCATGGTGGTGTTTAACCTGAAACAACCTCGTTGGATCTGACAACAACCTAGCATTTTCTCCAAATCTACTTAAAGCAGACAATGCTTTTCCTTCGAGATTCCATGGGTTTTGAACAAGGTTATTATTCATGTAACCAGACCCAGGATGCCCTCTAGACTGAGGCAAACGGCCTATTTGATGTTGAGAAGTCAAATTATCTGAATCTTTCTCATCATTAGGTGTCTCACCTCCACATAACAGCATCTTATATCCACTCTTCCGAAACAAAGATAACCGGAACAGAACCCTGAATGCAAGGTTACAAGAGAAAAGGGTCAATGGTGATGCCAGACTAAGGATGATACCAAGAGAATATACTAAAGTACAATATATTGCTTACTTGATTGCTTCTGTAACAGCAAGGAAATTCCATTTCTTATCATCACCATAGTAATGTTGTGCCACAACTTCAACTAGTGTTTCCAAATCCTTTATTGTGGATAAGCATAAAGAATAAGGAAATGAATTAGGCTCAGCTGAGCCTGGAACATTTTGGGTAGGAGTAGTATCAATTATATGTTCATTGATAGCAGTGATAATTCCCAAAATGGTCGTAACTGCATACAACAATATATTCTTGGTAAGTAACAACTAAGTATAAGATTAGAACTTGTTACATTTCAAATAAAGTGAAGTTGACTATAAAATTCTCTAACATCACTCTTGGAATTCGCAACACTTGGAATATACAAAACAATTGATGCTCTCTGCCGTGTATGCTATCAGTTTTATTGTTTTGTTTCTCCAACATTCACTGTCATGTGCGATGGGAGATAGAAGCTTCTACTTTTTACGAGCCTTGCTAAACTTATTTCTTTCAAATTTGTCACCAAAATAACATGCAACAGCTTGAAGAAAGAGAGAGAGAGAGAGTTTTAAATAATTATATAATCTGAAACTCAAAAGAAGTAGCCAAATGTTACCAAAATTTCACAAAACCTGCTTCTGGTCCAATCTCTGAATCAGAGAATCGTTCAGGAAGAAGCCACGTCATCCCCTGACAACAATTCAATCACCAATAAGGTAATGATAGATCTCATAAACGTGAGAATTATTAAAGAATAAATACTCTTTGAACACCTTATCCTCTTAGATATACCCCGTTAGCAAAATAGCTATCAATGCTCAAATATATTGAATAGTAAAATGACTTGAGCTGAACATTTTGTAAAACTAACAAGAGAATCAAAGATGGCACGTAATGAAAATTGATCAAAGAAAGAGAGGGAAAAATACAGAATTTCCTTCCCTCTCCTCGTCCAAAACAAAAAGAAAAATCTAGAGTAGACAAGAAAAAGAAAAAGTACCATAAACCATTCAGCAATCTAACAACGGTATATGATAACATCAAACACTTAATCAATCTCACCCTTTTTGGTCCCAATTATAGGCATGTTCGACTAAGAAATTTATATAAATCGATGAAATTGTAAACGCAGCATGACGATATTAGAAATATGTGGATCCAAATAATAGCTCACATTGGCTAAAGACTCCAAAGAGTGAACAAACTCTTTGTTCTGCCTGACCCATCTTTTGTAAACCTCCATAGCTTCAGTTACTAGCCTCCTTCAAGCGCATGTATTAAAAAAACCCTAACACGCTGAGCCACCACCAAGCTTCATACGATATCCAGAATTGGTACCTCTTGGAGGCGAACCAGACGCAAACTTGGACTTGGAGCAATTTCGGCAATTTGAAGATGGGTTTCGATCTTCAAGATGGAAAACAGAACAGGTATGAGGTGTGGCTATTATTGTCGTTTGATCTGATCCTGACCGTTGATTAGGAAAGACTTGGACGCCATTACCGTACGATTACGTCGGCATAAGCTCGTGTTTACGAATTCCGACATTAAAAAATGGACGGTGAAGATTTCGAATTGTCAGGAGTTTACTGTGCTTTCTGGTGGATGGTAATGTAGCGTAAAAAACAAAATAAAATTAAAATGGGAGTGGAATAGAATTAGAAATTGAAAGAGGACTAAAAGAGTAATTTACTGTTTTGGTCTTATTATAAAAAATAAAAATTGTGCTGCTCTGGCTCTCTCGTTAGGGTAGGGTTTTAGGGGTTCGGAGAAGACTGACTATAATATGCAGCTTACGCTTGAATTCGGGTAAGCTCATGATTATCTGTTGATTTCTTTGGTCCTTATGTTTGGTGTTGGGGATTTGTTGACGACTTCTTTATTATCTTAGAAATCTAATGTCAACTCATCTATCTTTCCTTTTTCTCCTGAATTTGTTTGCAATAACTATGAGTTACTTGTTGTGTTTAAACACTTTTGTAAATTTATCCTCAAGTGCTGTTGGGAATAATTACCTTCATTCATAATCCGATCAAGAGCATCCACTATTATATCCTGCGGATTCAATTTCACTCCATCAAAATCACAAGAAATCCTTGCAAAACCCTCCTAGCTGCTACAAAACCTCATCGCTCTTTATGCAATCTGCACTCTTTGAATTGGCTTTTGGAATCTTTCATATTTTTCATTTTATACAAACACTGGCAAATAACGACTTTTGACTTATTTGAATTTTAGTATAATTGGTATGCTCGTCTACTTTTTTTTTTTTTTTGCTTTTTCTCACCATGTGCTGCGGTTTAGTAGTTTGGAGGAGGGAAGAACAAACCCCCACCGGGATTGAGTTATTAGGAAAGCAAATATTAGTCTAATATTGTTGGATATTTGAAAATAAGCAGGATATTGAAAGGAATTTTGGGAATCTGCCATTCTTGTTTATCTTTTATGATTTTGGTTACATGTACATTTAAACTGTTAGTTTGATCTAATATAAGTATTTCCAACTTGATAATGGAAAGCTTTGAGGTGAGGTTCTATAAAGGCTTCTTTGTACGCTCATACCTTTTGATTTTGATCTGGTTTTAGTTGCTTCTTAAATGTTCATGGTTTAACACAGTGGGGGATTGGAGCTACTTTGCGATTCTAAGAAGATTCATAATGTCAATGTTGAACCACAAAATGAATCAGATAAGGTAATTTACGACTTAAAAATGTAATTGACCCATGTTCCAAATGGAAAGTTCTTTTATTATACCTAACATTCTTATAATATTTTCTTCACGCTTCTCAGTTAATTATGAAAGATTTGCTTTCTTGGGTGCGAACCAACTTGATCAAGGAGAGGCCTGAAATGTTCATGAAAGGGGATACTGTGTAATTTTCCTTATGCTTTTTAACTAAATTTTACTTTTTTTGAACTATGCGAATACTTTGGTTTCTTATGAACGACTGTGTTACAGGAGACCTGGAGTTCTAGTCCTTGTGAACGACTGTGATTGGGAACTAAGTGGCCAGCTCAATACATCATTAGAAGAGAAGGATGTGGTGGTCTTTATTTCAACCTTGCATGGTGGGTAGTTTGTAGTGATCAATTAGATTTCAGTGATAAGTATTTATCATCACTCTATATGGTGTCGAAGCCATCGTTATAATATAAATTTGACGATTTCAAGGAAGGAAGCAACTGCATGAATTTGTCCAAGGTTAATAGAATTAATAATATTTGCATTTTTAATTTTATCCCAAGAGAAGTATAGAACCAGGTTGAGGAATCTATAGTTATTTTGCTACTGCAAATTGTGTTTTAGATGCGCACTAGTGCAATTGACAAGTCTTGCTTGAGTGATGATTAGTCTGGCCAAGTGGGATATTGGAACATGGACGTCTGCTTTCTGTTAATTAGTTACTAGCGTATTGATTTAAAAGAGATTGTCAACTATGTAAAATGGATTATAAGTTTCTTCAGTGAAAATGGACTTCCTTCTAAAGTCGAGTTTCATTAGTATCGATGTCTCGTTCAAAGTTCTCCATCTCCGACTGCTGATATTGACCTTGTTTCACCATTTCGTGAGTGAGGATTGTGGCAAAATATCACATTCCACTTACATTTGTTTTTGCTCTTTACCGACATTTGTAAAATTTCTTGGGGGTTAAATTATCTTTTCACTACGAAAACAAGGTACTCAATCACGGTGAAAAGAAAAAAAAGAACATGACTAATTTATTAATTTACACATGGAGGATTATTTTATATTGAGCTATTTCTAAGTTGGCCACTATTTTACTAATTTATATTATTGACCTGAATGATGTTTAGCCTACTTTCTACTATCCTATTCAGAAAAAAAAAAAAGATTCATATTACCAGTTAATATCTACATAAAATATCTATCAACTATTATATCAATTGGTCAAATTTTTGCTTAATACAATTATAGGTTCCTTTGATTGAAAGAAAAAAAATAAAGAATTAAGTTGAGTGAATTATTATATAAAAGACTAATTTTTTTTTTTAAAAAAAACTAAATCATTTATTTTATTATTTGTTCATGACATTATTGTGTACGTCATAATTGGTGCCGTATTGATGACTAGAGGGAAAGAAAGACAATCAACGAGTAGATGTTCAGTGGTACGGTAATACTGAACTTCAGTGCATCTCTCCAATCAGTTGGTCCTTAAACCATTCAAGGTGGGCCCTAATTAATGTGAGTTTTTATTAATATTAACAAATGACATTACATAATTGAAAGAATACACTGAAGTTCAATGGTACACAGTACCATTAAACTAAATAATGATTTGATTTTGACAGTTTTAAATAGTTTGATTCAATTTGCATATTGGTGTATTATTATTATATATAGTGTCTTTTTGAAATGTGCGTCTGTGTATATATATATTAAATATCTTTCATTTATAAATGAATGAACAAATAATATTGATTGGATGTTTGAATAATTTTGACAAATTTAATTAAAAAAATTTAATTAAAACAAAGATATAATATATAATTAATAATATGTAAAATTTATTAAAAAAATACTTATTTAGAACAACTAGCGAAAATTTATTTGAAACTTTTAAAATATAAAATATTAGTTTAAAATTTGGATCAAACGTAAAAAATTAAAATAAGGCTTTGGCCTTAAATATTTAACAACTAATATATATATAGCGCAACGAGAATAAAAGGGGAATGATTTTTCGATAACGAAATAGTAAGTGTAATGTGTAAGTGAAATTTTGAGTTTGACCAAAACAAAATTGTGTCAAGTTAATGGATCTTGACTAAAGTGGGTCTTCCCTTGTACCAATAAACTATTGAGACTGTGACTGACTCCGTGAATGCCTACTAAACACCATTAAGCCATCAACAATATACAGAAGAATTTGTACCGTCACATTTGAGGTGAAAATCGAACTCAACTTTTTTGGCACCATTAATCACTATCTTAACATTCAAGAATATTTTGGAGGACAATAATGAATAAATATACAGAAAGTAGGTCACGGTACTCTGAAATTGGCAATTTGTATTTTATCCATAAATGGTACATCGGAAGCTATATTTTCATAATCCTTTCTAACTTCTACTTAAAAATTGCATTTGACTGAAAAAAATCTTGTTATATAACTTATCTAATTCCTGAAGACTACACCACTGGAGCAACTCACAAGTAATAGCCATGAAAGATGGCTTACCTGGTCTTTTGGGCTTTGGCCAACTTCTTCTTTCTCTTCTTGACGGCCTTGGGAACTTTATGTTTGCGTGCTTCTCTTTTCTCTTCCTTAACTTTCTTCTTATTTTCTTTTCTAGCAGCTTTCTTATCCACAGGAGCCTCTACTTCACTTTCAGAAGATGCGCTCTCTTCAGAATCACTTGGGCTATCTTCATCCCCTATACTCTCTTCGGAATCACCGCCTGCAGATTTTGGTTCCTGCTCTTGCTGGTCATTTTTCAATGAAGGCTGAACTCTTGATAGAGCCTCTTTAAGTCCAGTAGTGGTTTTATAGTACAAATCTTCAGTGTCCTTGCCACTGGCTATTCGTTGCACATCCTCTTCAGCGTTCTTAACATCGTCGAGTGTCTTTGGAATGTAAGACTGCAACAAAAGAAAGATTAAACATACAATGGTCAGAGAACAAATCAATGTGCCAAACCATAAACTGATCCTTCAAATACGAAATCTGAACCCATTTTCAGTCCTTCAAAGATTCAAAACATATAATTCTTTTTGGCTGGCGAACAGAATAATTGATACAGTAACTTATGGCATGTACCCAGGAACTGCAGTTTCCCAGCCTTCAATCACTATCCCAGCTACAGATTTACATAAAGGTACTATCTGAGACAGAAAATTTATTGAAAGAAAATGGCATCACAATGCTGGTCACCTGCACGAACACAGAGTCTGCAATCTCATCCTCTGCAGACAAGTCTCCTCTTGCCAAAATTTTTTGTTGAACCTAGAAAGATTTGAAATTTATAATATCCACATAAAATTGTTCAGAAAATTTAATGACAGTAAAGACAAATACCTGTTCCAAATAACTGTCCACAGTATCGTCAGTGATGGATGGATCAACAATAAAATCAAACAGTTCTCTTATTGTCATTACAGCTACACCATGCTTTCTAAAGAAGTCCTGAAACCAACTACTAAATTATGATTCTTTTTCCTTGCCAGCCCCACAAATTATGGGGAGGAGGAAGAGAAATGTGTAATTTATAGCTGGAAAAACTTACAGATATATGAACAGAATCTTCACGCAGAAAATCAAGGGCATGGGGGTGATCAAGATCAACAGCTTGAGAAACATCGATAATGTAGAGGTGACCCTGCCAAATGGAGAAGAAAAGAATAATTTTTAGAAATAAAAACATCCAGCCAAATGACATTAGGCAAAGGGATGTTCACCTCAAAATAAAGTATATTATATTCACTGAGATCTCCATGCACCAGTTTGCACTTTTGATACAATGTCCGCATAGCGATAATCATCTGAGTACAAAACAAATTAATCATCATTACAACCTCAAGAAATGGTAAGCACAAAATACAGCATAAAAGCCTTCTCAGAAACCTAAAACAACATTGTCAAATAAGTGTTTTTAGAGTTTATAATAAAAGTTATTCATAGGCCCTTGCTTAGCTGAAGCTATTGAGTTGAAATGATATTTGCTATGATGTCAGAGCTTCTATAACCAAGTATCAAGAACTTTATCCTTGCCACCCATTCTCTTAACTAAAAGTTAAATTTCAGCAAAAGGTATAATGGACGCTTCAAGCCAAAAGAGCATTGTGTGAGAGAGCCTATTATATATAATAAAGCTATTCATGGATCTAAGCTTAAGTAAGTCCATTAAGTATCCCTATATTAACCTTCAAAGAGATAGGCCTTTGAGGACCAAAATAGGACCTCAAATTAAAGAAACCCAACCAAGAATTGCCACAGTTATTTGACACACCTCAACATAGCCTTCCCGTAGCTTGTCAAGAGATAAAGCTGCATCTTTAAGACGAGGGGCAGCCCAACCTGCCTTTCCTGTGAAAAACAAACTAAACAATGAAATTCAACAGAAAAGGTAAACATTTCTTCCAGTTACTATAATTTTAGTCTGCACTACCATAAGATACATGCTACTGAAAGAAATTGGAATGTTTTACGACCTTGTATATTTGATAGAGGGTGACTTGAAGCTATGCCATATCATTATTATAAGTAAAGATTTGTGCTTACATGGTAGGTACACAACACTACTCCATATAATAAAAAATGATAATTGGCACCAATTACTCAGGCATGGGTATCTATTAAGTGGGAAAAATCCTATCCTAATCATAACAACACAAGAGTCATTAGACAGCATTCTCAAAATGCATAAAAGTAATACCTATAAATTCCATGACCAAAACATGCTTTCTTAGCTGATAAGGCATTGGGCACCTAAGTCCAGCTGCCTTTAGCCTGCAATCCAAATAGACAAGGAAAAAAAGAAAGATTCTAGTAAGTTTCACATTAAACTCTTTATAAACAAATTTACCAGAAAAAAAAAAAAAACCACGCCATGAAGTTTAATAAAAGAAATCCTTTGACCAAAAAGGGGTAAAAAAGCTAATAAGAAAACAGTAGATAGAATGGGTTAAAAAGTTTGAAGTATTTTTTTATTCTCAAATTATACAAACTTTCTCAATGTGGTTCCTTATTCTTGATCATTCTCATTTTAGTATATTGACTCACTATAAAAAGATAATTAAATATTTAAATGTATTTTATATAATCATGACTTTAAAATTCGTTATCAGCTAATTTAGGATCAATATTCATATTTCTGTATTCTAGTGGAACTAGGATTTCTTATTGTTTTATTAATTTTAATAGTGTCCTTAGCAGTCCTATTTACTAAGAATACTTCTTTACTTGTAAAGTTTGTTTACTAAAATGTTTTATTTATTTAGAATTAGGAGTTTTGTAAGACCTAATATAATTATAGAATTTTCTCTCAAACTGACTGTTTTTAGTTTCTACAATTGAAGCTTATTAATTTTCACACCAGCTTGCTACATCAAGTGATCTCGAAGTGGGTTAATCCCCCCTAATCCAATTATTAGTGACTCAATCATGGTAAGCAGTGGTTATCTCACCTTTAATATAACATTGCTCCTTAGCAAATATTGACATTAACGAGGCTCATAATTAGAATCTATTTTCTTTCGAAGGTGCTTGTATATCCATGAAAGACCTTTACAAAAACGGGAATGATGTGCAAACAAGGTTCGGGATTGTGTAAAAGCCAATGCAGAACTCAAATGAAAGCTCTCCGAGTACTTTAATTCATAATCAATAGGCAAGAGAGCTAATAAATAGCCCCCCCCAAAAAAAAAAAAACAATGTACATATCAAAAAGTTGACTAATTACTTGTGAGTTGTGAATCTCTGCTAGAAGGGGAGAAATTATTGGGTCCTCACTGAAAAAGAGCAATAACTTGGCTACATAATTTGTTACACTAGAATCTAGATTTCTACTAAATCTTGCTTCAACATTCCACCTACTTTTCTAATTCAAGAGTATGTTTAGATTACAACAACAACAAACAAAGCCTTTTCCCACTAGGTGGGGTCGGCTATATGGATCAAGCGACGGCAACATGTTCTGTCTTTGCACATTTCTATGTTTAGATTGAGTAGATTTTTTTTTTTTTGATAGAAGATTGAGTAGAATAAATACGTAGAAAAGTGAATTTTTAGGAATGGCATTTTCTTTTATTTATATTTAAATCTAAATTTTTTTTTTCTTTCTGTCTCATCTATTCTCCTTAATCTAAAGTCTAAACTTACTTCTTTAAAAAAAAAAAAAGAATAAAGCTAAAATCTACATCAAAGAAAACGTCAAAATTAAAAGTTCACTTCCGTCTCTTCTCTATTCTTCTCAATCCAAACATACCCTAAGAGGTTTCTTAAGTTTATGGTTATAGAATTTCTGGTTTTTTTCCTTTGTTCATTTATTTATTCCCTCTTTTCTTCTCATCTTGAATGTCTAATTAACATACTCTCCCAGGCATTGCACCCTCTTGGAAGTTTTTAGTAAAGGGCATAACCAAACCAGCAAAGATAGAATAAAATCAGAGAGCTTTACCCAAAAAAAAAAACTCAGAGAAAACAAAACAAACCTCATAAGATTTCTCATTTCTTTCTCCGCCCATGTTTTTACCATTTTCCTAGGATTGTGCTTACAATATGCAGTTCTAAAACGGTAGTCTCCTTGCACATATCTATCTCTGTCCCTGATATCATTCGGATCACAAAAATCAGTTCATATCCTTATTCAAACGAGACTACCAACTGGACATAAATCATAAGGGCATTCAACATAGGTTACTCTACCAACAGAAGCTAAAGCCTAGTACTCACTGGACTTACTTAAATACCAGAACGGATGTTTTGTATACTTTAATTGCAAATTCTTGACCATCACATTTGGTTGCATGATAAACATTTGCCTGTATAAACAAGAAGAAACAAGAAAGAACATATAGCATAATGACACATAAGTAATTAAACCAACGATTTAAACAGAAATATCATCATAGGATTGAATTACAAGACAAAACAAGAGGGGGTGGAGGAAGCTTTTGGTATATTACATACTTCCTTCCCTGTCGAAATGCATCCATTAATATCATGAAAGAGACCTCGATTCAGCATCTTGAATAAAACCAAGCGTGTTTTAGGATCAATTGCCTGGCAAGATTACAGTTAGTTGCATGTTAAATAGTTATAAAAGGAAAATTGATTATGATGCATTTGCTGAAAATAAAATGAGGGCGTCTAGATAGTTCATTGTCACAAAAAGCATATTACAAGACCAGTAACTTTTCCGGGTATTGAAATTATCAAAATCCCAGAGGTACAAATTGCTTTTCTTCACAAAATGAAATACAAAGCAAATTCAAAGAAATTTATGTATCGAATGTTGTAAAATTTCTACTAAAATTCACCGTCATTCAATGTTTACCTGCTCCACAGTGGCACGGTCTGCTTTTTCAGTAGTTTTAGTTTTACCAATAGCCGTCCCTCTAACGCTTTCACGAATTGCTGTTGCCACAGAGTTAGACATGCCAACATTCATCCTACCTTCCCACTCCTGCACCAAAAATACAACCCATACACATACATGTGAAGTGAAAAACCACATTCTTCAACTGAAAATCACAAGTAAAACTGAGACTAATCTTATCAAAGAGAAACCAAAAGAATGTGACAAGTGAAGAACATCAGTCCAGCACACAAACACAGAAACAAGGTATTAGTCAGTGAATGCTACTTCAAAGTTGAAACAACATGTGTACAGCGAACTGTATGGAAGCCAACGTATTTATACGTGGCATCTCTCAAAAAATAAGAGATATGTTGAAAGCAAAGAAAACAAAGACCAAATGACCTGAAAGAAGGAAAAAATAGGGAAATAATTGAGTTGGGTAGAAAAGTGAAACCTCTAAGGGCGAAGCCCGGATGTGATGAGAAAATTTTTGGTTTCTATTAGAGAGAGGTTGGAGGGTAGAAGAATTGGGTTTGGAGTGATGGCCGCCGTGAGCATTGGGACGTCTGGAATTGAGTGAAAAAGAGCCATCTGCGACTTGTTCATCATCCAAATCAAAGGCGTCGTCGTAGTCTTCAACTTGGGTGTCTGAAGACGAGGAGATCTCTTCCTCTACTTCTCCGTTAGGTAGTTCATCTTCAACCTCACTCGCCATCTTCAAAGTTGAATAGCACAACACAATAGAGAACAGAGGAGGAGGCGCGGCACAACTATTACTATACACGGAAGAAAAGAGGGCGGGTAGGGCTGGCTGTCTCTACCATCAACTTTCTGTTTTAACACCTACTTGATAAATAATTAATTAAGGTTAATGTAGCAAGTGCACTTTTTAATGTTTTCTTTTTAACCAACATTTTTAATTAATACACTACACTTAAGGGTGAGGTACTTGATTCAAAAATTTAAAATTCTTTCATATTCAAAATTAAGAGATTTTGTTCCAAATGGGGGCAATAAAAGCTCCGGGGATTGACGGTTTCCCAGCTCTCTTTTATCAGAAATACTGGGATGTGGTGGGCAAAGGGGTGACAGAGGCAACTTTGAAATTTCTCAATGATGGGCAATTTTCAGAGGAGGTGAACAAGACAAGGATCGTGCTCATACTAAAGATAAAATCTCCGGACAACCTTACTCAATTTAGACCTATTAGTTTATGCACTGTTCTATATAAGATCATAGCTAAAGCTCTGGCGAATAGGCTTAAAGTCATTTTACCTGATGTGATATCCCTAAATCAGAGTGCTTTTGTGCCAAATCGACAAATAACTGATAATGTGTTACTAGCTTACGAGCTAATTCATGCTCTAAAAAGCAAACGATCGGGGAAGAAAGGTTTTATGGCTATTAAGCTCGATATGAGTAAGGCATATGATAGAGTGGAGTGGAATTTTCTGGAACAGGCAATGATTAAGTTGGGTTTTCATGGTGAATGGGTCAAGAAAATTATGATCTGTGTAAGGTTAGTTTCTTTTCAAGTTAGAGTTAATGGCGGTGACACAGTGAGCTTTACACGAGAGAGGTTTGAGACAAGGTGATCCTTTGTCCCCTTATTTGTTTCTTATATGTGCTGAAGGCTTGAGTTCGCTTATTAGCAGGTATGAGCAGAATAATCTCATCCATGGGGTGAAGGCCTCGTTTGCAGGGCCAAGTATATCCCATTTATTTTTTGCAGATGATAGTCTTATCTTTTTAAGAGCTGACGATTCTGAATCCCAAGTGTTCAAAGAGATTCTAACATTATACGAATGTGCTTCGGGTCAAAAAGTTAATTTCGATAAATGTGCACTATTTTTTAGTAAAAATTGTTCACAGGAGATTCGGGGTATGATTCAAGGAAGATTGGGCATAACAAACATGGCCTTTAATGAGAAGTATCTAGGCCTACCTATGGTGGTTGAAAGAAATAAAGGTGCCTCCTTTAAGTCCATTAAGGAGAGAGTGTGGAAGAAGTTACAAGGGTGGAAGAAGAAATTACTTTCGAAGGCGGGGAAAGAAATACTAATCAAGACTGTAGCGCAATCTATACCCACATACTCAATGAGCTGTTTTATGTTCCCTCAATCTCTTTGTAAGGATTTAACACAGTTAATGGCTAAATTTTGGTGGGGTTCAAGCCCAGAGCATACTAAGATTCACGGGCTCAGTTGGGAGAAACTGACAATACCTAAAAGTTCTGGTGGAATGAGTTTTAGGGACTTACACACTTTTAACAAATCACTTTTAGCAAAGCAGTGTTGGAGATTATTAAACAGTGAGCATTCACTTTTACATCAGGTACTGAAGGCAAGGTATTTTCCTCAAACTGATTTTTTTCATGCAAAATTGGGTAATAATTCTTCATTCACGTGGAGGAGTCTGAGAGCATGGATGGATTTGTTAAAACCAAACATAATCAAATGTATTGGAAGTGGGGATTCAACAAACATAATAGATGACCCATGGATACCGGGCGTGTTTCCACTCACAACAAACACTGATGTTGCAAATTCTTTTCCAATGAAATGGGTGAGCGAATTAATAAATGAAGAAACAGGGGAATGGGAGGAATGTCTTGTGCGGTTGCTGTTTGGAGGAGAGATTTGTGACCAAATATTGCAATTACCACGCAATAGAACGGTGGAGGAGGACAAATGGTCATGGGTGCCGGATCCGAAAGGAGCCTTCTCGGTCAAGTCCTGCTACAAGATTGCAATGGAGGGAAAATGGAATAATATTTTACTAACGCCGAATTTGAATGTTGATGCAGATAGTACATTTTGGCGGAGGATGTGGAAGCTACCGATCTTACCAAGATATAAAAAATTTTTCTGGCGCGCATGTCTGAATATTTTGCCAACGGCGGCAGCCTTGAGTCGGAGAGGATTGCAGATGGAAGAAGTGTGCACACTATGCCAAGAAGAGGAGGAAACAACCTTTCACTTATTGATGGAGTGCCCTGCCACCCAAGTAATTTGGCAAGCAGCGCAATTTGACTACAGCAGCAAAGAATACCACACCAATTTTCTTGAATGGGTCACGGTGGAAGGAAAAGAATGGTCGAAAGAACAGCTTAGTATGTTGATCATAACGGCTTGCTTGATTTGGGAAGAAAGAAACGCAAGAAGATTCACCGAAGATGCCAACAACCTGTCAAGAATTTAGATAAAAGCAACAATGATTTGGGAAGAATTGATGAGGGACACTCTTCTCGGTACTGAAGTCGAGATTGCCGAAGGAAGAAGCACATGGGTTAAACCAGCACCACCGTGTTTCAAGCTTAATTGTGATGCGGCTTTGAGTGCTGGAAAGAGAGGATCAATTGGCGGTGTGATAAGGGACAGTGAAGGAATTGTGGTTGCAGCTTTTGCTATACCTGTGAATAATGTGGAGGATATATATAGATTAGAGGCTATGGCAATACAAAAAGGAGTGGAGGTGGCACGTCATATTGGGGTACAGGTGTTGGAGATTGAAAGTGATGCCAAAATTGTCATTGAATGTCTGCAGTTGAAAGGAGACCAAGTTTCCTTATTGAATGCTTTGTGTTTAAATATTTTAAAGTACTGTTCTTGCTTTAGTTTTGTTTCATTTTCATGGATCCCTAGACTTTGTAATTTGGTTGCACATTTTCTTGCTTGTATTGGTAAGAGCTCATCACAGGAACTGTTGTGAATTGACTCTATGCCTTTATTTTTGTTTGATGTACTCAAGTTAGATTTTTATCAATGAATTGCTCCAGTACTGGCTGGATTTTCAAAAAAAAAAAATTAAGAGATTTTGATTTTGACAATTGATATTGAAAAGTATTTTTTTAACTCACGGTTAACTTTTTAGCGGAGGAAGTTCTAGCATGATCTATGACTTCAATTCTCATTACATAAAAAATGAGTGGCTTGAAAATGGCCTAAATTAAAGAATGTGAATAGGAGAGGAAAATATTTTCACTCTGACAATTAATTGCAAGAAAAACATTCTTTGTAAAAAGTAACTTTCTTCTATTTGAAAGAAAGTTCATCCTTTCAAAAAATCAATGAAATATATAACATTCCATAGAATGCATTTTTATGGAAAAAAATGCCCCACATAATTCTAATTTAATTTTTTCAATGGGAGTATATTGGTCATTTTGTATTATTACTTGTCATTTTTCATTGTTTTTCTGTAAATCAAAGGTAATATTCCTGCTTGTCTTTCTATGACTAATCAGATGGTGTAACGACACTTTTCGACACAGTCAACTTCTTTTCTTATTCTCAAGGGTTTTATGAAGATGGAGTGTTAGCATTAATTGACAATATCAAAGAGATATTGGGAGCACATTTTCTGCACCCTGTGGACTTTGATCTGAGATTTGAGAGAACCATATTGAAATTTCATTGAATTCTTTTCATCGCTTGCTCTATGTGAGTTAATTGGTATTGTGCTCAAAGTGTTTTAATCATTCTCTTCATTTACCAGGTCAGGTTGACTTGAGAGCTTATGATATTGAGTTTGTAAGATATTATATTATAATGTTTGTTAAAAAGAGAAAAGAAATAGAATTTTGTAGTGATAAAAACAATTTATATTGAACGGGTTGTTAATTTGAGGTGATAAAAATAATAATTAATTAGTAGTTATTTAAGTATTAAATTACTTTCTGAGGATTATGTCTTAATTTAAAAGAAAATAAAATTAACAATGATTTGAAATGCAAGTGAAGAAGCCGGTGGTAATAGATAATGACTGCCTTTCAAATTGATCATAATATATGATATGAAGCATGAGATGGAAAGAAAGTACATGACCCACTTTATAAATTTCAGTATCAATTCTTATATATATATCACCACAAAAGGAAAATTAGGGGAAGAAGGTGAATTCATCCCCTCTTTTGGGGTTCATTATTACACTGGATGTTACATTACATTTGTGGTCAATGATAAAAGAAAAAACAAAATTCAGCCAAAAAAAAAACTGTTAAAAGTTGTGATAGGAAAAATTCTCAAGTACATATATAATATAACAAAGAGCGAATAAAAATTCACTAAAGCAGATATAAAAGTAGGTGGTAGGATCCAGTGAGAGAAAGTTTAGTAAATTTTTATAGGCGGTGAAAAGAGGACCTAAGAATTTGTAGTTGTGTAGTGTTGGCATTAATTAAATAAAAAAGAAGATTAAGAATCTTGTGTTGTGTGGTCTTGAGAAGGTTCTTCTTCTGGCTGTGACTCATCATCTACAGGCTCATTAGGAGGAGTGCTATTCTTCTTGTTAGCTGCAGCAGCCTGAAGAACATGATGGTAATTGCCCTTCTCCATGAAAAGCTGAGCAAAATGGTGCCTGCAATACAGCACTCCATCAAGAGCAGCATAGGATGAGTGTGTGAGAGGGCACCCTGCATGAGCACACCTAAAGCAAGTCTTGTGGTAGCATTCTCCTTCCAGGCTCACCTATAATTAGTATTAGTAATATTAACTTAATAACAATTACATTACTATATATGTATATAGTCCCACATCACAATCACATTCACATTCACAAACCTTTTCCAGTGGATATACTGTTTTTGAGCAAACTGCACATTTGTCTTGGGTTCCACTGAACAAGGAAGACAGTCTGCTATTTGAGTTCTTGCTCTGTAAACATCCGTACAATTATATTTGAAATGAAAATTTTAGCAAGACTACCATGAAATTAATGAAACAACCATTCCAAAGTGTAGGGTAGAAAACATATATACCATGTCATTTGATTTCTCAGAAGACTTTGCTGCAAATGAAACAACAAAACTTGTTAGTCTAATTCAAAGTTTTCTGATGACTACCTAATTATCATCATCTTATTCTTACATACCTGTGTGGAAGTTTTTGCTAAAATTGCCAGATTCCTTGAAAAGCTGTTCAAAATGTGGTTTGCAATAGAGGACACCATCCATTGAGGAGTAGCTGCTCATCTGCCCATTATAGCATTGTTTTATGAAATGTTTTACAAAAATTAAACATGAAAATAATGATAAATTATATATACCGAAAGGAATCCCTTGCAATGACTGCATTTGAAGCATGATTTATGGTAAGGTACCCCTTCAAGGGACAACATGTCCACCACATAAACAGTCTTATCACAAGCATTGCATTTATCCAAAGTTCCTGTGAATGCCATTTTTCTCTCTCTAGATCTCTTCCTTCCTCAAACAAACAAATCACAAAAAAGTTTATGTTTTTCCTCTAATTAATCCAAAGGATGTCTGAGGATTAAAGAGATGTTCAAAGAGACAGAATTACACTCATATTACCATTTACCTCGGACAAAATGGGATAATAAAACTAAAAATCCTTGGATATGTCTAAGCAAATAAAGTGATTATAATCAACAAGGTTACGAGGCAAAGATGGAAAACTTATGCTGTAATTAGTGGATACAATCCAATTGATTGCAGTGAAAAAAGGGTTGATGCCTTTTGACCCTTTCAAGGCTGTAAATTATGGGACTATCCTATTAATTGCTCTCTATCCATTTCCTATGAGTTTGAGATGTTAAATTTAGACAGCTCAGTTCAAGGTTAAAAGGATATATTTTTTCAGCTATATGATCTACCCAAAAATAATCAACCTTTTAAAATTTCATAAATAGCTAACATTATATTTTCGAATACTACATTTTATCCTAATATTTATTTATATAAACATATATCTTTTTATTAAAAAAAACTCTATGGTATATATATTATATCAATATTCTTAGTAGCAAAAATTAAACATTATTTTTCTAGGACAAAAATACCTACTCAAAATTATTAATTATCATTAACTAGTCTTACTTAACCTTTAAAATCCTAATTTTCATTTGCATCTTTTCTAAACATTTTTGCTCCCTTTATAGTTATGCATTAAGACTTCCCGCTCTCAGTTTTCACTCTTCTAGAAGAGGTATATTTGATTACATTCTCTGACAAGTTTAGAGGTATAACAAGATTTAGTTTTAATCATATTGTTACTATTTTATTAACCATACTTTTTTGGGTTAATAATAGTATTTTCATTTTTTCGTTAAATAAAAAATAGTGAGACTTTTTCTTTTGATAAGTCTAAGTATAAACCGCTGATAATCGTGATTAATTTCTTTGCACCGTAGGCTTTTTTTTTTGAGAGAACTCCTTGCACCGTAGACTTAATGCAAATAACACTTAATTAATTTTATTAACCATACTTTGTTCGGTTAATAATAGTATTTTCATTTTCCATGCCCGTTAACTAAAAAATAGTGAGACTTTTTCTTTTGGTAAGTCCAAGTATCAATCGCCAACAATTGTGATTAATTTTCTTGCTCCGTAGACTTTTGAAAGAGAATTTTAATGCTAACCACGAAATTCTCTCTATACACACCATCAGTAATCAAATCTCTAATTAAATGCTTAAAGACATAGATACATTTTGTGTACTGGTTATTGGTGATATATATTTGATATGTTCTCTGAGTTACTGGAAACGGCTAATTGTATCAGCCTAAAATCGTATAGTGAACTAGTGGGTGTGCAAAGAACAGAACCATTTCACATTGGGGAAAAGAAAAAGCAAAAGCAAGTTATGTAGTGTAGGGGTTTACAAAGAACAATAATATGCAAAATGCTAACTATTGTACTCAACATCTCATGGTCAAGACCTCTTCTGTAGAGCAGAAAGCCAGAAACAAATAGAATTTGGTGAAAATCAAACAAATCCTGTAGGGGCACAACCTTTTTCTATAAGGAGTACACAGAAACATAATGCGCTTTTTGCCCTTCATCTGCAATATGAAAGAATACTATTACAGCTTCTAGTAAAAGCAATTTCCAAATTTTCTCATGATAAAACTTCAATACTACACTTAATAACAAATAAAAACAACTATTGCCAATGGGAGTGAATTCAGCCTAAACAAAGTTCGAGAATACTCCCAAACCACAATAACAATCAGAAAAGAAAAAAATAACTATTGCAGAAATGGCCAAACACAATCACGGAGGCAAAACTATTTGTTGGCATAGAATAAGATCTGAAATGGTCTTTCCATGCCGATCAATTCTCCGAGAACAGTTCACACCACCATCTAGGATGTTTCGGACAACAACATTCAGTGACTGGATTCCCTTGACTTCATAAATCTCCACCTTAACATTTTCTTTGACCCATTTGTTGCTTGCATTTCTTGCATCTAAATCAGGGGAAGGGAACAAATTCAAAAGAGGTGAGACCACTGACTTTACCCACTGAGGTGTGATAATCATCTTCAACCTCTCAACATCAGGGGGGAAATGGGGAATGAGTGAAAAGTTTAAGTCATTTCCTTTATCTCCGGCTCGGCTGTGTGCAACACTGTAGAGTGGAATCTTCTGGCCAGAAGGGGCAGGATTGCAGCTCCTATCAGGTAAAACAAATTCTGAGTAAGATTTTTCAGTTTCAGCTTGTGTCTCTGGTGGCATTGTATGTGTATGACCTGGGTTGCATTCTGGAGCTAATGCTTTATTTGATATGCTTGTTCCATTGTTCTTCACTCCCATTCTCCAGAAAACATCCTCACGCCTAACCTGAAAAAAAGCTGAACTATGATGAATAATATATTATAAATATTAACACATATAATGAGACCCACCAAATACCATGACCACCAAGAATGCAATATACTTTATTAGTAATTTGATTAGTCAAGAAATCACAATTTTCCGCTGACAGCTTTAAGATCACCATCTGATTACAGTAGCTGGTATAAATTCCATACTGTGGAGAGAAAATGATAATAACTTCTTCTCAATTTGATAAAAAAAATAATAAGAACTTAACAAAGAAAATAGAGAAGGAAATCAAATGTTTTAGAAACCAGACACATTAATTTACTTTTAGGGTGCACACAAATGTAATCTACATGTATGCATATGCACGAGCTTAAGAGTAAAATAGTGGCCAAGAGAGAGGAAGTAAAGGATACCAGATGTTTTTCTAGAATAATCTCTTTCTTACATCCAGTACTGCATTCAATAAACAAAAAAGAAATATCACTGACAGTCTAAAGAAACGTTATCGGGCCTCAAAAATCATAAATGCAAAAGTTAATCATCTTTCAAGGACGATAATAGACTAATAGTAATTTACCCTAAGTATAATTGCTTCATTCCAAAGGAACCCAACAGAAACAAGGAGAGCAAAAAGTTTAAAGGCTACAGATTCCCATAATCCAGAACAATGTGGAAGTCCTACCAGCAAGCTCAGAAAGCTAAACAACAACAACAACAATCAAAGCCTTTTCCCACTAGGTAGGGTCGGCTATATGGATCAAGCGACGCCAACATGTTCTGTCTTTGCACATTTCTATGGTTAAGTTATTTATGGCTAGATCCCTCTTAATCGTTTCTCCTATTGTTTTCTTTGGTCTTCCCCTACCTCTAGTTATTAGGTTATCTTCCATTTGGTCAACTCTACGTACCGGAGCCTCTTCCGGCCGCCTTTGTACATGACCAAACTGCCTCAGAAAGCTAAATCAACAAAATTAAGGTTTCAGCCCATATATTCTATTATATGAACTCAGCAAATGCTAAAATTAGAAGAATACAGAGCGTCAGTTCAACCTAGATTTATATTTCTCATAGATAAACACTTCCTCATAGACAACATTAGTTGAAAACATGATGCAGATTAGAAAATCAAAGGCTACATTTAATGGAGGAGCATTGACCTGATACCACCACCACCAGCAGGCCCATTTGTATACAATGCTGTGAACTCTCTAGCAAATTGGACAGCGTGTTCTTTCTGCTCAAAAAGTCCATCCATGCGCAACCTTATATCTTCACTATTCCTCCCTGATGAAGCGTTTCCATCAATGCTGGCAGTCTTGAGGCTATCAAATCCAATTATATAGGAAAGAATACGGTGGTTAAGATTGGCAAACGATTCTTCCATCCATGATCTAACCTAATCAAGTATATGAACAAAATGTTAATTGACAGAGAGCTTTAAAGACCAAGTAGTTCCATCTAAAAGTACATGAAGCATAAAATTATCTTTTTTTTTCCAACTCATCTAAATGTTTGCTTCATTAAGAGACTGTAAAAATTACCAAAAATTCAGCAGCTTTAGCACGTTTAACACATTCATAACCTCCATAAGATATCTCTCCCCATCCCTTCCATCCGCAATCCTGAAAGAAATATATAAAGCATCAGAGCAAATGGGATCTTGCAAGAAGAAAGGGAATGCCTCCTGCATATAAACATCAGAAATCAATTCGTATATTGGAAGAGAAGACAAGATAATACAAATTTAACGAAACAAGTATAAATCATACAAAAGTAGAGCCACAAAGAATCTCCAAAAAAAATGTTGGTGGAGCATGAGACAGAAGGCAGAGCTTCCTCTAAAATATTACTTCAGGAAAGCAAAAGCAAGAATCATTTCTATTACTTCTGAGTTCTGACCTTAAGCATTGAGTTCATTTACACTAGGAGATCATATCAAAATGTTTTGACCTTTTAATATTCCATGAAGCTATAACTAATGTCATTGAACCAGATGACCGTAAAAATTCTAAAATATATAATATTTTTAAGTGTAAGTTAACCATCATATTCATAACCTTTTAATGATAACTTTCATCTCAGTTTTAGTTCAAAAATCTAAGGTTGTAATGGCATTCCCTTGTCCCACTTCATCTGCAGGCAGCAAAATATCAACCACAAAGTGTGCTTGCCGTTGATTGAGAAGAAGCATTCAGTCTAAAACATAAATCTTCACACACACAAAAATGCACACTATAAAATTGGACTAATTTTCATGACAGGAAAAACGCAAGAATAATAAGATTATGGAAACAAAGTTTTATCTTATACTGACTTTAATGGAAGTTATACTTTCTGAAGAGAAGGATTCAGAAATACACCTTTGGAACCAACTGCAAAAGTTTATCAGGAACTGCTTTAGTAGAGGGTTTTGCCCCCACACAGCAAACTCTGCAGCTTGATAACGAAAGGAATGAAACATTCTGAAAATCAACAACCTGTCCAGGACCAAGATGTTTTTTTTTTTTTGGGTATTATATCTTCTGATCATAATCATACTCATTCCTTCTTTGTGTCAAGTAATTCAGAACAAATATCTAACTTACTATATCAGGGGTCACATAAGCACCAGGATCTCCAACTTCATAAAGTAGTTGTTCAGCACATGTACTGAAATTTAGAACTCCACCACTGTTTGCCTTTGCTACACACACTTGTCCATCAAAACAAATTTCGGCAAAAGGAAGCGATAAATCCAGTAGTTGCTCAAAGGACATATCTCGATACTTGTCTCCTACAAAGAAAAAGACAGAATTAAAGGGTATCACTTCATTTGCACAAGTTCCACAGTTGTATCTTGTATGCCAGGAAAGAGTTAAGCGATATAACCAGACCTGGATGCATGAAATATCCGCCTGTGAGCTGGCAACCACACTCTAGAAGGTGACCAGCCACAGATCCTTGAGCTAGCTGATTTAAATCATCCCAGTTCCAACCTAGTTCATAAACCTATACATATAGAAGCTTGATCGCTAAGAATTTTATCTAACAGATTTCACTAAAATAAAGAACAAGTTTATGTGACAGATACTCATGCTACAGAAAACTAGACAGTACAGGTCCCATTTTATGCTTCACATTATACTGTGCACACAATTAAAGGTAGTCAGCCCATAAAACCCAAGGACATATTCTCCATTAGATTTTTTTTTTTTTTTGCTTATAGCAAATTACAATCAGTTTGATAAATTTCACTAAGATATTATTGATAGACCTCTCACACCTTATCACTTTCTTCATCAGTCTTTCATTTAATCAATAATTTGGACCAACTGGTCGTTGTTTAGCACCTAGAAACATATATCAGATTTATGTCACCAAATCCATCAATAATTAATATGAATGGATTATGGTACACTTTTTAAGACCATCATTGGGATTAAAAGCACCCAGAAAACATACGTTTTAGATATTAGATTCAAAAATCTTGCCACCCCAGACCCAAGACTACATTTCTTTTTTCCACTGCACCTTTTTTGTGAATGGTGCACACACCAAAAAAATCAATTGATTAGAACCTTTCGTGATGGATATCCCCATAAAATCTCAAAGTATTTCAGAAGGAGATGGCTCCATGCGTTCTGATTCATTATTTATATATTCAAGTAGTTCAAAGAAAGACTACTACTTTTGGCTTAAGTCCATCCAAGTTAAATGAATTCTCTATTCGTCTGCATAAATTAAAGAATCCAAGTTTGAAATTTCATCATATTCACAATTGCACAACCATTAACAGATCCCACATTGCTTTATATAAAAATTAAATTCAGATACTTAAAATTAAAAACAAAACTTTTAAGGAAGAAAAAGGAGAATCTGGGAAATATTAAGAAGCAAAAAAGATCAGATTCAATACCATGGGTGCCAAGAATAAAGCAGCATCAGCCATTCTTGAAGTTATTATTACATTTGGTTGGTACTTTTCAAGACAGTGAACAATAGGAGCTGCTCCCAAGTAGGTGCTGACACCCTTCAATAAAAATTTAAAAAAGCCAAATTTGACATCTAGCTTAACAAAAATCAACTAAAGAATAGAAACCAAGCATGAATAATTAACTTCAGTCAGATTCTTTAGATGACAATGCACAGTGGACTACAAGTAAGTCATTCCTAAGGAATTTCCTAAATCATTAATACCTCTTTAATAAATGAAGAAACAAATGCAAAAAATTATTATAAAAGAGTCTGCGTAAAACAATAAAACAAATAGAAAATAATGGGAAAAAAAGCAAAGCTGTCACTTTGATAAGCAAATATGAAGGAAAATAAATCTGCCATTTTTTGCAGGCCAGTGAATGGTCTCCCATGCATTGCTTGGTTAAATACTTGAAGCAAGAAGAGATACTTGGTAGAAAAATAAATTATTATATGATCACAAAATCACCCACAAAAGGCCAGGTTCTTACACCCTCCATATTATACAATCTCTCAGGCAAGCATCCTGGACCTGAAAAATAGTGAAGGTAAGAATATTATAACAATGTAGTGTTGCAAAGCTTAACACAAATAATCATAATAAGAAGAAAACCCCAAATTTTGCTATTCTTTCCCGGTAAGTCAAATATAGGAAAAGGTGGCAGGATAGTGTAACCAGATGCTTCGAAATTTCCAGAAAGGCACCCTAAAAGTAGCGCTAAAGACTAAAATACACAAATAAACAAATAAATTTAAAAGGTCAGATTCGAGAAAAAAGAAAGAAAGAAATGGAACTCCCCACAACAAAATCAGGGTGCAACAATCCCCACCATATAAGTATACAAAGAAATTATTCAACACAATAACTGCCACATCCTTTTGGCCAACAAAACTACCTCTTTAGGAGAGACCAGTGACACTCTTCATAACGCTTGATGACACTAAACGGCTATCTTCTGACTCAAACTAGTCACAGCACATTTACATAAGGCAGGGTGACCCAGTATACATCAAACATAATGGAAACTTTGTTGTAATAGCATGTAAAAGAAATTCCATTGACAAGTATATAGAATTGCACATTAGTTTGCATCCAAAATATCCCTTCATATCCGCAGACTTCATTTGATATTTGACATTGGTCAAATGAAAGGTTACAAGGAAATTTAAATACCTAAATTTGTGATGGAGATCTCATGAGCAACAGCAACAGAAACATTAAGATCCAGGCCACTAGCTATTTCTAAAACTTTCGCTTGAGCACCCAAAGGATCCACTTTAAGAAACAAAAGGATGGACAAAGTTAGACCAATAATGAAAAAACAAAAGCATCAACCCAAACCAAATGCATTACACTACCATATAGGTTCTTTTGAATTTTGATAATCAACTGTTATGTGGTCCATACATTTGGTCTTAAAAATTCTTACTTGCACCCATGTTGGTAATTATGCAAGTTCCTCTTTCCATAGCCACAGGCAGTAGCGTATGCATCCAGTCAGAAACTGCAAATAAAATTTATAACTACCAGGAACTTAAAATTAGAAGGAAAAAGAAAAATGCAGCAAAGTAATCAGTAATGGCATCAATATCCAATGCCTTAAAAATTGAATAAGGGAGAACAAACCTTCAAGGGAATTCGACAAACTAAAACTTCGATTACTATATCTCTTTAATAAGTTTTAAAATCAAGTTTTTAAAAAGCCAAAATACATCAGACCAGAAGATAAAGTAAAAAGAACTTTTATTCAATTTCAATTATGACAGAAAATAACCAAGTTTGGAAATTTATAGCAACCAGGAAAAAGCATATCCAAAATTACCCAAAACTCTGGTACTATCAATGTATCACTAACAAAATAAACTAGGGCTCTTACGGAAACCAGTTGCAAAACCTTCATTTGATTAGAATATTATATAAATATTACACATTACTGAAGTGACCACAAAGAAAGTGATAATTGACCACTGACTCACCAAGTACAAGGTTAAAGAACTTGAGTATACAAAAATCCAACAACCAATAAAACAGAGCTTCTTGTTGACAGGTCCTGGTAAATTACTTCTCTCAAACTAAATGTTGTAGGTATTCTAAGTTCAAGATTATTAGAGATGTTTCCAGTTACTTCTTTTGCATTCATACAGGTTCAAGTTGCCTATCTAAAAAAGAACAGTTAAAGTTTCACAACAAGGTACAGATGAGGTGGGGCTTAGGTAGCAGATATAGTGATAGACCTAATATCACCAGTACATACCAGCAAAGGCCTAAAGAGGTACAAAGAGAGGCTTCTTAATGGTGCTGACCCAATCACCTATTCGAGAAGGAAGAAGGAAAAGAAGAATGCTGTAAGGGCAGAAATGAACAAGGATGTAACCAACTCTGACAAGTGAAGGAGGTGGGGAGTGTTGTGTTGGCAGAGAAAGAAAGAGTCGATGATTGAAAATCATCCTGTATATGAGCATTGGGGGGTTAAGGAAGATTTTGGTGAGGCTATTTGCTGGGAGTGTACATAGCCTCCTGAAAAGCTAGATCTATGTTAGCATTTACTTCACCTTCCTCAATTGCAGCATAGGCCTAGCTTTGAAGAGGCTAGGTTCTCTCCCGGCAAATTGCCTTACCAAAATTTTCTTTAATCCCCCCATGCCCACATTGCAACTGATATAAAATCATTAACTCACTCTTTATATGCCAACACAGCACTCTCCACCTCCTTCTCTTGTTAGAGTTAGTTACATACTTGCATTACATCCTTCTTCAATCCCTTTTTCGCCCCTGAAGCATACTTCTTTTCCTCCTTCCTTCTAGAATTGGTGATTGAGTCAGCACCCGTAAGCCCACCTCTCCGTACCTCCTTAGGCCTTCACTGTCCTGGTGATATTGAGTCTATTTTATAGAGTAATCATTCAAAAGCAGCTCAACTAAAACATATCATGGCAATAAGTTAGACTTCATTCAGAATATTTTTATTTTGTTTTAGTTCATGGTAAGACATGAATATTCCACTGAAATACCGAAACACATATAAATTGAATGGACAACATTAACAAACCTAAAACACTTACTTTGAGAATCATAACCATCACCGCCAGAAACCATGATTTGATAGCGATCAGCTAGAGTACGCTCAGCCAGGCACTCAAGTACCAGATAGTTTATTTCTTTAACTCTCTTGAGCAATTTAAGAGCAGCCAAAGGCCTATCACCACGGAACCCTGCTCCACAACCAATGTAAACCTTATCCCTTCGTCTAATAGGACTGCTTCTCTGTAATAAAATATAAATAGTTAATTCCTCCACTGGATTTGATTCTAGAGGAAAGGGGAAAACTATATTGAAAATTAGGGGGAAGGAACAATAAGTTAACCAGCTTGATCAAGCAATTATGGATTTCATCCCCATCATTGGTTTCCATCACTTAAACTTTTCTCTCAAGGTCGTCTGCAGGCCAAAGAATGACAAGATATAAAATATAAGATGCTTTTCAATATCTCTACGAAGAGCTTGAATAAATGTCATTAGAAAAATTGAAAGATACTCCTCAAAGAACTTGAATAAACACGTTCCAGAGCAACTCATTAATTACTTTCCAATATATAAACTTAGAAGACATGGCGTGATTAGGAATAAGGATACTCAATTACAACAATGATAAAGAAGTAAGGTTGTATATTGTTAAGCAATTTCCATAGAAAGGAGTAAGAAATATTGACTATGACTTACGAAGATACTAAGAAGTCTGAATATAATAGTTGGGAAGAAATGATGAAATAATTTTTCTGCAGTGACAAACACATTTTTAGCTTTCACCAGCAAAAGCCTTCGAATCGGGGATGGATCTTTGCACTTATCATCGGCAAAAGAAGACGAGAACCTGGAACTAGAACCGATGACTGGCCAATTGGAAAATTTACGGGGCAACCCAACTAAAATAACATGAATACATTATCACTTATATCCAAACAATTTTATAATAGACAGCCGCCAAAAAAAAAAAAAATTATCATAAATATATAATAAACAAGCATTAGATTTAGACAATTAAAATTTGTGCGCTTAAAAGTTTGGTTCGATCGCCATTTGTCTGTGACATATTTTTGCTTAATAATTGTGATTTTGTTATTAGTAAATAATCCGCGATTTTAGTTTGAGTTGGGTTAATTTGGTTTTCATATAAATAAAGGTTATTATTAGAATTACTGAATTAGGGTAAAGGATTACACATGACATTGATACAGAAACCATTCATGAAGAGTAGACACAGCATAACTAGTATAAAGAGTAAAAGGCAGATTAATATATATATAATGTCAGAAATTGGGTATTGTATTATAATTGTATTGTGCCGTATTAATTTTTGGTCTCCCAATATTCATCTTCCCAGATTTGTGCTTGTCTTATTGCGTCAGCTTTTCTGTGTTGAAATTGTTGAAGGGTGGGAATGTCATCGGGAGGAATTGAGCATGGAACTGAATCACTGGGAAATTTGACAAAGGACTCCTCCATGAACCTCCTCCATGTGCCATTTGTAGCACATGCCATTGCTTCTGGACAAAGCTCCACTGCTGTTTCAGGTATAATTGGTTTGAACTTTAAGAGCTTGGCATATTCATTCAGTACGTGAAACATGTAGTCGTATATGTAGTCCATTTTCAAATCCTCTTGTATGAACTTGCTTGCAGCCTCGCCTATGGCTTGTGCCTTATCAGTGTGATTGTTGCCCCACTCCACAGCGAACTTAAGAGATGTGCACTTGGAATTGTCCCTAATGGGCCAATAGTGCTCTAAAGGCATCATGCCTCTGATATAGAAATCATAGAACTTTGGCTCTACATACAAAGTCATGGCATCGCATGCTAAGATGTATTTCTCACTTACAGACCAAGCCCATCCTTCTATGTAAATCTTATACCTGTGGGTGCATTGGTCCTCTAAGTTGGATTGGTTGTAGCCTAGTTTGGATTCTTGTTCCCAGTCCTGTATGTATAGACGGGTATTCCAGTCATGTTGTGCAGAAACATTGCATTTCAAAAGGTCCCCCCGGGTAGGAGACACATGGGGGTTTCCCTTCCAGTACGCATAAGGTGCTCTGTCCTTCCACCTGATCCTCTTGTTTCCTTCTTTGATGTCCTTCAAAACATGTTTCCATGGCTTGATATTAATTTCAGCCCATCCCCAAAAGGACCAGTCAGGAAAGACGATGTCTAAGCTGGAATCATCGGAACAATATCTAAACAAGGGTGGTGGTGCTGGCCCTGAGGCATCAAAGGATCTGGAGAGTACAACAGGGCGATCATCACAATCAAACATGAGCTCTAAATCAGGCAATCTTCCCGGATACCATCTCATCAGCTGCAATATTCCCCACACACTAAACATTCCTCTGCTCTGTATCCACTCCTTATACTTGTCTACGTACACTCTCCCTTCTACGATCACTAACCTAAAATGCGCTGTCTTCCTTGCACTCTCCACCATCTCCCTTGTGATTCCGCTCTCTTTCCATGGCCGTAGATCTTCGTGGATCCATCTGAAGTAGTCGGGGCACGTCTTCTTCCATGAACTACTACGCTTATTCCAACTAATTCTACTTTCTTTTGATTCTGATGATGAGCAACTTATCATTCGTGTCTCGTTTGCTTTGCCGCATCCCAATTCTTGCAAGGAAGAAACACTACTTCTATCTGTTTCTGTTGTAAATATTGACTACGTACAGAAAACATACATTCATACAGCTAATTAATTAAATTAGTTCGAAGATGGATGAAGAAAGAAATATTGAATCAAAAACTGACCACATGATCCACATCAATATTCCAGCCACCAAAACAAGAGAGAGTAGCCACAAAGCACAAGAAGACGATGACAATGGCAGCTGTTGCAGCTCTGCTCTTGGATGTCCATGGCGCCCTCTGAAGCTTAGAAGAAGCACTGCCCCAAAACAGTTTCATGTATATCTCATTCTCCCTATCCCTACTCCTCATAACTCAATTTCCCTGATCTCTTCTAATCTCTACGTACAATATATTCACATATACATATATATATATATATGCATGTGACACGGTGATGTGAGAGTACTGAGAGAGAAATTGAAGGGACTAGAAGGGTCCCCTCCCCTCCCCTCACATTCTTCCTTCCGGCCAACCTAGCTATAGCTATATAGCTATAGCTATATAGCTATAGCTATATAGCTATAGCTATTGCTAGCTATTTCATAATCAATCTTTTAAGTCTAACTCACTCTAACTCCCCCACCCCTATTTGGAGCTCAATTTAAGCACTACCACTTCATTTCTTCCAAAATTATGGGTTAGGCTGTATTAATTTGCTAGCTCCCACTGCTGCCTTTCAACGTACGTAATGTAATAGAAACAAGCCGATGACTTAAATTACCTGCATACCCTACTCTTCTCTCTAATTTAGATTTTACCCACACTAGTAAAGGAATAAAGTTTATGATGTATTGTGGACTGTGTTGTAATTTTCTATGACTGGGAAGGGAGCCATGGATTGGCGGCTAATTACTACCACTTCTTAAGCCATTGCATGTGCCGCAGAAAATAGGACACCAACTATATGTGGCGTTAGAGAAGGGTAATGGATTGGATTGGATTCATTATTTTCATCAATTAGCCTCTACAACTGGAATGGTAAGTAAGATTTTGGATTCTATCAACCCTAATTAGTCAGAGTTTAATATGGACTTTTACATACTTGTAGTTTCAACCAAAAGATTAAGCTCGTTTAATTTCACTCTGGTTTATTTAAATTAGATTAAATAAGTATTGCCACCATGTGGTTTCTAGTTCTACTCCTATTTTTTTTCATTTTTTGAGCAAATATTGTAGATTTAAAGAAATTTTCATTATCTCTTGCCATTCTCTAAAGGAACATAACAACTCTGTTAGGTAGTTTTAATTTCCATGTAAAGCCTTGTTTCCATCCTTAACTTTGTACTCTGTCTTCTGTTAAGTTCCATACAATCTTATCCTTGATTGATGTCACGACCCCAATTTCAGGTATCCGTGACTGGCACGGGAATAGAATTTAGCCTCTAAACCCGTAAGCCTTATCTATAATCATAAATTATCTACCCTTATATACAATCAACACTCAGTATTCACATAGTGTATATAGTGGTCACACCATCATTGGTGGCCTAGATAACCTGCAATCCACGGCGCTCAATGCCGCTTCAGTCCATTTCATGTATATATACACCCATACACTCAGGACAATCACACGTAAATATATATATACATAGTGATCAAACCCCAAGGGAATGATCTATCCTATTCACACACAATATATATAACCTGTCATATTCACGCATGTACACCCACACTCACAGTTAAGTATACATAGTGATTACACGCCTCAATAAGTGTAATCTATCATATTCACATGCAGGTATTTATATTTTTCATCCATCATATACCAAGTCACACATATATATATATAGCATATACATATTGATCACACACCATTATGTGTGACCTATCCTATTCACATACGCAAATATATATATATATATATATATATATATATATATATCAAGACTTTCCCAACATCCAGAATCCTATCAGTAAGCACATGTGAAGCCGACATGTCTAGATATAGCATCATTCAAAAGCTGCAAATATTTACATCACATTTACAACTTTAGAATATATACAACTCAAAATAATGAAAACTAAATATCAAAAGATGTCCACCCACGCGAACAAATGCGGTGCAAGTGGATAGATGTCCGTATCACTATCCGGACGTCGAAGCCTGCCCGATTCCTGTATCTGAAACATTTAAACAGAGGGTGTGAGTCCAACAGACTCAGTGAGAAGCTTCCCATCCTCGGCGTAGCGGCGGGTACCACTACAGCTGGGGAAATGGAACCACTCACAACCACAAGCGCACGAAATTCCAGTTTATCATGTGTTATATAATGATCAGGCAAACATTAATATAACGTCACATCACAGATAAACCTAGGAATCATACTCCTCAATCATGCTACTAATAAGCAACCAATAATATGAAACATTTCATATTAAAAACTATAAATCATACAATCGACTCTAGTGCCACGCTAGAGCAATAGCCTCAACGGCAAATCCCTTAAATGCTATGCACCACCCTAGTGACAGGCTAGGACAATAGCCACAACGGGCAACCATGAATATGTAATGCACCACCCTAGTGTCAAGCTAGGGCAATAGCCTCAACGGGCAACCATGAATATGTAATGCATCACCCTAGTGCCAAGCTAGGGCAATAGCCTCAACGGGCAACCATGAATATGTAATGCGCCACCCTAGTGCCAAGCTAGGGCAATAGCCACAACGGGCAACCATGAATTTGTAATGCACCACCCTAGTGCCAGGCTAGGGCCATAGCCACAACGGCAAATGTCTGACGTCATATTTCACTCTCTTACTTTCAGCGGGGTTTGCAACACGGACTACCCATTGACTTTTCTAAAGTGTTTTTACCTCAGCAGTGTGAACTCCACTAAGAATTTCTAATCAATTATGAGATTTTCTACTCTTTGTTTAGTACCCAACCCCTGATTAGATGATAACCTAGCTCTAAGGTATTTCCTAAGTTCATTTACCACAAATCACGTCGACGTGTATAAATAAGTCAGTTTCATTTCCTTAGTGGGTTTCTAAATTTTAGGACAAACCAAAGATTGAACGAAATCAATATCCTACCCCTTTTCACTTGTACTGTTTGGCGTATCCCATGTCATCACATGGATACCCTCCAGTACTACTTCAACTTTAATCAATCACATATATACAAATATTTTCGCGATTAACAGTTTAGGAACAACAATAGCATGTTATTACCTAACAATTCTTACAAACAAGCAAGTAAGCAAACCACGTATTCACATCCTCATTCAACCCTGTAGGGCAAGGATGGGAAACCCCTCACCTGGACGGCTTCCTGTTTCTGGTCCTGGAGTCACTCCTGCTCCAGACAATTCGTGGTTACCTAACAAACATATTTACATCATTATCATCTTTACTATATGCAAATTATATGCATATGCTATGCTCATGCCAAATTAATACATTAAACTTTGCCAAGAACCAAGTCCTTGGTCTTAACCTTCTTCCTCTCTTTAATATTGTTTCCAAGTGTCTCACACTTAATCTCATCTCTTTATCCCTTTCTTTGAATACTCATTTTCACCTACAAGTGTTCGTATGTGACTTTCCACAATTTCCCATATCCAATTGATGGCCTATGTTAATCATAGCCTCAAATTTTCTATGGTTGTTAATTACCCAACCACTCTTTCAACTTATATTCACATACGAACACATGTGGCCTAATATATTTGAAAATTGGGATTTTTACCAAATAAGGGCATTTTACTATTTAAATCAATCCCAAGCATCCACCACGGTCTAATCTAAATTCCTACTCATATCTTAGCTCCATATTCTAGATTGGATTGAGAGGTGTCTCTTTTATTACCGAATTAGTTTCCGGTTGAGACGGAATTACTCGGCTTCAATCCCTCGTATATTCCAACAATTCCTACTATTATATGACACCAATCCAACACACCAATCAATCCCAAATTAATTTATACTACACTTTATCTCACTTTAAATTCCATACTTCTATGGTTTTCAAATTGGGTAACCTCCATAATCAATTTTCCATCACACACACTTCCAAATACCTCTAAACAACCCAATAGCTTCAAATTAGGACCCAAAGTAATTTATTCATACCAATTAGGAATTTTCCAAAAATCCCTAAAATAGATAAATTTGGAGTTTGAGAGATTCGGGACTTTTTACCTCGATTCAATCGGATAGGATGATGGAATGGGGTAGAAAGAACTCCCGGTCACCTTCCCCGGCTTCGAAACGGCGGATTCCGGCGACTTTTCCGGCGAAAAATACTATTCCCGTCACTTCTCCCTACTCTCTCTCTCTCCTCCGTGAAGACCGCCTTCCTCCGGCGTCGGAGCCGCCGTCGATGGCTTCAATCCCGGCGAAACGACGGCGTAGCAGCTCGGCCCTTCCCCGCGCACGTCACGTCTTCTTCTCCTTCCAGCCGAAGCTCCCGTCGAGTGTGTGTGTGGTCCTCAATTGCTTTCCAAATGCACGGGCTCCCTCTCTCTTTGCAAAAAGAAATTTGGGGACCATGTTAAATTATGAGGGGGGTCACGTGCGTGACCCCCCTTCCAGCCACATACCCATATTTACTTTGTTTTTTTTTCTTTTCAAAAGAAAACTGTATGTATGTATATATATATATATATATATATATATATATATATATATATATATATATATATATATATATATAATATATTATTTATTATTAAAATCAACTTTGGGGTTAAAGACTTGCACCCAGTATTTCCCGTTAGGTCCTAATTTTGGTCCAAATTGAATTTCTTTTATTTTTTAAATTTTATCCCTTTTCCTTCCAAATTAAAATAAACATTAAATTAGGACCTTAACGTTGATTGAAAAATTTCCGAGTATTACAATTGACATTGGGGTTGAAGCAATTTGTTTAACTGTCTGCTTTTCATAAAACTGCTCCAAAACGACATGGATCTGGAATCTATTTAGCACCTAAAAGGATTCTGAGCCACTATTCTCCAAACATTCTTAACTCTTCACATCACAAAAAGCTAAACCACCATCTTCTCTCGGAAGACAAGCTTTTCCAGTTCTGCATATGCATCCTCGGCCTATGACTCAGAAAAAATCGGAGATTATTTTGGGTACAGTATTCTTTTTGGGGAAATAAGTCGTGAACAGCAAATAAATCAGATTTTATGTAGAATTAAAGTTTTGTTATAATTGTTTCTAATTTAAATAACCATTATTTTTTAATGATCTGTAACTATACTTTTTTGTTCATAATTTTTTTAATCTAACTCTGTCTATGTTTGCATATCCGAATCCAAACCCAGATAAAAGAAAAGGATTGTGTTCAATAGTTAACAACCATCATAAAATTTTATCGAATTTCTTTTTGAATATGGATCAACAACATAAACATAAGGCCACTACGGGCTCATGTATGTAAAATTTACCATATAGAAGATACCACAATAATCAGAGGTAGAAAAAGATAAAAGAAAACAAAAAATAATAATTAAAATATATTTAATTATTAATAATCTAACTATGAAAATGTGTAAAGACAAAATACTCGTTTGATCCATATAAACAATCCTGCCTAATGAAAAAAGATTTTGATTGTTATTGTAATTGTTTCTTATCTTTTTTAATAGACTTCGACTATACTTAAATATAATATTTATGTCATAAAATGACTTACTTCCATATAAAATTTATAAAATTAGCATTGATTAGTATATGAAGCGTTGAATTGTCTAAAAGACGTTTCTCATTTCAGCTTGTGAAAACAAAATAAATTATTGAACTATAACCAACATATTTTCAGTTGCATTTTTTGATTTCAGTAAAAATGAAAACGAGAAAGAACAAAAAGCAAAAGCACACATAAATTTTAGGGTTTGAACCAAGATTGCATGTTAGAGTATGGTTTTTTTTAATAACTACAAGGCCTAAACAGTAAACAGTCAATAATTACAGCTAAAGCAAAATTAGGGTTTCCAAAGATGATAAGACTGCTAATTCAAGGAAGGGAATGCCTCACACTCGGAAGGTTTCAAGAACCAGTGGCTAAAAGGCGGCTTCCCTTTAAAAATTTTAGAAGCTAATCGGTATTCTTCAGCACCCTCCTGCTATTGCAAAGCAAAGGATTAATCATGTAAATCCATAACATAAAAGAAAGAGGTAATCAAATCAATACCTTCAATTGGCGATAAGTAACCCCGTGGGACAGAGAATTCAAACGCTCATGCCTCAGAGACAAGAAAACCTCCATCAGCCTCTTTCTGACATATATAACCATAGTTAGCTTTAAGTTTGACAGGTAAAATTTTTAGGATGGTTACTTAGCTTACTTGCATAAACATGACTCTGTCGATGGGTAGAGAGCCCCTTTGGCAGAGGTGCCTTGCTTTCTTCCAGTGGTTCCCAGGATGACTTCGTGCAACCCACATTTATTCCAACATATACAATATCTGCAATCCAAATGAAGCATTCAGTTTCACTGCAACACCAAAACCACATCATTCACAAGAATTTAACGTACCCGCATGTTATTGTATTAGCAGCACTCTCACAATGTTGGAACTCCTTTGGAGGTACTGAGGCTGCCTGGAATAGTGGCTGTGAAATGATAAATTCTGCTTAATTTACTGTTTAACCCATATACCAAATATTCTACTTCTACCAACCTGATTTGCTCGAAATGGGCTTGTTAGCTCATTTGACAGTGCTATGATTCGATCATACAAAGCTCTTCTTAAGATATCCTCAAGTCGAAATTTTTCACAACTTTTAGGGGGCAATCCAACAGTAACTGAAGATAGATAGACAGGTTGAAGAAAATAGGAAAGCAAAGCTCCTGAAATAAGAGACACAATATCACTCCACTTGGACTCAACACTGAAAGTGGCTACTATCACAATGTTCCCTGCACAATCACCCCCATTTATCTAATCTAGACATCCACTGATGCATATAGATAATATTATCAGACCATATGTTACTACTTACTACTAATTTCACACTATCTGCAGAGCTACCTCAATCCCCCTTTGTGCTTACAATTTGCTAATAAACAAATAAGCATTACTTGGGCAAAAATGTATAAGCTTTGGAAAAGACTGAAATCAACAAGTGTCTGAAATAATACAGCCAAAGGTTTTGATAAAAAGATATGCAGGCATACAAACTATAGTATGAACCTCAGTGTGCATACAGTATAACAAGTTGAACTAAAATTGTAAAACTATCATAAGAATTTTTGTATCTCTTATTACTAGCAACATTCAAGAAAGAGGTACAAAAATCCCCACTTCAAGTATGTCTAACCTTGTACACCAACGGCATTCCAACGGGCTATCTTGTCGGAGCAACTAACTGAAAGAGTTGTATCACCACGGCCTGGCTTCCTCTGAACCATCCCTATTTAATTGAAAATTTTCCATCAAAATGCATATTTAAACTAGCATTTGAATCCATGAACTTTATATTAAGTCCTAAGTTTGTGTATGTCAAAATGATCTTTTATCTTTTATTTCATCTCATTAGTGCGCTAATCCATCAACTCAGTTAAGCAAATAGGCTAACTTGACAGACAAAGCTGACATGGCATTCATGTGTCCATTATCATGTGACGTGCCCTTAAATATATTATTATACGCTAGTCGAATAACACATTGAAAATCAAATAAATGGTCAGAGTTTCTTTCATCTTCTTCTCTCTCAACATATTCTCACTCTTGTTCTGCTCTCTCTCTCCATTGTTAAATCCTCCATTGTTCCAAAGGAATAACAAAAAAAATCGCAGCCAGACCCATCTTCAACTTCAAACACCCTATTTTCATTGTCATTGTCATTCCACCAGTGGTATCATCATCTTAACAGAGTACCATCGTGGTTTCTAGCACTACCTTCTCACTCACTAAAATCTGTGTACCATCTTCACTAATTATGGTCTCAAGGATCATTTTCTTGAAACCTACACAGGCATTTTTGTGGATCCAAAAAACTTTATTCAAAAAACTAAGGTATGGATATGAATCATATGACCATACCACGGAATCGTGACAAATCCACTACGGCAAGCTGCAGAGCTTGGTACGATGAAGAAGACTGTCACATAATGAGCATATGACCTTCATAGCTTTGGGTAGCCCAGAATTAATGTTGTGAATCAACATAGCCTCTATGTGCGCCCAATGCCAAGCCCCTATAGGCATATACCCTTAATAACCTTGTTTTGAACCATCACAAAACCTTCATAGAACTTGTGCACAGTGTGTGCAGTGTACTCATCAGGTGAAGTTGAGTTCATAGACCATAGGGGGTTCTAGTAGGAACAGGGAAGGAAGCTTTGGGCATGATGAAGATTCTGAATTCTACTAGGAACAGTTTGATTACATATTCTTTGTCCTCGCCAATGTTTATTGCTTTGAGCTTTAAGAGTTGCAATGAAATGGCATCATATTCAAAGCATTTAGCCAGGCAGAACAGAGGGTTCGGACTTTTAAGTTTTTGACAGTTTGCTATGCTAGAGACCCATGATCTGACAAGACCTGAGGCGGGGAGACTTAAATTTGTTTGCAGCATGTTATATGACTACTAGGATGTAGTTAAGGATGCCATGTCAGCACTGTTAGTCAAGTTACTCAAGTCTGTAAGTTTGTTTAACCAAGTTAACTTGTTAGGACATTTATGAGACCGAAAAATAAAAGATAAGGAATCATTTTGGCATGTACTGAACTTAAAAGACCAATTTAAAACATAAAATAACGTAAGAGACTAAAATACAAATTTAACCTAAAAAATATACCATAAGGTGAACACAGTAATCATATAATTCGACCAGAAAATCATCGAATGAAGATTGAAAGGGAAGTTAGTTGAGCAGAAGTATCTGCTATCAAGTCTTGTGATTAGAGAATTTTCTCATCCATCCAAGGTGAGATCAACTTAAACCTTCTGCTTTTGGCCTTTGCCATATTATAAATGCATCTTTTTATTCTTATTAGAAAAGTAAAGAATAAGACAGCTTTTCTCAATTGGCAGAAGTAAATGTAAATTGTGTAGTGATCTCCAATAAAATCAATACACTACTCCAAGTTAGTCTATCTTTTTTTTTTAGAACTTCAATGATGTCTTAATTTTAAGTTGAATGGCAGATGCACAGAATTAAATCACAAGCAAGCAATGCACTCAAGCATACAATCTAGAATAAGCATCCTGATCCAAAGAACATCTAGGAGTAAAATACAAATAGGAGTTTTTTAGGTAACTGAAATTACATATAAGAAAGCAACCTACTTATTTATAGTGGAAATATAAAAGTACAAGCAGTATAAGAAAGCTATGTAAGCCGTGCATCAAATCAATGTATTTTTTATAATTTTATAAACGTTTTCCCATGGTTTTTCCTGCTTACCCAAAGGTGATGGTGAATTACTTTCTCCTATCAGTAAAGCATCCCCACCTACAAAAGGCAACAAGTAAGACATTTAGCCTGAACAAAAGCCACATAATAAAAACAAAAGGAGGGATTAATTATTAAAATCCTAATAATTACATGGTGGCTGCGATATGTACATATGTAATTTCCAACCCCTTTTCAAGGTATATTTTCCTGTACCAGGACAATCTGGGTGCACCTCAAACGGTAAGCTATCACCCTCAACTATAAACCGTTTGCTTCCATTGCTGGGTATAAGCTTATTACAAGATTCAGATAAATGTTGAATCTGTGTATAGATGAACCTGGTGTGAATTGAAAAGAATGAAATAATATCTCTTGACATGGCAATGCATTATAAAAACAAGTAGGACTTCTCTTAATTCTCTTCAAGAAATCCTTCGAATGTCAAGGAAACAGGACGATTTTCAGAATATGAAATGAGAAAACCTTAATAAAGCCCTTCGTGCTATAATTTCAGCATGGGAATCATTGACAACATCCCCATAAGGGCGTAAGAGCGAGCGTCCAATACACTTTGTTCCCGTTCCCAATGCAATAACATCTAAATCTGAAAACCGAATATGAATTGATGAATTCCTTTGCTGAAGATATAAATATCTTTCAATATATATGGTATTTAATAAAGATATGAAATATAGAACTGATATTCACTTTCGAAGTTAAAATATTTCAAACAGACAAAGTACAGAAATCGAAAAGAAGAACCATTGGAAGGAGAAGATAGAAGAAAAGCAGCCAAGACGGTGACCTCGCGGCCTTGAGGTTTTCCTTTCTTAGGAAGAGAGTTATACAAAGCAAAAACCTTCTCCGATACCCTCTGCCCCCAACACTTTTCCTCTGAAGATGAAACCGACGACGCCATGCTTAAATGCTCCACCCTCCACCAAGTCAGTTGAGTTAAGGAGTAGTCAAAGACATTCACTTGATACTTCTACCCATCTCACAACCATTTTCATAACCCTTCCTTGTTAAAAGTTAAAACCTCATTTTGGTCCTCCTTCAACATTATTTTCAATTTCATCCTAATGTTTGCTTGGTATTACTGGGTGAGCAGAACCAAATCGAACCAATCGATCCAAACTAAATTAAACCGATCAAAACCAATGGATTGGATAATTATTTTGTCAATCGATTTGGTTCGGTTCGGTTGTTAGATGAGGCACAATTCCAACCGAACCAACCGACTATATATTTTTTAAAATATTAAAAATATAAAATTACCTAATTACACTACACAATCCCCCTTTCTGGCCCTCTCATAATCTTATTTAGTCATTCTAATTTCTAACCAAGCAAGTATAGCAACAGCCGCAAGCCCGGTTCTTCTTCTCATTTCTCACTGTAAGCCTCTCATAAGTGACAAAAAAAATTTGAAGAGAAATTTTTTTTTGTCCAGAAAACCGATCAACCGAACCGAACCAAACCGATTGTAGTCGATTTGGTTCGGTTCGGTTGATGTTACTTGAGCGGATTGAATTGGATGACTTTTTTGTCATCCGATTAAGTCGGTTCGATTGCAAAACTCATCCGAACCGACTTTTTACTCACCCCTAAGCATCAATTCGGCCCTTCGTCTTTACGTTCTGTATCAATTTGGTCTCAGGGAGCAAATTAAAAAATCCGCTCATTTTTATTCTTCTAATTTTAAAATTTTTTATGTTTTTATCATTTAAAAATAGGAAAAAACTTAGGTCCATTTCCTTATGTTCATTTCATCCAATTCCCCAATATAATTATGACACGTGGCAAAAAATGTTTAAATGACCAATCACAGTAGAGAGAGAATATAGGAGACCACCTTTTATATGACCAATCATAAGAGAAAGAGAGTGTAAATACAATATATAATTGGTGGAATTGAATGAAATGGACATAAGAAAATGAACCTTAAAAATAATGCACAACGTCTTTTTTTTCTTTATTTCGTGCTTTTCATTCATATAATAAAAATTATTAATTAATAAGATAATTCGTTTAAACAGACATAATTTAAATTATATAAATTCTTAAATGAAGAATAATTAAATGAGACAATACATTGACTAATGTGATTCTAAATTTCAAATAAATTTGAATTGTTGATCAAATTATTATTTAATTTTTGAATTTGACAAAAACACTATTTAGTCCTCGAATTTGCAACTATATCAACTATTTAGTCCAATAACCATTACCCGTTAAATAATCGACTGACATAGCACCGTTAAGTGACAAGTCATATACTATATACTACCTCACATGTTACGTCAATTTATTAAAAAATTTAAAAAAAAAAATCCTCCCCTTCTTTCTCTCTCTACCCACCCTCCTTCTTCTTTTTCTTCATCTTCTTTCCAGGCTGAAAGCCAGAGCATTCACCGCCAATTTATGCTTCTCCAACGTCCCCATCAGCGAACGCCTTGATTTTCCTATCCACTGAACCCATATACACAACCCCATCATTGGACATCACCAACGCATTAATTGCGTCCTCGTGTGCCTTCACAGACTCTAGGCACTTGAAATCGGAAGTCCTCTAGGTTTTGAATGTTCGATCCCACGAGGCATAGTAAAGTAGAGTGTGGTTGTGAGACTGAGCAAGGGCAGATACAGTGTCCACGTGGTGGACCCACGTGAATTTCTTGTGGCGGCGGATTTCGACGTAGTTGGTGGCGGATTAGAGTTTGGAGATGCGGTCGGAGAGTGTGGGGAGGGTGGTGAGGGGTTTGAGTTCGGGTTCGAGTGAGCAGGTTGGATCTTCCATATTCGGATTCGATGGTCTTGGTGGGCGGTGAAGAGTTTATCGCCAAATGTGAGCATGGATTTGACGGGTGCGTGGGGGGTTGCGAGGACGGTGTCGTTTTAAGGGGAAAGAGGGTGACGTGGCCATGCGTGGATTTAGGAGTTAGAGGAGGCTGCATAGAGGAATTTGGAGTGGAGTGTGAGGGAGGAGATGGGAGAGGGAGAAGTGAGGGTGGTTACGAGGTGGGGTTGGAGGGGATTATTATTAGAGTGTGGGAACGGAAGGCTTGCTTGAAGAAGTGGAAGAAGTGGAGGATTCATAGCGAAGATGATGTGGGAGGATTTTTTTTTAATTTTTAAATTGGCGTGGCATGTGAGGTAATATATAATTGGGCACTTATTATTGTCACATCAATTATTTAACGAGTAACAATAAGAGAACTAAATATTAATGGAGTTACAAATTCAGAGACTAAATAGTATTTTTGTTGACAAATTCAGAGACTAAATAGTAATTTGACCAACAATTCAAAAATTAAATAGTATTTTACCTTTTTTTCATATTCAAGTAAAATATAAATTCATGTATAAATATTGTGTAATATGCCAATTTTATTGATAAAAAAGCAAATTTAAAACGGATTTCATATTATCGTATAAAACATGAAGGAAAGTATAAATTTCTTTATAATATTGAGACCCAGTTTGGTAAATCTACAATTAATTTTAAGTCTAACTAAGCCATTTTTTTTACTTCAAAGAAATTAAATGCTTTCATTACTTTTGTTTCTATTTCACTACAAAAAGTGATAAACCTACCATTAATATGGAAACATATACACCATTAACATTATAGCACGTGATCAAATGAAATTTTACAATTTACATGAATTTGAAAATGGCATGAATTCATCAAAAAAAAAGAAAAAAGAAAATGACATGAATTAAAATTTTGGAATCGTTACTTGAAGCATTATCTTAATTATCCATCAGCATTTAACAAAATAACTTTACTGAAATAATAATCATAATTTAGTTTGAAAAGCCCGTTTTAACCACCATTTGCTATTGTTTAATTTCTTAGTGCTTACTATCAAATTCTATCAAGAAAAATATAATATACAACTCTTCCAACTTAGCAACATAATAACTCCTTGAAAAAGTTCATTGCAAACACTAAGTATGATATTAATCCCACAAAAGTAGCATAAAATAACGAGCTGCAAATCATGGCACAAGCAAGCTTTAAGTATGAACTATGAACCAACGATAAACAAAAAGAAAAAAAATAAGATAAAGTTACTTAAATACAAGTTCACAAATTATAAACATTATTTATATTCTCTCTCCTATTTGATTAATTATATAATTTATTACTTTTTATTTTCTCTCTCTACCATAAATGATTATACAAAAATTTATTGCCACACGTCTTAATTATATTAGTGAACTTAATAGCAAACACCTAAATAACTTTATTTTAAGACGCGTTCTTTACGTAGAAATAGAAGAGAAATGATAAAACATTTGCTACATTTGATACTAAAAATTGAAAATATAAATAGAATAGGAATATATCAAAATTACTGATTTGCCCCTTATATTAAAATAATAAAAAAAAAAATTATGATTGTATCAAATCAAAAGATATAATGAACATTTTTTATTTTTTTTTATTTTTTTTTATGTGAAAGAAAGAAAAAAATAAAAGTGGGTGACGGTCCATTGTCAAAGATCCTAGCTAGTTTAGTCCAAACAAAAATTGGGGCAGTGTACAGTAATTCTCGTGCAGCACTTTAACCAAAGCCACTTGTTAATACATGCATGAACTTGAAAAGCAATTAATAGCATTAGCATACCATTTCTACCAGCTGTCCCAACACCCTTCGCTGCAATTGACATTTGCAGCAGAATGGTGAGTCCAGACTCCAGAGAGACCTTGCAACTATGTTTGCAAGAGCCATTCAGTGGCAATGGACATCATATTGATTGCTGTCAACCAGGTAATATATTGATTGAGACTAATCGGACGACTAAGAATCTACAATCTGAGAGAACCCTAAGTGGCAGACCAAATAACATAATAGCAAAGGAATGGATACATTAGACAAAGGGTTGCACATTGCACATCCCCAAACAGTGCAAGGATAAAAGAAACTACAGCAACAGTTGGTAGCAAAAGTTCGCAAATGTAACCAAAGAAATCCCAAACTGGACCCAGCATGTATCTGGCAGTTAAAAGCCAATATTAAACTTTCTGGTGGTCCTAGAAATGTTTCAGGGCTCTCAAAACCATAAACTAATGAAAAAGCATTCAACAAAGGGTCCAACAATACCCTGATTATCATAGCGCATCTCAAAACCAGAAATTAATGAAAAAGCATTCAACAAAGGGTCCAACAAAACCCTGATTATCATAGCGCATCATTTCATATTCGAGCTACACACTGCTTGAATGGCCAGTCACATCAACCTGAAAGAAAGGAACGATACAAACACATTAACTAAAAATGTACATTAAACTATATTAATATGCCAGAATAAATTTAGTATCATAGCATGTCACAAATATGCCAAACCAGTGAAAACATTAGACATATACTAATGTATAGAACTGGCCTATGATTCAAAAAGCACAGTCCTTGACGTACGACCAGCCTTTTAACATCAAGAACATTCATAATAAATATCAACTATTCAACTGCACCTGTATAAAGTACGTTTAAATTGCAAGTCGCAAGACCAATTGAAACCATACATATTAAAATCTACTAATGCAATCAACCAATAAAAACCATTTCTCCTTTGGCTGGCACTGGTTGCTTATTTATACAATTTTTTTTCAGAATTGGAAATTAAACAAAAATAAATAATGTAATATGTTCATATGCATTTACCTATGAAGCACTGACACAGACACGCGACACGACACAGACACGGACACCTCGACACGCCCTTAAGATTACAGGACACGACACGGCATATATATATATATATATTTTTTAATTTCAAGAGGACACAAAATATTTATAAATATTGATAAAAGCTTCAAAAATTACAATATTCATGATGTCATATATATTACCAGAGTATATATATATACGCAGTATATTGTATATATATATGTATATCTTGAAGAGAAAAGTAGAGACAGAGTGTTGCAGGTGTGTCGTATGTGTGTCAGCGTGTCGGACACGGACACATGTCGGACACGTCGACACGCCATAGAACTAGCGTGTACGTGCTTCTTAGGCATTTACTCTTTTTTTATGAAACCAACTAGCACATTTTTTTTGGTTATGTACAAATATTAGCATTTCTAGACTGCAATCCTTGCCACTTGTCAGCAACTGCAACACAAATTAGAAAAATCAGAGGAAAATTTTCCTACCACTCACCATTGCTATTCACCAGTTACGAAAGCAACCCTGATAGTTACCACTAGTCATCGGCAATAAATTGCCTGATCAATGTGAGGTGGAATCTGCTTTATTTCAGTGCCAAGTTCTTGCTCAATCCTATATCTGAACAAAAGTGATAGAAAAAACTTCAGAAACCTACAGCAAGTACCTTAAATTCATATCTAAATGTAAATTACATACAAATTAAAGCGATCCTCATAAGTGATTAAATTAACTGCTAAACCAAGGTGCCCAAACCTCCCTGAACGACCAACCTGCATATGGAGATAACATTTATAAGTTTATAACAGATGCTTACCACAAAGGCGAACATATTAAAAAGAAAACTAGACAGATGTTAACATACCCTGTGCAAATAAGTTTCCGAGTTCTTGGGAAAATCAAAATTAATAACCACATTGACTGCTTGAATGTCTATCCCTCTAGTAAAGAGATCTGCATTCATTTCCAATAAAAAGGAAAGGGGAAAAAACAATTATAAAACCAATTAAAGCATATAATAACTAACATTGCCGCTCAATCTACCATCAGACCATCAAGCGATAATGTCTTTGACTAATATTTATTTCTAGAAAATATCTAGTAAATCAAAAGCTGTTAACCAATCGTATTCATGCACAACAAGGATAATTTCTTTTTTGTTTTAATCATTTCTATTTTTAATCATTTCTAAAGGAAAAAAACTTTGATCATCTCATCAGGATGAAGCCTCTGATCTTTCATTTTTTTTATCATTTCTATTTTTTGCTGTCTCGTCTATGTCCAAACCATGTTTGACTCGAGTCAAGTGGGAGCTCTGTTCCCTGCCTTCCCCATCCCAAAAAAAAAAGATAATTTCTTTTTGTTTTGACATGTCATGTGTTGCAGCAGTATTAATGTCCGACACAAAACATTCCTGGAAATAAGTACGTCTATGCTTTATAGCTCCCCACCCACTCTTAAGATGTTACATTGCTATTAATGGGGCGGGGCAATGGCAACAGGAAATATTTAGAAAATGCATGAAAAAGTTATTAAAAAAAATTTAAACCATCCTAAACCTCCCAATTTGTAAGGGTTTGAAAATTGAGGGTACGCTTGGTATAAATGTACGGATGTAAAGTACTGTAAAGAAAGTACTGTAGAAAAAATTAGGAGACAGAAAAAGTATGATAAAAAATGTGTTTGGTATATATAAAATATGATGTAAATTTTTTTTGAGAATCGTGAGAATACATGTAATGTACTGTTTGCAATTGTTAACAAACGCACCCTGAGGTATGGGGTGCGCTAAGATGGTTTGGCCCATTAGCTTTTAAACTTTCAATCATGGTTAGATACTTAACCCAACCTAACCAACAGTATCCGACCCCACCCCATGTATAGGGGAGCAAAACCAATTACATAAATGAAACAGTAATATGGGCAAATAAGAATCACCATCTTCTCACAGAAACTGGAGATCCTAGTTTACATGTATCTATATACATACAAACATAGGGAGGCATAAGTGCAAAACTGCCAGCAACATACCAGTACAAACAAGATTCCTGCATGCACCATTGCGAAAGTCATGAAATACTCTGTTACGATGATCTTGCAACATCTTTGCATGAATATAGAAACATGAATACCCAAGTTCTGTGATTTTCTTGGCAAGGAGTTCAACCCGATTCACCGAATTGCAGAAGATAATTGACTGATTTATTTGCAGCTGGAATACAAGCCATTACAATTATCATATTCATAACAGATAGGGGAAAAAACTCCGGAAAAAAAAACAAGGAGAAGGAGAAGGCATACCTTAGAGAAAAGAGTATTCAGGCAGTGAACTTTCTGTCTCTCTTCCACGAATGCATAAAATTGAGTAATACCTTTTAGAGTTAACTCATCCATAAGGTTAATGATATATGGTTTTTGAAGATATCTATCTTTGAAGTCCTTTACAGTAACAGGAAACGTAGCTGAAAACATCAGGATTTGACGGTTAGGAGGCAGGAAATGAATCAGTTGCTCTATCGAAGGTTGGAACTCTGGGGATAGAAGCTTATCCGCCTGAAAGACACAGAAAATTTTAAAATCCTCATTTTGATAAACTAATATTACTGTGACTAATGTTAAAAGTGCCACATACTGAACACGAGTGAAGGGCAGAGGGGGGAAGATGTCATTATCAACATTTACAACATAAATTGGAGGTACAAAACACACAGGCTTTGCTTTTATTGCAAACTTAGTATAATAACAGATCTCTCAGAAGACCAAAGACACATAGACATCAGACTATAATTGTCTAATAATGTCAAATGTTGTTTGAACCTCCCCAATAAGATTCTATAAATTTGTAAATTTCAGGTACAGTGTATTCACCTCATCCATAACGAGCATAGTACAGTCTTTGAGGACGCAAACACCCTTCTTTGCAAGATCTAATATTCTTCCAGGAGTTCCAACTAGTAAATGAACTGGCTGATATAAGCGCATGATATCATCTTTCAAGCTAGTACCACCTGTTGTAACCATAACTTGAATTTTCAAATGCTTTCCCAGCTCTTTACACACTTGAGATGTTTGCAAAGCCAACTCTCGTGTCGGGACCAGTATAACAACTGCATGATGCAACATAGAAGAGAACGGTCAAAACATAAGTAGAGCCTATCATCAATCATCATTCAAACCAAAAAATATATAGAGGTAAGTTATTTAATGTACCACTGTCTAAATGCATTTTACATTTTTATTTATTTCCATATATTAGCATGTAAATTTAACACCAAAGACACCAAAAGGCACCCAAAGCTATACATTATTGTATAAATATAAATACATTGTCAAAATAATATTCACTATCGGTACCCAAAAAAATCACTTTTTGAAAAATTGTTCTCAATGCATAGTGTCTTTCTGGGATAAAGAGCAGAAAAAAAAAAATTATGTGCATTCAGGTCAACCTTGTTCCCTAAAAGGCTCTGCTGTTTTATTTCCTTTTAGTTTTAAGAGCAGTGCACCAACTTATGAACACAACAATGACAAATAGGCTTGACTACTATGAAAGGCAGAAGCAGCAGCAGGCCGCTAAAGGTTTGCAAATTCATGCATCCTTGCTTATAATCCTCTCAACTAGACTTGAAACACCCTGTAGGAAATGAAGCTTGAATTACGAGGTCAAACCTTGAATAGCATTGTTATCCTGATCAATCTTTTCCAATGCAGGAATGCAAAAAGCAGCTGTTTTGCCAGTTCCATTTTTAGCCCTAGCTAGAATGTCACTACCAGTAAGAGCAATCGGAATACTTTCTTCCTGGATAGGAGAAGGCCTTTCAAAACCCTTCTCATATATTCCCATAAGCAGCTCACGCTTTAAAAAGTAATCTTCAAATTCATTTCCTTTGGTTGCTGTCACATCCTGGAAAAAAATATGATTACAGGCCAAGACAAACATATAAATATACAATTATAAACTTGCATCCACATACACCATAAAAATAGAAGTTAAATGACCAATAGATGTAAAGATATCACGTTAACATGTAGAAACATAATCACATATGAAAAATCTAGAGCTTATCTAGAATACAATTCAAATTAAATAAGCAAAAAATCTCATCGGTTGCAAAACAATATACAACTGCATTGGTTATCAGGAGTAGAATCCTACAATATTAACTACATATTTAGACTTACGGAACATACCAAAATTAAATTAATTCGTCAGCTCAACAACTACAATTGTACTCTACATGTACGACAAACAGTATCTAAAATAATTCATTGAAAAATATGGGCACAAACAGGAGATATGTATCAGTATAATGCCAATCTAAACAACTGTCTCAAAATCAAGTTCAACAGACAGTTGTAATAAATTAATTTATGAAATAACTACTAAATGCTACTAGAGATCAATTAAATCAGTATGACTCAAATCAGATGCATGTAACCAATCACTTAAAGCATACCTCTGTCTTATAGCGTGTATCAGGTGGGGGTATCTTCAGTCTTGCCTTCCAATCTTGTGAACTAACAAGGGAAAATAAATTAGGGTAATATTAGAACACATTCATTTCTTTGGCCAGAACCAAAAAATTAGATCCATTCAGCAGTGAAATATTCCAAATTTGCAGTTATGAAAACTTATGCCACAGTTGTTATTTTAAAAAATTCTGCAGTTGTCAAATAAATGAGATTTACACAGTGCCATTTTACAAACCTTCCACAAACTCTAAATTATGATTGTGAAAATATCAATCCTCACAATACAAAATTCGCAACTGGCACTAAGCCTGTGTTAGGGACAATACCAACTCCACTGTGCATCTAAGCACTAACATGCAACAGATTTGCATGGATACAGTACGTTCCATTCAGTAAACATGACATGATTTGAATTAAGCAAATCAGAAACCTGGTGACTGGACAAAAGGAGGAGGCAATCTCCAAGAAACACCAATCAATAACTTGTTGCTTAAATTTGCAAATCAATGACCATTTCAGAACCATCAAAACTTCAAATACCTTGCATGCAACCAGACAGAAAAAAAAATAGAACCCCTAGAGTTGCTACTTCGCATAAAGTAAAGTTGGATAAACTGTCTTGTTGACCTTTACAAGTTACAACAAAGAAGCACAAGGAAGTTACCCCAAAAAAAAAAAGAAGCACAAGGCAAAATTTCTCAGCCTATGTTACACAAATACAGCACCAATAAACAAAGCTAAAATCTCTAAATAAGAGTGTATAGCTGTGTTTTATCAGATATTCTTAGGCAGCTAATTAACCATTTACTCATCTGATTAACAATACTGGAAAAGGCACCTGCCAAATAAGAAAAATTACAGTTTCGGCACACTACGATCCTCCCCACCCCCAGAAAATAAAATGGTTCCGACACCTTACAATCTCATCCATCATAATGAATATGTGTAACACATCACAAATAATTTCAGAAGAAAACGAACCTTGGATCAACGGCTTCAGACTGTACAGTCTTCTCGACCTCGTCAACCACGTTGGAATCAGTACCGCCCAGCTGCGTTCTTCTCAGCCATTGTTGTTGTTGTAACTGCTGCTGCTGCTGTTGATACTGCTGTTGATTTTGCACCATATGCCTCTGCACGTACTGTTGCTGAGGAGGTCGCGGCTGAAACGCAGGATTCGAGTTCACACCTCCCCCTCGGCCAACGCCGATCCCAGGTGGATATCTACCTCTATTGTTCATTCCGCCGATTCAAAACAAGGAAACAACACAGAAATTTCTAATAGAGAATGTACAAAATGTCAAAAATGCTACGAACTAAAAATCTAGGGTTTCTGGAGGGCAGAATTGCAAAGTAGCCACAAATGCTTACGGAAAAGGCTTGTAGTTAAACCTAAACCTACCAGAATCTAAAATTTCAGAGTATAATACAGAGCTACAGGGACCCAAAAATAGCTAGGGCTTTCTCCTAGGACGGGATGAAGAAATTGGAGGCAAAAATCGTTAGGGATTTTGTACAGATCTACAGCAAAAAGAGTGCAATAAAACCAAAGATTGGGGAATATTCTTCTTCTACTGAGAGAGATTGTTTAAAACCAGGAAATCGAACGCGAAAGGAAGTGACTGCTTGATTTCTCGTTCTTCGTATTTCTTGTGATGGGAACGTTGAAGAAGCAGAAAAAATGGCGAACCCTCCTTCCTAGTTCTTAGGGCGTCAAAAGGATTTTGTGTTATTTGCTTATTGGCCCCGCTTCTTGGTTATAATGCAGAAAGCTACCGACTTTTCTTTTTTGAAAAATAAAATGCTTTACTACTGTGGTTTTCTTTTCTTATAAATTATATTATTTGATATTAAATCGATCTTTTACAGAATGTTAAATTTTTGTCACTATTTCTTTTTTTTTCCTGTTACTTGAAAATTTCAAATAAAAGAAAAAGAGAGATAAAACTCGACTTTGAATTATATAATAGCCTTTACCTTTTTTTTATGAAAATAAGATGGATTTTTTATACTTAGTTTTTAATGTATGCATGTTGATACCAAAACACTTGCAAAAATATATTTACTTTTATGAGTGAATATGCTTAAAAAAAACTATATAAATCTTAGATAATTGTATTTACTTTTTTTTGGCAAATAAATGTAATTAATATTTTTCTGGATAGAGAATTGTAATTACTTGAGTAAATCATTAAGTTTGTCTCTAAAAGATTAAGATTGTTTCGATTTAATCTTTGAAAGATGTAAATATCTAATTTAGTCCATAAAAGATAATTTTTGTCTCAATTTGATCCTTTTTAATTTTTCTGTCAATTTAATAAACGGCTAGTAACATGTTAACATGTAACATATCTCTTCTCTGTCGTCATGTCGCCTGTCCACATGTCATTGACCGTTTATTAAACTGACAGAGAAACTAAAAAAGACTAAATTGGGACAAAACCATCTTTCAAAAACTAAATTAGACATTTGCATCTTTTAAAAACTAAATTAAAACAATTCTAATCTTTCATGGACCAACTTTAATAATTTACTCTAATTACTATTTTATCAATGGACAATTGTTGATTCTTATCTTTATACTGTTCCACTAATTTAATCTAACTTTTATTAAAATTATTTTTGCAGGTGTAAAGAAGAAAAAGGCAAAACAATAGAATTATATAAGCAAACCCTCGTATATGAAATGGCCAAAAAAAACCCCTCGTATATGTACCTTTCACGAGGTAAACTATTTTTCATCCCAAAATTATTATTTAGTCTTTAAATTTTAAAAATAAATTAATTAATTTTTGAGTTTACACTTTTATCAATTATTTAATCCTTAAAATGTTATTTATTAAGTTACTATAGGACGTGGTCGTTATGTTCTACGTGACACTACATCATCTGAATATATAAAAGTAATGCTAAATCGTTCATGTATTAATTAAAAATGAACTAAGTTATTTCTATATTAATTAAACGTGACAACGTTGTGATAAATACATAAACGATTTAGTATTATTTTTAAATATTTAGAAGATGTGACAAAGTGAAAGGACGATATGGTGAGAAATAACATAGCCACGTTAGCACATAATAGTTAAATCACGCGATGACTTAACGAGTAATGTCCTAGGTATTAAATACTAAATAGTTAGCGGAAGTATAAATTCATAAATCAAATAATCTATTTCTAAAATTTATGAACTAAATAATAATTTGACCAAGAAAAATAGTTTCTCTCGCCTTTCATTATTCAATAATATCCAATTGTCTTCTTGGTAACATCATTTTTTATAAAGAGTAAATAGATCAATCATACATATGATATTACATATCATTTCAGACTTATTATTAAATTTTAAAGTCATAGATAGATAGATAATAAATTTAATGTACAAAAGTACTTTTATTTTGAAATATTTTCTAAATTATTATTTTTTTAATAAATTTCAAATTTATTATTTTATATATGTTAATATATAATTTTAGATACAAGTGATATAGCTTTGCAAACATAACCGCATAAACTTGTTTATATAAACAAGTTTATAGATATTAATGTAGGTCTGAGTCACTTTTTACAAATTATTGAACAAACAGAAAGGAATTGAATTTGTTTTTAATTCAAAAAATTATAAATCAACCACTTTTTTCAATCTCCAAGCTTACATTTTCTTGCATTTCAAGCCTGCCCTAGTCTCTTTGGCCAAAAAAAACTACCCTAATCTCTATATATGGTGTAATGGTTAAAAAAATTTGAAGGTGCAAAGAAAAGGCAACATATTCCTTTTATCTCCTTTTGGAGCTTCCTTAAACTTGTCTTGAAGTACATGAACTTTCCCTAGCTCTGGCAGCAAAGGATAATGGCATGTGTGAAAATCTCTTCAATGCAAGTCAAAGTTAATGGAGATATTATTGACTGAATCCAATCCTCTACTGGCCTAAGACAGAGGGACCCCTTATCTCCTTGTTTATCCTTTGTGCTATCGTCTTCTCCCACTACCTCATGAAAAACGCAAGTAGATAAAAACATTAAGGGAATAAAGATTCGCAGAGAAACCCCAACTCTAAACCACCTAATGTATGCTGATGATATCTTACTCTCCTTTAAAACAGACGAGGTTAATTGCATGAATGTAGATAGACTTCTACACAAATTTGGGAAGATGTCAGGGCTTTGGATGAATAAAAAAAAATCCGAAATCAGATTCAGTGACAACATATCTGAATAGAGGAAAAACCAGCTCACAAGGACACTTAGCTGTAAGAGAGTTGATCACTTGGGGAAATACCTTGGCGGTTTCATAGATGCCCTGAACACTGAGAGGAGGAATGCCTCCTTAATTCTTGACAACCTAGAGAAGAAACTCGCAGGTTGGAATTCCAATATGTTATCCCAAGCGGCAAGAACTGCCCTAATTTAATCGATGGTCAGTGCAATCCCGATTTATCACTTCCAGTATACTCGTCTAACGGAATCATAGGATTCTAAATATGATGTTGTAATTAGGAGATTCTTCTTGTGTCAATGGAATGACTCTAAGGTGCCTCCGTGAATCTCCTGGCAAAAGATGTGCATGAGAAAGGAAGAGGGAGGACTGGGAATTCGTCACATCAGTGAGTTTAATGAGGCTCTCATGGGAAAACAGGTGTGGAGAATTTTGACCAATACAAACTTACTAGTAAGCAAGTTGCTCTTAGGCAAATAAAAATCTTGCCTTAGTAACCATAACCTCACCCCCTAAAGGTTACCCTGCCTCAATCTGGAAAAAGTTATGCAAGTATTGTGGTTTTGATCTTTGGGTTGGAGAGTGGGGAATGAGGAAAAAATTTACTTGAAGGATGACAAGTGGATTACTATGGATAAAAAAGATCATGGTCATGAAAGGCTAAGTGGCTTAATGCATCTTGAAGGCTATTGGAATGATGTCAAGGTTAAAAAAGTTTACAATAATAAAAAGCGACATAAATTATGGATATAGTCGTGTCACATACAAATGTGCAGGAAAAACTTGTTTGGAAACCGGAGGCAAATGACCGGTTTAGCGTTAGAAAAGCATCTCAGATGCTAAGTTCAAATGGTACCCCTATGCCTATGCGAATGTGTAGTTGGCTTAACATTTGGCGTGTCCCAATACCTCACAAAATTATGGTTTTTTGGTGGAAAACCTTGCATAACGGTTGACCCCTTAGATCTAGTTTAGTCAGGCATGGATACAGGGTGGAAGACATTTTCCCTTTTTGTTGCAACGCTCAAGAAACAAAAAACCACATATTCAAGGAATGTAGTTTTGCTAGAAGAGTATGGTTTGCCTCCCGCCTAAACATCTGAATAGAAAGCATCACTAGCAATTCCATGGTAGACTGGATCAATGATCTTATGTAAACTAGAGCAACAATGACTTCAACCAACATGTGGAACTGATTGCTCTCTCTATTGCCATCTGCTGGAGTATTTACTCCCAAAGGATTGCTTTAATCTTCCAACAAGGAAGACCTGGTGTTGAAGAATGCTTGCACAGAGCTTACGGAGGTATGGACGGCTTCAAAGCTGCGATTCGCCTTAAAGGAATGGATCATTTCTTCAAGATTGATAATAGTATAAGGGAAAGAAGAGAAATTAACGCTACACAGGCTAATAGGAACCAATCCCACAGGGTTTATTGCAGCTAGACCAAAAACAGGGATAACTATTTGGAAGGACAATGAAGGACAGGCCCATTCTCTCTATCATCTAGTTACAGACTACAACCAAAATGCACAGCTGGCTACTCTTAGGTGCATACGTCTTTTTCTTGAGTCCAACATGAGAGAGGATGTTGACGAATGAATTCAAGATTGAGAAGTGCTATACATTGAATCCTACAGATTTTTCTATTGGACTGTTGGGAGAGGTGAAGCTAAGTGAGTGACATAGATGTTTGATGCAACAAATTCCAATGGGTTGCTTGATTGGGAAAGATGTGTTGTCCACCATGGACGTGGAGATGAAGAATTTTTGGTATGATGTTTTGGTTCTTCTTGCTTGGTGGAGTTGGGGTGTGCCATACAGGTTCTTTTTCCATTTAATTTGAGAGTGGCAGCATGTTTCAAACTTCAATCACTTAGAGCGCATAGTGGTCCATGTCGTAATGGTTTCAATCACAAAGAAAGGATACTTTGGTCACAAAAAAAAAACTAAATTGAAAATTTCCAGAAAAAGCATCTCCCTATAGAGTATATACGGAAACATTAACGGAAAATTAAGTTTGGAGTAAATTGTAAGGCATTTTGATATGTGAGGAGATGATATGTGAGGAGATGGCAGTGTAATTTTTCAAATGAGAGGGAAAGGCAGTGTAATTTTAAAATCTATCAAGGGAGAACAATGTAATTTACTCTAAAAAATATATAACTTTTTAATATTTAATTATTTCTTAAATATAATAGTTTTATATTGTATTTTAAAAATTAAAAAATAATAACATGCATATACTAGCGCATCTAACTATTTTTATCATGAATATTAAAATTATATTAGACTGGCGGGTTTAATTAAAAAATCAGTAATTGATCATTGGTTAAATCCAGAATAACCATTAAACTGCTCTATTTAAAAATCGGTGGTTCTCTGGATCACAAAATTGTTTTATACAGAACAGCGTCTTTTGTATGTTTTCTTAAAAAAATTTGTTAAAACTATAGCTATGAAAACCGAACCGAATTAGCCGATTCGACTGGGAACCGGTTCAAAATAACCATAAAACTAGCTTGTAAATTAACCGGATGTGAACCGGCCAAACCGGTGTAAATCAACGGTTTACTTAGATCATCTGGGTTGAAAATTGTTTTTTTAATTGAAACGACGTTGTTTTGTGTTTTATAAAAAACAAAAAAAGCAGACCTAACCTAATATGCTAATCGCACTAGCCACCAGGATGAAGAAAACACATGCAGGGAGAGGGCCGCGCAAGAGGCAGAGGCAATTGTTGCTGTTTTTGCCGTCGTCGTTTACGTTGCCATCTGTCTTCGTTGTTGTTTCTTTCAAAGACCGAAGGTATGAGCGTTTCTACTTTTTTGTTACAGTCTTAAGCTGAAATCATTGTAGCTCCATCTTCCTTACTTCCATCTTCATCTCATTGTTGCCATTGATCCACGATATTGGTAAGCTGAAATCATTACTCTTAACTCCACCTTCCTTAAGAAATTATTAGTAAGAAACTATTGATGGAATATTAAATTGGCATATTATATACATTTAATATTAAATTGGCAGTGAAGCAACCAGTGAGGAATAGTTAAGCAAATAGAAATTTGTTTTTGTGGTTGTGTTAAAATTTGTTATGTTTGTTTTGCATTTGCATTTACATTTGGAATGACTTCTCCCTTATTGCTTATGTAGGTATTAGAAAGAATGGATCCTGATATTGCTTCAAAATCAAATGCTAATGCCTAATATTTTACTTGTGGTATAATGTTGTGGTTAATCATATTTAGGTAGAGATGGATACATATAAAGTATGAAACTAATGTTTAATATCATATATTTTAATATATATATATACTTAACTGTCACCAATTTGATCGCAGTTGGACCAATGAAACGTGAACCAGTGTCTCGATCGGTTCGATGATCGATCTAATTTTAAAAATCACGGTCAAAACTACGTCGTTTTTGCTACACCCTTCCTAAAGGCAAAACCTACCTTCCTAAAAATTTGTCAATTATTGAGAGACAGTGAAAGGCAACGAGAGGCAGAGAGCATTGTACTTGAGTAGTTGAGTTTGCGTCGCCTTGCCGTCGAACACTCGAACCAGTGCCCTTACTATTCTTTTCTCCTGCTTCAATTCTTAGTTTGTCAGTTTGTCTCCTTCTTACTGCATGTTTTTTATTGCCGTTCTTTTATGATTGCTTCATATGATTTCATGGTTGGCTCACCCACAGTTTCATACTCTGCTCCAAAGAGTAGAAGAGGAGTTTGGCTTCAATCATTTTGCTATTTGCTATTGCAATTTGTATATAGATTGATGCCCCTCCCTTGATTTTTTTTTTTTTTTATGTAACTTGCATATGATGTTGCTAATCATTATATAAGGCTTGGAAGAGTATTTAATGAATCGTTTTGGAGATTCAAACCAAACAAAATATATGGAATGAAAGGCATGGTATTAGATGAGTTTGATATGATATTGTGGTTAGATGTGTAATTTGTTCTAATTTTAGTATTTTACTTATGGTATAATGTTGTGGTTAAGTATAGAGGCAAATTACTTTTTAGTCCTCAAATAGTTGGTTAAATTACTATTTAGTCTCCAAATTTTAGAAAAATACTATTTAGTCTACAAATTTGCAACTCTGTCAATTATTTAGTCCACTCGACGTTACTCGTTAGATAATCGAGTGACATGACCGTTAGCTGCTGACATGATCGGACTCTTCTCCTCGCTCCTCCTCCCGCGCTGTCGAAAACTGGGTCAAAGATCTCCTGTTTTTTAAGCCAAACTTTTCTTGATATATAACTATATATGGCGTGGCCACATCATACCTTGTCTTTAAATAGTAGTTTGATCAACAATTCAGAGACTAAAAAATAGTTTGCCTCTTAAAAAATATTTCTAACTCCCCTCTCATATTATTTTTAGCTACTTATGATCTCTTTCTCTCTCACATTTTCTTCAATCATATTTTATTTTATATTTTTTAATTATTAATTATATAATAACTAACTATTATTTTTACTCTCTCTCACCTCTCCTCCAATCATTTAATTTTGCTGTAATTTTTTAATTAAAAAATACGTCTATTTTGTAACCCCCAATAACACAATCATATTAATATATATATATATATATATATATATAATGTTTAATATAACATATTTTAATATATTGAATTAAAAAAGTATATATTTAATTGCCATAGAGGTGTCAAACGTCACGGGTCACGGGCCAAATGGGTCAAAATTTTTACGAGTTGGGAAAATACTAATCCGGCTTGTATATGTGAAGGTTGCGGGTTAAAGGGTCAAACGGGTCAATTTTATTATTATTTTTAAATTAATGGGTCAAAATTTTTACGGGTTGGGAAAATACTAATCCGGCTTGTATATGTGAGGGTTGCGGGTTAAAGGGTCAAACGGGTCAATTTTATTATTATTTTTAAATATCAATTTTTTTAAAGTTTTTTTTATTTTCTTATTTTTAAAAGGGTAAATGATGATATTATATACTGATGTTCTATACTTCGAGTCAATAGTGTGCATAATTTTGTCAATCTTTACATCCGCGCATGCCATTTGATTTTGTTTTTGAAATGTGTTTGAAAATAAATAAAAAGAAATAAATTAAGTAAAATTGATATGTTTTTAGCCTAGTGACTGTTTTATTGTATTAATTTTTTATTTTTTCCACTCTTGTACTTCTTCTTTCTAGTAATATATTTTATATTTTCTATAAAAAAAAAGGGTTTTATGATTCAAAAACCATGTATAATTTATTGTTATAGGAAAAATACATCCAATTATAATCAAAGTTAAATCTCTATGATTGAAAAATAAATTAACATCAACTTTATAATTAAAAATTATTTTAATTAAAAGTTGAAGAAATATTCAATTAAATTGTCTATAATACATCTATCGTCTATAAATAATCTTGATGATTGGAAAAAAATGATCTAATAACATAAAATATTTTAAAGATTTAAATGAATTTAAATTTTTTTTGAAATACAACTATATTTTAATTTTTTAAACACAACTATATTTTAAAGTTAGAGTTGGTAGTCAAAAAAAATAAATAAATTCATAAAAGCATAATATATTAATTATTTTTTAAAAAAACGGGTAACCCGCTTAAACCCGTATTTTAGACGGGTCAAACGGACCAGATCCGTTTACCCGCGGGTCATTTTTCTATCAATCCAATCCGCGAGTTGGACCCGTTTTGACACCTATAAATTGCCACATGTGAACAGTGTTATCACTTATCACGACATTCCGGTTTTAAAATCCATGATTTTTTTTTTTGTGGGTGAAAACCATGATTTCTATGTTGGATTTTGGGTAAACGCGAGTCGGGTTAAACGTCTCGCAAACGCAAACCCTCCCTTAAACCCCTCTGTCCACCTTGTTTTCCTCCTATCTGTAGATCTTGGACTTGAATTTTTAGTTCGGCGCACCATCTCATCTTTGATGGAAATCGATAGACCTGATGGCCGTTCCCCCAGTCAGTTGAGGCCCCTTGCTTGCTCTCGGGGCGTCCTCAATCGTGCCCATGGCTCTGCTAGCTGGACTCAAGGTTATTCATCTTTGCTTGTCGTCTGTTCTGCCTTTCCTTTTCTCTCTAACTTTTTCCATTCGGTTTTTCTATGTCAACTTTTCTGTTTAATGTCATAGTTGCTATGAATCTGTCTACATTGCAAGTGGGGGCTATACTTTAAGACAGTTTTTGCTATAAAACAATTGAGCTTGACATATATGAAAAATTCATTATCCCTATATTGTTTAGGACATATACAATACATGAATTTTGAACTTTGCGTACATGTTATATCCAAACATCTTATAAATATTTTTCTAGGTTGTTGGGCAATTAAATTTCCCACATAATATATGGGAACGCTAAAGGAGGATGATTTATAAGTGGGGTAGGAAGGAATGTTGGCTAACCATTTTAACCAAACTCCCACTTTTATATTTCCTTTTACTAAAATTCTTGCCTTATTATTATTTTAAGAAAAAGGTTAATGTGATCCCTTAACTATCGCCTCCCGTGTTCGATCCCCGGAGGGAAGAGAATGGAGCGTCATCGGTTGGGAGGGTCACCCCAGTAATGGGCCCTATAGTATACGAGGGAATAGTCATCAGGCCGGCTCTGGTGCACACCCCGGTCATAGACAAAAAAAAACATTACATTGAATTATTATATATTTCTATATAAAAAAAAGTTCACTTCATGAAGTTAATATTGGAAACTTCATTCATTGAATCCACCCCACTATGTAGTAACATCCAATTGATGTGACGGGTTGTCTCCTTTACTCCACTTCACCCTTCTCTCTTCAAATTTCCCAATCAAGCTCTATATGAGGTGGTTTGATGGTTGTCTGGGAGGTATTTAACTATTTATCTTGGATTCTGTTTTATTTTTTCTTTAGGAGAGACCAAAGTTCTTGCTGCAGTTTATGGACCCAAAGCTGGAACTAGGAAGAATGAAAATCCTGAAAAAGCTTCCATTGAAGTTATATGGAAGCCTAAGACAGGACACATTGGTGAGAATTGTGATTTTATACTACTGTTTAAAAAATTTACTTTTTAACTTTTTAAATATAGCCAATCCTAATTTGTCTCCTACGACTTCAATGTAAAATTTATTTTCTTCCCTAAAAGAAGTCAATAGTTTGACAAATTATTTGATGGATTAGCAAGGAGATGACTCAAAAATGTGACTCATCTCTTTTTTTTTTTCCCATGATGTTTGAATGTTTTCATGGCTTAGGAAAATTGGAAAAGGAGTCTGAGATGACATTAAAGAAAACTCTAGAAAGCATTTGCATTCGAAGCATATATCCAAATACCACAACTTCAATTATAATCCAGGTCTGTTTTGTTTTTCCCCTGCAAATAAGAAACTTGTGTTATTTTTCCACATACATGAAATAGTTAATTGGAAGAATATGTTGCAAAAATTTCCTCCTTTTGTTTTGTAATTATTGTTAAGTTTTGTGCATATGTTACTTTGATGTTATCTCCAAATAATTATATTATCTGGATTATTACATTGCAGATTGAACACTCTCTGTTTCTACTGCAGGTTGTTTATGATGATGGTGCTGTATCCTACACCAATATATATTATTTTAATAAAATGCAATTGGTAACTGTATTTTTGCAAGTGCTATATGATATACTTTGGCTAAAATCTTCTATTCTTACATGCTTCTTTTATGGTTTGTGATTGGAACTTTAGTGGTCTGTACTGATTAAATTTGGCACTGCTTCTCTTGTAATGCAATATCAGGCTTTGTAAAGATTTTATGGTTAATGTCTTATTCATTTTAGTCCCTTCGAGTTTACTGATTCTTAATTTAATCATGACATCGTTGCTCTTTTAGCAGTCTTAGGTTTAGGCATATATTGTTTCCTGTTTTGACATCATTGGAACAAGGCTACCAGAGATTGTCTTTTGGATCCCTTATAGCATGGACTACAATGTATAATGCTTTATTGAAGATCCTTTAAACTGTTGTTCTCTTGTTCTATTTTATGTCACAGACACATTATATTAGCCATTTTTCTAATTTTTTAAAAGTAGGTTGTGGGCAGACCTATTGTAGAAAAATTAGTTGAAACACACCTTAAGTGATTTGGTCATGTACAAAGATGGCCGTTAGAGGCTCCTGTACGTAGAGTTGACCAAATGGAAGATAGCCCAATAACTAGAGTTAGGAGAAGACCAAAGAAAACAATAAGAGAAACTATTAGGAGGGACTTAGCTATAATCAACTTAACCATAGAAATGTGTGAAAAAGAACATGTTGGCGTTGCTTGATCCATATAGCCGACCCCACCTAGTGGAAAAAGGCTTTGATTGTTGTTGTTGTAGGTTGTGGGCAGATCTATAGATGGTTAGCAGTGGATGGAATTTACCTCTATTTCCCCCCTTCCAACTTATGGTATTCTGTGTTTTGGGTTCAATATTTACCTATCATAATGGTTGTTGACCTATGGTGATCTCTTGATGGCCTAGCTCTACTTTTTAAGACTATGAAGGAACAAATTGGACTACCATGAGATATCTTTGCATAATTTGATCTAACTATATATTATAGGAGGGGTTGGGGTTAAGAATAATACTTGACGAATATGTTTCTGGATCTTTTATTGCTTTTGCTTGACTTAATATTAGCTTCTTCCATGTGCGATAAATGCAGCATGTGCTGCCCTTCTGGATGCTGGAATTCCCCTGAAACATCTCGCTGGTAATCAAGACTTATGGTTTACTATTTATTGGTTAACATCTGTTTGTTTGTTTGTTTGGCTTTTAAAGGTTAGTGACTGATGGAAAACCTTGGAAAACATATTTTAGGAAAAAGAGAAGAACTAATGCTGCCTAGATCTTGAAAAGTTGAATTTTCCTTTTATTGTTTTGTTGAAAGTTGTTTTATGCTTTTATTAATTTTGACTTGGGCTCTCTATATTAATATAGCCCTTTCACTTATTTTTAGTCAGACTTGATTTTCAGAATAGAATACTCAGATTTTTGCTCTCACTTCCCTCTCCATTTCTTCTTTCTCCCTCTTTCCCTCTCATATTTTTTTCTCTCCTTTCCTCTCTTTTACTGTACCTACATCAGTGACTTTTCTCATGCTTGTCTCTGCAGTTGCAATATGTTGTTGTGTAGCAGATAGTGGTTATGTTCTACTAGACCCCAATAAACTTGAAGAGGAGGTTTGTATCAATTATTTTTTTTCCATTAAACATTGTTCATTTAGTTGCACATGATGCTTAGTCAGTTAAGTCAGGTAAATGTGGTCTGTATCATGTGTATAATTCTCTTTATGGGCTTCGTCGAATGGTCTGTTTAGAGGAATGTCCATTATGGATATTCAAAGGGATTGGAAGGCCCTATTGAGATAATGTCTTAGTTTCCTTCTGCTTGTCTTCTTCTTTTTATTTTCTAATCCTGAGGACTGCTTGTCCTCGTGTTTGTAAACTTCTTTTTTTCTTTAATACAATTTCTTTTTTCTATCAAAAAAAAATTATTTGTTAGTTCACTTTTAGTGTACTAAATATATTCTCTAAACGACAAATGTTGATGTGAATGAAAAATTCCCATGATCCGAAGGTGTTTATGCTTTTTATTAACGATACTCTCTATGAAAAGCCAATTATGCTAAGTTTTGTTTTCCTTTTGCGATTTTTCATTTTGTTTGTTTTCTTTGCTGTGTTGATTAGAGGACATCTTGTCCTCCTCCTTTGTACTCTCTTTTTTTCCTTAATAATATTTCTTTTTCTATAAAAAAAATTGAAAAGCCAATTATGCAAATAGATGTCTCCATTGTGTTACTGGGCAGTGGGCACTCAGATAGTTCTATAGAGTATAGACTACACCTTGGTAGTTTTAGGATAAATGTTGCTTATGGAATCACTTTCAAAATAATCTTCATAGCAAGTTGGCAGACACGTGTGTCAAAATTTATAATAAGTAGTTTTTGAGATAAGGGATCAAAGTGTAGTTTAGTGAAAACCTCAAGCATGGTTAGAAACTTAGAAATTAGAATAATCTTTTCATTTTCCCCCTTTTTAAATTTTAATAATTTACAATGCTTATGTAACTGGGTTACTTTTTTTGTGGTCAAAGTTGTTTCTATTTCCCCCTTGCACAAGCTCTATAATTTTAAAACTGGAATTCCCAGGGCTTCTATTGTACATAAATATAATTCAAAATTTCTCTTACATAATGGCAGAAAATGAAAGCATTTGCCTATTTAGTCTTCCCAAATACAATTGTTTCAATTCTACCTGAAGGATCATTGCAGGTGGGTAGTGAACCCATGGAACATGGAATCATTACATCTGTTACCCAGGGTGCAATGTCAGGTATCTCTCACATTTTTTATATCATTCTCATCCTCTGATTTTGGACTGTCATACTTCTTAGTCTGCCTCTTACTGAAGCTTGTACTTTCAATCATGCATTTGACAATCTTGTCATGTTCAAATGATCAGAACATGATATCCAAATTAGGACTTCTGCCATTTTCTTCTCTTAGCAATGACTCTTAAGAATATAGTATGTGATCCCATGAAATGTGTTTGTGTAGGTTATATTTTTTTATTGTTTCATCTAAATGGGTTTTTGTGTTAAATTCAAGTGGATGATTATCTCCTCTGCCTAGAACGAGGGCGTGCTGCCAGTGCAAGAATGTCTGAATTTTTGAGGAAGAGCTTGCAGCCACAGTTATCAAGTGACTCATCTAAAGCTGGGTAATTTCCAATCTATATATGGTTAGCATCCAATATTTTCTGCACAGGCTGTGAGGATACAGGACCTTTATGCGAGTAGAACATATCTGACCCATGCTTGCTAACCTCTACAACGAAACGTTTTAGCCTTGTTGGTTAGGATTGTAATCCCACAGAAACATCTTTCATGAAATTGTTAATGTAATGATAAATTCTATAGACTTCAAGATATATTTGCTAAAGAAATAGCCAATGTCTTTTCTATATAAAAAAAATAGCTAATGTCTTGTATGTCTTATATATGCACACGGATCTCCTAGGAATTGTTCAGTTTATTTAAGTTAATATATTCCTTGTGCTTTTATAGAAGAGTTAAGCTAATCACTTTCACATTCTAAAGGGACACCGCCTTCTGCACCCTTTTGAAAACTAATCAGATTGAGATGTGCTTTTCTGTGGTTAGATATTGGTGTGAGCATTCAAAAGTTGGGTACGTTATGTCATCACACAACAATCTGAATTGTTGCTGCATTCTTTCCTTTGATTCTCTTACTGGAGTGTCTTTCAGTTTCACAATATAAGTGAGAGAAATGGGTGCTTTTGAGGAACTAATGCCATACTCCTACGCATTTGTAAGGCAAGGAATGCAAAATGGCAAGATGTATAAGTTCAACGTCCTATTAATTGTCTTTACTATTTTGAATAAAGAAAACAATTTGAAAATTCATAAGCATTTCGTATATGCATATAAAAAATAATACTACGGAAAATAAACAAAATAATTCTTAAAATATGTGGTTGTCTTTTTCCATCTTAGCACAAGATTTTTAAAACTACGTACTGTGGTTTTACGAAGCAACGAATGGAATTGCTCTAACCACCGCCATGCAATATTCAAGATCAAAAGAAAAAGAAATGTTACTAAAGTATAAAACCTTGGACTACTGGCCAAATTTCACTAATAACATTACGTCCTCTGTAAACTTGTTTCATGTCTGTTGTACGTTCCGTGCTCATTTGGTAGTAAAAAAGAATCAGAATGAAAATGGGAAAAAAATGAAATATTAAAATGATTATTTTACCCAAGATATTATTAATAAAAAGCAAGGGCAAAACAAACTTTGTATACTCCATTCTCAAGGTTTTCTCTCATTCCATCCAACCATCAAGGGTTTCCTAAAACCATAAAAATGGAATGTTGGAAGCCTGAGAGTATGACATTCCAAAAAAAACAAACATTGCAATTTTCCATTCCATTCTTCATTCCCTTGTGCTTTCCATGAAACAAAATTTTACAAGATAGAAGAGCTGAAACTTACACTACACTTTGAATCTACTCTGCACGGACACGCACATACCCAAAAAGAAAAACTTTTGGGTCTGAGAATCATCCAACAAGAGTTCTCTTTTTGGCAGCTAATTAAATGAAAAGAACCAAGTGGTTCTATAGTCTGAAGTCAGTTGTCTTTTACATAAAATAGAGCCCTCTCTCATTCTTTCCATCATTGGGATAGTGCAATCACAACTTCCAAAGCATCTCAATCCATTGCCGTAATTCACCTTCATTACCATTCTTGTAGGTTTGATAGAATAGAAGCTGCATAACACATCCGAAACATGCATGAAATAAGACTTACTACTGAGTAGCAAAAGAATCTAAATATAAAACAGTCACATGTATTCTAATCCAACAACCTTTAGCGTCTCATGTCATCAGACCATCCCACATAATTGATACTCAAGCACAAAAAGTATATGCCACACTGTCAGTTTTTTCGGACAAAGAAAATAAGTAGCATCATTAACAACCAGGAACACAATATCTGGAAACTGAAATTCCCCAAGGCTTAAAAAATATGAGTACAACTACAATCCCATTGTCAACTATGGGTCCCAAAGTCAGCTGGCTTCTACTCTGATGTCGGTACTTCCATTCTGTCATTTACTGATACTCTACTAGAAAATTAGACCAGTGACCATGAATCTGAAATATATACACAGTACTAGCCTATATCAGATTGTCACCCCCGCATTAAATCAATGTCAACATGGGAATTACGCATATCCATCGCACGAGATGCAGGCCAGGCACCAATAGAAGATGTTGGGGTGAGATTTTGATTAGCCATAATGTTATTCATTGCAATTGGATTATGAACTGCCTGATGATCTGACTCAACAGCAACTTCTTCAACATCCTTTTTCTTGTTCTTTGTCTTTGATCCACCCCATAGAAAGCTCCCAACTATCACCTGTAATCACAGACTGTTTCAACCTATCCATCCATTGAGGGGGGAAATATTGGGCAATGGGGCAGCATTGAAGATACATTAACTTTTAACGATTTACATGGTTTCTATACTCCTCCGAAAATACTTCATCACATGATTCCAAAATATAATATATTAATATTCAAGGAGAAGTAAATATGCAATTACCTGAACGGGGCATGCTGCTATAAGCATTCCGCCAACTCCCCCACCTATAATTTTACCCTCAGGACTAGCAAGAGACACACTTAGTCCCCCAGTTCGATTGCGAGAGCCACCACTATCATTAAGCAAGTAAGAGCCAGATAGGCACAATATCTCATAACGCCCCTATCAAAGTCAAAGTCATAAAATAAATAGATAATAAAATGACAAAGAAAAATGTAATTGAAATTGAAAAGAAACAAACTCCCATTTGATAATACTAATAAAAGATCAAGTAAAAAATAAGACTTGACCACAGAGCAAAGACTTTGACTAAGAAGGCAAATCATTCCTGACCATTCAGCTCCTCACTCAAAATCTATAAATAAAATTTTTTTTAAAGGCAGTCCAATGCACGAGGCTCCCACTAGGTGAGGTTCGAAGAGGGTTAGATGAATGCAGCCTTAACCCTACAAGCAGAGAGATTGTTTCTAGGATTTGAACCCATGACCTCCATTCACATGGTAGCAACCTTACTGTTGCTCCAAGGCTCACCCTCCTATTAATAAAGGTTGTATGGAGAAAAATTTTGGTCAGCATCTTTTCCCTCTTTCCAAATAAATAACCACCAAACAAAGGCAAATATCTCACTCAAAAGCGATGTTTCAATAGTGGCATTTAAGAATTATTGTTTTTCTAGTAGAATGCTAGACAAATATATATTTGAGCAACATGACCACAGCCAGGCATTGTGAAAGACCTGCAGCACAAGCCTCATACATAAAACAAGCTCAAAGTAACCAAAAAACAATTTCAATTAGTACTAATATTAATTCTGAAATTGGAGCATTATTGCAATATAATATTCAATCAATAAAAGGAACCCTATAAGGCATTGGCATTAATAATGCATTCAGTATCCACGATTCCTTGAGTACATGTGTGAGTAACACTAGCAAAATGCTGAACCTCATATGTGACAGAGCCACCCAAAGTTGAAGGCTGACGGAGAGTCACATTAGAGACAGCACCATTGGCTGACAATACGCATACAGCTCTAGGCCCCTGCTGGGAAAATGCCATTATTTTCGATGCAATATCCTGTAGGGAAAGAAAAGCAAGTTTCAAAACAGTAATATTCAAATTTTAACACACAAATATAAGAACATATGGCATAGCCTGTACTTAGAAACAATTAAACAGTTTCAGAAAATAACATGTAAGAGTTGATAATTTACAATCAATCTGTCCTTAGCATAATCATTCTCAAGAGCATAATTATATGCAATGATGGTTCTATGGGAAATAATCACGTTGGCTTGGCAAAACTAAAACAAGACTCCAGGAATGAATGAATAAATAAAAGAAAACAGGTGAGGTACTCCCTTCAATTATATACCTTCAGACATTTTCTTTCTCTTTACTATCACAAATCTCAATATCACTCATCGCTGGCTTTGGTTTATACAAGTCAACAATGACAAATGTTTTCGAATATTTTTTTAAATCTTAATCATATTAATATGTCAAGGGACCTATTTTTCATAAAGCCTCCTTTCCAGCAGATACACCACATTTTGGCTACGAGGAGAAATCAAGAGATTTTTTTCTTTACTATTATAGAAAACAGGTGTGGCACTTCCCCAATTATATACCTTCCAACATTTTCTTCTCTTTAATATCATGTAGTTCAACATCATATGATGGCTTAGAACATACAGACAAATGCCTTAGGTTTTTCTTTGAAATCTTAATCATATTGACATGTCAAGATATTTTACATGATGCCCCCTTTCTCAGTATACACACCACATTTTGGCTACCGGGACAAATCCAACAAATAATTTTAACTAGGCTTTATGTAGATAGGAGAACAGATATACTGAAACATATTTAATATAATTTGCTTGGGAAGTTTAAGTAGGATTACAGAGAAAATTATACATATTCATATCAATGCGTTACATACTTCTCCAATTGCAATGGTGATGATATGAGGAGTGAAACCCATTCCAGCCGAACCAGACATCAATTCACCTGGCAATAAATAACCGTTCACAACATAAAAAACAAAAAATATATATATATATATATTTAAACCATGATCTACACTGATCAATCTTCTAGGGGCTAAATTAAATTAGCCATTACAGACAGAACCAAGCACAAGCAGGTATAATTGCGGCCATTAAAATAATTTAGTATCCATGCTACATTGAACCATGATAAACTGTTATGATGTATACCCGATAGATATAAACCCATACAAGAATAAATGGGTTGAATTCTAACATGCTTGATCAGTTTAGATAGTTCGTTTTCACTTTTCACTCAAAGAAATAGTGAAAACAAGGAACATATAAACATACACAAAGAATGTTGAGACCCGATAGCAAGGAATGAGAATTGATTCCCACATTAGAAGCATGGGCATCAAATGTGGAACTTATATGGACTAGGGCTCTCCTTGGGGAGTGGTTTTCCAAAAGGTTCATATCAATTGGTACTGAGCCTTTCATTATGTAGCATAGGTGGTGAAACCAATGTTAGCTTGGGGAACAAAAGCTAGTGCAAGGCCAGCCTGCGTAAATACAGGCAGGAACTACAGAGTGTGGTGGAGTATTTAGGACCAAATTGCAAGATTGTAAGCATGGGATTTATATGGACTCTCCTAAAGATACCTATCAGAGAACAATATCAATATGTTGCACTGTTTAGACAACAAAATAATTTCCTCTTTTAAGATGAAAGACAACAAAATAATTTCTTATGAATAACAACTCAAGAAAAGTCTTCTAATTCTACTTTCTAAAGACAATTCCTCCATCCTATCGTCTAACTAAAATTTTGTCAATGCTTTCTAGGTCACCTAACTGATTCCATCTAGTTTCTCTGACTGAATAATATAGCTGTCCTTGCTACTTTCTGTATAAAACCAACCACAGTAATTTATGCCATTACGGATTTGCATTAGCAACCCAAATAAGCACTCTCCCAGTTTTTTAGCTACTAGAGTTGAGACTTAACAGTTGCATATACCTATTCATGCAAGGATAGGAAGATGAACAACTCTAACAATCTAATGGTCTCACCATTCAGGCCAAGAAGTTTCTTTCTTACTTAAATAACAACAGACAAACAAACAAACAACGCCTTTTTTCCACTAGGTAGGGTTGGTTAAGATTTTTTTACTTGGAACCTGTTTGAGCATGCTTATTTTCATTGAAAAAGCACTTTTTTTTAATAGTCACTTATTTTTAAAAAATTAGCTGTTTGTGCATGCTTATTTTCATGAAAGAAGTGATTTTTAGTTTTAGCAAATGCATTTTTTCAGCTTTAACCAGAAGCTAGAAATTGGAGCTTCTATTTCTAACTAGTAGCAAAAGCTAAAATTTAAATATTGTAGGACAAAAATACCATTAATAAAATTTTATATTTTCCATTATATCCTTATTATTTTGAGACATATTAATTTATGATGTATTCGAATACATTTATGTTCTGGCAAATTAAATAAATTTTTTTTATTATATTGTGATTTCTTTGTATTTTTTTAATAAAAAAATTAAAATAACAATATATTTATTTTTATTTAAATAACATTAATAGATATTGGTTAATACAAATCTAATCATAGATAACAAAATTACATTAATTAACATTAATAAATTAATAAACTAATCAACGTTTTATATTTATTTGTTTAATAAAAATTAGCAAATTAAATATTTATATCCATTTATCTATTTAATAACATTAATAACATCCTAATCGATGCATGCCTTCTTGGTTTTACAGTTAAAAACACTTTTATACAATTTTAACAAACACATTGCTTTTCAACTAATAATAAAAGTACTTTTTAATTCAATTTCCCAAACACAAATTGTTTCTTTCACAAATGGTTTCTCTTCCACATGGATCAAGCAGTGCCAACAATTATTTACTTCAATGTTTTGGAAAATTCCTGTGAAACTATTGTTAAGCAAGTGAAGTTATTCCCTTGCATATTTTATATATCGATAACACAACTAGCATTGTCTCCCATGCAACAAATTCAAATACAACAAACAAAACAAAGTCTTTTTCCACTAGGTGGGGTCAACTATATGACGAGGCATAGAAGACAATTCAAGTATTGATGGCAAAACATGGTCTTAAACAGAATTTCTTTGTGCTGGAAAATGTCTTCACAAAAGAGATTTAGATCAGGTCCAGAAAGCATGACAAATTAGGTAATGCCTGCTTCCTGTATCCTCCATAAGGTCAACATCAATTGTAGTAAAGGTATAATGACATACTAATGCAAGATTTATTCATACCAGACAAATTAAATACTAAGCAAATCTGGCTCATAAAAAATTTAAAATAAATATACATGGCTCTATTTCGGGATCACTTAACTTTTTACAATCAAGAAACAATACAAAGAAATGTATGTTGGAATATAAAAGAGATTGATTCATATTCATATAGGCATACGGACATTAAGAAAAGAAAGACATATAAATAAGCCTTGACAACAACAAAAAAAACAATAATTTACAGCCTCCTAACAAGTGGACAAGCATGTCAAATACCAGCTACAGTTCGACCTCAAATAATAATCAACAAAGTGAAAGGTTGATAGAGATTTACCAAGAGAAGCCAATTGCTGTTTCTTGCCAGTCCCAGGCGGGCGCCCTCTACCCCGCTTTTGGCTTTGTGTTACAGTTCCACTTCCAGGATGACTAGACGATGGTGGAGTCAATGCCAATGACACAGTTCCATCTGGACCATATTTCCTGGGCCTTCCTCTCTTCCTTTTGACAGGTTCCCCAGATGGCACCCCAGAAGGAGCACCCACATTGACACCATGGGGAGAAATTGCTGAAGATTCTAACGGTAATGTAGATCCGATGGTGGCACCTCCAATGCTAGGTTGAAATGGTAGATTGGAATTAGACAGTGGTCGAATACTTGGGGAACCATGTAGCTCAGGCTGCGCTGCAGAACCAGCTAATCCTCTCTGCATATAGTATGATGCAGACCCAGATAACGCCATTTGGTCCCCCCGATCCATGTATTCACTTCAAGCTCCTTCAGAATCTTTTACGAGTAATTTGTGTTTAGTATCCAATGTGCCAAAATTTATCACCTAGCCCTGTTCGCATATCTAGTACAATGACAAAATGCAAAGATAAATAAATAAATAAGCACAAAGCATATAACCATAAATCTACGAAATCCAATTTGTAATGACCAATTTCCTTGTGAAAAAAAAGTGTATGTATATATATACAGATGTAATTGTAGGTTGAAAAAGCAACCATAAATACTTCAAATCAAATTGAGCAAGTTTGTAGCAGTTAAAGTTTCTCAATGATGGCACCATACTAATATTTACACATAATATTAAGATCTGAAAAGTTTATTGTACAAAATAAAAGGAAAAAAGAAAAGGAAAGGACCCTATACTCAAAGGCAACCACACATGTAGAAGACAACCATTCAGTATAAGATACAGTGACGAAAAGGATAGAAAGCTAAGAAGCATTCACGCAACAAAGGAAAACGAAGCACCAATCTCTCGAAAAGCAATGAGTTAAAGAGAAGACAAAAAGATAAGCTATTTTACAGCTTACCAAACCATAGGAAACAACAAAAAGCTTCATATTGAAGAAAAAGACCAGATGGACTGAAAAATGTCCCCTCTTACCAACTAATCATCAATCTTAAACACCAAGCAATTTCCAAGGCAACCCCATAATCACATAGATAAAGCTCAACCTTTGATACCAAAACCCAGAAAATAAAAACCCTAGAGAGTAAAAGAAAGAGAAAAGGGAATTACTTCAAGTCAATGCCAACACAATTTTGAGTTAACAGCTCAAAATGCTAAAAGCAAGCCAAAACAACCCAAAGAGACACTGTTCTAAATTGGGTCTATTTAGAACAGCTTTTACAACCCGAATACCCAAAAAAAAAATTGCAATGCATCATGAAAAGTGTAGAGAGAGAAAAAAAAAGCATCATACTGACATTTCTGAAAAACCCACTCCCCGTGAAGACCTCGAAGCTAGTGAGAGTAACCCAAATTCAAAAAGCTTCCTGGGAATTAAAGGAAGCAAGCAACGGGAATTAAAGGAAGCAAGCAACAGTGCAAGGACGCAATTACTATACAGTGAAAAAAGGAAATACAGAGCTCGCTCTTTTCACAGCATAAGTCCTTATCGGGATTGCATAATTTTTCTAGGGCTGAGCTCTCTCTTGCTCTTTCTCTCTCCTCTCTCTCACTCACTCGCTCATATTCACTCTCTAAAATGCCGTTTAACTTTCTCGCTCTAAAACGCTCTCTCTCCCTCCTGTCCTGGGTCATAAACTGATGATGATAATGGTATTGTGTACTGAGATTTCAGAAATAGGTTGGAGGAAGCAAACAAACTCGAACAGAAAAAAGCGTTTCTGATTCGGATAATACTGAATATTTTTATATTTTCCATGAAAATAATATTATACATTCATATATTATAAAAATATAAAAATAATATTAAATCGTGGGTGTGGTAGGGAAGCTTTGGGTTCATTGGGATCGTCAAGGCCATGGGAGTCTGTCCACGCGCGCGCAGTTGGACTATCCACGAATATTCTAGTTCAAACTCTTTTACTTAAATATATATATTTTTCGTAAATTACTTAAGTTAAATATTCTAAGTTCATATATATCATGTTATATATATTTTTATTTTATTTTATATTTCATAAGACACTTTTTTTTTATAAAAATTTAACACTCACTTTTCTTTTCTTTTTTGTTTCTCAAGGTATTCTCCAATCCGACAGGCCAAGAATTAATCCTCCGCGAATCTGAACTCCATTTAAGGGTTTATCGCTGGCCAATTAATCATTTTTCTTCTCTTTTAATTTACGTATCACTGAGTCTTAATTGAATAGTATTAATAAAATAGACAAAATTAATAAAAATAAAAATTTTAAAATATAAAAGAGGTATGTTTTACCAAAAAAATTTTTTATTAAATTATGAAAACTCACTGCGTGCGAGATTGAGTTTTTTCTTTTCAATTTCTCTTTTCTATTAAAAATGAAAAAAAAATAAAATATAAGAGATAGAATAGAAAGCTTTGAACTCTTTGCTGGAGAGCTCCCTTTTTTTAACATTCCTATTGAAACTCTAATGATCATACGAAAAGAATGAAAATACTTTGAGTAAATTAATGTTTTTTTAGTTTGATACTGAAGACATGAAATTATAGAAAGGAGTCAAATGCAAAGAGGGAGATAGCTTCCGACCAAGATTGGTTCGGTTTGGACGATTTAGATAACTGAATCAATCCAATCCAATGACTAAAAAAGTTATCCAATCAAATTTGTTCTTTGGACATCAACCAAACCGATCGGTTTACTTTGATCGATTTTTTGATAAATTTTTTTTTAAAAAAAAAAAGTTTACTATTTTTTCTCTTCAATTTAAATCTAAAAAATAAAAATAGCTATTCCTAACTATGGAAACCAACAAACTAAAGTTATTAGTACAATATTTCAACATTACAAACTTAAAATTACAATCCAACATCATAAAACTATAAAAATCAACATCATAAAACATTTTTAAAAATTTATAATCGGTTAGTTTGGTTCGGTTGGGATTGGACCTCATTCATCAACCGAACCAAACCAAATCTGTTGTCAAGAAAATAAACCAATCCATTCAATTATGTAATCGGTTTTAGTCGGTTTGGTGTAAATTGGTTTTGCACACTCCTAACTAATTGCACCTATTATATATGCTTAAGTAAGCAAGAAAGTCATAAATTAGAATGCTATCATAACTGGGTACCAAATGAAGGAATGAAATTAATGCTTAATTAACATATAAAATATCTATTTAGATGCATCTGAGTGAGAGTGACCCCACCCCTTCTTATAATATATAATGAGAATGCATATAACCATATTTTGGTCTAGACTTATATAGAATGAACTTATATAATCATAGACAGATTATAGATTTGAATTTCATAAGCCTCATTATTGGAGAATATAATCAAAGAGATGTTTTTGAATTTGTTCCTTGTTATAATGAAGTTGAAAGGTAGAGAGCACGCGCTTACAGAATGGCGTGAGGTAAGAAGAAGGTGATGAGTGATGACAAGTTGTGAAAGATGGCTTAACTTTGTTTGCATGTGACCTATCTCTGTTTTTCTGCATTTTCATATTATGGCAATGGCCCCATCTCCCCCAGAAATATCTATTTAAAGTAACGATAACCTCACCCATCCGTCTTTCTCAACCCCCCTCTCTTTATTCTCCATCACAACTTTTTTTAAAAAAATTAATTAAAATCAATCATGTTTCACCCTCCCTGCAGACATTCAAATTCTACTGCCTTGCGCCTCAAGATCTTAGGCCATTTTTTGGTTGGAAGAAATGGAGTGAGGATTGGGAATTTAAAATTTAATTTTGTCATTCTTTTTTAAATATTAATAATTTTTAAATAAAAGATAAATTTATTTTAAAATAAAGAATAAAATTAAATTTTTAAATTTTACCTAATTTCGATTCTCATTCTCTCGTTCAATTCCACAAACTAAATATAGCTTTAGGGTAGGTTTCGTGGAAATGCGTAAGGTAAATGTATTGTAAAAAAAAAGTAAAGAGAGAGATAGAGAGAAAAATTAAGAAAGATAAAAAGTATAATAAAAAATGTATTTAATATGTAAAAAATATAATGTAATTTTTTTTTTAGAAATGTGAAAATCTTGGATTTTACTGTTTGGTGTTTACACGAAATGTACCCTTACAAATGTGTGAGTATTTGGAGTTATCAATAGTCTAAGCTCATTTGTTGCAAATCGTTAAATTTGTCTTGAGATTTGTGTCATTTTATATTTTAAAAAGAAAAAATATTTTAGCAGAGATCTCAAAACAAATCGAGGTAAAAAACTATTTAGTCTCTGAATTGTTGGTCAAACTACTATTTAGTCCCTGAATTTATTAAAAATACGATTTAGTCCCCGAAATGTTTAACTATATCAACTATTTAGTCCCCAAATTTGACAAAAATACTATTTAATCCCCAAACTTCGCAAAAATACTATTTAATCATCGAATTTGCAACTCTGTCAACTATTTAGTTTCCTGACTGTTTGACAGAGTTGCAAATTCGGTGATTAAATTGTATTTTTGTCAAGTTTGGGGATTAAATAGTTGGTAAAGTTACAAATTCGAGGACTAAATAGTATTTTTGTCAAATTCAGGGACTAAATAGTTGACATAGTTAAACATTTCGGGGACTAAATAGTATTTTTGATAAATTCGGGAATTAAATAGTAATTTGACCAATAATTCAGGAACTAAATAGTATTTTATCTCAAACAAATCCAACTTACATTTTAGTAGATAGTGAGCTTGAGTAATAACTCTATAACATTACTCTTTGTGAATTTAGTATTTAATAATTTTCGTCCAAATTTAAAGACATTTCAAATATGTGTTCTATAGACTAAAAGGGGGTGTTCATTTGGTGGAAATGAATTTTAGAAAAAAGAATGGAAATGAAAATGTAAGTGGATCCCACTGGGTCGTACTTACTTTTTCATTTTTTTTTGGTATCAACTTAAAAAACAAAGAAAAAATACAAAATACAAAATATCTATTATACCCATTTAATTTGACATAATTATAATATTCTTTTCTTTTTATTATTTTAATATAAAGGGTAAAATAATCATTTTAATACATTCCCATTCAATTTCCATTACCAAACTTTTATTAACTAAACACATCAAATGTATTCCGTTTTTATTTCTGTTTCATCTCCATTTTCATTTCTACCTGATGAACGTGCCCCAATTATTTTTGAGAACCTTTCTGAAGACTACAATTAAAATTTAAGATAGATATCTTAGCTTTGATACGTGAATATATACGAATTTATTTGAGTGAATAAAAATGAGAATCAGAATAAAAATACGAGAGAAAATAAAAAAATTAAAAAAAAATATAAATGAGATAAAATAACAATGATAAATTTTATTAAAAAAGTTATTATTATTTAAAAAGAAAAGTAAAATTCACTTTTACCTTTTTCTCTCTCTAACATTCTTTCATCAATCAAACATATGCTAAATAGTTTAAAATCAGTAAGAATGTAAAAGACACACACATATATATACTAGCATCCAACACGTACTCCCGTGCGTATTGTCTGCTTTTCTTATGTATGTAATCTACTTCTTTAAATATGTGCGCGTATAAAAAAAATATTTTTACCGTGCGTGTTGTCTATTTTTCCAATGTGTTTAATATTAATAAAAAATTATAAATTATTAAATTAATAAAATATTAAATATTAAATTATATATTTTTACCGTGCGTATTGTTTGTTTTTAAATTAATAAAAAATTAAATATTAAATTATTTTTAAATTTTAAAATATAAAATAAAATATTTATTATATTTAAAATAATAAATGGAATACTGAGAAGTTATCGCTATTGTTATTTTCTCTCACTCAAGATATTCTCACATTATATTTTTATTTTCTTTTTTAATTAACTAATTGATTATTTTAGGAGATCGTTGACGGGAAGACCCCACAGCTATATTAATATAGATATAGAGACTTCACATATACATGTTAAATTTGTTTTTAGTTTATAAAAAATAAAATAAATTATTAATTGTAAAATAATAAATTAAATATTAAAATATTTTTTATCAAAAAAAGATTAAAATATTTTTTTTATAACTACCACAATCATTATTTTTTAATAACAAAATTACCTATACAATTATTCTTCTATTTTTTCTCTCCTATGATATTTTCACATTATTATTATTATTATTATTAATTAATTAATTAATTAATTAATTAAATAGCTATTTTAAGAGATCTTAACGAGAATGGTCCACAACTATATAAATATAGAAGATATATAGAAATATCCGGGAATTTATTTTCAATCATAGGAGGTAAGAACTTTTTAAATATTAATTAATCAGAATACTCATCAAAACAAGTCTTATGATTAAATAATTTTTTTAGCAAAGTATTATTCAATCTAAAAATAATTCTATCAATAAATAACACCTTATTCTCATCCCTCATATTTTGACACAACAGTAATTATCATTTTGTTCTCATAGACTCATATGATGAGAATAATTGTTTTTTTCTAGATTGTGCATATACAATAATTTTGTGCATATACAGTAATTACCACAGGCTTTTCTTAGGTTTGTTGGAAAAAAGATGTAATTTTTTTTTAATTTAACATTCTTTCTATCAAATATATATTATTTTTTATAATATGATAAAATTATATTTTTACTCTTATTTTTTTACCTACTTTTATTCTATTTTTACTTTTAATATAAAGATAAAATGATCATTTTATTTACTTTTATTCCATTCACATCACAATTACATCACATTCTCATTTCCTCAATATTTTAATAACCAAACAGGCCTACTATTGTTTTATTTACCAAATTGGGAGAGAGTATTCTCGTTTTTTATAAAAGATCTTAATCTTAAATAATTATTGCATTTTAATGAAAATATTAAAATTTCTTTTAAATTTTATAATTCTTAAAAATATTGACTGAATGTGGGTTTTTAATGTTATAAAATATTTTTAAAAGTATTTGTGCAAACTAATTAAATGTTTTTTTAAAGTTATCTTTATGCCGAAAAAGCATTTAATTTTTCCCATAAAAAAAAGAAAAAAAGAAAAAGCATTTAATTTTTATACTGTAATAACAAAAATAATACCGAAATAAAAAATAAATTGATTTACAGTAGTACTGTACAGTTACGATGATTATAGAATATGAGATGTTTATATAATATTGTTTTGTTATTATAGGAAAAATGATTTCGGTATAAAGATAACTCGTACAACAAAAATAGTTTGCTCAAAATATTGTTTAAAATATCTTATAACATTTTAAATATAATATCACATTCATAATAAACTACCAAGTTTTTTAGCACATTTGCTGCTTTTCTTCATTTGAAAAATATAATGACAAGAGAACTGAATAAGCTTCACAAGCTATTAAAGCATAGATATAATAAAACATTAAACAATTTTATTGATTTGGCCCACATAGGATCATAGATTATATTCCAAATGTGGAGGTACTTGATTCTTGAATCCATATATATAGTTTATCATAAAATATCTAAAACCTTGGAACATAACTAATGTTTTTATATTGCATTTGACCACTAGATTTGTCTACCAAATTCAATGTTTGTCCTCACCAAGGATTTAAAATATATATATATAGTAGCAATTGGAAAATACTAAGTCAATGAGACACTGACGAGGACATTTTTTATAAAAGTTTGTCGTCCCAACTTCCTCGTATGTCTCTATGCTAGTTATTTTCTATGTTGCTAAAAATTAATGACAAATTCACATAAAGTTACTTAAGGGTGTTTGGTATTGTTGCAATTTTTTGTTTTATTTTAAACAAAAATTGAAAATTTGTTTGGTTGCATGAGTTTTATGTTTAATTTTGGACTTAATAACAAAACATAAAACATCATATAGGAAACTACAAAATGTGATTTCCACAAATTTCATTTCAGTTTTTTTTTCAACGACCACCCACCACCACTCACCACCACCTGCCACCACCACCCACCACCCACTACCAATATCATGCACCACCTGCCACCACCACCACCACCACTCACCACTATCAGCAATTACCACCCACCACCACGATCACCTACCATCAACACCACGCACTACCTACCACCACTACCAACCACGTCCACCATCACCCCCGCCACCAACCACGCCCACCACTACCATTACTATCCACCAACACCATGCACAATCGTCCACTGCCACCACTCACTACCCACCATTCACTATTACCCGCCACCACCATCACACCCACTACCAACCACCAACACGTATCACCACCACGCACACTCACCACCAACCACCATTATACCACCACTCACCATCACCCACCACCACCACCGCCACTCACCACCCACCACCGCCACCACATCCACCACCATTAACCGCCGACCAATCACCACCGCGTACCACCACCCACCACCTGTCATCAACGTGCATGAATTTTCTTTCTCCCAAATCATCTACGTAAGTATATTTTGAACTTCCATAAATATTTATTTTTTGTTATTTTATTAATATAGAAAACTGAAGATATAAAACAAAAAATAAAACACAAAAAAATAGACCACAGATTTCAGTTTTCAAAAAACAAAAATTTAAAAACTGACAGTAATACCAAACACTCCTTTAAAAATATATATAACGTTTTTTTAACTATAACAGTGTTTCTATCTTTACGAAGCATATACATTTATTTTTTAATAGGTCGAAGGAAAGTATGTATGAGTTAATTTTAACATATTAAGTGGTTATTGCAATCATCATTGAGTACATATATAATTCGAAATAATTCCCTTGTGAATTTGTTCAAAAATATGAATCTGCAGAATTGGGGGTCGTGTACTGGAAGCTGAATCCGAATGACTACGAGAACAATGAAGAGTTGAAGAAGTTTAGAGAAACCAGGGGATACAATTACATGGTAATATTATTTTTTCAATTGATTTCAATTCAAAAAAAAAAAATGACGTTAACAGCTGTAGGCTTTCATTTCTGTTTTCTATTGATTGAACACAATTTTCAAAACATAATATGGAAAAGAAGACTATAAATAGACTGGAAATATTGCATATGAGGGTGTAGGTAGATTGAATTGAACTGAGTTATTTTGATGGTAACAATGTAGATGAAAACTTTTATTTGTATAATGATTGGGGATGTTTTCTCGTATTCATCCATAAGAATGAAATTGGCTTCCATTTTTCATATGAAACTGTTGTTTTCAAAGCTAATGATTTATGTGTCTGCATCAGATTCTTATGTGGAAATGAAGTACTTTTCCATTAAGACATTATTGGCAATTCAAACATTTGCCTTTAGAACTCAGAATTCTTCCCTTTATGAACTAATGCCCCACGAAATTCTTCAAAAATTCTCTGAAAGGATTAATTACAAATTGCAATGTTATATTATACTGGATACTAGTATCACACATGATACTATTTCATTTTTTAAGTATTGGTGTGCTTCATATATAGTCAGTGACAATCTTTTTAGTTTCTTTCCCAGTTTCCCCTCAATATGTGGTTCAATATCTTTAAACACATATATATATCTACCTCCTTAGACTTCCTAATAGTACAAGTGCCAAAATAACCAAATGTTTGGTGTTTCTGAGATTAAGGCATTTATGTATTTTGACTTCGTAAGTTTACTTATTGAATCTTGACCTTTTTGTTGTCTTCTATAGTGTATGATTTTCTCACTTCATTAATATCCGTATCTTCCTTGTTTGGTTAACATTTGCAAGAACAATAGAATTTGACTAAGTTGCCCATGTCTTGTGTATGGCCTGGCTTTTTGGCAGTAATAGCATTTATTCTAACTTAAATACCTCGGACTATTTGAATATGGCGTAGGATCTGCTTGATTTATGCCCAGAAAAAGTGCAAAATTATGAACAGAAGTTGAAGAACTTCTGTACAGAGCATATTCATCAGGATGAAGAGATTCATTATTGCTTGGAAGGAAGTGGGTACTTTGATGTGAGAGACAAGGATGACCGTTGGATTCGCATTTGGATCAAGGCAGGTGATCTTATTATTTTGCCTGCTAGAATCTACCATCGGTTCACTCTCGACACAAGTAACTATGTAAAGGTATGATACTTATGCTATTTTTGCTATGGATATTAAAATTTTATTTCTATTATGCAACAAAGATTCCTGTTAGTTGTCACTTAACATGTCAGGATGAAGAGATTCATTATTGCTTGGAAGGAAGTGGGTACTTTGATGTGAGAGACAAGGATGACCGTTGGATTCGCATTTGGATCAAGGCAGGTGATCTTATTATTTTGCCTGCTAGAATCTACCATCGGTTCACTCTCGACACAAATAACTATGTAAAGGTATGATACTTATGCTATTTTTGCTATGGATATTAAAATTTTATTTCTATTATGCAACAAAGATTCCTGTTAGTTGTCACTTAACATGTATCTATATATATAACAGATTCTTATCATGGGTACACCGTACACTATATATGCAAAAATTGACACAGAACCTCCTCAAACTTTGCCACTTTTGCAAAAAAAACTCCTTCGTTAACTTTTTCATCCAAAACCCTAACAGATGGCAATGGCCGATATGCAAAATCATTTAAGTGGATTTTCTACACATTGCCTAAAATTTAGGGGAGTTTTCAGCATAAGATTTAAAGTCCAAAGAGGTTTTCTGCACAAAACTTTATGGTCAAGGGTTTCTTTTGCATTTCGGTATGACTTGATTTTGTTTGGTCACTATTTCATTAGGGTTTTGGATGGAAAAGTTAATGGTGGATTTTTTTGCACAAATTTCAAAATTCAAGGGGTTATAGGTCATTTTTTATAATTGATAGAAATTATCTGCATATGACTTATAATTCGAGAGTTTTTTCTGCATTTTAGCCTATATATATATATATTCTTTTTTCATTAACAATATTTACTAACAATCATGGGTATTGTGTGCAGTTAATGAGACTGTTCATGGGAGAACTGGTATGGACACCATATAATCGATCACATGAAGAACACCCTGCTAGAAAGGAATATATCAAAAGCTTGACTACAAAAACCGCAATGCCGCTTGCAGCTCATTAGTGTCCTTAATCATATATAAGCTTATCTATCTATGTATATGGTCAACTTGGAGTAAGATTTGTATTGCACATGTAGGGATAATATTGTTATATAGTCTTGTACTATAAGTTGATCTATATTTGAACCTTAATCGCATTGGGCATTGAGATGGAACTCTTAAATTAATATGTTTAAGAGCAACATATGACTATATGTTCAGCTTAGGACTAGCATGCTGCATTGAGATTTGTGGTTGTATAATGAGGCAACTTCTGTATTTTCACTATTTATGGTTCTATGCAATGTTATTTAACGAATAAATTTTGAAAATTTTTTGTTAAAATTCCTTATATCTTTGTCATAAGATGGTTACGCTTTGTGAGTTGTGACTATGGTATCCAAACTGAACTCAATGCAAATAAGTACTGTAGTTATTAGAAGTTATTAGAAAACAAAGGTGCAATTTCATCATAATTGCTCATACAACATAGGAACATAAACTAAAAACTAAAAACATATGACAATATAGACTTGGGAGATAATAGCTATCTCTTGTCAAAACCATGCTATAGATTCTTTATATTTTGACCATTCCCTCTAGACTCTTCTCCAACCATGGCTTTATTATCTATCTTTTTTTTTATCAAAATTGTTTGTAAATTAAAAGTTTAAAGACATAATTGATTGAAAATAAAGTTAAGGAAGAGATTTGTAATTTGATGACTTAAAAAAGAAGGTACTTTTGCCTTATTTTATCTATCATTTTAGTATATTTTTAGTTATGAATCTTTGTATTAAGATAATGGTGGTTAGGATTTTAAATAAAAAAATTAATTTAAAGTGTGTTGCACAAAATTATAAGAATTAAAAAAATTTAAATGACAAGTCCCTAAATCATGTCCCTTTAATTAAATATATTTTTAATAAAAAATTTAATATAGTAAATGCAACTATTCAAGCAATTATTCTTAGTTCTTTCCGTTAAATTAAATAATCCAGCCACGCTTAGTACAACTGAAACACACTCACTACCTCACAGTGCAATAGTGCATTGCTTTTCCTTCTTTAATAATTAGTGCCAATTCTCCCACTACTCTAACTAGCGAGTGCTGTTTCAAGTTTCTCTTTATTTGGTGCAATTTGTTTTTTTTTTAAATTTAGGTATAATTACTTTAAAATGCACATTTTTACTTTATTTTTGAAATAATAATAGAACTCACACTAATAAGAATACACATGAATTAGGGACCAAATTATTATTAATATTGATCAATAGCATTACTAAATAACCTTATGAGACTATTTATCAATATTAATAACAATTTGATCCTTAATTCATTTGAGGTAATGGTATTCAAGAATATTAATAATAATAATAATAATAATAATAATTTAATTCTAATATATTTATAGTAAGTCTTTTATTAATATAAATCCCTAATATTAATAATAATTACACTAAAAAACGAATTAATGGAATTTCACCCGTTTTTCTTCAACTCGATCTTCTAATCTCTTTCTCAAGGTAAAGCTTTAATTTATGCTCCTTTCATTTTGCCGTTTCTATTTAGATGCTTGGAAAATTAAGCCGAAGCAGTCAATTTCAAATGCGCAATCTGTAATTTCACTCTCTAACTTTTTATTTTGTTTATATCACTGAGAAGGGACTTTCTGATGTGTGTTTTGTGAATTGAATTTGTGTTATATGCTGAGAAAAGAAAAGAAATAAACCAGCTATGAACTTGGTGAATGGTCGAAATCGAATTAGCATTTTGTTTTTGTGGTTTAAATACTCAAGGGGCTAAATCACTTTGGTTGTTCTGTTTGGTGGGACTTTGGTTTAAGGAACAAAAATACTAGCTTAAATTACTGGAGTTTGAAGAATACCTTAACCATCATAAAAGAATCTTGTGTTGCCTAACGCTTGAAGTGATTATGAAGTTTATTTCTGGGTTTGAATTAGATTGAAATGCATTATTTAGGGTAAGGGAGGAGGATAAAGTTTAATTAACCAAAATTTTGTATAGAATATTGACTTTGTATAACTGTTGCAGAATTCTCTATCCAGGGGATACTAGGACATGGGAGTTTCCATGATGCTTCGTTTGGATTCCTAATTAACATAATCTCAAGAGTATAGTGCTATGATGGATTATGATTATAAGTTTTGCAATAAAGCAAAATAGTGTAGAAGTTGCTTTTCTGCAGGGAGAACTTGTGCGTGCTTTAGGAGGTGCTGTAGCTTGTCCATCTCTTCTTGAAGTTCCTTTGGGACATAATTCATCGTTCCTTCAGGGACCTGCATTTGACCTCCTCGCATTAGGGAGGCCATTTGGTGTGGTAGTGTTGGGTGCCGAAACCAACAAAATAATATTTTCCTACTCTAGCCACTAAAAAGAAGTATAGTGTATGTAGGGTCGAATCCACAGGGATTGGTAACTCGATTTCTTCTGAAAGATAAGTCAATAAAGGAATTAAATAAAATAGAAAGAATGGGGGGTTTTTGAGTTTGTTTGCAACAAGATTAAATTGAAATTGCAGAGTAAGTGTTAAGCGTGGGCACGCTTAAGGTTACGAGTTTGAATTAAATAATTGAAGCTTCCAGCCAGAGACTTCGAATTCTAGGGATTGGAGAGGTTGTTCATCGACTTTAAAGTTCTTTTCTACTCAAAATACATCGGACCCAATGGTTGTTACGCACCCATCAAGTTTCTCTCTGGAAAATAAGATAAGAAACGTTCGTTACCCTATTCTTAATCAATTGATAAATTATGAACATGTATCAAGACTTATTCAATTGAAAGCATTAAGATCAAGATGAAATAAACCAATGCAACAAATAAAGATCAACAAATTCTTTAACTACGAGTATAAAAAATCTATTATATCTAAATAAGTAGTTTGCTGTAGTTTGACATGAAAGAGTTAACATGTATAATTCCTTCACATCAATGACTACTGAACTGGATTTCTAACTACGAGTATAAAAATCCTATAGCTGAAAAAGTATTAAGAAAGTAATCTTAGCATTGTCACCACCCAAGAGTTTACAGACTTAAAACTTGGGTTAAGAGACCACAGCAAATATAATGAGTTAAAAGAACAAAATTCAACCCTAATCCTAGTCTCCCATCTCTCTTTATCCCTGGAACCTATGCCTCTGACCAGAAAAGACGAGCTTAGCAACCCATTCCTCTGTTTTCACGCTCAGAATGAAGAGTGAAAAGTGTTGTGTCAAGTGTGTCCAGTTCCTCCTCTTCCAGCTTCTTTTATAGCCATAATCAGTTGTTAACAATCTCTTAAGGTGCGCTTAATTTGTTTCTCCCAACACCCGATTCCTTAAAGTGCGTATCCCTACAGACGCGCGACACTCTGTTTTCTGTTTCTATTTTCTCCTTCTCGTGCGGGCTGAATAAAATTCGTTGAGATGGCTCTTATTTTATATTTTAAGTGAGTGTGTGCTGACGTGGCCATCCGTTTCCTTAGGCGTGCCCATGCCTAAGTCTGCTAAAAAAAATCCTGAAATAGCAACAAAGTGAGCAAATCCTTGTGCAAGTATTGTTGAATGAATTTATAGCTAAAAACTTAAAATCTTAGATAAAATGTACTGAAAATATGGCCTTCCAAGCATGAAAATCTAGAAATAAAATGGACACATCAAATTCCCCCACACTTAGATCGTGCTTGCCCTCAAGCAGGAATTAAGGATTTCATCAAGTCTCCCAAAACATACCAACCCAGCATTTGCAATTCTTTTACTTAATGATCAATATCCAAAATTCTTAGTTTTCAAAAATGTCATACAACCATGTTAAAAACCAAATATGTCCAAGAGAAAAGAAAGGGCATTTTCAAGCAATTTAAGCAAGTCAATTCATTAAGCCTCACTCATCCCAAAGTTTTGCAAATTCAAGTTAAATTGCATAAACAAATCTGGATTAATTGAAGAATTAAATTCAAGCAAAGAACTATTCAAAATCATGCTATCTAACAATCTCAATCTCCCTTTCACTCTTTTGCTATTATGATTTCTTTTTCTTTTTTTTTCTTTTTGGTCTTAATTTCATTTTTTTTTGGGATTGACTACCTATCCGTCTTACGGTCTAGGTAATTCAAATCCTAGGTCATTTGGGGCCTTCTCCTATCCGTTTTACGGTCTAGGTGAAGTCTATCACCTAAATTGCCCTTTGGCAATGCTCATAGTTATTACCAACTAGTGGAGCAAGAACTTAACTTTTGGGAAAGAAAAAGGAGAAAGTGAGACAACATGCATCCCAATAGTTCAGCACCAAGAATTTAATTTCTCAATTGATACAAATATGAATGCAACCCTACGAAAATAAGCAAAAGACTAGGACGAGAGATTGTCAATTAGAATTAAAACCATGCCCTGTTTTTATTTTACTTCATCTCTCTAATCACTTGAAAATACTTGGTATTCATATGGTTACACAGCACTTAAGAAATATGAGTCAAAGAATACCGGTCATGCTTCAAAGAATTAAAAGCAAATGCCAAGGTAAATTATTGGGAAATTTGAAAAGTTAAATGAACAATTTCCATACTTAAAGATCAAATATGTGGGAGAATAGTCATAAATTTCAAATTTTCAACAAAATTGGTTAACAAAAAGAAATTTTTTTTTCAAAATTCTTCTACTTTAAACATAAGAGACTAACTACCTAATATGTTAACAGAACAGAACCTCCCCCACACTTTATCAAGAGCATTGTCCTCAATGCAGCAAATATAGACAAAAAGAGAATGAGGAAACTTCCCTGAAGCAAGATAACCCAAGTATTGATTAAGAAGTTGTTAGGCGTGACCCTTGAGCATGGGCATGCCTAAATAACTTTTACACCATGTGGGTTATTCTGCAAATTCAAGTCAGAGAGATAGCGCTGCAGCGGCTTCTTCTAGCGCTATAGCGCTGCAATACTGTCAAAATTTTAGGTGAAAGGGTTATGCTTTAGGCATGGGCATGCCTAGTGTTATTGCTGAAACCTGAATGGAATTTTAACGTTAAATTGAAAAACCAAAAAAATGCAAACATAAATCAACCTAAACTACTGCTACTATCAAGACATGGGTATGCCTTGATCAAAATACTCCCTTATTATGTAGGTGATTGAGAAGAGCCCAATTTCAGGTGGCTCTCCACTAAATCGACTTCCTCCATTGTGGCGTTTTTAAATCCTTCATAGAAGGGTTTCAATCTGTGCCCATTTACCTTAAAAATCTGTCCTGTATGCAAGCTCTTGATCTCAACTACATCATGAGAATAAACATCAGTAATAACAAAGGGATTAGTCTATTTAGATTGAAGCTTGCTTGGAAATAAACTTAATTCAGAATCATCAAGAAAAACTTTCTGGCCCAAGACAAATTGTTGTCTAAATATTTCTTGATCATAAAACCCTTGTGTCTTATCCTTATAAATTTTAGCACTGTTATAAGGTTCATCTCCTAGATAAGCAAACTTTAAGTGCTCAAGTGGGGGCTTCAACTCAAACTTAGGTTCCTGCATAATAGAAGATAAACTTTTAGTATCACTATGAGATAAATCAGTAATTGAAGAACTATCAAATGCAGAATTTAGAATTTCCAGCTTATGAAGCACTTTTTCATCATTGGAAGAATTCACGTTAGGCTTCTCTAGATGGTTTAGATTGACGTGCTTACTCAACATTTCAATTGACTTGTCTTGTTGATGTAATTCCAGTGTCTCTTGTAATACAGGATCAACAACACCAATCTTGCAAACAGAAGAAACAAGATTTGGATACCTCATAGTATTGAATTTTACAACGTTACCATCAAACTCCATGCTAAAGGTGCCTTCATGAACATCTATCTTTGTTCTTGAAGTGCTCAAGAATGGTCTCCCTAGTATAATATCAAAATTCTTCTCTGACTTGTTACTTTCCATATCTAATATATAAAAGTCTGCAGGAAATATCAAATTATTAACTTGCACTAAAACATCCTCTAAGACTCCTTTAGGATACACCACCGATCCATCAGCTAGTTGTATAACCACTCCAGTTTTATTAAGTTCTCTTGTATACAATAAAGCGTATACAGAAAGTGGCATAACATTAATGGAAGATCCTAAGTCACACATAGCTTTGTCAACACATATATTGCCAATTTTGCAAGAAATAGAAAACATACCTTGATCTCTACACTTAGGTGGGAGGTTTTTCTGAATTATAGATGAAACATTCTCTCCCATATTTATTTTTTCATTACCTGTCAGCCTCTTTTTGTTGGTACAGAGCTCTTTCAAGAATTTGGCATAACGAGGTATTTGCTTGATTGCATCCAAAAGAGGAATATTCACCTCCACCTTCTTAAAAGTGTCCATAATTTCTTTTTCTTCTTTCTCCTTCTTGGACTTAGCAAATCTTTCTGGGAATGGAAATTTAGCAATCAATTCAGCTGGTGGGAATTGCTTTTCTTCCTTCTGCTCATGATCAGCATGCTTATTGACTTCCAACTCAGCTTCTGATTCTGTACCTGCATCAGATTCTAAGGCATGCCCACGCCTAAGTTTGGCGGGTGCATTTTTTAGCTCTTTTCCATTGCGCAAAGTAATGGCACAAACATTATGTTTGGGGTTAGTCTCTGTCTGAGAGGGAAGTTTCCCTTGAGATTCAAGCTTGCTCACACTTGTGGCTATTTGGCTCATTTGTTGTTCCAAACTCTGCATGCTAGATGCTAAAGACTTAACTACATCTTCCAAAGAAACATTAGATTTTTGAGGTAAAACTTGTTGTGGTGCCATAGGACTATGTAAAAAATTTTGAAAGTTAGGAACCTGACCTGTGTAATCTTGTGGCCTCGGTGCATAACTGAAATTTGGATGGTCTCTCCATCCTGGGTTATATGTGTTAGAATAAGGGTCATACCTTTTCTGCGATTGTTGAAATCCACCAATTGCATTTACTCCAGCTTGTGTATCCTCCTGTAATTGAGGACACATATCTGTAGGATGTCCCTGCATAGCACAAATTCCACATACCTTTGCTTGCACAAGCTGTCCAGTAGCCATGTTTTGCATCATGTTAGTGAGCTAGTTGAGTTTTGCCTCTATAGAAGAGATTGATGCCTCATTTACTGTTCTAGGCATATCTTGACTGTCCCCAAAATCTTGGGAGGTGGCTGCCATAGTGGAAATTATTTCCCTAGCTTCAGTTGGTGTCTTGTCAATAATAGACCCACCACTAGCAGCATCTAACATTCCTCTTTCTGTAGGATGCAATCCTTGATAGAAGTAATGTATGAGACCTTGTTCTGAAACACCATGTTGTGGGCAGCTAGCACAAAGTCTTTTAAAACGCTCCCAATAGTCATGGAGTGTCTCAGTGGGTTTTTGCTTAATGCCACATATATCCCTTCGGATAGCAATGGCTCGAGAAGCTGGGAAGTATTTATTTAAAAATTGTTTCATCATGGCTTCCCAAGTTGTGATTGACCCCGGTGGTAAATAAAATAGCCAATCCTTTGCTGCATCTTCTAAAGAGAATGGAAAAACCCTTAGCTTGACTTGTTCCGTTGTCACATTTTGTGGCTTCATGCTAGAACAGACTACATGAAGTTGCTTCAAATGTTTATAAGGGTCCTCATTAGGGAGTCCCCTAAATTTTGGAAGCAAGTGTATGAAACCCGATTTCAGCTCGAATGGCGCAGTCAATGTTGGAGCTGCGATGCACAATGGTTGCTGGTCTACAAGAGGAGCATTATGTGCCCTGATGGTTTGTTCTGCAGCTACATCTTCTCTTTCCTCAGCCATTTTTTCTGTTTCCGAACTTGAATCACTAGATGAAGTAGTCTCTTCTACTGTGTCGTCTATATGCTCCGTGGAAGTTGAAGTTTGAGATTTTTGCTTTCGCGATTCAGCTTCTTTTCTCAACCTCCTAGCGGGTTTCTCGATTTCAGTATCAAAATGTTGTTCTTTTCCTCGATCAGACCTGGTCATTCAAAAAGAAATTTAAGTTAGTAATTGCTAATCCCCGGCAACGGCGCCAAATTTGTTGGGTGTTGAAACCAACAAAATAACATTTTCCTACTCTAGCCACTAAAAAGAAGTATAGTGTATGTAGGGTCGAATCCACAGGGATTGGTAACTCGATTTCTTCTGAAAGATAAGTCAATAAAGGAATAAAATAAAATAAAAAGAATGGGGGGTTTTTGAGTTTGTTTGCAACAAGATTAAACTGAAATTGCAGAGTAAGTGTTAAGCGTGGGCACGCTTAAGGTTACGAGTTTGAATTAAATAATTGAAGCTTCCAGCCAGAGACTTCGAATTCTAGGGATTGGAGAGGTTGTTCATCGACTTTAAAGTTCTTTTCTACTCAAAATACATCGGACCCAATGGTTGTTACGCACCCATCGAGTTTCTCTCTGGAAAATAAGATAAGAAACGTTCGTTACCCTATTCTTAATCAATCGGTAAATTATGAGCATGTATCAAGACTTATTCAATTGAAAGCATTAAGATCAAGATGAAATAAACCAATGCAACAAATAAAGATCAACAAATTCTTTAACTACGAGTATAAAAAATCTATTAAATCTAAATAAGTAGTTTGCTGTAGTTTGACATGAAAGAGTTAACATGTATAATTCCTTCACATCAATGACTACTGAACTGGATTTCTAACTACGAGTATAAAAATCCTATAGCTGAAAAAGTATTAAGAAAGTAATCTTAGCATTGTCACCACCCAAGAGTTTACAGACTTAAAACTTGGGTTAAGAGACCACAGCAAATATAATGAGTTAAAAGAACAAAATTCAACCCTAATCCTAGTCTCTCATCTCTCTTTATCCCTGGAACCTATGCCTCTGACCAGAAAAGACGAGCTTAGCAACCCATTCCTCTGTTTTCACGCTCAGAATGAAGAGTGAAAAGTGTTGTGTCAAGTGTGTCCAGTTCCTCCTCTTCCAGCTTCTTTTATAGCCATAATCAGTTGTTAACAATCTCTTAAGGTGCGCTTAATTTGTTTCTCCCAACACCCGATTCCTTAAAGTGCGTATCCCTACAGACGCGCGACACTCTGTTTTCTGTTTCTATTTTCTCCTTCTCGTGCGGGCTGAATAAAATTCGTTGAGATGGCTCTTATTTTATATTTAAGTGAGTGTGTGCTGACGTGGCCATCCGTTTCCTTAGGCGTGCCCATGCCTAAGTCTGCTAAAAAAAATCCTGAAATAGCAACAAAGTGAGCAAATCCTTGTGCAAGTATTGTTGAATGAATTTATAGCTAAAAACTTAAAATCTTAGATAAAATGTACTGAAAATATGGCCTTCCAAGCATGAAAATCTAGAAATAAAATGGACACATCAGGTAGCACAAACTCAACAACTGAAGAAGGTAATATATGGTTTGAGTTAGGACAAATACTAGAACTCTTGGTTAGGGTCTTAGTGGCAAAAACACCTTTTATGCCTTCAAACTTCATACCAATTTTCAATTTTGTCCCTAAAATTTTTTTGCAGTCAGTTTTGTCTCGAGTGTTTTAAATTGCAATTGATTTCATTCTGTTGTGAAAAAACAATTATTTTGTTTGTGTGTGTCTAATAAAGTTCCACATCATCTAGAACAAAGGAGACTCAAGTGTCTATGTGTATTAATTTATAATAATAAGTAGAGATTATTATAAATTAACTCAACCAATTAATAAAATTCATAAGTTATAAAATAATATATAATGCTAATTAATTGTGCATTATTTGCATAAATCACTTTAAATGATACATGATTGTATCCATTAGTGAGGAGTTATGCAAAATGATTGTCATATTAATTTGTCATTTATATATAAGAGAGACGTTGGAAGCCACAATTAGTGTGAAAGTTTTGTTTGATGTTCTCAATATATATATTACATCATGGATTGGTTTTATATGTGGATATATATATGTGTGACTAACAAAACAGAGGCTGCAACGTGAGAGTAAAAGAAAATTGGTTTTGTGAAATTTGGTTCTCCTATTTGTGTGTTCTAGTATGAGTTTCTAAAATTCTTTTGTTGTTCTGCTACCTTGGTTGTGCGACAACCAAGAAGGGTTCGTTTAATCCTGTAAGAGTGCCGCTTCTTAATTCTCTGAGGGGTTGCGGAATATCTCTTTAGGACAGTGTCCTTGTGACGCGACTCGATCCGAATGAATTCATTAAAATACTGTAAATCCCCAACACATTCCAACCTATAACACCATGTAAATTACTAATAGAAAATGATGATATGACATCACACATGTAATATTAATGTTGACTCATCCCTCAAAACGGCATCACTTCTTCATACTAAGAAGAAGAAGAAATGATGTTATTTTGGTGTGCCCTGGAGACTAAGAGTGATAATGAGTCATTAATATTACATGTGTGGTGCCACATCATCATTTATCGTCAATAATTTGGATGGCATTAGGCGTTGGGACGAAATTGATTGCACTTTGTATCTTTTGGGACAAAGTTGATTGCAAAAGAAGTTCAGGGACGAAATTGAAATTCAGTGTGAAGTTTGGGGACATAAAAGGTGTTTTTGCTGTGTTTTAGTTTAGCTTGGTCCAAATCTTGCTTTCGGAACTCATTTGAAAATGGTAATTTATTTTCTGCACCAAAACCTTTTAGCAAGAAGATTTAAGAATCCCAACCTCTTCTACAAGAACTGGTGCAAATATTGCTTTTTGGTGTTGTTAGAACTTCTGTTACCGTAGACATATGTTATCTCAACCTAGTTTCTGTGTGATACCTGCTTACGTATATTTTATTATTTACTTTCATTAACTATGGTAGTCCTATAATATGGAAGAATATATGTTATACTTTTGCAGCTCACTTGTATGCTATCTTACTTGAGTGCTTTCAATTTTCCATTTTGGGCCTTTTAATTCTTTTCTTTTTCTTTTTTGGTGATAATATGTAGACTTATAGTTGCGTGCTGATAATGCAGGGAAGGAATTAGCTGACCCGCGGGAGCTAACTGATGTCGGTGATGTTCCATGTCCAAGAAATTTGAAATTGTGGTGTAGATGATGACAGATTGATGAATGTTATTAGTGAATCTATCAAGCTAGTAATGGAGGAAGTAAAGTATCATTCTTCCATAACACTATCACTATATATATATATATTATTTGCTTTTGATATCTTTTGGAAAATCTATCTGGAATCTTTTTCCTTATAATTATGAGCATTCTTCCCGGAGTTATATACATTAGGCAGCTAGGATTTTTTTTAATAAAAAAAACTATATATGCATGTTTTCTTAGTTCCATTTTCTAATTTTGCTTCTAAGTGTTCAAAAGTTGGTTCCAAATAGATCAATGTGGAGATGGTAAATAGAAAAATCAGAATTGAGGGCATGCTCTACAGTTCTTGCTACATGACACGGTGGTTTTTTTTAGCCTGAATTTGAAAAAATAATTGGATTTTCACATTCATTAGAAAAATAACAACAATAATTAAAGCCTTTTCCCATTAGGTGGGATCAACAATATACACATTCGTTTGAAAAATATTATAAAAATGGATGAACGAACATTCATTTGAAAAATATTATCAAAATGGATGAATGAACAGAGTTGGTTGGTTGGTCATAAAAATTGCTTTTGTAGGTTCCTTCCTTATTTGAGCTACATCCATATTTCCTCAGTTATAATCGTTCAATTAGTCTATCAAACAGATAGTATGTTTACCAATAAATTTGGCTTCTCGGTTATAGTTTTGACATTTTGTGTTTGTATTTAGGTCGTTTAGTAACAAATATACTATCACATGAATTATTGACTTGTATTATTTTTATTAGAAAAATGGGAAAGAAGAATAATGTTTTTCTATAACCTTTCTGTTGGAACTCTATAGCTCATTTCTCATTATGTCTATGTTCTTCCAGGATCCATTACGCCCACTGGTTTTAGGTGGAGACCACTCAATATCTTATCCCATTGTCAGAGCTGTTTCTGAGAAGCTAGGAGGACCATTTGATATTCTTCATTTGGATGCACATCCAGATATCTATGATGCCTTTGAAGGAAACAAATATTCACATGCATATTCTTTTGCCAGAATCATGGAGGGTGGTTATGCTGCTATTGCATGCAATTTTCAATTCTGATATTGGTTGCAGATTTTATGTTCTTGAGACAGCTTATTGCACAAGAAAAAAATAGTATATAATCTTATAATCTGATAGGTATTTCAGAAACTTAATCCATGGTTATTCTACATAACAATGTGATCTTATAAGATTCGAACTGCATTGCTAATCTCAGACTGTGTTCCATTCTGGCTGATAGGTTTAGGGCGCAGAAAACTTGGTAGTATCCTTTATTTAGATACTCAGTCAAGACTTATTCTTCTTTGACCTATGAAGAGAAGACAACTAGAAATGGATTTGCATGATTTAGCTTCTACATATTTGATAGAATAAATGGAGGAGCTTAATTCCCTATGTCAAACTCAGACCTAGTAAGAACATTGCATCTTTGTTCGTAGCTAATTGATTTCTTCTTGCAGAATGGTTTGAACTACTATGAATTGTTTAAAATTTTGTGTAATTCATCAATCAACCACTCTGAACTGTACTCCACATAAAAACAGTCATATCGTTATGAATTATGATTTTTTCTTTTGATAACTCTATCACTGCAAGTTGAGTAATGGCCTCTAGATGTTTTGATAATTGTTGATGATATTCTTGATATATCACATATGCTTAATGCTTTCAGGTTTTTTGTCTGTTTCAGGTAGGTATAAGATCAATAACATCTGAAGGACGCGAACAAGGGAAAAGATTTGGAGTAGAACAATTTCAAATGCGAACATTTTCCAGAGATCGTCATCTTTTAGAAAACCTGGTCTCTCTCTTTGTCTCTCTCTCTCTCACACACACACATTCATAGTACATACACATGTGCGCACTCACTATTTTAGGTGTCTGTCTATCTATCAAGCATAGATACTCAGAAACCTTTGACTTATTGATATGCTATTGATATAGACTAATTTCTTAATGCAGAGACATACATGTCGTGCAAGTGCTTTCAAAAATTTCTACTCCATGGTAAAAAATCAGTTCAACACTACCATTAAAATTTTGAGAACGGATATTGGGAGAGAATTTTTTAACAACACTCTGAGTAGTTTTTTACTTGAAAATGGCATTATCCATCAAAGTTCTTGTGCTGAAACCCCCAACAAAATGGAGTAGCTAAAAGAAAAAATCGTCACCTTCTTGAAACTGCTTGTGCTCCTCTCTTTACCTATAATGTCTCTCATTAATAGGTTACCCTCTAAGGTTCTTGATTTTTCTCCTCCTTACAAAGTGTTTACAAATTCTTTTCCTCACTATAAGGCCCTCACCCATCTTCCTCCAAAAATTTTTGGCCGTATATGTTCAAAATTAGAGGTTCCACATGCATAGTAAACTTGATCCCAAGGCCTCTAAGTGCATTTTTATTGGGTATTCATCTGTTTAAAAAGGGTACAAATGTTTTTGTCCTACCAGAAATCGAGTCTTCATCACCATGGATGTTACCTTCTTGGAAGATACTCCTTATTATACCAAAACTGACATTCATGGGGAGATTAAACCTAGCATAAGCGAGTTAGAATATCATTTTTGTGACCTCGAGCCTAGTCCAATCCTTGTCATCCTAGAGCCTAGTCCAATACCTGAAAAAGTAGAGAAACTAAAGGTTTACTTTAGAAGGAGGCTGTCAATGAAGAAATCAAGGCACTTCAACAAAATGAAACTTGGGAATTGACTCATCTTCCTCCTAACAAACATCCAATTGGTTGTAAATGGATCTTCAATGTCAAGTATAAAGTTGATGGTAGCATAGAGAGGTAGAAGGCCAGACTGGTTGCTCGCGGATACACTCAGACTTATAGTCTAGACTACCAAGAGACCTTTGTCCCTATTTCTGAACTCAAGACAATCAGGGTTTTGTTTTCTCTTGTTGTTAATCTTGATTGGAATCTTCACCAACTTGATATAAAAAATGCCTTTCTTATTGGGGATTTGGAAGGGGGGATCTATATGTATGTACCAGTTGGACTTATAAATGAAAAAAAGCTTGTTTGTAAGCTTAAGAAGTCTCTTTATGGGTTGAAGCAATCTCCTGGGGCTTGGTTTGAAATATTTACCAAGGTCATAAAGAAGCAAGGATATAGCCAAGGTCAGTCTGATCATACACTATTTTTCAAGAGGTTTCCTGGTAACCATGGTTCCAATTTAACCTAATTGGGTTCTATACTTATCGAATAAGAATTATTAACGAGAAAGTATCACTCGTTATTCTTCAGGTTGCAAACTAGCTGATACTCCTATGGATGTTTGTAACAAAATTAGGTCCAAAGAAGACTTTGATCCTGTTGATAAAGGGCGATATCAGAGGTTAGTTGGAAAACTAATCGTCTATTTGTATTATACAATTATACTTGACTAGACATAAGCTTTTCTATAAGCTTAGTTAGCCAGTTCATGCATAACCCTACAGAGGAACATCAAGAAGATGTGAATATAATACTGAGGTACCTAAAAATGACTCTTAGGAAGGGTCTTCTGTTTGAGAAGGGTACAAGTAGAAGTATTGATGTGTTCTCTTATACTGATTGGGCTGGATCTCTCATTGATTGAAGGTTAACTTCTGGATATTGCACTTATATTGGGAAAATTCGGTAACCTGGAGAAGCAAGAAACAACCAGTTGTTTCTAGAAGTAGTGTTGAAGCTGAGATCAGGGCTCTAGCACATGGAACTTGTGAAGGAATGTGGTTAAAGAAACTTCTGGAAGAACTCCAATTTTCTTGTCCTATAAAGTTGAGAAGTGATAACCAAGCTGCCGTAGAGATAGTTTTTATTATTTTAACATGATTTTATTGGCTCACTAGAGGGAGGAGGAAAAAAGACAAAGCATAGGGTTTAATTTTTATAATTATGTTCATGAAGATCTAATTATATGTAGGCTATTGTATTTACAAACCTTTCCTTCTATTTATCTACATGGTTCATTGCCTCTTCTTAGCCTTTGTATAATAAATCTCCAAATTCATGAAATCCCTTGGGCTTGAAGTGTGGAAACCATATTCTTGTATTCAAACATAAATTAAGAGAATGAGAAATTGCAAGGATTGAAACCGCTTGGACTTAAAAGTTGTAATACTCTGTTAATGATCTTTTCAATCCAAAAGTTTTATCTTTTAAAGGTATAGTCTACAATTGATGTAAGGCCAGCCTAGTGCACGAGACTCCCACCAATAGAACTTGGGGAGGACAACTGTATGCAGTCTTATCTTTACAAGTAGAGGTTGTTTCTATGACTTGAACCCATGACCTCTAGGTCACATGGTAACAATTTTATGGTTGCTCTTAAGCTTACCCTCTCTATGAATAATGTTATTATAATCTTTAAAAAGGGGTGGCTTAGTACACGAGGCTCCCATTAGGTGGGATGTGGGAGGTTCAGATGTACGTAGTCTTACCCTGCAAGTACAAAGGCTATATTTAGGATTTGAACTTGTGACCTTCCCGGCCATGTGGCAACAACCTTACCAATACTCCAAAGTCCAACAACCTCTATGAAAAATGTTATTATAATCTCTAAAATTTGTTGTAAGAATCATTTTTGTACAATTTGTGGGCTTTTCTTTCCATCATAAATGTCAGGAATTTTCCTTTTGTATAAACTAGGGGAAGGTGTATACATTTCAACAGATGTGGATTGTCTTGATCTGGCCTTTGCTCCTGGAGTATCTCATATAGAGCTATGGGGTCTTTCTTTCAGTGATGTCCTCAATATTCTGCACAATCTTCAAGGCAATGTTGTCGCTGCAGACGTGGTCGAATTTAACCCTCAACATGACACTGTCGACCGAATGACTGTCATGGTAGCCGCAAAGCTGGTGAGAGAACTTTCTGCAAAGATTTCAAAATGACAAGTCCTCTGTATCTGGTACACATAGTTTTTTCATAATGGCATAGATTTCTTTATTACTTGGTGTTGTAGAAGCATCCATAAAAGTTCATATGGTACCTCAGTACCTGTGTTTCAGCTGCTGACAAAGTCCACATGGTATAATGTATGTTAATTCTGTAATTGTGATACCTTCCCTAATAATGAATATTTGCTTTTCTTTTATGCTTTTGAATAAAGAATTGTCACTGGTCAATGACTCAATGTTGTCTATATGGGTACATGTTTTGTTGATAATTTGCTCCTCATAAGATAATCCTTGGCAACCAGAAAGATTTGGAGTCATGGATGCTACTACAAATTACAATAGCTTATAGATGCTATAAGAAAATTTAGTGTTTTAGTTGTAAAAACTAGAGGAAATTTATGATTTGGCTATTAAAATTCTATGTTTTTTTAATTTAGTGATTGAAAGATATTATGTCTCATTTGGATATATGGAAAATCAATTCTGATTTGATTTTTTGATTAATGAGATGAATGGATTGTTAAATGATAAATTTGATTTTATTTAATAATAAAAAAGTTAAAACGCATTATATTTATAAATTAAACATTGTTAAAATACATAATATGTACTTTTTAATGTACATTTTGTAAATTTAATATATTTTATTTTACAAATTATATAATGTGGAAGTATACTATTTACATATGATTCAATTAATCATTTTAATTTTCTATAATAAACTGATTGAAATTGATTGACTAATCTCTAAATTGGAATAACATGCATTTCTTAAGAATTAATTATTAATTTATTCTATTCTTGAAAAAAAATTATTAATTTAATTTTTAAAATAATTAATTATTTAGTTATTTAATTTTTTCTTAATTAATGAAAATAAATATTCTCTTGTTTAAGGAAAATAAATATTCTCTTTTATATTTACCCAAAACGAAATACGAACTAGAAAGACAAAGAGATGACTCTGCGTGCGTGAGAGGAGAGAGCTATCATGTCTCCTTCGTTCTCTTTAGAGCTGTCAAAACGGGTTCAACCCGGTGTGTTGACCCATTTATCCCACCAAATTGGTGATTTGGGTTCTAAAATCTCAACCCGTTTAATAAAGGGGTTGACGTAACCCGACCCACCTAACCAACGTCGGTTCGCGGGTTAGGTGGGTTAGCCCGTAACGCACCTAACTTAAAAAAAAAAATTCCTAAATCCTAATTATTAATGACCTAATCCCTAACCTATCACAGTATCACTCCTTCACTGCTTCACTTCACGCACGGCTTCACCTCACGCACGGCTTCAGTTCACCTTCAATTTCTCTCCCACGCACACGCACACACACAGTCGCACTCGCACAACGGGCAACGGCACAACTTCTCTTCCGCTGAGCCAATCTCGTTCTCGTTGCTGTAGCGAGAGACTGAAGCTGCTCCCCTATCATACACACTATACCGTTACCACTTACCTTCTCCATCCAAAATGGCGGCTCCATCAGCACTTTCCCGCCTAAATTTCCTCCCAAAACCTTATCTTTTCAGAGCACTCAACAATTTCCACAGAAGCCAACTTCGACCCAAATGGGCATTTCCCGCTTCTTCAATCAGCAAGTCCTCCTCCATGGGCCGCGTTTCCTTCTCCTCGGTACCTTTCAATTCGACCTCCAAAGAGGTCTCTAATGAAATTTCAAAGCGCGACGGCGATTTAATCGTTCTGGGCATTGAAACAAGCTGCGATGACACTGCAGCTGCTGTCGTAAGTATTTGGGTTGTCTTCTTTGGTCTGGATTTGTTAGTGTTTTATTTATGTGTTGTTACTTATGATTCTTTCTTTTGTCGATTTATGATGCCTGTGGTGTAGGTGAGAAGCAATGGTGAAATTCTGAGCGAAGTTGTGTCTTCTCAGGTATGGTATAGGCTGAATTTGTTTTGGATGCATGTGCAAGTATGAACTAATTCATATGCGAATTGCAAATGGCTTATTAAATCAGTTATAGTTTGTTTGATGGTATCTAGTCTTGGTTAACTGGATTTTGGTGGTTCTAGTTATTTATTTATTTATTTGGATAGAAAGGTTCTAGTTATGAGTAATATGGAGATTTACAGAAATGGTCATAAATTACCTTAGGAATTAAAAGCAATCTCTCAAAATTATCAAATGGCTGCAATGAAGTAATTCAAGTCTTTCTTTTTTTCACACAAGAAAGAGAGAGTTATGCATCAATATTACCTGGACATCTACAGTCTGTTGGTGCTAGCAATCCCCTCTAGAAGTAATGTCAGTCATAAGTTTTATTCCTATCAGCCACTTGGTTCTATGTATTGTGGTTTATGTCATACTTTTTGCTTGCTTATAGACTTCTTTCTGTATCTACTTCATATTTTTACTCAATGAAGGCTGATCTGCTTGTAAAATATGGAGGTGTTGCTCCAAAAATGGCAGAAGAAGCTCACTCGCAAGTGATCGATCAGGTACAGCATAACCGGCTGTGGGTATCATTTGACTATGTTAAATATGTAATTAATGTCTGCCTTCTTGTCATCTTGAACATCTTCTGTAGATGTTAGGAGTGACAAATACATGTTGAGTCTCCTTGGCCCTTTCTTTTGTCATATACTCATATACTAATTGTTGAAAGCCTTATATGTTGTGACCAAACTTTTTTGTTGGTATATGAATCAATAGAGCATTCAATTGTACTCATCTACTAAGTGATTGTTTGGCGGCCTAGTGGAAATTCGCCAAATGTAATTCTGGTAGAATGAAAAGTAATTTTTGAGTTACTTTCAGACTGCAGGATTATGTCTGGAGATTTCTACTGCATCCCCAAACAAGTGTCTGATCTGGTTGCTTCCTTTTTTGTTGGATTGAACTGTTGTAAACAGGGATGTAATCTTTTCCCTACTCATTGTAGGTTGTGCAAGAAGCCCTTGATAAAGCTTACTTGGCTGAGAAGGATCTTTCTGCAGTTGCTGTCACTATTGGTCCTGGTTTAAGTCTCTGCCTTCGTGGTAATACAATATATCATTTACTTTCAATATATTTAATTTTGCTCCCTATTTTATCCTTCAAAGTAGTTAGAATTAAGCTAGATAGCCCTTGATAAAGTTTTATGGCTAAGAATAATCTCTTTGTGGTTGCTGTTACTATTGGTCTTGGTTTAAGTCTATGCATTAGTGGTAGGTAACACATGACGGAATTTAATTTTGATGTATTTGATCTTACTTCTTATAGCTGACCCCACCTATTGGGAAAAGGCTTTGATTATTGTTGTTGTTGTTGTTGTTGTATTTGATCTTACTTCCTATTGATTCTGATACAGCCCAGGTACTGAAAATATGCCATTGTATTGAATGGTAATCAATAACGGAGAAAACGGCCCATAACACAAGAAAACAACAATAACACAGTGACGCACCCAAACCAGAAAAATAACAGTAAGAAAGCACTTAAAAGATAATAGCTAAGAGTAGAAGATAACTAGGGCAACACTCCAGTAGCCACCAGAATAGACACCCACACTTCTAGCATTTGAGAGGCTAGCAACTCTCCAACTTTCCTCCAAAATCCTTCCTGCTTTGCCTCACCACTAACCCACTACTAAATAATATTCTCTCTCATGCAGTGGTCCCCCTTACTGCCAAGTTCGTTAGGATATTTCTCTCCTTCACCACTCAACCCCTTTTTCCCTCTTCTAGAATTTTTTTTTGATAGAGAAAGAAATTGTATTAAAGAAAGAAGAAGATTACAAATACGAGGACATGCAGTCCTCAAGAAAAGGAAATTAAGAAGAAGACAAACAAAAGAAAACTAAAACATTATCTCAATAGGGCCTTCCAATCCCTTTGAATATCCATAATAGACATTCCTCTAAACAGACCATTCGACGAAGCCCATAAAGAAGACAAAAAAGTAATTCTATCCCACAACAGATGAGGTGGGAGGAATTTGTTATTAAAGACCCTAGCATTCCTTTCTAGCCAAAGACACCATAGCTTCGCCAAAACTGCATAATTCCAAAGAGCTTTATATTCTTTATTCCTTCCAAAGCCCACAAACTTGATACCTAGAAAAGTACCCAAATCCACCGGACATACCCAATTCTCTTCAAAGAAACCAAACAACATATTCCACATAAAGTCATAAACCTTGCCACTTTACAATGTAGAAAAAGATGGCTATTCGTCTCAGACCTTCTAAAACACATGACACACACATCCGGTGATAACGCCTTATTGGGAAGACAGGTCTGAAGAAAATCATTAGTGTTAATTCTATTAAGTGCCGCTGTCCATACAAAAGCCTTTACCTTATAAGGAGCCTTTATTTTCCAAAAGGATTTAGAAAGAAGATTAGGATTAGGATTTGGGGTTTTAGTCAAGTATTTAAAAAAAGAAGAGCAAGTATATGAGCCCGAACTCCAAATCCTTCTATCAGGAAAAGAAGAGGCTCGAAAAGGAGCAAGAATATCTAATAACAAAATAACATCTTCGGCAAGTCTATCATTAAGGTTTCTAGAGAAGTGGAAGTTCCAAAAAGTATGTTCATCATGATTTATTAAGAAATCAACAATTGGTGCATTGTGTAGAGAAGATAAGCCATATAAACGAGGAAAAAGTTCGATAAAAGTAGATTCACCAATCCAATGGCCCTCCCAAAAACAAAAACGAGTATCATCACCCACACGAAGGTAAAGCAAAGTCGAGAAGGAATGATATACCTGAGATATAAATTTCCAGGGACTTGCATGTGTAGCATTAATCCCAATGTTAGCATCCCAACCATTCTGTTGAACATCTTATTTGCTCTTTATCATCCTATGCCACAGGGAAGTAACTTCCAAAGGAAACCGCCAATGCCATTTGGCCACTAGAGAGATGTTTTTAGACAGAAGAAGGCATGCGATTAGTCAAATAACACGTAGTGAGAACATCGTCACTCCAAAAATTAGTTGGAACATTATGATGAATAAGCAAAGTATGAACTGTTTCAATAAGATGACGATTCTTACGCTCAGCAATCCCATTTTGTTGTGGGGTATAAGAACAAGATGTCTGATGTAAAATACCTTGAGAACTCATAAAGTTCTTAAAGGATGTAGACAAATATTCTTTCGCATTATTAGAACGTAAGATAGAACAGAAGTATGAAACTAAGTTTTGATTTCAGCACAAAAATTTTGAAAAATTTTAAATACAGTATGAATTTTCATCTAATATAACCAAGTACAACGAGAATAGTCATCAATGAAGGTGACAAAATACTGAAAACCAAAAACAGAAGGCACACGACTAGGATCCCAAACATCAGAGTGAACAAGTTGAAAAGGAGAAGCAGACTGACTATTAAAACTACTAGAAAAAGAACTACGTGTTTGTTTACCCAACTGACATGACTCACAGGGAAGGGAAGACAAGGTAGAAAGAGAGGCATCCATTTTGCGAAGTTTGGAGAGGCTTGGATGTCCCAGACGGTTGTGGAGGAGAGATGAAGAGCAACTGGTCACGCATAGGGGATGGAGGTGAAAGGTGGTACAAGCCTTGTGACTCACGCCCTGTGCCAATCATCCGACCCGTACTTCGATCCTGGATAGAAACACATTTATTAGCAAAGGTAATGGAACATTGTGCGAGTGAGTCAATTTACTAACAGAAATAAGATTGTAAGGAGATTCAGGAACATAAAGGACAGAATCAACAAATAGGGAAGGAAGTATTTGGGCTTGACCAATTCTTGTAGCAATAGTTTTAGAACCATTTGCTAGAGTAACTAAAGGAAGGGAAGAGGAACTAGAAAGATGGGTAAACAAAAATTTATTACCAGAGATATGTTCGGAAGCACCTGAATCAAGAACCCATGGTCCAATGTCAGGGAAACGGGCAAAGCAAGTAGTTACATTACAGGTTTGTACAACAGTGGCAGCCACAGATGACTTGGCAGTAGTAGTCATGGCTATTAAGGAATGAGAATAGCTCTACGTAGAGAAGAGCGAAAACAAAGCATTAGATAATGATAAACCAATGTTAAGAACTCGAATAGAATAGGCCGGTGATCACAACAACGGCGAGAATAGCGGAAGACGACGTGTGGGAATTCCGGCAAACTGTCAGACGGCGCGTGGAGGCGCGTGCGGCGGACGGAGACGGAGAAATATTGTCGGGAGTGAGAGAAAAATTGTTTTTAATGTCACCCATAATAGAGAAGTGAAGAGATTAGAAGAAATAAGCCCAAGCATGCAAAAGGCAGCCTTGAAACAGCTGAAACAACACAAAAAATCGAAGTCACTGGAAAAAGCGGTGGTCGTCGGCGACGAAACTTCGGGGTTTGTCCGGCGGTGGCGAGATCTTTCCAACGCGGTGAGATAAACGGAGGTCCGGAAGGTGGCGAATCGTCAGATCGATGAGTTTAGTCTAGAAAACTCTAGGCTGCGCGTGGTGGCGTGTGAGGCGGTCTTTGGTGGTGAGATAAACGGAGGTCCGAAACTGAACCTCCTAATTTTATTTGAAGGGAGGAGAAAAAACTCAACCTCCTAAATTTGAACAGGACCTAGGGTTGCAAAGGGAGACAAGTACTCACCTCAGGCAACCTGGCTCTGATATCATGTAGAATTTTGAATAGGAAAAATTCTTTTATTGCAAAATTGATTGATTACATCTACGGACCTTGTATTTATACACAAGGTTCCTAATCTAACTAGGAAACGATATCAATAAAAGGCTTATCCTAATAATTAAATAAATACTTATCCTAATAAATTTAAAACTTATTAAAAAAAATAAAACTTCCTAATAATTAAATAAATACTTATCCAAAGAAAACATTAGGAGGGATTTAGCTATAAATAACCTAACCATAGAAATGTGTAAAGACAGAACACGTTGGCTTCGCTTGATCCATATAGCCGAACCCACCTAGTTGGAGAAGGCTGTGATTGTTGTAACTTTTAGCTGAGGATATTGCATGCTAAATAATGGAACAAATTTAGAAATTTGGTTGGTTCGATTGTGCATTGTGGGTATTGTCTATTTCACTCTGTTTCAGACTTCTAGCATTGTTTGTAAGACTTATTTCAATTATATTTATTTATGATACTCCAAGAGCTGGGTTGACTTTATTATCTTGTCATTCCTAACTCCTAAGTTTTAGGGAAAATTCTTGCTGTCAGTCATGAATTCCTTTGGTCTGCTTCTTGCATGATGCAGTGGGTGTGCAGAAGGCACGGAGAATTGCTGGAGGCTTTAATTTACCAATTATTGGCATACATCACATGGAAGCTCATGCTCTAGTAGCCAGGTAAAGGTATAATGGCTTCATAATCAATATTTAATTTGATGCTTAAAATATGCAGATGTATGCTTTCATTGCTTGAAACGAGAATTGAATTGCTTTATATTAATAATTTAAAATTCTTCAGAATTTCTCGATTGTTAATTATATATATAGGAATTTATTGTTTTCTTTGAGACATACATATTTCTTCTTTTTTTTTTTAAGGTTAATTGAGCGAGATTTGCAGTTTCCTTTCATGGCCTTACTTATTTCAGGTAATATTCCTAGGTTTCTTTTTAGTTTGGGATTTACTTCTCATGCTAGTTTTCTTCCTTGAACTTTCTTTAATGGCTATATTTACATTTTGTTTCTCCTTACGTGGATCATGGGATCAATTCCTTTTGGTTTAAGTCAATTTTGTGGCCTAATAAGGTTGCATGGTTAAATTATACATCTAGCCACATTATATAAGTTTTATGACCTACAAATTGAATTGATCTTTTTGTCATCAACATATTTGGCCAGGGGATGCTAATCATACCATATGCATATCTTTTTGTGGTCATTCCACATGCCTTTAGTTGTTTGAAGTATGAAAAGTAAAATTTATTCAGTAATTAATTTTTATGCACTAGCATGAATTCAACCTTCACTACCCTTGTCCCTAAAAAGGACCGGTCCATTAAGGTGAGGGACTTTAGGCCTATTAGTTAGGTTTCTAGTGTTTACAAGGTCATCACCAAGGTGCTTTCTTTGAGGTTAGGGGAGATTCTTTGAGATACTATATTTGAGAACCAGAGTGATTTTGTGGGCGGTAGGCAAATACTTGATGCAACATTAGTGGCCAACGAAGTGGTAGAGGATGTAAGGCGCAAAAAGATTAAGGGTTTGGTGTTTACGTTAGACTTTGAGAAGGCTTATGATAGGGTCAATTGGGGTTTCCTAGATAAGGTGTTATGTCGTAAGGGATTTGGAGATAGACGGCGAAGGTGGATTACGGGATGTCTTTCTTCTGTTGCTTTAGCGGTGATAGTCAATGGTCAGCCAAAAGAATGGTTCATGGAATTTCGAGGTGTTAGGCGAGGGGATCCCCTCTCTCCTATCTTATTCACAATGGTTGTGGATGTTTTGAGTTGCATGCTATCTAGGGGGATTGAGAGGGGGTAGTTAAAGGTGTGACGATAGGTGTTGAGGGATTGGAGATTTCCCATTTGTAGTTTGTAGACGACACTATCCTCTTTCTTCCACAAGACAAGGAGAATTTCCAGAATGTGATGTCTTTGCTTCAAATATTTGAAGTTATATAAGGGCTTCGTATTAATCTTTCAAAATGTGGGATAGCCGGGATTAATGTACAAGATAGTTTCGTGAGGAATCTAGCTGACATGGTAGGTTGTGAGGTTTCACAGTGGCCTTTGACTTATTTGGGAGTCCCTTTGGGTGGTAACCTATGAAGCATAGACACAGACACATACACAGACACGGGACACGACACAGACACAAACACGGGGCACGACACAGACATGGACACGAGGACGCACTAAATTCTTAAAATTACAGGACAAGACACGACACGACATATATATATAGAAATATATATTGTAATTCCAATGAACTTGAAGAATACTAAAATTTTAGTAACAGTGAAGGAATGTAAAGGAAGAAGTGAGTTGAAGAAAAGAAGAGAGTTGAATAAGATGAAAGAGTGGATGAAAAGGGCAAGGTCGAAGATACATACAAGAGAGAAGAGAAAATGAGTATAGGAGATGAAACACGTTTTCTTTTAGCAAATGGGAGGGAAATGTCAAAACTTAAAAAATGATGAAACCTCGCACATTTTACCTCTTTTTCTAGAAAAAAAAATTTACTTTGCTGTGTCCAAGTATCCATGACGTGTTGGAGCCAGTGTGTCATAAAGGATAAAAGAATGAATGGAAAAGTGTACGTTTCTATTGATGTATTCAGTATATATAGGTTACAATAGATATTTAAATTTGAAAGTAAATATCCTGAAAATCAGGATCTGAGTAACAGAAAAAATATTTACAGAATCAAATAATAAAATTTAAATAAGGAGAGACAAAATAGGAGCAGTAGGCAAGAGAGCGAAGGAGCAGGGGCTAAGATATATTCTCCTGAAAATTAGGAGATATTTTCAGCGCTATTACGACCCCGCTAGCTTGGTGGTAAGTCTGCAACACCAAGCTAGTTAAAATGCTGTTTGAATGATGCTTTCGGTAGTGGTTTTGTTAGGATATTAGCAACTTGGTCTGCTGAATTTAGGTGAAGGACTTGGAGCTGTTTTCTTTCAACTTGATCTCTCACAAAATGGAAATCTATGGCAACATGCTTCATCCTACTATGTAGTACAGGATTAGCACAAATATATGTGGTGCTAATGTTGTCACAGTAAATAGTGGGTACACATTGTTGTGGTACATGAAGTTCTTGGAGTAGATGTGTGAGCAAGGAAGCACGGACACGGCTAAATGCAGGCGTGTCCGCGTGTCCGACACGGACACGCCTACGACACGTGTCAGACACGTTTTTGTGCGTGTCCAACGAAAAAAAAAGCGGCACGGACACGGCGGCGACACGGCTCGGACACGGCAGCTCGGACGTGGACACGGCTTGGACACGGAGGCAGGACACGGGAGATGCAAAACAAATTTTAAAAAAATTTGTTTCTCTTTCGTGAACCCTAAACACACGCTCATCTCTTCCTCTCTTCCTCTCTCGCTGAAACGTCGCCTCTTGTCCATCCGGTCTGCTCGTCGTCTCTGCTCGTCCTCTTCTCTCCTCTGCTCGTCGCCTTTGCTCTCCGCCTCTGCTCGTCATCTCTACTCGTCGTCAAAGGCTTCTCTCCTCTGCTCGAAGGATTCTCTAACTCTGCTCGAAGCTTCTTCTCTTCCTCTGCTCGAACGGTCTCACGCTGCTGGTGTCTTCGTCTCTGCTCAAACGCTCTTCCATTGGTTAGTCTTTCTGTATTTTTAGGGGGTGGGTAATCTAAATGACTAAATCTCTGAACCAGTAGTTCAGTTCTAGATTGAAATAGCAAATGCGATGCATTTACTTTTAGTTATGGCTGGTGGAGGATGAATGACAAAGAATATCATAGATACCTTGATTTAGTTCTTTAGTGTTACTACTTACTACCAAATGGTGCATGGTATTGGTGGGTGAGTAGAGGGAAAGTAGTCACTGACTATAGTAATTGTTTGATTGTTGACTGTTGAGAAATGAGAATCTTGGTGAGTAGTGGTAGTGGATATATAATATTTGCTTGGTGTCATTATATCTTTCAATTGCTTTATCTGCAACCTTGATATTTTAATCTGACTATAGTCAATTAGTCATTCTAGTTTTTAATGTATTTTTTATTATGTCATATAATTGTAGGATATTAGTACTAAAGATGAGTTCTAGTGGTGCGGGTGGTCGAGACAAAAATGAAGAGAAACCATTATGGAAATTTGTAACAAAGAAAAAAAGTTTAAATGGTGGTGGAAACTATGAATTTGTTTGTAGTTTTTGTGAACAATCTTTTGGTGGTTCCTATACTAGGGTAAAAGGACACTTGCTGAAATTATCAGGGAGGGGAATTAAAGCTTGTTCAAGTATTAGCCCATCAAAGCTTGAAGAATTGAAGAAATTAGATTCTGAATTTACGTTGAATGAAGAAAGGTCCAAAGCAAGGAATGTACCTCTTCCATCTATGTCTAGTCAATATGCTAGTAACAACCTTTCGGTGGAATTAGGTGACAATAGTTCTAAAAAAAGAAGAGCTACAAGACCTTTAGCGAATGCTTTTAACATGCAAGCAAGAGAAACACTGGATTACGAAATTGCTAGAAGGTTTTATTCTTCAGGCTTGCCTTTTCATCTTGCAAGGAATCCACACTTTGTCAAAGCTTTCTCTTATTCCGCTAACAATTATATTAGTGGTTATATTCCTCCGGGTTACAATAAGTTGAGGACAACCTTGCTTGAAAAAGAAAGAGAACATGTGGAGAGGCTATTGGAGCCAATTAGAAATACATGGGAACACAAAGGGGTGAGTATTGTTAGTGATGGTTGGAGTGATCCACAAAGAAGACCTCTCATTAATTTCATGGCTGTGACAGAAAGTGGACCAATGTTCTTAAAAGCCATCGATTGTACAGATGAAATCAAATCCAAGGAATTTATTGCTGAAAAAATGCGAGATGTAGTCGCACAAGTTGGTCTATCAAATGTGGTGCAAATTGTGACAGATAATGCACCTGTTTGTAGGGCGGCCGGATTACTCATTGAAGTCGAGTTTCCTACTATTTTTTGGACCCCTTGTGTTGTCCACACACTAAATCTTGCTCTGAAGAATATTTGTGCTGCTAAAAATTCAGAGAGGAATAGTATAGTGTATAAAGAATGTTCTTGGATTACAGAAATTGCTGAAGATGCTTCATTCATAAAGAACTTTATTATGGGTCATCAGATGAGATTGTCAATTTTCAATGAATTTGTTCCATTAAAATTGCTCAGTATTGCTCCAACAAGGTTTGCCTCCACTATTGTGATGCTCAAGAGGTTCAGACTTATAAAACATGGACTTCAAGAGATGGTGATAAGTGAAAAGTGGTCTTCTTACAAGGAGGATGATGTTGGAAAGGCTGAATTAGTGAAAGAGAAGATACTGAATGATTTATGGTGGCAAAAGGTTGATTACATCCTTTCTTTTACCAATCCCATTTATGAGGTTCTTCGATGCACTGATACAGATACACCTACTCTTCATTTGGTGTATGAAATGTGGGATTCTATGATTGAAAATGTAAAAAAAGCTATATATAAGTATGAAAGGAAGGATGAAAATGAAGAATCAAGCTTCTATGACGTGGTGCATGGAATATTAATTGAGCGTTGGACGAAAAGTAGTACACCACTACACTGTTTGGCTCATTCTTTAAACCCAAGGTGATTATTTAAATTAATAATACTTATTTTTATAATTCTAGATGATTAAACAACTTGTAACGTCAACTTTTTTTTAAATTGTATAGGTATTATAGCTATGATTGGCTAAGAAAAGACCCAAGACGTGTTCCTCCTCATCAAGATTCGGAAGTCACAGTTGAAAGAATCAAATGCTTGAAGAGGTACTTTCCTAATTCGGATGATAGGAGGAAAGTCAACATTGAGTTTGCTAATTTTTCTGATGGTAGACAAGGGTTTCAGGACATCGATTGTTTAAATGATAAAAGTGTGATGGATGCAAAAACTTGGTGGCTGGTACATGGTGTGAATGCTCCAATCCTCCAAAAGATTGCTCTCAAGTTACTTGGGCAACCAAGTTCATCTTCCTGTTGTGAAAGAAATTGGAGCACTTACTCCTTTATTCATTCAGTTAGAAGAAACAAAATGAAGCCTAAACGTGCGGAAGATTTAGTGTATGTTCATACTAATCTTCGCCTTCTTTCACGAGAATCATCACAATACAAGACAGGAGAAAGCAGTATGTGGGATATTGCGAGAGATGAATTTTCACCAATTGATGATGAGCATGGAATTCTTGAAGTTGCAAACCTCTCTCTTGATGAACCAGAGTTGGAGAGAGTCATATTTATTGATGAAAGCAACAATATGGATGGAGGGCAGCGTGGAGTTAATTCATAGAAGGCTACTTTTATCATTAGTTACTTGCATGTGTCTCTTAGCTTTTAGATAGAAACTGTGATCTATATATTTATGTTTGTTGGACATGGATAGAAATTATTTCTTGATATATGCATCTTCTTGATATATGCATTTTTCTTCTATCAAAAAATATATATATCAATTTATTTATTTATATATATATATATATGCCGTGTCGTGTCCTAAGATTTTTAGAAATTGGCGTGTCCCCGTGTCCGTGTCGTGTTCGGTGTCCGTGTCAGTGTCTGTGCTTCTTAGTGTGTGAGCCAATTTACTTTTGAAACAATGGCAGCAACGACTCTGTATTCAGCTTCAGTTGAGGAGCGTGATACATAACGTTGCTTTTTGGAGGACCATGAGACAGGAGTGTCTCCATGATATATGATGTACCCAGTTGTAGAAGTTCTATCAATGGGATCCCCAGCCCATCAGAGTCAGAATATGCGCGTAGAGTTAAGTCCTTCTTACCAGATATTGAAAGACCATAGGAAACAGTTTCCTGTAGATACCTTAGCACTCGTTTCAATGCTATCCAGTGATGATGTAAAGGGTGATACATTACTTGAGACAATTTGCTTACTGCATAGGCTATATTAGGTCATGTAAAGGATAGGTGATGCAGTTTGCCAATTGTTTTCCTGTATAGAGTTGCATCTGTTGGTTCTGTATGAGTAGTTTCAGGTTGTGTAGCAGACATAGGAGTTGCTACTCCTTTACAATTGTCCATTTGTAAGCCATGTAGGATGTCTTAAACATACTTCTGTTGAGATAAATGAATACCTGATTCTGTTTTGATGACCTCAACTCCCAAGAAATATTGAAGACTTCCCAAATCCTTTAGAGAGAATTTGTTGGGCAATTGTGTGATGTAATGGCGAATAGCATTTGAATTGTTCCTAGGGATGATTATATCATCCACGTAAACAATTATGTATAAGAGCACACCATTGTTTTGAAAAATGAAGAGAGAAGTGTCTGACCTGGATTTTTTGAAATTTTGTAAGAGTAGGATTGTGACAGCTTGTTCACTGCATATGAGATGTCTGGCCTTGTGTAGGCTAGGTAGTATAGCCTGCCAATGACCTTCCTACATAATTTGGTATCCACTGTGTCATCTTGAGTAGAGGACTCAAAGTGATTGGTTGTGATGGGAGTAGGCATTGGCTTGCAATCAGTGATCTTCACATCCTGTAAAAGATCTTGAACATATTTTTGCTGCGTTAGTATAGTCTGATTTGTAAGCTGAATTACCTCCACTCCCAAGAAGTATTGCAAGGGTCCTAGATCTTTTAGGGAGAATCTTTTTGAGAGGATGTCAATGTATTGTCAGATTTCAACATTGTTGTTTCCTGTTATGATAATGTCATCCACATAGACAATAATATATAGCAACTGAGAACCTCGATGCAAAATAAACAGTGAGGTATCCGATTTGGATTTTAGAAAGTTTTGTGAAATAAGAAAATTACTCAGCTTAGTGTACCATGCTCTTGGTGCTTGTTTCAAACCATAAATTGCTTTATGGAGTTTGCAAACATAGTTAGGATGCTCTGGATCTTCAAAACCTGGTGGTTGCCTCATGTACACAGTTTCAGATAGGGTGCCTTGAAGAAAGGCGTTATTTATATCTAGTTGGTTGAGTGCCCAACCCTTTTGTGTCGCCAATGTTATTATTAGTCTAATTGTTGTTGATTTGACCACAGGGCAGAAAGTGTTGTGATAGTCAACTCCCGGCCTTTGGGTGAACCCTTTAGCCACTAGTCTTGCTTCGTATCTGTCAATGGAGCCATCTGGCTTATATCCGATACAACCATCTACAGTCTACCACATTGTTAGTATTGTTGGACGGTACTAGTTCCCAGGTTTTGTTGGTAATGAGGGCATTGTATTCAGATTTCATGGCTTGATTCCAGTGAGGAAACAAGTGGGCTTGTTTGAAGGTTGTTGGGGTTAGAGTTAATGGAGTTATTGTGGTATAATTTTGTTAAGGTGCAGTCTGTTTGGCTTTACTTCTAGTGGTCATGGGATGATGGGGTGGTTGCTGTGATTTTTTGGTGTTTGGGGTAATATTTGTGGGTTTATCTCTTGGTTGGGAAGGGGCAGTAGGTTTTGGTCTTCTTTGATAAGTGAGAATGGGTTTAGAGGTGGATGGTAACTGTGTGGTGTTAGTAGAGAGAGAAGAGGTAGAAGTAGAAGATGAATTAGAAGTAAAAGAAATAGCGTTATTAGTGTTACCACTCAACCCCTTTTTCCCTCTTCTAGAAAATTTTTTTTGATAGAAAAAGAAATTGTATTAAAGAAAGAAGAAGATTACAAATACGAGGACAAGCAGTCCTCAAGAAAAGTAAATTAAAAAGAAGACAAACAAAAGAAAACTAAAACATTATCTCAATAGGGCCTTCCAATCCCTTTGAATATCCATAATAGACATTCCTCTAAACAGAATTGTGTATATATTTTTGTGAATTTACAATCTATAAATACAAGTATTGAGCTATAAGCTGAGCCCTATAACTAATTCTAGAATCTAGGAGTATAATTAGGAGAATACGAATATTTAAAATAAATAGCAGAATCTAAATTTAAAATAAACAACAGATTTAATAATATCTAAACTAACTGTAGATAAGATAGATATTTGAATAATTTAAAATAAGTGCTACGTTATTTTAGCTAGGTTAATACGCCCCCGCAAGTTAGGGGCGATGTTGATCAGCCCTAGCTTGGAAAAATGAGTCTGAAATGCTGTCCTTGCCAAAGGCTTTGTCAGAAGGTCTGCAACTTGGTCTGCAGAATGTAGATGTTGAACATGAAGCTGTTTGCTTTGTACTTGGTCTCGGACGAAGTGGAAATCAATAGCTACATGCTTCATACGGCTGTGTAGTACTGGGTTTGCACAGATGTATGTTGTACTGACATTATCTTAGTAGACAACCGGGGCTGTGGTAAGTGGTTGTTGAATTTCTAAGTGTAAATTCCGAAGCCAGCTTAGTTCAGAGACTGTGGCAGCCACTGCCCTGTATTCTGCTTCAGTAGAAGATCTTGAAACTGCCCTTTGCTTATTTGACGACCATGAGATAGGTGTTTGCCCAAGGTAGATGATGTAACCTGTTGTAGATGTTCTGTCTACTGGATCTCCAGCCCAATCTGAGTCAGAGTATGCAATTAGTCTAGTGCCATCTTGTTTTGCAATAGAAATCCCATACTTAGAGGTCCCTTTGAGATAGCGTAAGACACGCTTTAAGGCTACCCAATGAGACATAAGAAGCCGATGCATTGCTTGTGACAGCTTGTTCACTGCATATGAGATGTCTGGCCTTGTGTAGGCTAGGTAATGTAGCCTGCCAATGACCTTCCTACATAATTTGGTATCCACTGTGTCATCTTGAGTAGAGGACTCAAAGTGATTGGTTGTGATGGGAGTAGGCATTGGCTTGCAATCAGTGATCTTCACATCCTGTAAAAGATCTTGAACATATTTTTGCTGCGTTAGTATAGTCTGATTTGTAAGCTGAATTACCTCCACTCCCAAGAAGTATTGCAAGGGTCCTAGATCTTTTAGGGAGAATCTTTTTGAGAGGATGTCAATGTATTGTCAGATTTCAACATTGTTGTTTCCTGTTATGATAATGTCATCCACATAGACAATAATATATAGCAATTGAGAACCTCGATGCAAAATAAACAGTGAGGTATCCGATTTGGATTTTAGAAAGTTTTGTGAAATAAGAAAATTACTCAGCTTAGTGTACCATGCTCTTGGTGCTTGTTTCAAACCATAAATTGCTTTATGGAGTTTGCAAACATAGTTAGGATGCTCTGGATCTTCAAAACCTGGTGGTTGTCTCATGTACACAGTTTCAGATAGGGTGCCTTGAAGAAAGGCGTTATTTATATCTAGTTGGTTGAGTGCCCAACCCTTTTGTGTCGCCAATGTTATTATTAGTCTAATTGTTGCTGATTTGACCACAGGGCAGAAAGTGTTGTGATAGTCAACTCCCGGCCTTTGGGTGAACCCTTTAGCCACTAGTCTTGCTTCGTATCTGTCAATGGAGCCATCTGGCTTATATTCGATACAACTATCTACAGTTTACCACATTGTTAGTATTGTTGGACGGTACTAGTTCCCAGGTTTTGTTGGTAATGAGGGCATTGTATTCAGATTTCATGGCTTGATTCCAGTGAGGAAACAAGTGGGCTTGTTTGAAGGTTGTTGGGGTTAGAGTTAATGGAGTTATTGTGGTATAATTTTGTTAAGGTGCAGTCTGTTTGGCTTTACTTCTAGTGGTCATGGGATGATGGGGTGGTTGCTGTGATTTTTTGGTGTTTGGGGTAATATTTGTGGGTTTATCTCTTGGTTGGGAAGGGGCAGTAGGTTTTGGTCTTCTTTGATAAGTGAGAATGGGTTTAGAGGTGGATGGTAACTGTGTGGTGTTAGTAGAGAGAGAAGAGGTAGAAGTAGAAGATGAATTAGAAGTAAAAGAAATAACGTTATTTGTGTTACCTTGTTGTGATGATGGAGCACTGCTTGTACATGGACGGCCTTTGTTGGTATTGGGACTCTCTTGGATGATTATGAGTGATTGTGGCAATTGTGTGTCCGTGAGGATAGGGATAGGTGGCTGGTCCTGTGAGGGTAGAATTTTTTCCCATTTTGGATTTTGTTTCGGATGTAGATGTGAAAAAATATTGGAAAAGGGATAGGATTCTTCAAAGAAGAGGACATCTCGTGATATGTAGATTTTTGTACTTTTTGGGTCATAGCATAGGTGGCTATAATGTTGGTTGGAAAATCCGAGATAGACACAAGGGGCGGCTTTTGGGTCTAATTTGTGTTTACTATATGGTTGAAGCCAAGGGTAACATAGGCAGCCAAATACTTTGAGATTGTTATAGTTAGGTGTTTTGTGAAACAAAAGTTCGAAAGGGGATTTGTTGTTCAGGTTGGGACTAGACATTCTGTTAATTAGGTGGGTGGCATATTGGCAGGCATAGGACCAGAATTGTGATGGGAGAGAGGCTTGGTGAAGAAGGGTTTTGGAGGTTTCAATAAGATGACGATGACGTCTTTCTACTAGCGCCAACCTTTCGGGTGTGTATGGTGGTGAAAGAAGATGTTGGATGCCATGAGTATGTAGGTAGTCTTTGAGGGGTTGGAATTCTGTTCCACCATCAGTGTAGAAAGAATGTATTTTGGTTTCTAGTTGTCGTTCTAATAGAGGGTGAAGAATTTTGAAAATATTTGGGACTTCAGTTTTGGACTGAATTGTGTAAATCCACATGTACTTTGTGTGTTCATCAACAAACAAAACATAGTATCGTTTTTTGTCAAGAGAAATTATAGGAGAGGGTCCCCATAAATCACAATATAGTAAATTTAATGGTTTATTGCTATGTAATGAATTCTTAACAAAAGGAAGCCTG